>CM040121.1:114044571-114644571 GCA_022559845.1 Amorphophallus konjac
CACAGTTCCCTATCATAATTTGGTCTCTTGCTCGATCTTGATCCTTCCTTGAATGCCTCATTACCCGTTCTGATCTTACCTTGCTTGATCACATCCAATCGAAGCTATAAATTGAAGCCTTGACCGTTCGTGCAGAAGGTTAAGCACCTTAAGCATTCAACGGATTGAGCGCTCAGAAGCTTTTTCATCACGAGCAGAAGTTTCCTTCATCCTTGCGGCCTCTCTTCTGCATCCCTTTGGGCTACATCCGGTGCTTCATCCTACATCCATCATCATCATTTGGTTTTTTTTTTTCCCTTTACTGTCACCAGGGACAGCAGGGTTTTTCATCTCCTTTGTTTCATTTCATTCATATCATCATCCCTCCGTTTTATTTACTCTTCACACCTGTTCATGTTTTTTTTTGTTGTTTTTTTTTTATCATCATACTCCCCCTCCCTTAAGTCTTGTTAAGGGGTTTAAAAACAATAATAAAAAAAGGTGCGCATGTGCCTTTCTTTCCTTCATTATTACACGTCCATTTGGATAGATACTACTGCATTTTGGGCTGATCCCTCTCTTCTTGTTTGTGTTTATTGTCCGTTTTGCAAGGTAATCAACTAAGAAGACCCGCTTCATCGGCCGGCCGATTGAAGTTGGAGGAGGAAATCCACATCCATCCCGCATCCCAATTTCCACCAGGTACACGCGATCTCCTTTTCTTCCTATTGAGGTAATCCCTCTGGCGATCACAACTCCCTTTTAAGCACCTCGTGCTATTTTTATTACATCTTATTCATTTTATTATTTTTATTTCTATTCCTAAGTGTGGATTTTAATCCGAATCTACAGCTACCAGCACTGAAGCAAAGCGCGGGAAGAAGGCCTGGGTGTAGAACTGGGACGGTCTTCAATCGGTCGCATGTAGAAGACCACTATCTCCGGTAGACGGTCGGAGGTAGACCGCACAGGCTTCCAGAACCCGAGTCGGGAAACTCGATCCTCCACCCCTTCCGACCGGCCAGGAGGGATGGACCTCTCACTAAAATGCTTGCTGACCTGCAAGACAACACAAATGACAATAGAAGACGACCCAATTAGTTTATGGAAGTGCAATATCTATAAACGAGAACGACAAATGGAGCACATAATTAAAAGGGGCAATACCTGGGGGTTTTGGGTTTTTAACCCCTATGGGGCGTGGAAAACAATAGGAGGGTGAAAATATGCTAGCATGCTAGTGAAAAACGTGCAGAAGAGTGAAGAAAAACGGAGGTGAAGTGACTAAAAATGTGACCCAAAGTGACTTAAACTATGACTCAAAACATGATGAAAATGGACTACTCCCTGGACCAAAGGCTTATAAGACATAGAAAGCCTTTCCCCCTGGCTAGATTGCGCTCTAGAAAGCGACAACACTTCGAGACGAACTCTGAATCTCCCCCCTCGCATCCATAAGCCAAGGGTTCTATTTATAGACCCTTGAAACCCTAGCTCGAATGGAGGGCTTTTGGGTGGGAATTAGACTTAGATTATTTTGAATAAAATGAAGATAAAACTCCCAGCCTCCAACAGGATCAAATGGCACTCAATTTGGCTGAGAATCCGCAGAGAAATCCGCGGGTCAAGCAACCATTTTGACCACGGATAGAGAGAGAAATCGCCCGTCGACGCATGAATCTCGGTTGATAGAAACAGTCCACCGATAGACCGCCCAGGATGCTAAGCGGCCCATCGGCCGACCACTATTCTCCTGGCTGTTGAAAAATAAAAAATAGGATAAATATGCTCAATTATCCAAAGACAAGGTCAAAACAAGAATTCCTGCTAATCAAAAACGGTCCTTGACAGACCGTCACTTGTATGGGATGGTCTATCAGGAGACCGTTTACAAAAATCACAGGTCGACGCAGAAAAAGACAGGTCGACGTAGGTCAGGAAAAAAGCGGTCACCCAATAGACCGCCACCTTCATGAAACGGTCTATCGTGAGACCGTTATTAAGGTGACTGTTTGAAAAGAGAATAAAAGATAAACATGCATACTTAGCCCAAAGACTTAGTTAAATCAAGTTCCATTAGGCCCAAACTCGAGAAAACACATGAGCAAGTCCAACCAGGGAGAAAGATGCCCAAAAAATAGGCCCAAAAACCATCAAAAAATGGCCCGATAAATGATGGACAACTCGGGACACATAAATGAAGGTAAGAAAGAGACTCAACTCACAGGTATAAAACGGGTGTCAATAGATGCCCCTCCTTAACGTCCTCTTTGCAGAGGAGCGGGCGGAGGTGAAGCGAAGGCAAAATAGAAACATGGAGATGAAGCGGAAGTGCAGCGGAGTTGACTAAAAAGCGGGCATTAAGGTAACGACACCCGTACCTAACCAATGAGCGATAGGTATCTTCCGGAAAACTCTGAACCAGTCACACGGAATGATTAGACCAAAATGACAGCAATATGGAGGAACTAACTAAAAATAGACGGAAAGAAAACACGATCAACCTCATTGGGGGACGCAATCCATGGACCAATGAGGGGATCGGAATAAGCGGTAACGAAAGGTAAAAGAAATCAGACTAAACTCTAGAAGGGACTCTCAGCCAACCAACCAAGCGAACGGACCAAAGAAAACCTTCCGACTCTGAATGGAATAATTTCCTTACCCAAGACCACAGACGCACAATCATCCACCATTGATGAGACACTTTAGACAGATTATGGGTCATGAATGCTCAAAAATGCACATGATGGATGCTGGGCTAAAATAAAGAAATCATTAAAATGAATGCAAAGAAAGATAAAATAAAAAATACTCGAGAATAATATTGCAAGACTAGATTAATCAGGGTCAGGGCACTGTCTGCAACAACGGCGTGCGAAATAGAACCATCGTCTCCTAATCTCACCAACCTAACGGCCTAACCAACGATTAAACATGTGCACCAAGATCATCATCATTTTTGATAAAGGGGAATATCAGATCCCAGAACACATGAGTGACCAGCCGGTTCTCGAGATAATATAGCATAGATACCATATAGTAATGCATTAAGAGATACGGGATGCGAAATACTTACCTGACTTACCTGCCGGATTGAAGCATGTCGTGTAGCCTGGCAGGACAAAAATTCACCATAGCTTGTGCATTTCAACATTAGTCAAAACAACCAAAGTATAGTCATGCATAAATTAACAAAGGGGGCATAAGCATGAATTAATCATGATAACACAATAAGAAATGGGGCCTTTTGAAAAGACGATTTAAGCATAACCGCCCTACCCTCAAAGACGGTCATGGGAAGGACTGCACAACATAACTGAATGGCTATCTGGTTGTTCTCACAAAGACGGCTGTGCCTCGACCATTTATAAGATATAAATGGTCGAGTGATAGACCGCTTAATAACCATTGGTTTCAAAAAAAAGAAAACCGCCCTATCGTCTCCCTCGTCTTCCCCATCTCACACACCCACAACTGAAGCCCGTCTCCATCCCCCACCGAGAGCTCACCCCCCCTTTCTAGCCCCCTCACATGGACACACCTGGATGCGGCATAAGAGGCAAGCGTTGAAGCGATTCGCGCGTCAGATGGCCAGAGAGGAAGGTAGTGCATCGCCGCCGGCGGGCCCGACGGAGAACCCAGCAGAGGAGATAGCCCCGCCACCACCAACCTCGACCGAGAGAGAAGAGTCTCCCATGGCCGGGGAAGTGCCCGAGGGAGCAGTGATGCCACAAGAGCAAGAAGATGAGGCGGTGGCGATCGAGGAACCAACAAGAAGAACTCCGCCGTCCGAGGTAGGCCACGGTCCCTAAAACCCCAATTTTGAATTTTTGTGAATGCATGGGGGTTTGGATGGGAGAATAGGGGTCGCACCAACCCCCCCTAGAGATGTTTGTAAGGCCCCTGGGGCAATTTCCAACGAATGGGGGGATGGACGAACGTCGCCCATGGTGGCGAGGAAGAAAACGGTCCTAGCAGGGACCGCCAAGGGGGGTAGAACAGTCATCTTACGACCGTTAGACACGAACCGACATACAGAGGGTAGAAACGGTCTGAACTAGACCGCCATGGAATAGAAAACGGTCTCCAATAGACCTGTGGAGGCACTTTTCGACACGCTCATTGTTTTGTTTCTTTACGTCGGGTTTATTCGGTGGGTTTATTCATTTATTAAGTGCGTGGGCGTGCCAGTCACAAAGTGATGTTTTATTGTGCGCTCGATCTGACTAATCAGACGATTGTGTAGTTCGTGTCGGGACCAAAATTCACCGCGCCAAAAAGGTCACAGCGTCATTTACATCCCCTCGGAGAGGGGAACACCCTTGATTAATTGCCGGGAATCAGGGCCTCAAGGCCAAGAAATTATATCGAGAGAAATAAGCCGATGGCGGTCTCGGATCAGTCGGGAAGCCCTATGTCTAGGGAAGCAAACATTCGAAATATGTCGGTCACTCAAGGGACCATTTTGATATTCGGACGAGTGTCCAGCTTCAGGAAATCATAATCATCACGGAGAAACTCGGAGTATATGTATGCCAGGGCACGACAGATTTATTATTCGAAGGGATGTGAGACATTCGGTTAAATCCCAATTAGAGTAACATGTCGGTCGCTCGGGGACCGTTTAATATTCGGACAAGCGTCCGGCTTCAGAAAATCGTAATCGTCACGGGGAAACGGGAGCATATGTATGTCGGGGCACGACAAATTTATTATTCGAAGGGATGGGAGACATTCGGTTAAATTTCGATTAGAGTAACATGTCGGTCGCTCGGGGACCGTTTAATATTCGGACGAGTGTCTGGCTTCAGAAAATCGTAATCGTCACGGGGAAATCGGAACGTAAGTATGTCAGGGCACGGAAAATTTATTATTCGAAGGGATGGGAGGGATTCGATTAAATCCCAGTTAGAGCGGTCGGAAACCAATAGGTTTGTCAGCCAGGTGCAAGATCCAGTCAGGACCATTCCGGGGGCGCCTCCCGCGGTCCAAACGAGGCTTGCGTGAGCGTCGTTAATATTTTCGGTGCCGAAGGGCAGCTGGAAAGTGTCCCGGGACTAGATTCCAAAACCAAGACCCATACAGAGATAGCTGGCTATAGGCCTAGGATGTGGGTCAGGCAACGACCATGATTGGGACGAACCCGGGGTCTAAGCGTGACTCACGAAGGTCTTATTGATATTCCCATGCGTAGGGTTCGGGGATGACGTGAGTCTTCTCGTTCCATTCAGATTTTTGTTGGTCACTCATGGACCACTTTCTGTTCGGACAAAGGTCCATATAGAGAGACAAGACCATGACGGGAGCGAATCCAAGCGAATGTCTACCAAGAGATGGCAATTTTGATATGAAGATGAGATCAGATCCCGGTGGGAAGAGGGGGCTTCGATAAAATATTGGCCCAAAATGAGGTCGGGCGATAACCATGATGGGAGGGGTGACTCCCGAGGGTGGAGTCCAGCCTGCGAAGGCATCATTATTATTCCTAGGTCCGGAGCCCAAGGGAGACGAAGGCCGCATCGTGTTATTCATAATTATTGTCATTGTTCACCATCATTATCTATTTTCACTTGTTATTATTTCTCTGCTGATCCCCCTTTCACTATTACCCATAGATCATGAACTCTTCCTCAATTTACTATTACATTTTTTATTGTCCCCACCCTTTTGTTCTATATATAGTTTATTATTTTTATTCTTTTATCAAAAACCCCTTTTTATCATTGTTATTATATAAATTTCTCTCCCCCTTTTTTATTATACCTACCCACTTTTCTTTGGTGTGATGCTTCTGGATGCAGAGTGTGCCGGAATGGGTGTTAGCGAGTGTGCCGCTGGGGAATGCTGAGTTGAGGGTGTACCGCTGGAAACATAAGGGAAGGGTGTGCAGGCCAGGGCGTGAGTTGGGGGGTGTACCACTGGAAGGGAAAGGGAGTGAGGAATGACTGTGCCGTTGGAAGGCTGGGGAGCTGAGGAGTGAGTGTGCCGCTGGAAGGCCATGGGAATTGAGGAATGAGTGTACCGCTGAAAGGCTGGGGGGTGAAGAGTGTTCCGCTGGGGGGAATGCACCGGGTAGGGAGAGGTAGGCGGTGTACCGCTGAAAGGGGAAAGGGTGCACCGCTAGAGGGTGTGCCGGGATAGGGTGCAAAGGGGTGCACCGCTAGGGAGTGGCCAAAGGAAGTTCAGGCTTAGATGGTTTAAAAGGCTAATGCCATTGGGGCAGAACCCACATGAATGGGGTGAGGTCCGAAGGGAGGCCTCTGGCTCATAGAGTTCAGATAGAGGGTTTTAGCGGCAAGCTTCCAATTCTCTTTTATGTGATTAAGCCCAAGATTATGTCCAGTAGTTCAATTCCTTGAGTCTTGCATAGTCCCTTTGTCCTGATTAGAATGTTATATTGTTGTTTATTTTATTTGTTTGTTGCTTCCTTTTATCTTTTAACATGTTGTTATTTCTGACAAAAATTCGGTAGCATCTCCCCTTGACCGGGATGGTAAGGGAGTAAAAGGGGAACACGTCCACAAGGAGTGGCATAACCCAACAGTTTGAGGTGTGTGCCGAGGTAGTCACCTTTGAGAATACTTCGGAAAACTTGGAGAAAACACTGAACGAGAAGCCACTAGGCTGACACAAGTCACAAATGCACCGGGGAAGCAATGGCTAGGGTGTGCCGGGCTGGACTGGCCAGGGGAGTACAGGACAGGACATGGCCTAGCTGTGCCGGCCAAGAGTTGGCTGGGGTGTGCCGCTAGGGCACAGCCAGGGAGCGTGCCGGCCACAGAAGGCACCCGGGAGTGTGCCAGGTAGGAAGACAGGGAAGTGTGTCGGCCAAGGCACGCAGGGTGTGCTGGTGAAACAAGGACACAGGTGCCGGGTAGAGCACCCTGAGGGTGTACCGGGCAAGGGAGGCCTAACGGCTGTTAGCTAGTGTGCCGGCACAGCACGGGCAGGGGTATGCTGGGCAAAGGCTAGCTGGGGGTGCCTAGTGAAGGTGGTGGCGAGGTAGGCGAAGGAAAACCTCCTCGAAGAGAGAAAACCCCAAAGAAAGGAAGAAAAAGAAAAGCGTGAGAAAATCAACGGTGGAGGTTGGCCACAGCAAGCTAAAGGGGTGCATTTGATTCACGGGGAATAGGATGGCCGATACATCACGAAGAGAAATAAAAGAACAAAAAAGAAATGAAAATACATTGTGGGAAGGGGAACAGAGCATGGGCTCCTCCCCTCCCAGACCTCACTCCTCTCTTCTTCTCTTCTCTCTTTTTCTTCTCTTCTTCCCTTCTCTCTTCTCTTTGCGTGGACGACGGTGGCAGAGCGGCAGGCACCCTTTCTCTTCCTCTCTTCTTTTCCTTCTTCTCTTCTTCTTTCTTTCTTCTTCTCGTCTATGTGGAGAGCTAGCCAGCGAGAGAGAGCTCCCTCTTTTCTTCGACATGAGAGGGTTTTTTATACCTACGGGCGCGTTGACATCCATTGACGATGGTGGTTAATGGGGAATTGACCCCAGTCTTGTCTTTTGGCAGGGAGTGCCTGCGTGTCTGCACCAGGGCGTTGACAACTGGGCTTTCCAGCTGGTTCGATGGGAGTCCACTGCGCGCCAAGGGTAGGGGCTATGCCGTTGGAGGGGTTGCCGTTGGAGGATGCTGCATCGGGTGCGGAGGAGACAAAGCTGCACCGGGTGGAGCGTTTGGCAGGGTGTGCCACTGGGGGCTTAAAGGGTGTGCCGCTAGATGGGCTTGAAGGGTGTGCCCCTGGGGCTTAAAGAGGGTGTGCCGCTGGGGAGGCACCATGGGTGTGCCGCTGGAGGGCTTAAACTGGTGTGCCGTTGAAAGGGCACAAATAGTGTGCCGTCTGAGGGCACGAGATAGTGTGCCATTGGAGGGGCACTTGGAAGTGTGCCACTGGAGGGGCACTTGGAGTGTGCCGCTGGGGGCATCCAAGGGTGTGCCGCTACGAAGCGTAGTAGGTTGTTGTGTCGTTGGAAGAGGCACAAAGGGGGGTGTGCCGTTGGAGAGACACCCAGGGTGTGCCGTTGAGAGGCTGTCTGGTAGTGTGCCGCTGAAGGGCATGGATAGCGTGCCGCTGAGGGCTTCAAGAAGTGTGCCGCTAGGGCACTTGAGAGTGTGTCTTTGGAGGCCTTTGAGGGGTGTGCCACTGGGGCACTTCAAGGGTGTTTCCTTTTCTTATTTTCTTCTTTTCATCTTCTCTTCTCTTTTCTCCTCTTCTTTATCCCCCTGTACCTAAACATGGGGTGAGAATTTTTAGTGTCCACAAATGCCCCCCAGCCGCAGACGGCGCGAGAGAGGGATGAGAGAGTGGGGCCTGCGGGTGCAGCCCAACTGAGAGATTCATCAACATGATGAGGAAAGCTGGTCCGCAGACTGAAGTTAAGGTTAAGAAATAGGGCCACGTGGGCCAGAAGTTGGAAAGCAGGCTATGAGAGCCGAAGTTATTGGAAAGCTGGCTATGAAAGCCGAGGCTGTGTAAGGCGAGCCGCGGGGGCGGAGAGAAGGGTTTATTTCTTTAATGGTCTGGACGGCAGGTCCAAATCAAAAGGGGTACCTGCCACCTAAGGGGGACGAAGAGAAGAGTTTGTTGATTCAATGACCTGGACGGGAGGTCCGGATCGAATGGGTTATTTGCCACCTAGAGGGACAAAAAGATGAATTTGTTGATTCAGAAGAGGTATTCGTCACTGAAGGGACGGAGAGAAGAGTTTTTTGGTTCAACGATCTGAACGGGTGGCTCAGATCAAATGGGATATTCGTCACCTGAAGGGACAGAGAGAAGAGTTTATTGGTACAACGAGAGATATTCATCACCTGAAGGGATAGGAGAGAAGAGTTCATTCATGTAATGACCTAGACGGAAGGTCTCGGCCAAAATGGATTGTTCGTCACCCGAAGGAACGGAGAGAAGAGTTTGTTGATTCAAAAAGGGACATCCGTCGCCCGAGGGGACGGAGATAAGAGTTTGTTGATTCAATGACCTGGATGGAAGGTCCAAGTCAAAATGGATATTCGTCACCCGAAGGGACGGAGAGACGAGCTTATTGATTCAAATGGGATATTCGTCGCCCGAAGGGACGGAAAGACGAGTTTGTTGATTCAAATGGGATATTCGTCACCCAAAGGGACGGAGAGGTGTTCGTCGTCCGAAGGGACAGAGAGGAGAGTTTGTTGATTCAGAAGAGGTGTTCGTCGTCCAAAGGGACGGAGAGAAGAGTTTGTTGATTCAATGATCTGAACAAGAGGTCTAGATCAAATGAGCTATTCGTCACCCGAAGGGACAGAGAGAAGAATTCATTGATTCGATGATCTGAACAGGTGGTTCAGGTCAAAATGGATTGTTCGTCACCCAAAGGGACGGAGAGAAGAATTGGTTGATTCGAAAGAAGTATTCATCACCCGAAGGGACGGGGAGAAAGGTTCATTGATTTAATGATCCAGACAAAAGGTCTGAATCAAAAGGGGCATTCGTCGCTGAAAGGGACGGAGAGAAGAGTTTGTTGATTCGAAAGGGATATTCGTCACCCGAAGGGATGGAGAGAAGGGTTTATTAATTTAGTGATCTAGACGAAAGGTCTGAATCAAAAGGGATGTTCATCACCCGAAGGGACAGAGAGAAAAGTTTGTTCATTCAATGACCTGGATGGCAAGTCCAAGTCAAAGGGGTATTTGTCACCCGAATGGGGCGGAGAGAAGAGTTTGTTGATTCCATGATCTGGACGGAAGGTCCAAATCAAAAGGGGTATTCGTGACTCCGAAGGGACGGAGAGATGGTCAAGTCACTGACATGGGCTAGTGTTAGCGCAAGTGCAAGGGGATGATTCTTTACCCGAACGGTAGGCTCGGACCAGGGTGAAAGGTTGTTTTATTTTTTTTCTTTTTTTTAATGCGCCGGGGGAACCGGCCAAGAAAGATCTTTTAGTTCTCCAACTGGGCGGAGAGTCTACGAGCCAGATCAGAGAAAGGGAGTCTTTTATTCTTCGGATGTGTGGAGAGTCCGGGCTGAAGTGACAAGGATATGTTTAACTTTTAACCATATGGAAGGTCTGAACCAAAGTGGAATGAATCTTTTTATTCTCTAGCCGGGCGAAAGGTCCTGGAGTGGAGTGGTCTGTTTGTTCTCTAGCTGGACGGCAGGCCCGAACCAAAGTGAGAGGGATCTTTTCATTCTCTAGTCGGACAGAAGGTCCGATCTAGAATGGAAATAATCTTTTTGTTCTCTGGCTGGACGGCTGGTCCGAACCAAAGTGAAATGAATCTTTTTATTCTCCAGTCGGACGGAAGGTCCTATCTAGAGCGAAAGGATTTTTTTGTTCTCTGGCTGGGCGGCAGGTCCGAACCAAAGTGAAGGGGTCCTTTTGTTCTCTAGCCAGATGGAAGGTCCGATCTAGAGTGGAGAGAGTCTTTTAGTTCTCCAGCTGGACGGGAGGTTCGATCTGGAGTGGAAAGAATCTTTTTGTTCTCCGGCTGGCCGGTTGGTCTGAACCAGAGTGAAAGGATTTGATATTCTTTAATGCGCCGGGAGCACCAGTTGTGAAATTTGAACCTGGGAAAGTTGACCGCAAGGGCCAGAATCGGTGTTGCGGAAGTAGGCCGTGAAGGCTGAAATCGGGGAAGCGGGCTACCAGAGCCGAAGTTGGGAAGCTGGCCACGAAAGACGAATCTGGTAAGCAGGCTATGAGAGCCCAGATTGGGGAAGCGGACTACAGAAGCCGAAGTTGGGAGATTAGCGAGCCGCAAGGGCAGGAAGTAGGCCGTGAGGGCCAAGATTGGGCTCTACGAGCCAGAATTGGGAAAGCAGACTGCGATAGCCGAAATTGAGTTTATTATTATATTTATTATTATTATTATTATTATTATTATTCTTTTTTATTCAAGCATACATGCATTCATCAGCATGCATAACATAAGTATACATAAGACAGCTCCCTCTATAGGGGGTGGGATAGGGACAACGCCCATAATTCGCGGACACGGTGCAGGCCAGGAGGCACAACTGAGGGGTGGTGCACCCGTCAATAAGATATCGCATGTCTTGCATGCATAGCTTAAATTCACGCATTTCACCTGAGACAACTCTTTGCGGAGTGGAGGAGCAAACGTGTGAGCAAAAGGCCCTAAACATAGGGATATGCGAACTTTCTAAGCAACACTCGAGGATTACTCTAGGGCCTACACATGGGTTTCACGCTCTCAATTTCGGTAGCTTCGCACAGCCCCCATCTGTTTATTTTGGTAGCAGATTTCACCGTTCGGCGCGAGTCTCCTCATGTGTCTCAATGGGATTCCCGGCTACTAGGATTCGTCCTTATCATAATTCTATTGCGGATTCCACCGTTTGACGCGAGTTTCCTCATGTGTCTCAATGGGATTCCCGACTACTAGGCTTCATCCTTATTGAAATTTGCTTCACTATTTCACGCGAGTCTCCTCATTTGTTTTAGTGGGGATTCCCAGCTACTTGGGTCTGCATTCGACTAATTCATCGTTTCTTTTTTTTTTGCATCTCTTTTTTTTTTTAAGTGGGGACATGCAGCTCTTTTCTCATGATTACCTTTCACGTGAGTGTAGAAATTCAAGCATCCGTAGTGTGCTAAGAAGAAAGTCGGGCAATCCCTATGGTTGAAGACCATTGAACACATTAAGCGCGAAGTGGGGAGTGTTGCCTCAGGTTTATTTTATGAATTGGGCTTAGCAATTTAGCCATGACTCTTCCCCTTGACGTGTACACTCGCCATAATTGGGTTCTCTTCGAGCGTATGCCGCGCCGCATGTGCATCCAGAATCGGGGAGACATTATTTAGCAAGGAGACACAGTCCTAGAAAATTTCCAAGGAGGTGTATTATTCTATATTAAGCAAGCATGCAAGCAGGGTAGCTAAGTATTTTTTGTCTCCTTTTTTTTTGCGTAAGAACATACTGTCGTTACGTATATGTATCTTGTATATGGTAGTAAAGGTATTAGGGAAGCAGACCGCAAATGGTCGAAAGAAAATTAGGGGAGCGGGCTGCAAGAGCCGAAGCTGGAAAGCAGGCTACGAGAGTCAAAATCTGCGAAGCGGACTCCAAGAGCCGAAACCGGGAAGCAGGCTATAAGAGCTGAAATTGGGAAAGCAGGCTACAAAAGTTGGAACATTAGGGAAGCGAGCTACAAGACGGAATCGGGAAAGCGGGCTACGAGAACCGAGAAGCAGGCTACAAAGGCTGAAATTGAGAAAGTAGGCTATAAAAGCCAGAATCAGGAAAGCGGGTACGAGGGCTGAGAAGCAGGCTACGAAGGCCAAAGGTTGGTGAAGCGAGCTACAAGAGCCGAAATTGGGAAAGCGGACTACGAGAGCCGAGGTTAGGAAGCACGCTACGAGAGTCGAAATTGGGGAGCATGCTACAACAGCTAGGATCCGGGAAGCAGGCCACAAAGGCCGAAGGGAAGCGGGCTGCAAGAGCCAAAGTTGGGAAGCAGGCTGCAAGAGTCGAAATTAAGGAAAGCAGGCTGCGAGAGCCAAAATTGGGAAGCGGGCTGCAAAGAGCCGAAGCTGGGAAGTAGGTTATAAAAGTCAAAGTTGAGAAGCGGGCTGTAAAGAGGCGAAGTTGACAAGCAGGCTACAAAGAGCCGAAGTTGGGAAGCAGACTACAAGAGCCAAAGTTGAGAAGCGGGCTGCAGAAGCCAGAACGTTAGGGAAGCGGGCTACAAGTCGAAGTTGAGAAAGTAGGCTACAAAAGCTGAAATCGAGAAAGCGGGCTACGAGAGCTGAGAAGCAAGCTACAAAGGCCAAAGGCATCGGAGAGCGTGATGGGACGGATGGATTAATCTTGATAGTGGGCCTCGGCCGAAGTGGCTGAGCCAAAAAGGTGTTAGGTAGCGAGATACGAGAGTCGAAGAGAAGGGTCTCCTTTTTATTCTCTGGTCGAGGAAGGCTCCGAACCAAAGTGAAAGGGCTAATTCTTTAATTCTCTAGCTGGGAAAGGATCCGAACCAAAGTGAAAGGTTTATTCTTGAATTCTCTGGCCGGGGAAGGATCCGAACCAAAGTGAAAGGTTTATTCTTTAATTCTCTGTCCGGGAGAAGGATCCGAACCAAAGTGATGGGAATCGACGCCGAGCCTTGACATTTATATTTTACATTTGTGTCCTTTAGGTTGCTTTTATATGCTTGGGAAAGTATATGTACAATTGTAAGGCTTTGCAAGCCAATGTGTCATTCCCTAGGATTGTGCAGGTTTCTATGTAATTTGCTAGTAGGTCCAGCGAGGGGGCCCCCAGCCCTTTCCCATTGGTCCACCTAAGCTATGTGGGGCTGGTCAACCATCCTAGGTGGCCATCTAGAAGGTTTGAATGTCAATTGGACACATTGGAGACAAGTGGTTGAAAATGTCAAAGGGAGGCCACCTACTTTACCTACATAGTCAAAGGAGTGTCCCCTCCATATGTAATTTATTTATTTTTGGTTTTTGACCACATGGTGGAAGAAAATGGCCTATTTCTCACGAAATTATCAGCCCCCCACCCCTTGCCATTCTTTATATAAGCCTATGTATAGTGTCATTAGAGAAATTAATGAAGAGAAAAAAATTTGTGAAATTTGGTTGGAACCAAAGAAGGGTGTCCCCTCCTCCTCTCTCCCTCCCCCTCTTGCAGATGGATTTCTGCTAAATCTTGGGTGTGATGCCCTTCTATCTTCTCCTTAGCCCCTCTGAATTCTATTTCTACCGCCGCCGCCGCCGCCATCGCACCACCGTCGCGCCGCCGCCACCGCCACCGGAGTTTTGTCTCCATCAGGATAGAACCCCACCTCAGTGGATCTATCTTTTTATGCTGTGGTCTGATCGAGCTAAAATTTTGATAGCTTGTTCCTCTATCTATTAGCTTTCCATCCATATATCGTATGTCCCATTCTGAGTTCGTTTGTTATTTTTTCCGTAATTTGTATACCATCCCTGTCAATCTATCATTCTGCAGATCTACAGTACAGAGTCATCTTATAGTAATTTGTTCACCCACTTAGCAAATTTCAGAAACTCCACAAAAATTACCCAGTGTTCCTCACGTATACCCCCTTCCACCATAATTTTTGTAGAGTAAAAGAAAATCATTTTCTCTTCAGTCAAAGGTGTGTTTCAGGCAGATTGCTTGCTGCCCTGTGTGTCAGTCAGTTCAGGTCTGAAAAAAAAGTCAGCTTGCATAAGTTTTCATTTTCAATCCGTGAAGTGGATGGAGCTGTAAACAAAGTATGTTGTAGATATATGAGTGCTCTTTCCGACGGTACCAGCCACGCCTCGATCGGCCTCCGGATCTGGGCGCAAGCATTTTTACCGTCAAGGCCTGTAGATCTGTCCTGTGTGCAGGTCCGAAATTATAGTCCGAGAAAAATTCAAGAATAATTGTCAAAGGTCAACTTCAAGAGCCGCCCCTTCAGGGAGTCGATCAGGGACATCCCGCCTTCCTTCCATCCAAGCGGCGCCTCAAGAAGAGATAGAGAAGGTGACGTTCCTTTGGAACGGATTACTTGCTGTCCACCGAGTCAGCCACCGAGTTGGCGCAGCACTGAGTTGCAATAGTGCCGAGTCGGATCAGCAGGCCGAGTTCGTGCCGAGTTCGCCTCCAGATTACTGCCCGTCAACCCAGTGTCGGTCCTCCCGGGCCCCACTTGTAGCCCTTTACCTTCCTGCGTGGAGTGGGCAATGGAATTACTACTGTAATTAAATTTTTACCGTTGTTAACCGGGAGTTACCGTAACTGGCCGGGAACGTCTTCCCCACGCCCGGAGCGTGGAGGTACACTCGCTCCCCACTCTTTATCGCATTTGCTTATCTTGTATAGCTTTGAATGCCGCTGCGAGTGTAGGTTTCTAGCTTGTTATTCTATTATCTAGCTTGTTATTCTATTATCACCGCTGCGAGAGAGCGAGATTGAGTGTACCATCCCGTGACTCGATCCGAGTCTACACGGAAAGGCCGATACCCGTGACTCACGGCCCGTTTCTTAACCGTGCCCGGTCCCACGTTTCCCTCACTAAGGGACAATTGTGAGCTCGTCTAGAGTCCAAGGATCACATTCCTAATTCGAGTCGAGTCCGTGATCCATCCCGCATCACAAAGTGAAAGGTTTATTCTTGAATTCTCTAGCCGAGGAAGGATCCGAACCAAAGTGAAAGGTTGATTCTTTGATTCTCTGGCAGGGGGAAGGACCCGAACTAAAGTGAAAGGTTGATTCTTTAATTCTCTGGCCGGGAGAAGGATCCGAACCAAAGTGAAAGGTTTATTATTTGATTCTCTGGTTGGGGGAAGGACTCGAACCAAAGTGAAAGGTTGATTCTTTAATTCTCTGGCCGGGGAAAGGATCCAAATCAAAGTGAAGGGTTGATTCTTTAATTCTCTGGCCGGGGAAAGGATCCAAATCAAAGTGAAAGGTTGATTCTTTAATTCTCTGGCCGGGGGAAGGATCCGAACCAAAGTGAAATGTTTATTCTTTGATTCTCTGGTAGGGCCGGGGAAGGATCCGAACCAAAGGGAAAGGTTGATTCTTTAATTATCTGGCCGGGGGAAGGATCTGGACCAAAGTGAAGGGTTGATTCTTTAATTCTCTGGCCGGGGGAAGGACCCGAACCAAAGTGAAAGGTTGATTCTTTAATTCTCTGGCCGGGGGAAGGATCTGAACCAAAGTTAAAGGTTTGATTCTTTAATTCTCTGGCCGGGGGAAGGATCTGAACCAAAGTGAAAGGTTTATTCTTTGATTCTTTGGTCGGGCCGGGGAAGGATCCGAACCAAAGGGAAAGGTTGATTCTCTGATTCTCTGGCCGGGGAAGGATCCGAACCAAAGTGGAAGGTTGATTTTTTTATTCTCTGGCCGGGGAAGGATCCGAACCAAAGCGAAAGGTTGATTCTTTGATTCTCTGGCCGGGGAATGATCTGAACCAAAGCGAAAGGTTGATTCTTTGATTGGGATGCTGTCGGCTTGAAGTCCCAAAGGTTGAATATCTGTCAGCTTGAAGCCCTGATGGTTGAGCATCTTGTCGGTTTAATGCCCCGTTGGCGGAATGTTGATCGGTTTAACGCCCCGTCGGTGGGATGCTGATTGGTTTAACGCCCCGTCGGCAGAATGTTGATCGGTTTAACGCCCCGTCGGCGGAAGGTATTGTCGGTTTAACGCCCCGTCGGTGAAAGGTTTAGTCGGTTTAACGCCCCGTCGGCGGAAGGTTTGGTCGGTTTAACGCCCCGTCGGTGGAAGGCTTTGTCGGTTTAACACCCCGTTGGCGGAACATCTTGTCGGCTTGAAGCACCGATGGCTGAATATCTTTCGATTTAACGCCCTGATGGTGAAATATTCTTGGTTCGGACGAAAGGTCGTGACGTCGACCATGTGAGAGTTTTATTGGGTCGATGGCCAAAGGCCGAAGGTAAAAGACCATGTCTGCCTCGGGGCCTTCTTTCCTTTCTTCTCTTCTTCCTTTGTGTGAAGAGGCGGGTGTGAAGATCGCGTCTGCCTCGTAACTCTTCTTTCTTTTCTTATCTTCTTTTTTGTGTGGAGAGGCGGGTGCGAAGACCACGTCTGCCTCGTAACTCTTCTTTCTTTTCTTCTCTTCTTTTTTGTGTGGAGAGGGGGGTGCGAAGATCACGTCTGCCCCGTGACTCTTCTTTGTACTCTACTCTTCTTTTCTCATCAACACCCTTGGACCGGGGTGTGCTTCTCTTAATGTGCCCCCAGGCTGGGGTGTGGCTCTCCTTTACCTGCCCTCCTAGGTCGGGAGGGTATGCCTCTTTGCTTCTATGCCCTGAGGCAGGGTGTATTCTTCATGGCTTCTGTGCCCCCGTGGCGGGGTATGTTTCTTCTTCAAATACCCCTAAGGCGGGGTGTGATGCTACTTCAGATGCCCCCATGCGGGGGTGTGCTCTTCGTGACTTTCATGCCCCCCGTGGGGTGTAGTGTTTCTTCTTCAAATGCCCCTAAGGCGGGGCGTATATTTCATGACGTTTACGCCCCCGTGGGATGAGTTCTTCTGCTTTTTGCGCCTCTCAGGGTGAGGTGCATTTCTCTTCATATGCCCCTGGCACGGGGTGTGTTTTTTTGTTTCTTATGCCCCCAGGCCGGGGGTATGTTTCTTCACGCGCCCCTGAGTCGGGGTGAAACTCTGTTACTTCTTATGCCCCATTGGCCGAGGTATGTTTCCTCTTCTTTTTGTTTCGTACGCCCCCATGGGGTGTGTTTCTCGCCTCTTATGCCTCTATGACATGGTAAATTCCTTGCTTCTTATAGCCCAGGGCCTGGGTGTATTCTGCTTCTAGTGCCCCCAGAGTGGGGTGTATTGCTACTTCCAATGCCCCCAAGGTAGGGTATGTTTCTTCTTCAAACGCCCCTACGCCGGGGTGTATTCTTTATGGCTTTTGTGCCCCCGTAGTGGGGTATGTTTCTTCTTCAAATGCCCCTAAGACAGGGGTGTAATTCTTGGCTTCATATGCCCCCGAGGCGGGGTATGTTTTTCCTCGTGTGCCCCAAAGGTGGGGTGGATTCTTGCTTCTTATGCCCCCCATATCGGGGTGAATTCCTCTGGTTCTTGCGCCCTCCCAGGGCGGGGTGTATTTCCCTTCACAAGCCCCGACACGGGGTATATCTTTTGCTTCACATGCCCCAGACCGGGGTGGATTCTACTTGATGTGACACGACCTCGGACCTAATGCAAGCAAGCACAATCGCATTCAAAACGGGCCAAATTGGGCCACCGCTCTATCGTCACTCACCCAAGCCCGGGGTGACTTGGTAATGCCAAGGGGAGGATGTGGGGTTGGGCCCTTGCTGGTAGAGGGCCAGCAAGGCCAAGACTTGATTCCCAAAGGGTGGGGATGCCCAAATCAAGGGGGCCGACAAAGTGCCAAAGGCACCGGTTGCAATATTCCCACGGTGATCACTCAAGTTTATAGGGCTTGAGGATCGGGCTCTCACTCGCATAACCAGCGGAATTAGAACTAATATTGAAAGACAAGCACTAAGTGGAGTGAAGGTTTGAGCACTTACTCGACCGGATTGAAGAAATCGGTCCCGGTCGGAGACGAGGGCGAGCGGGGAGGCGAGTGGATCCCCACGCGCCACGGCGGTGTCGCTTGACCTGCCCAAACAGAGTACACCACTACACCTCTCGCAGGAGGGGGAACTTGGGGTGGGGGTTAATGATATTACATCAATACTACCTCCACGCAGGGAGGGGCCTTCAGCCGGCCAAGCGGGGTGGGAAAACCAAAGCAAAGAATGAGGAACAAGGGTGGACGCCGAATCTGCCTGCTATCTGCGAACCAGGATAGAGGGTCGGTGTTGCTGTTGTAGATCTTGCTCAGGAATTTTTATGATGGCGACACCCACGGCGAAATCTTCGTAACAGGAAGGGGAATGCCTCAGAATTTTTGTAATTTCTTCTGGAGTCACTGCAGGTCGGGGCAGAAGCTTGAAAAGGGCCTCTGTTTCTCGGACTAGCAGGGGCAGGTTACCAATAGTAGGATGCAGAGGCTGTCCTGGCCGCTCCCGAACTCCATATTTGATTCCGTCAGTGCCGTTAGAACCATGGGTGAGTCCTCTTTGCATCAAAAGAAACGGGGATGCCAGAAGAGAACAGTGACGATCTGTGGAGCCAGAAGAGTGAGGAGGTGTCGATGCAGACTGGGGAAGGCAGAGCCGTGCGACCGTGGAAGAAAATTGGTAACTTCTGTTACCGGATGCTGAATGGCTTCCGCTCCTTGATTCTGAAAGTAGACAGGCCGATGAAGAACTTTGAAGAAGGACTTGAGGACTGATTCCTTCGGGGCTGGTCGTGGCAGAGCTTCTAAGCTGGCTCAGGTCCTCAGCCGGGCAGAACCGCGCAGCTGTGGGAGAATGGACCTCCTGGACGACTCAGAGATCAGAAGAAGACGAAACCACTTCGGTTGCGAAGGCGACTGGCAGACGCTTCCGACGATAGCTATTGGGTCTTCAAACTCATCCGGAGGAGGTCGTGGTGGCCGCTGCAAGTTGCTGGTCTGCTGTAGATCTTCAGTTGAGAGCTGTAGGTTGATGATGATGGGGGGGAATGGGGTATATGGGAGGGGAAATGGGGGTGGATGAGTGTGGTGAAAGCCCGGGCTGTGAGGGGGTCTAGGAGGGGGTGTTCTAAGGTGGGGGAAGGGAAGAATGGGGTCTGGAAGGGGGTCTAACAGGTGGTGGGAGGAGGAGCTACGAATTTGGGAAGGTGGGTGAGGGGAGAAGGTGAGGGGGGGGCACAAGTGAGTGGAGGGAAGGGTGGATTTCAAATTTGAAATGGCATTGGAAGTTGTGGGGTTGTGTGGGGAAGGGGTTGATTGTGTTGGAATGGGGAAAGTGGTGTTGGAATGTGGAAGATGGTGTTGGAATGGTGAGGGATCTCCTTGGGACTAGGGGGGTGGAGTAATGGAGGCCATGGGGAAGTGGAGGGCTTTAATGATGGTAGGTGGGGGTTGAGGTGGTTGGGAAGGGAGGAGAGAGAAGAAAATTCGAAATTGGGTGTTGAGGAGAGAGAAAATGGAGTGAAAAAGAGTGATTAAGAGAGGGAAGGGTGGGGAATCTCTCCCCTAGGGTTTCTCACCCAAAAAATGTTGGAATCACTCCACTAAACTAAGCTTTGGACTCTCAAATGGCATTTTTTTTCATTGATTGATTCATTCCCTTCAAATGAAGGAAATGGGGCCCTATATATAGGAAACCCACATTTTACAATAAGACCCTGACAAAAGACTTAATAACAAATAACCGAAGGGGTAGGGGGGCTCATGGGCCAAGCCCAATGAATTGGGCCCAATAGCACACTAAACAATCTAATGACACTCAAACTTAGGAAAATAAATGCAAGACCTAGGGACATGACTCAAATAAAATGAAAATTACATAATTATGACTCAAAGAAAATATGAAAATTACATGAACTGAATCAGAAAAATGTGACGGACATAATGGAACCATGCTGGTGAACAACCGGTAAATATGAAGGGTGAGAGATGCCCCCATCATACTCCCGGGGTGCGAAGAGCTCGACTCCGTCGAGTAAGAGTCTTTCCTAGCTCGCCCATGTGTCCACCATCGTGGCCGGCCCTTCCACCTCACAAGATACTGCTGGATTGCCCTGCTCCTGATGGTGTCATTATGTTTAACTAGTATCAAATCTTTGTGCTCATGCCGGGCTCTCAAGGTTAGAAGGGGATTCTTATTGGTGGGGTCACTCTTAAAAGGGGGTATGGGCTCAATATCCTCGCTAGGTGCCACCGCGGGGCCCTTGCAGGGCACAAGGTCCGCCACACTACAATGAGGGTTGACCCCATATTCCTTCAGAAGGACCAACTCATTGGCATTTATGCTCAATCGCCCCAAGACCTTAAAGGGTCCAGTCTCTCGATCCCTGAGCGTAGAGGCGACTCTAGGGAAGAGCCTCTTCATCCTGACCATCAGATAGTCACCCTCTTGGAAGTCTTGGTTTCTTTTAGCGGTATCAATTCGCCTTTGACAAATCCTTTTACCTTTGATGATGGGCCTGCAAGTATGCAATCCTGAGACATAGTTGGTGAATGCTAGCACTCTATTGGATGTTGGGGGTCCCGGGCACCCAAATGTGGACCTAGCATGTCTAGACTCCCTATGAAGATTAGTGAGGATAGGAGGGCCTGGACCTCCAAATGTAGCTCTATCATGCAAAGGGGTGGCAAATGCCGGGGGACCCGGACATCCAAGAATGCACCTATCATGCTTAAGACTCATGATGAATGGAGGTGGACCATTACATCCGAAAATGGTCCATTCATGCTTCCTACTTGACATGTGGGTGATGTGAATGAATGGACCCGTCTTATGAATCATGCCAAGTGATGTGTTGTGCCAAGACTTATGCATTCCTATCCCAAAGATGACTTCCATGTGTATGGGTGTGGGATGGCCTTTGAACTTCCATGTGAAAGGGTCAAAAGGATCTAGGAAGGTGGGCATTATGGAGAGGGGCTCTTCCTTGCTTCCTAGGCATATGGTATCACATGGGTAACTAGGCTCCCATTGGAAGGGATCAAAGGGGTAATGGACTGGGCTTCCTAGAGGAAGGAACTCTATGTCCACATGGTCTACGCATAGTGGGTCATCCTTCCCCAAGGTAACTGGACCAATGTCTTTAGTGGGCCAGTCGATCAAGGTACTTGGGATCTTAATGGTAGTGGAGTGGACCATGATGGGTTCTTCATCCATGGGGAGAATGAGAAGGAGGTCACTAGTGTAGCAACCAATGGTGAAGACTGAGGTGATAGAACCATCACATGGGTGGATGAGACTAAGTCTTCTTGGGTGGGCCGCTCCTATGGTCAATAAGCAAGTCAACTTTAGTTGCCATTCTAAACCATTGAGGAGATCATCCGAACCATTTACCTCATAGTAGGATTGGAATGTGGTGTGATAGGAGTTAATGGGTGATAATTGGAAAGGGTGCTCCATGGTTGGGGTTTGAAAGTACAAGGCATGAGGGATGGGATTTTGCTTGAGCCATTTGATGATGAGTTCTCCTACGGTCACCACCTTTTGCGTGAGATTGAGTGGTTTGGGGAGGTATGTGTTTGTTTGGACGGGGATGAGTTGATGTCCTTCTTCCTTATTGATAGGAGTATGAATTTCCTTGAATGTGGGGAAGAGATTTGGGTTGGTGTCCAATCCCGGGGATTTGGTCTTGTGGGCCGGGTTCTCCTCATGTTCACTCATGACCTCATTCATTCTTTGAAGTGGGTTGAGAGGGCATGGTGGCCGGGTATGGGGCTCCGGTGGGTGAGGGAACAAAAGGTTGTTGAAACCATAGGCTCCCGGGAGATGTGGGGGATGAACTAGGCAAGACCAACGCAATGGGTGGAAGGTGGTATTCCGTTCATCAAGCCATTGTTTCCCTAGGATTATGCAAGGGCCTTCCAAAGTACCAATTTGACACCATGCTCCATCAAAGTATTTGATCTCTCCAAACCATTTATGGAATTCAACGAAGACTAGGTCTCCGTTGTGCACAATTTGTCCGGTCGTAGAGAGGGTGGCTACAATTTCGGGGGATACCCAATTATCTTCTACCATGTAGATGAAGTCAATTTCTGTGGGGCTCCCATTAGGTAGGTATGCTTGGGATATGATGGGAATTTGGGCCTTTTGGTCTGTAGACTCAATGACAATGGGAGGTGGATAATGCATGGAACGATCCGATGAGAACTCTAATGCAAGCGTGCCCATGGACTTGACTTGTGAGAACAAGTCAAAGACTTGCTCTGATACCACTTGATGTGACACAACCTCGGACCTAATGCAAGCAAGCACAATCACATTCAAATGGGCCGAATTGGGCCACCGCTCTATCGTCGCTCACCCAAGCCCGGGGTA
This sequence comes from Amorphophallus konjac, assembly GCA_022559845.1. Classification (NCBI taxonomy): domain Eukaryota; kingdom Viridiplantae; phylum Streptophyta; class Magnoliopsida; order Alismatales; family Araceae; genus Amorphophallus; species Amorphophallus konjac. Next base: position 114,066,933 of record CM040121.1, read on the forward strand.
ACTTGGCAATGCCAAGGTGAGGTTGAGGGGTTGGGCCCTTGCTGATAGAGGGCCAGCAAGGCCAAGGTTTGATTCCCAATGGGTGAGGATGCCCAATTCAACGGGGCCGATAAAGTGCCAAAGGCACCGGTTGCAATATTCCCACGGTGATCACTCAAGTTTATGGGGCTTGAGGATCGGGCTCTCACTCGCATAACCAGCGGAATTAGAACTAGTATTGAAAGATAAGCACTAAGTGGAGTGAAAGTTTGAGCACTTACTCGACCGGATTGAAGAAACCGGTCCCGGTCGGAGACGAGGGCGAGCGGGGAGGCGAGTGGATCCCCACACGCCGCGGTGATGTCGCTTGACCTACCCAAACAAGTTACAACACTACACCTCACGTAGGAGGGGGATCTTGGGGTGAGGGTTAATAGAAATTACAATCAATACTACCTCCACACAGGGAGGGACCTTCAGCCGGTCAAGCGGGGTGGAGAAACTAAAGTAAAGAACGAGGAATAAGGGTGGACGCCGAATCTGCTTGCGGTCTGCGAGCCGGGACAGAGAGTTGGTGTTGCTGCTGTAGATCTTGATAAAGAATTTTGTTGACAACGAAACCAGAGGGAAAACCTTCGTAGCTGGAAGGGGAATGCCTCAGAATTTTCTTAATTTCTTCTGGAGTCACTGCAGGTCTTGAAAAGGGCCTCTGTTTCTCGGACTAGCAGGGGCAGGTTACCAACAGTAGGATGCAGAGGCTGTCCTGGCCGCTCCCGAACTCCAAATTGGATTCCGTCAGTGCCGTTAGAACCATGAGTGAGTCCTCTTTGCATCAAAAAAACGGGGATGCTAGAAGAGAACGGAGACGATCTGTGGAGCCAGAAGAGTGAGGAGGTGTCGATGCAGACTGGGGAAGGTACAGCCGCGCGACCGTGGAAGAAAATTGGTAACTTCTGTTCCCGAATGCTGAATGGACTTCTGCTTCTTGATTCTGAAAGTAGACAGGCCGATGAAGAACTTTGAAGAAGGACTTGAGGACTGATTCCTTCGGGGCTGGTCGTGGCAGAGCTTCTAAGCCGGCTCAGGTCCTCAGCCAGGGCAGAACCACGCAGCTGTGGGAGAACGGACCTCCTGGATGACTCGGAGATCGGAAGAAGACGAAACCACTTCGGTTGCGAAGGCGACTGGCAGACGCTTCCGACGATGGCTCTTGGGTCTTCAAACTCATCCGGAGGAGGTCGTGGTGGCCGCTGCAAGTTGCTGTCTGCTGTAGATCTTCAGTTGAGAGCTGTAGGTTGATGATGATGGGGGGGAATGGGGTATATGGGAGGGGAAATGGGGGTGGATGAGTGTGGTGAAAGCCCGGGCTGTGAGGGGGTCTAGGAGGGGGTGTTCTAAGGTGGGGGAAGGGAAGAATGGGGTCTGGAAGGGGGTCTAACAGGTGGTGGGAGGAGGAGCTACGAATTTGGGAAGGTGGGTGAGGGGAGAAGGTGAGGGGGGGGCACAAGTGAGTGGAGGGAAGGGTGGATTTCAAATTTGAAATGGCATTGGAAGTTGTGGGGTTGTGTGGGGAAGGGGTTGATTGTGTTGGAATGGGGAAAGTGGTGTTGGAATGTGGAAGATGGTGTTGGAATGGTGAGGGATCTCCTTGGGACTAGGGGGGTGGAGTAATGGAGGCCATGGGGAAGTGGAGGGCTTTAATGATGGTAGGTGGGGGTTGAGGTGGTTGGGAAGGGAGGAGAGAGAAGAAAATTCGAAATTGGGTGTTGAGGAGAGAGAAAATGGAGTGAAAAAGAGGGATTAAGAGAGGGAAGGGTGGGGAATCTCTCCCCTAGGGTTTCTCACCCAAAAAATGTTCGAATCACTCCACTAAACTAAGCTTTGGACTCTCAAATGACATTTTTTTTCATTGATTGATTCATTCCCTTCAAATGAAGGAAATGGGGCCCTATATATAGGAAACCCACATTTTACAATAAGACCCTGACAAAAGACTTAATAACAAATAACCGAAGGGGTAGGGGGGGCTCATGGGCCAAGCCCAATGAATTGGGCCCAATAGCACACTAAACAATCTAATGACACTCAAACTTAGGAAAATAAATGCAAGACCTAGGGACATGACTCAAATAAAATGAAAATTACATAATTATGACTCAAAGAAAATATACATGAACTGAATCAGAAAAATGTGACGGACATAATGGAACCATGCTGGTGAACAACCGGTAAATATGAAGGGTGAGAGATGCCCCCATCATACTCCCGGGGTGCGAAGAGCTCGACTCCGTCGAGTAAGAGTCTTTCCTAGCTCGCCCATGTGTCCACCATCGTGGCCGGCCCTTCCACCTCACAAGATACTGCTGGATTGCCCTGCTCCTGATGGTGTCATTATGTTTAACTAGTATCAAATCTTTGTGCTCATGCCGGGCTCTCAAGGTTAGAAGGGGATTCTTATTGGTGGGGTCACTCTTAAAAGGGGGTATGGGCTCAATATCCTCGCTAGGTGCCACCGCGGGGCCCTTGCAGGGCACAAGGTCCGCCACACTACAATGAGGGTTGACCCCATATTCCTTCAGAAGGACCAACTCATTGGCATTTATGCTCAATCGCCCCAAGACCTTAAAGGGTCCAGTCTCTCGATCCCTGAGCGTAGAGGCGACTCTAGGGAAGAGCCTCTTCATCCTGACCATCAGATAGTCACCCTCTTGGAAGTCTTGGTTTCTTTTGCGGGTATCAATTCGCCTTTGACAAATCCTTTTACCTTTGATGATGGGCCTGCAAGTATGCAATCCTGAGACATAGTTGGTGAATGCTAGCACTCTATTGGATGTTGGGGGTCCCGGGCACCCAAATGTGGACCTAGCATGTCTAGACTCCCTATGAAGATTAGTGAGGATAGGAGGGCCTGGACCTCCAAATGTAGCTCTATCATGCAAAGGGGTGGCAAATGCCGGGGGACCCGGACATCCAAGAATGCACCTATCATGCTTAAGACTCATGATGAATGGAGGTGGACCATTACATCCGAAAATGGTCCATTCATGCTTCCTACTTGACATGTGGGTGATGTGAATGAATGGACCCGTCTTATGAATCATGCCAAGTGATGTGTTGTGCCAAGACTTATGCATTCCTATCCCAAAGATGACTTCCATGTGTATGGGTGTGGGATGGCCTTTGAACTTCCATGTGAAAGGGTCAAAAGGATCTAGGAAGGTGGGCTTTATGGAGAGGGGCTCTTCCTTGCTTCCTAGGCATATGGTATCACATGGGTAACTAGGCTCCCATTGGAAGGGATCAAAGGGGTAATGGACTAGGCTTCCTAGAGGAAGGAACTCTATGTCCACATGGTCTACGCATAGTGGGTCATCCTTCCCCAAGGTAACTGGACCAAGGTCTTTAGTGGGCCAGTCGATCAAGGTACTTGGGATCTTAATGGTAGTGGAGTGGACCATGATGGGTTCTTCATCCATGGGGAGAATGAGAAGGAGGTCACTAGTGTAGCAACCAATGGTGAAGACTGAGGTGATAGAACCATCACATGGGTGGATGAGACTAAGTCTTCTTGGGTGGGCCGCTCCTATGGTCAATAAGCAAGTCAACTTTAGTTGCCATTCTAAACCATTGAGGAGATCAACCCAACCATTTACCTCATAGTAGGATTGGAATGTGGTGTGATAGGAGTTAATGGGTGCTAATTGGAAAGGGTGCTCCATGGTTGGGGTTTGAAAGTACAAGGCATGAGGGATGGGATTTTGCTTGAGCCATTTGATGATGAGTTCTCCTACGGTCACCACCTTTTGCGTGAGATTGAGTGGTTTGGGGAGGTATGTGTTTGTTTGGACGGGGATGAGTTGATGTCCTTCTTCCTTATTGATAGGAGTATGAATTTCCTTGAATGTGGGGAAGGGATTTGGGTTGGTGTCCAATCCCGGGGATTTGGTCTTGTGGGCCGGGTTCTCCTCATGTTCACTCATGACCTCATTCATTCTTTGAAGTGGGTTGAGAGGGCATGGTGGCCGGGTATGGGGCTCCGGTGGGTGAGGGAACAAAAGGTTGTTGAAACCATAGGCTCCCGGGAGATGTGGGGGATGAACTAGGCAAGACCAACGCAATGGGTGGAAGGTGGTATTCCGTTCATCAAGCCATTGTTTCCCTAGGATTATGCAAGGGCCTTCCAAAGTACCAATTTGACACCATGCTCCATCAAAGTATTTGATCTCTCCAAACCATTTATGGAATTCAACGAAGACTAGGTCTCCGTTGTGCACAATTTGTCCGGTCGTAGAGAGGGTGGCTACAATTTCGGGGGATACCCAATTATCTTCTACCATGTAGATGAAGTCAATTTCTGTGGGGCTCCCATTAGGTAGGTATGCTTGGGATATGATGGGAATTTGGGCCTTTTGGTCTGTAGACTCAATGACAATGGGAGGTGGATAATGCATGGAACGATCCGATGAGAACTCTAATGCAAGCGTGCCCATGGACTTGACTTGTGAGAACAAGTCAAAGACTTGCTCTGATACCACTTGATGTGACACAACCTCGGACCTAATGCAAGCAAGCACAATCAGCATTCAAAACGGGCCGAATTAGGCCACCGCTCTATCGTCGCTCACCCAAGCCCGGGGTAACTTGGCAATGCCAAGGGGAGGTTGTGGGGTTGGGCCCTTGCTGATAGAGGGCCAGCAAGGCCAAGGTTTGATTCCCAATGGGTGAGGATGCCCAATTCAACGGGGGCCGACGAAGTGCCAAAGGCACCGGTTGCACTCTTCCCACGGTGATCACTCAAGACAACGGGGCTTGAGGATCGGGCTCTCACTCGCATAACCAGCGGAATTAGAACTAATATTGAAAGACAAGCACTAAGTGGAGTGAAGGATTGAGCACTTACTCGACCGGTTTGAAGAAACCGGTCCCGGTCGGAGACGAGGGCGAGCGGGGAGGCGAGTGGATCCCCACACGCCACGGCGGTGTCGCTTGACCTGCCCAAACAGAGTACACCACTACACCTCTCGCAGGAGGGGGAACTTGGGGTGAGGGTTAATGATATTACATCAATACTACCTCCACGCAGGGAGGGACCTTCAGCCGGCCAAGCGGGGTGGGGAAACCAAAGCAAAGAATGAGGAACAAGGGTGGACGCCGAATCTGCCTGCTATCTGCGAGCCGGGACAGAGAGTCGGTGTTGCTGCTGTAGATCTTGATTACGAATTTTTTTGACAACGAAACTAGAGGGAAAACCTTCGTAGCTGGAAGGGGAATGCCTCAGAATTTTCTTAATTTCTTCTGGAGTCTCTGCTGGTCAGGGCCATAGCTTGAACAGGGCCTCTGTTTCTCGGACTAGCAGGGGTAGGTCACCAATAGTAGGATGCAGAGGCTGTCCTGGCCATTCCCGAACTCCAAATTTGATGCCGTCAGCGCCGTTAGAACCGTGGGTGAGTCCTCTTTGCATCAAAAGAAACTGGGACACCAGAAGAGGTCGGAGACAATCTGTGGAACCAGAAGAGTGAGGAGGGGTCGGTGCAGACTGTAGAAGGCAGAACCGCGCGTTCGGGGGAGAAAATTGGTAACTTCTGCTCCCGGATGCTGAATAAACTTCCGCTTCTTGAATCGGAAACTAGACAGGCCAAAGAGGAACTTTGAAGAAGAACATGAAGACTGATTCCTGTAGGGTTCATCGTGGCAGAGCATCTAAACTGGTTCAGGTCCTTAGCTGAGGCAGAACCGCGCAGCTGTGGAGAATGGACCTCCTGGACGACTCGGAGATCGGAAGAAGACGAAACAACTTCGGTTGCGAAGGCGACTGGCAGACGCTTCTGACGATGGCTCTTGGGTCTTTAAACTCGTCCGGAGGTGATCGTGGTGGCCGCTGCAAGCTGCTGCTCTGCTGTAAATCTTCAGTTGAGAGCTGTAAGTTGATGATGATGGGGGGGAATGGGGTATATGGGAGGGGAAATGGGGGTGGATGAGTGTGGGGAAAGCCCGGGCTGTGAGGGGGTCTAGGAGGGGGTGTTCTAAGGTGGGGGAAGGGAAGAATGGGGTCTGGAAGGGGGTCTAACAGGTGGTGGGAGGAGGAGCTACGAATTTGGAAGGTGGGTGAGAGGAGAAGGTGAGGGGGGGGCACAAGTGAGTGGAGGGAAGGGTGGATTTCAAATTCAAATATGGCATTGGAAGTTGTGGGGTTGTGTGGGGAAGGGGTTGATTGTGTTGGAATGGGGAAAGTGGTGTTGGAATGTGGAAGATGGTGTTGGAATGGTGAGGGATCTCCTTGGGACTAGGGGGGTGGAATAATGGAGGCCATGGGGAAGTGGAGGGCTTTAATGATGGTAGGTGGGGGTTGAGGTGGTTGGGAAGGGAGGAGAGAGAAGAAAATTCGAAATTGGGTGTTGAGGAGAGAGAAAATGGAGTGAAAAAGAGTGATTAAGAGAGGGAAGGGTGGGGAATCTCTCCCCTAGGGTTTCTCACCCAAAAAATGTTGGAATCACTCCACTAAACTAAGCTTTGGACTCTCAAATGGCATTTTTTTTTCATTGATTGATTCATTCCCCTCAAATGAAGGAAATGGGGCCCTATATATAGGAAACCCACATTTTACAATAAGACCCTGACAAAAGACTTAATAACAAATAACCGAAGGGGTAGGGGGCTCATGGGCCAAGCCCAATGAATTGGGCCCAATAGCACACTAAACAATCTAATGACACTCAAACTTAGGAAAATAAATGCAAGACCTAGGGACATGACTCAAAGAAAATATGAAAATTACATGAACTGAATCAGAAAAATGTGACAGACATAATGGAACCATGCTGGTGAACAACCGATAAATATGAAGGGTGAGAGATGCCCCCATCACTACTTCTTCTACCCCTCAAGGCAGGGCATATTTTTCTTCATATGCCCCCCCGGAGCGGGGTGGATTCTTCTTCTTTTCTTATGTGCCCCCAAGCGAGGTGTATTCCTTTCTTCATACACCCCTAAGTCGGGAAATATTGTTTATCCTGCTTTAGATGCCCCCCAGGGGGGGTGTATGTTGCTTCATGGACCCCGAGGCCGGGGTGTATTCCTCTTCATGGACCCCGAGGTCGGGGCATTTTCTTCATGTGCCCCAGGTTGGGATGTAACTTTTCTTCTGTGCCCCCAAGCGGGGTGTATCTTTCATGGCTTCTAGGCCCCCAGACAGGGTGTAACTTCTGCTTCTTATGCCCCAGAGCGGGGTATGTTTGCTTCTTGTGCACCCAGGTTGGGGTGGATTCTTATGCTTCTTCCGCCCTAGGGCTGGGTATACTTCTCTTCATATGCCCCTAAGCCAGGGTGTGTCTCCTGCTTCTTATGCCCCCATGGCGGGGTATGTCTCTGCTTCACAAGTCCCTAAGCCAGAGTGTATTCTTTTACTCTTTATGCCCCTAGGTCGGGGTGAAACTCTGTTGCTTCTTATGTCCCAACGATGGGGTACATTAGGCCGGGGTATAGCTTTTGCTTTATGTGCCCCCTCGAGTCGGGATAGATTCTCTTCATGTGCCCCCATGGCGGGGTGTGCTTCTTCTTTAAATGCCCCTGGAACAAGGTGCAGCTTAATGTTTTCATGCCGCTATGTGGGGTATTTTTTTACTTCATACGCCCCCATGGCGGGGTACATTTCTTCCTCAAATGCCCCTAAGATCGGGGTGCAACTCTGTTTCTTCTTATGCCCCCAGGTCGGGGTAGATTCTTCTCACGTGCCCCCGAGTCGGGGTGTATTTTTATGGCTTCTGTGTCCCCAGCCGGGATGTGTCACTTCTTCTTGTGCACCCAAGGTGGGGTGCGTTTCTTTCTTTATGTGCCCCCAGGCCGAGGTGAGTTCCTCTCTTTGTGTGCCCCCAGGCGGGGTATATTTGTTGCTTCCCATACCCCCACAGCGGGGTATGGTTCTTCTTCAAATGCCCCTAAACCGGGGTAGATTTTTTTTTGAATACCCTTAGGTTGGGGTGAACTCTTCATGGCTTCCATGCCCCCGTGGCGGGATATGTTGCTTCTTCAAATGCCCCTTAGGCGGGGTATACCTTTCTTCATATGTTCCCAGGTCGGGATGTATATCTTTTTTCGTATACCCCCAGGCCGGAGTGTATATCTTTTTTCGTATACCCCCAGGCCGGAGTGTATTCTTGCTGCTTGTGCCCCCATGGTGGGGTGTGTTTCTTCATGTTCCCCCCTGGCGGAGTGTAGCTATGTTGCTTGTTGTGCCCCCCATGGCGGGGTGGATTCTTTTGCTTCTTCTACCCTAGAGTGGGGTATATTTCTCTTCGTATTCCCCAAGCCGGGGTGCATTCTTTTGTTTCATATGCCCCCATACGGGGTGGGTTCTGCTTCTTTTGCACCCAAGGTGGGGTGTAACTCTTGGCTTCATACGCTCGGAAGGCGGAACGTCCTCTACCGATTTTATCCCCAAGGCGGGGGTGTATTCATTTCTTTATATGCCCCCATGGCGGGGTGTGTTTCTTCTTCAGATGCTCCTAAGTCAGGGTGTACTTCTTTCTTTGTGTGCCCCCGGGCCGGGGTGAATTCTTTTCTTCTTATGCCCCCATGGCGGGGTATGTCTTTGGCTTCATGTGCCCCCCATATCGGGGTATATCTTTTCCTCGAATACCCCTAAGCCGGGGTGTATCCTTTGCCTCGTATGTCCCCCGAGTCGGGGTGTGTTTTGCTTCTTCTGCCCCTAAACTGGGTGAAACTCTATTGCTTCTCATGTCCCCAGGTCGGGATAGATTCTTCTCACGTGCCCCTGAGTCGGGGTGTCTTCTCTTCATGTGCCCCCATGAGCGGAGTGTATTGCTACTTCTGATGCCCCCAGGGTGGGGTGTAATTCTTTATGTACTCTATGCCCCCAAGGTGGGGTGTATTCCTCTTCATACGCCCCTACACCGGGGCGTAACTTCTATCTCTTCTTATGCCCCCAGGTGGGGGTGTATTCCTTTGCTCCCTGCACCCCTATGGCGGGGTGGATGAATGCTCTCTTCTAGATTCATGGCCATGCTCGGCCTCATTGCTATAAAGCATCCCCCACAGCGGGCAGGAATTCATCAAGCTAGAGTTACAGCTTGTCGGATCTTCCAACAGCCACTCAAGGAGCCGTCTTATGCCGGATAGAGGCAGCAGAAAGGTGGAACGGACCGGGGCATTGCACCACAGACTTGGACCCTGCTAGAGTCGGGTGGGAGGTCGGCCTTCTTCTTGTCTTTTTGGTCGGTGATGCTTGCCAATTTTTGTCCTTTCTTTTCTTCTCTTCCTTTTTATAATAGACCAAGGTGGGTGTGTAGGAGAGCGCTCATCCCCTCAGGGAGGGGATGGGTGATTCGCTCCACCGCGTCAATCCCATAGTGGTAGTCTTTATTCAGCGCGGGTCTCGATGGATATGGCCGTACAACCCTCTCTCGCCAATTATTTCTCTTCCTTTTTTGTTTCTTTCTTTTCTTCTTTCCTTCTTTTTTTCTTAGGGAAAGGGGGTTTGATTTCCCCTATCTTCTTCTCTCTTTCTCTTCTTTTTGGCGGCATCCATGATTCCTGGAAGCTGCATGTGCCTCGGAGTAGCGTCCCCGAGGCCACAAAGGCAAATACGCCTAGTCCGACTTTTCTCCCCATAGGGCTGGCAAAGACAGCACCTGCAATTCATCAAAGCAGACAAACAATGTCTATTAGGAGACCATGAGGCCCTGAATCCCGGAGAAGAGATGAAGGGTGGTTTAAGTCCCACCGGACGTGCCAGACTTGTGGAGGCACTTTTCGACACGCCGTTTTGTTTCTTTACGTCGGGTTTATTCAGTGGGTTTATTCATTTATTAAGTGCGTGGGCGTGCCAGTCACAAAGTGACGATTTATTGTGCGCTCGATCTGACTAATCAGATGATTGTGTAGTTTGTGTCGGCACCAAAACCCACCATGCCAAAAAGGTCACAGCGTCATTTACATCCCATCAGAGAGGGGAACACCCTTGATTAATCACTGGGAATCAGGGCCTCAAGGCCAAGAAATTATATCAAGAGAAACAAGCCGATGGCGGTCTCGGATCAGTCGGGAAGCCCTATGTCTAGGGAAGTAAACATTCGAAATATGTCGGTCACTCAAGGGACCATTTTGATATTCGGACGAGCGTCCGGCTTCAGGAAATCGTAATCGTCACGGAGAAAATCGGAGTATATGTATGCCGGGGCATGACAGATTTATTATTCGAAGGGATGGGAGACATTCGGTTAAATCCCGGTTAGAATAACATGTCGGTCGCTCGGGGACCGTTTAATATTCGGACGAGCGTCCGGCTTCAGAAAATCGTAATCGTCACGGGGAAACCGGAGCGTATGTATGTCGTGGCACGGAAAATTTATTATTCGAAGGGATGGGAGACATTCGGTTAAATCCCGGTTAGAGTAACATGTCGGTCGCTCGGGGACCGTTTAATATTCGGATGAGCATCCGGCTTCAGAAAATCGTAATCGTCACGGGGAAACCAGAGCGTATGTATGCCAGGGCACGGCAAATTTATTATTCGAAGGGATGGGAGACATTCGATTAAATCCCGGTTAGAGCTGTCGGAAACCAATAAGTTTGCCAGCCCGGTGCAAGATCGAGTCAGGACCATTCCGGGGGCGCCTCCCGCGGTCCAAACGAGGCTTGCGTGAGCGTCGTTAATATTTCCGCTGCCGAAGGGCAGCGGGAAAGTGTCCCGGGACTAGATTCCAAAACAAAGACGCATACAGAGATAGTTGGCTATAGGCCTAGGATGTGGGTCAGGCAACGACCATGATTGGGATGAACCCGGGGTCTAAGCGTGACTCACGAAGGTCTTATTGATATTCCCACGCGTAGGGTTTGAGGATGACGAGAGTCTTCTCGTTCTATTCGGATTTTTGTCGGTCACTCATGGACCACTTTATGTTCGGACAAAGGTCCGTATAGAGAGACAAGACCATGATGGGAGCGAATCCAAGCGAATGTCTGCCAAGAGATGGCAATTTTGATATGAAGATGAGATCAGATCCCGGTGGGAAGAGGGGACTTCGATAAAATATTGGCCCAAAATGAGGTCGGGCGATAACCATGACGGGAGGGGTGACTCTCGAGGGTGGAGTCCGGCCTGCGAAGGCATCATTATTATTCCTGGGTCCGGAGCCCGAGGGAGACGAAGGCCGCTGATGCGGGACGGACACGGGAGGTGACTCTACGTGGGGTGGACCACAGACTCTAGATGTGGACGCGACCAGCAACACACACTAGGGAGACACTAAGCCCGACACTACGAGCTCCTAGTGGCGAAACGTCGCTAACAGAAGTGGAAGCTCACTCGTCATCCCAAGCGAGGGAAAGCGCGGACCGTGCGCGGTTAAGGAACCGGCGGAGGTCAAGGGTAGTCCGACTCAACTTTCGGACTCGGATCGAGTCGCGGGACGGGTCACTCTCACTCTCACAGTGGTGACATGGACACACGGGCTAGTACCTACACTCTTGGCAGCAGCCTAAGACCGTATACTAGCTAAGTAATGTAACGCCAAAGAGTTAAGACCTTTACCTCCACGCACCCGGCGTGGCGAAGATAACCCTGGCCGAATCACGGACTCCCGGTTAACAATGATTACAGCAATACACTAAGTCGACCCACTCCACGCAGGGAGGTAAAAGGTCACATGTGGGGTCCGGGAATCACGCAACTCGGGTTGACGGGCAGCATCTTGATGTCGCCCGGCGTTGCTGAACTCCGCATTTTCGTGCTTTCCGAACGGCGGCTTCTACGGGCCCGCGGGGCCCACGGACGGCGCTGTGCTCCGGATCTGCGGGGGTGGGACCCACTGTGATGGGGACCTCTGGTGGCGCGCCTCCACGGAAGGTGGTCGGCCGGGAACACCGATCGGGGGTCGATCGGTCCCGATTCCCAACTCTTGAACTAATAACCCACGGATTTTGGTTGCTATCTTCCGGCGCGCGCTCCGGCGAAAACGGCCTCTACGGTCAATCCCGACGTCGGATCGGGACGCATGAGCTATCGTTGGAAATCTCTCTTCAAATGCTTCAATCGAGAGCCAGAGAGATCTGCTGGATCTGGTCGGATCAGAACTTTATTGAATTTACAAGTCCCTGTTGTACAGTAACCGAGCTCTCAGATCAGCATATCAGTTTCCTGTAAATGGCCATTGACCGCCAACGTACATTTGGATTCAGACTTCCATCTCATCTTAAAAGTTGTAGGTAATCAAACCATGGAACTGGGAATATTTTTAGAATGTGATTTGGAGGTGGCTACGATTTGTTATGATTTTTGGGGTGACTGGTGGTCGGATCTGGGAACAGGTGGATAGAACTGTAGATGGGTCTGAGAATGATTTTTAGAAAATATGAGATGGGCGAATCAAAAATTGAGAAAAATTGTGGATGAAGGGGTGGATGGATGGAACCCCCAGTAAAATTGGAAGAACTAACAAAAATCAAAAAGTGGATCTAAGACATAAAACTTAGGACGGAGGTGAACCTGGATAGAACTCTAGCAGAATCGAAATGGAAGAGTGGACGAAAATCAAACAATAGGAAACGTGATTTGAATGTTGGTCTGATTTTTGTGGGTGGAGAGAAACATCCCAGGAACAACCCCTCCAAATTTGGTAGCCAAATGAGCTCGGAGAAGATCTGTGAATTTCGAACAAGCTGCTGTGGTACTGCACAGGCAAAACTCCGTTGATGGCGATGGCGGTGCGGTAACGGCTCGTGGCGGCGGCGGCGATCGTCGGAACCGATACACGAGGCATCACACCTCAGAATGGAAGCCTTCACAGCTTCAAGGGGGAGAGAGAGGAGAGAGGAGGGGGGCGCACCAGCCCTTGCTCTTGGAATTTGTTTGATTCAAATGGAATTAATTCATCAAAATGGGAAAATACAAGTATTTATGTGTTACATCTCACATCTATTATCCACCATTGGATCTAGGGGAAGGGGAAGGAGGGCTGGGATGAGATGTGAAGATCACACAAAAATTATATAAAAAAAACAAAGGGGGGGGGTGGCCTATTGACTATGGTGGCAAGGGGGGGACAAGTTGGTAGCCACCTTGGACTTTGAAGTCCACTTGTCTCCCATGTGCCTTTTACCATTCAAACTTCTAGATGCCTCCATTTGACATGTTGACTGACCCCACATGGGGCCCATGGGCTGAGGTGGATCAATGGGATGGGGCCTGGGGGGCCCGTGGGGCCCACGGGGTCCAAATTGTACATAAGCCCCTCTTACAATCAAAATAGCAAACCGAATACAATGAAATAAACACAAATTACACACAAATAAAGTCTAACTAAATATGATAAATGGGGAGGCTCAAGGTGGAGTCTCCAGGCTGTCTCCGAGCCAGATGGACGCTGAGGTGGCTCGAGTAGTGCCCCGTATGCGGTACCGGTGGCTCGGCGTGTCGCGCCGCTCAACTGCTCTGGTGTCCGCACCAATTCTCCCCGGGTGGGAGAAACTCAACCCTATCGAGTAAGGGCCTACATCGCTCCTGTATCGCTCCAGAAGGTCCGGATCGATCCGCTGCAACTCGCCATGTGTGACCCATGTGTCCTCAGTAGCGGGCCATCCTCTCCATCGCACTAGGTAGCGCGGGTAAGATCCACTCCTGGTAACTGTCACTTGCTCGTCCAGTATATGATCTATATGCTCACGCTGCCGTGAAAAAGGGGCTGGAGGTGGAAGTGGACACTCAGGTGGGGGATCACTCTCAAGGGGAGGAGATGGCTCAAAAGGCTTACTAGGGATCACCGCTGGGTCCCTATATGCAACAAGATCCGATACATTGAAGGTAGAGCTTATACCATATTCCTCGGGCAGGTCCACAACATACGCATTGGATCCAACGCGTTTCAACACTCTAAAGGGACCGGCTCCTCGAGCTTGCAACTTCTTAACGGTTCCAGAGGGAAACCGTTCAGGTCTTACCCTGATCATGACGTATTCGCCCTCGTGGAACTCTCGGTGGTGTCGGTGGGCATCGGCTAACTCCTTGTACCGTGCATTGCTGGCCTCAATGTGACGACGGATGTCGTCATGCAAACTCCTAACATGCCTAGCAAACGACTCAGCCGACTCCGACACTCTAGCATGGATAGGCATGGGGACAAGGTCAACGGGTTTCCTAGGCCTACGACCTGTGACAATCTCAAATGGACTCATGCCGGTAGACCTATTCACCGAATCATTGTATGGAAACTCAGCCATGGGTAAAATGAGATCCCAATCCCCAATGTGGTCCCTGACTAGACACCTCAAAAGATCTCCCAGTCTCCTATTGACTACCTCGGTCTGGCCATCTGTCTGGGGGTGATATGCAGTAGAAAACTTGAGGTGAGTACCCATCATATGCCATAGTGTCTTCCAAAAATAGGAAGTGAATCTAACATCACGGTCAGACACTATAGTGCGAGACAACCCGAACTTGCACACCACATGCGTAAGGAAAAGGCGGGCTACCCTAGAAGCATCCGACGTCTTTGAGCAAGGAATAAAGAGGGCCATCTTTGAGAAACGGTCAACCACCACATAGACCGAATCATGCTTCCTGGAGGTACGTGGCAATCCCAAAACAAAGTCCATGCTAACATCCTACCACGGGGCATCCGGCACGGGAAGAGGCGTATAAAGGCCAGAGCTTTGCTTCGTCATCTTGGCCGTAGCACAGGTACGGCACTGAGCCATGATGTTAGCAACATCGCGCTTCAAGCTCGGCCAATAAAATCGATGCTCCACTGCCTCAATAGTCTTGTTCTGACCAAAGTGGCCGGCTAGACCTCCCGCATGTAGTTCCCACACTAAGAAATCTCGAACCGAAGTTCGGGGAACACATAGCCTGCTACCTCGAAAGAGGTAACCCTCCTGAAGCACATACTCATCAAGGTCTCTCGAGGGTCCGGCCTGGAGAGTGGTAAAAATCTGACCGAAGTCAGAACAATCAACATAGGCCTCCTTCATCTTCTCTAACCCTATGACCTCGGCACTCTTGGTGGTAAGCAAACATGCTCACCGACTCAAGGCATCAGCCACCTTGTTTTCCACTCCAGCCTTATATTTCAGCACAAAGGTGAACTGCTGGAGATACTCGACCCAACGACTATGACGCGAGTTAAGCTTCTTTTACGAATGGAGGTACCTCAATGCCTCGTGGTCGGAGTATAGGACAAACTCCTGATGTAAAAGATAGTGCCTCCAATGCCTAAGAGCCTGAACAACTGCGTAGAATTCTTTATCATACGTGGAATATCGCAGTTTCGCGTCATTCAGCTTCTCGCTGAAATATGCGATCGGGTGGGACTCCTGACTCAAAACTCCTCCAATCCCAACACCCGACGCATCACAAGAGACCTCAAACACCTTCGAGAAATCAGGCAATCGAAGGATAGGTGTCTGGGTCATGCGCTCCTTGATGTCCTTGAAGGCGGCAGATGCTGCCTTCGTCCATACAAATGTGCCCTTCCGGATGTAATCCGTGATCGGGGCGGTGACGGATCTAAATCCGCGGATGAAGCGACGATAGAACGTCGCAAGGCCATGAAAGCTGCGGACATCATGAACCGTACGGGGTTCCGGCCACTCAACAATGGCCCGAACCTTCTCCGGATCGGCGGAGACCCCAGTACTAGACACGATAAAACCCAAGAAGGTAAGCTGAGGTGTCATGAAGGCACACTTCTGTGGGTTCGCAAACAGCTGCTCTCGCCGAAGAAGTAGATAGACCTACCGAAGGTGGTCTAAGTGGTCCCCTGTGGTGCCACTATAGATAAGGATATCATCAAAATACACCACTATAAAGACTCCAATGAAAGGTCGAAGGACCTGAGTCATGAGCCGCATGAAAGTGCTATGGGCATTGGTCAACCCAAAAGACATGACCAACCACTCATATAGACCGTCCTTGGTCTTGAAAGCGGTCTTCCACTCATCACCTGGCCTAATCCTCACCTGATGGTGGCCACTCTTAAGATCGATCTTCGAAAAGATAGTGGCACCTGCCATCATGTCTAGCATGTCATCCAGGCGGGGAATAGGGAACCTGTACTTCACGGTGATTTTATTGATGGCACGACTATCAATGCACATTCTCCACATACCATCCTTCTTCGGGGCGAGTAATGCGGGTATAGCACATGGACTCATGCTGTCCCGAACAAACCCTCTCTGTACTAACTCATCGACCTGCCGTTTAAGCTCGGCATGCTCCGTGGGACTCATGCGATAATGTGGATGGTTGGGCAAGGAAGAGCCCAGAACAAGGTCGATGGCATGCTGAATATCCCGCATAGGTGGGAGTCCCTCGGGAAGCTCATCGGGAAAGACATCAGCATACTCCTGCAGAATGGGAACAACCTCGGGTGGGAGCTCACCCTCGGAGTCCCGCTCCACCTCTCGGACCGTAATGGCAAACACCGGACAACCCTGACTAAGCTCCTGCTCCATCTCCCGGGAGCTAATCATCATCAATCTCCTCGTCGAGGGCTCTCCTGGGCCAGAGGTAACGGTCATAGTCCGAGCTGGGGATGGGGTACTAGGCCCGAGAACGGAAGGCTTCGGAGTACTAGGGCCAGTAGGACCCCTGACTGATGGGCTCCTGGGCCGAACGGGTTGGAGGGTGACCCGCTGGCCAGCGTGGTCGAAGGTACAGGTGTTCGACCGGCCATGGAGCGTGGCATCCCGGTCGAATAACCACGGCCTACCAAGAATGATACTAACAAATTCCATGGGTAGAACATCACACCAGATCTCGTCACTATAGGAGTGGAGCTGCAGCGGGACCAAGCACCGCAGCCTGACCGAAATGGAAGTGGTATCCACCCATGATACCTGATAGAGACAAGGATGGTCTACGGGTGTGAGACCAAGACGAGCGACAGCGTTCGTGGAGATTGCATTGATACAACTCCCGCTATCGATGACCACCTTGCAAATTTACTTTCCCAGCTTACAGAATACATGAAGGATAGTAGTCCGTCGCCAGTCATCACTAACTTGTGGCTGGGTGAGGATACATCTGACGACCCCCACGTGGGTATCGTCCGAATGCTAGGCATCCTGGGCCTCACCTCCCATCTCATAGTACTCGCCAGCTAGCTCTTCATCGGCCTCATAGCTGACTAACTCGAGGCCCGTAGGGGTGGTATCCTCGGCCTGTGTGTCCCCAATGTGAAGAGATGGGCGGGTGGGACATTGGTTGGTGAAATGGCCAAACCCATTGCAGCGATAACACTACTGCCGTGATCCACTAGGCTCCCCAATCATAGGTCCTTTACCTTTATCCTCCCGACGGATAGGAGGCGTAGGCAACAAAGGACATGCAGGAGGTACGGGTGCCGGTGGACGGGCTATGGGTGGGGCTGTAAGATGCTGGGGACGAGGAAGGTCCCTCGGGGGTGGAGGACGAGGCCTAGGAGCAAACGGCTCGGGACGAGCGGGCTCCTGAGGTCGAGCCATGGGGGCCCTCGGATACGTGCCAGATGAGCCACGGGGCTCGACACTACGAAGGGGAAAAGAGCCCAACCGATGGGGTGACTCGAACTCGGCCTCGAATTGCTCCAATTCAAGAGCTATCTGATATGCCTGCTCCAAAGTGGTTGCATTGTGGCGAAAGAGTTCATATTGATAATTGGGCCGCAAACCTCTTCGAAAGCGGGATATAGTCATAGTGCTCTCTTCCGTGACCCCACACCGTAAGTAATACTCATCGAACTCGGCGGTGTACTCAGTCACGGATCGGTTCCCTTGGGAGATGCTTTGCCACTTGTCTATGAGACGTTGGCGATATGAGGCGGGAAGGTACTTCTCCCTCAACTTGGTTTTCATATCATCCCAAGTACCGATCTGGGGTTGATGTCGCTGGTTGAGCAGGCTCTCCACAATGATCCAATAAGTTTGGGCCTGCCCTTGTAGCTTCATCTTTGCATATCGGACTCTTCGATGGTCCGTCATCTCAAACCACTCGAAGTATCGGTCCATGCCGGCCTCCCAATCTAAATACATCCGAGGGTCCAAGGACCCGCTAAAAGTGGGAGGGTCCGCACGCACGCCCCTAAGAATGCGGTCGTCCTCCTCGCCATCACGATTCCATCGTTGATGACGACGACCGTTACCCCCTTGATCATTATCAGATGCATAATCATCCACCACATGCACCTGTTGAACCCCAACATTCTCCGCCTGAGCTCTTGGTACAGCATGTTGCTGAACCGACTCCTGTTGGCCGTTCATCGGCACGGGTTGCACCGCTACTGGGCCCCTCTCGAGGATGGCAATCCTCCCAACTAAGCCCTGGATGGACTGATCCGAACTCTCGGCCCGATCCTCGAGGGCTTTCATCCGCCCTTCTAGACGCGTTCCTATGCCATCCATACGCGTACTAAGGCCATCCATACGCGTGTCAAGACGTTCCATAATGGCTCAGAACATCTCAGCCGTCGAGGACTCATCGGAGCTACGGGCTCGGGAGTCCGCCATAGGTGGTGGTGGCGAGTATTGGGTACCTTGACGGGTGGGCATGCAACTGACACACGACCTAGAAGACACCGACTAATGCAAACACTCACTAAATGATGCACTTAGACCTAAACCAATATCCGGTACATGGCAGAGTTAATCGATCCGAAGATCACTCCCGCAAGTGTGCGACCTTCCGATAGGCGTAGCCTAACGTTCGGACAACACCTTTTAAGATACCGAATTATCGGGATGAAATGCAATTTTGAAACACTTTTTTTTGTTTTGAAAATAATGATGATCCTAGACTTGGCTTAGACCATGATGCATGCAAGACTTATGCAATGACTACCCTAGACTCGACTCGCTCTGATACCAAACTGATGCGGGACGGACACGGGGGGCGACTCTACGTGGGGTGGACCTCAGACTCTAGATGTGGACGCGACCAGCAACACACACCAGAGAGACACTAAGCCCGACACTACAAGCTCCTAGTGGCGAAACGTCGCTAACAGAAGTGGAAGCTCACTCGTCGTCCCAAGTGAGGGAAAGCGCGGACCGTGCGCGGTTAAGAAACCGGCGGAGGTCAAGGGTAGTCCGACTCAACTTCCGGACTCGGATCGAGTCGCGGGACGGATCACTCTCACTCTCACAGCGGTGACATGGACACACGGGCTAGTACCTACACTCTCGGCAGCGGCCTAAGACCGTATACTAGCTAAGCAATGTAACGCCAAGGAATTAAGACCTTTACCTCCACGCACCCGGCGTGGCGAAGATAACCCCGGCCGAATCACGGACTCCCGGTTAACAATGATTACAGCAATACACTAAGTCGACCCACTCCACGCAGGGAGGTAAAAGGTCACATGTGGGGTCCGGGAATCACGCAACTCGGGTTGACGAGCAGCATCTTGATGTCGCCCGGCGGTGCCGAACTCCGCGTTTTCGTGCTTTCCGAACGGCGGCTTCTACGGGCCCGCGGGGCCCACGGACGGCGCTGTCCTCCGGATCTGCGGGGGTGGGACCCACTGTGATGGGGACCCCTGGTGGCGCACCTCCACGGATGGCGGTCGGCCAGGAACACCGATCGGGGGTCGATCGGCCCCGATTCCCAACTCTTGAACTAATAACCCACGGATTTTGGTTGCTGTTTTCCGGCGTGCGCTCCGGCGAAAACGGCCGCTGCGGTCAATCCCGACGTCGGATCGGGACTCATGAGCTATCATTGGAAAACTCTCTTCAAATGCTTCAATCTAGAGCCAGAGAGATCTGCTGGATCTGGTCGGATCAGAACTTTATTGAATTTACAAGTCCCTATTGTACAGTAACCGAGCTCTCAGATTAGCATATCAATTTCCTATAAATAACCGTTGACCGCCTATGTACAGTTGGATTCAGACTTCCAGATCATCTTAAAAGTTGTAGGTAATCAAACCATGGAACTGGGACTATTTTTAGAATGTGATTTGGAGGTGGCTACGGTTTGTTATGATTTTTGGGGTGACTGGTGGTCGGATCTGGGAACAGGTGGACAGAACTGATGATGGGTCTGAGAACGATTTTTAGAAAATATGAGATGGGCAAATCAAAAATTAAGAAACATTGTGGATGAAGTGGTGGATGGATGGAACCCCCAGTAAAATTGGGCGAACTAAAAAAAATCAAAAAGTGGATCTAAGACATGAAACTCAGGACGGAGGTGAACCTAGACAGAACTCTAGCAGAACCGAAATGGAAGAGTGGACGAAAATAAAAAAATAGGAAACGTGATCTTAATGCTGGCTTGATTTTTGTGGGTGGAGAGGAACATCCCAGGAACAACCCCTCCAAATTTGGTAGCCAAATGAGCTCGGAGAAGATCTGTGAATTTCAAACAAGCTGATGTGGTACTGCGCAGGCAAAACTCCGTTGATGGCGATGGCGGTGCGGTAACGGCTCGTGGCGGCGGCGGCGATCGTCAGAACCGATACACGAGGCGTCACACCTCAGAATGGAAGCCTTCACAGCTTCAAGGGGGAGAGGGAGGAGAGAGGAGGGGGGCGCACCAGCCCTTGCTCTTGGAATTTGTTTGATTCAACTGGCATTAATTCATCAAAATGGGAAAATACAAGTATTTATGTGTTACATCTCACATCTATTATCCACCATTGGATCTAGGAGAAGGGGATGGAGGACTGGGATGAGATGTGAACATCACACAAAAATTATATAAAAAAAACAAAGGGGGGGCGGCCTATTGACTATGGTGGCAAGGGGGGGACAAGTTGGTAGCCACCTTGGACTTTGAAGTCCACTTGTCTCCCATGTGCCTTTTACCATTCAAACTTCTATATGCCTCCATTTGACATGTTGACTGACCCCACATGGGGCCCATGGGCTGAGGTGGATCAATGGGATGGGGCCTGGGGGGCCCGTGGGGCCCACGGGGTCCAAATTGTACATAAGCCCCTCTTACAATCAAAATAGCAAACCGAATACAATGAAATAAACACAAATTACACACAAATAAAGTCTAACTAAATATGATAAATGGGGAGGCTCAAGGTGGAGTCTCCAGGCTATCTCCGAGCCAGATGGACGCTGAGGTGGCTCGAGTAGTGCCCCGTATGCGGTACCGGTGGCTCGGCGTGTCGCGCCGCTCAACTGCTCTGGTGTCCGCACCAGCCGCATCTTGTTATTCATAATTGTTGTCATTTTTCACCATCATTATCTATGTTCACTTGTTATTATTTCTCTGCTGACCCCCCTTTCATTATTACCCATAGGTCATGAACTCTTCCTCAATTTACTATTACATTTTTTATTGTCCCCACCCTTTTGTTCTGTATATATTTTATTATTATTATTCTTTTATCAAAATCCCCCTTTTATCATTGTTATTATATAAATTTCTCTCCCCCTTTTTTATTATACCCTCTTTTCTTTGGTGTGATGCTTCTGGATGCAGAGTGTGCCGGAATGGGTGTTAGAGAGTGTGCCGCTGGGGAACAGTGAGTTGAGGGTGTACTGTTGGAAACTTAAGGGAAGGGTGTGCCGGCCAGGGCATGAGCTGGGGGGTGTACCGCTGGAAGGGAATGGGAGTGAGGAATGAGTGTGCTGTTGGAAGGCTGGGGAGCTGAGGAGTGAGTGTGCCGCTGGAAGGCCATGGGGATTGAGGAATGAGTGTACTGCTGAAAGGTTGGGGGGTGAAGAGTGTACCGTTGGGGGGAATGCACCGGGTTCGGAGAGGTAGGCGGTGTACCGCTGAAAGGGGGAAGGGTGCACTGCTGGAGGGTGTGCCGGGCTAGGGTGCAAAGGGGTGTGCCGCTAGGGAGTGGCAAAAGGAAGTTCAGGCTTAGATGGTTTAAAAGGCTAATGCCATTGGGGCAGAACCCACATGAATGGGGTGAGGTTCGAAGGGAGGCCTCTGGCTCATAGAGTTCAGATAGAGGGTTTTAGCGGCAAGCTTCCAATTCTCTGTTATGTGATTAAGCCCATGATCATGTCCAGTAGTTCAATTCCTTGAGTCTTGCATAGTCCCTTTGTCCTGATTAGAATGTTGTATTGTTGTTTATTTCATTTGTTTGTTGCTTCCTTTTGTCTTTTAACATGTTGTTATTTCTGACAAAAATTCGGCAGCATCTCCCCTTGACCGGGATGGTAGAGTA
Source organism: Amorphophallus konjac (assembly GCA_022559845.1). Classification (NCBI taxonomy): domain Eukaryota; kingdom Viridiplantae; phylum Streptophyta; class Magnoliopsida; order Alismatales; family Araceae; genus Amorphophallus; species Amorphophallus konjac. The sequence goes on from CM040121.1 coordinate 114,089,039, forward strand.
AAAGGGGAACACGCCCACAAGGAGTGGCATGACCCAACAGTTTGAGGTGTGTGCCGAGGCAGCCACCTTTGAGAATACTTCGGAAAACTCGGAGAAAACACCAAACGAGAAGCCACTAGGCTAACACAAGTCACAAATGCACCGGGGAAGCAATGGCTAGGGTGTGCCAGGCTGGACTGGCCAGGGGAGTATCGGACAGGACATGGCCTAGGTGTGCCGGCCGAGAGTTGGCTGGGGTGTGCCGCTAGGGCACAGCCAGGGAGCGTGCCGACCACAGAAGGCACCAGGGAGTGTGCTGGGTAAAAAGACAGGGAAGTGTGTCGGCCAAGGCACGCAGGGTGTGCCGGTGAAACGAGGGCACAGGTGCCAGGTAGAGCACCCTGAGGGTGTACCGGGAAAGAAAGGCCTAATGGCTGTTAGCTAGTGTGCCGGCAGAGCACGGGCAGGGGTATGCCGGGCAAAGGCTCGCTGGGGGGTGCCAGTGAAGGCGGTGGCGAGGTAGGCGAAGGAAAACCTCTTGGAAGAGAGAAAACCCCAAAGAAAAGAAGAAAAAGAAAAGCGTGCGAAAATCAACCGTGGAAGTTGGGCACAGCAAGCTAAAGGGGTGCATTTGATTCACGGGGAATAGGATGGCCGATACATCGCGAAGAGAAATAAAAGAATGAAAAAGAAATGAAAATACAATGTGGGAAGGGGAACGGAGCATGGGCTCCTCCCCTCCCAGACCTCACTCCTCTGTTCTTCTCTTCTCTCTTTTTCTTCTCTTCTTCCCTTCTCTCTCTTCTCTTTGCGTGGACGGCGGTGGAAGAGTGGAAGGCACCCTTTTTCTTCTTCTCTTCTTTTCCTTCTTCTCTTCTTCTTTCTTTCTTCTTCTCGTCTCTGTGGAGAGCCAGTCAGCGAGAGAGAGCTCCCCTCTTTTCTTCGACGTGAGAGGGTTTTTTATACCTCCGATCGCGTTGACATCCGTTGACGATGGTGGTTAATGGGGAATTGAACCCATTCTTGTCTTTTGGCAGGGAGTGCCTGCGTGTCTGCACCAGGGCGTTGACAGCTGGGCTTTCCAACTGGTTCGACGGGAGTCCACTGCGCTCCAAGGGTGGGGGCTATGCCGTTGGAGGGGTTGCCGTTGGAGGATGCTGCACCGGGTGCGGAGGAGACAACGTTGCACCGGGTGGAGCGTTTGGCAGATTGTGCCGCTGAGGGCTTAAAGGGTGTGGCACTGGATGGGCTTGAAGGGTGTGCCGCTGGGGATTAAAGAGGGTGTGCCGCTGGGGAGGCACCATGGGTGTGCCGCTGGAGGGCTTAAACTGGTGTGCCGTTGAAAAGGCACAAATAGTGTGCCGTCTGAGGGCACGAGATAGTGTGCCACTGGAGGGGCACTTGGAAGTGTGCTGCTGGAGGGGCACTTGGAGTGTGCCACTGGGGGCATCCAAGGGTGTGCCGCTGGGGAAGCGCAGTAGGTTGTTGTACCGTTGGAAGAGGAACGAAGGGGGGGTGTGCCATTGGAGAGACACCCAGGGTGTGCCATTGAGAGGCTGTCTGGTAGTGTGCCGCTGAAGGGCACAGATAGTGTGCCACTGAGGGCTTCAAGAAGTGTGCCGCTGGGGCACTTAAGAGTGCGCCGTTGGAGGCCTTTGAGGGGTGTGCCGCTGGGGCACTTCAAGGGTGTTTCCTTTTCTTCTTTTCTTCTTTTCATCTTCTCTTCTCCTTTCTCCTCTTCTTTATTCCCCTGTACGTAAACATGGGGTGAGAATTTTTAGTGTCCACAAGACTGTAAAGGGAGGACAGATTCACGAAGGATGAAAACGGTCCTAACTGGGCCGCTTAGAGAACAAAACGGTCTCCAATAGACCGCCAATTAGACATAAACGGTCAAAGGATGATCGTTTAAACTCAGATTAGAGAAATGGTTTATCAGAAGATGAAAAAGGTCTGATGGGGACCGTTAGGGATAGAAAACGGTTGATAGAAGACCGTTAGAGGGATAGAAACGGTCCTGCGACGGTCGCCTCTTTATCAGATTACATTTATTTATTTATTTATATGCAATGCATGATTTATGAATTGGATGACTGACCCCAAAATGTGGAATGCATGCAGGGAAAGCGCTAGACACGGATTTCTTGGCTCTAAGTTCGGGCAGTGTACCTGGCGTTGCCGGAGTTTCAGAGGGAGCGGCTGGTAGCCATGGGATTTACAGAGTTCCTGAGCATGGAGGTGGCGAGGTTGGATACCGCCCTCCTGTACGTGCTGCACGATCGGTGGGATTCGGTCAGCTGAGCATTCCTATTCCCATGTGGTCATATGATCCCGGCACTAGAGGACGTGGCGCGCATCACTGGGCTGCGGGTCCACGGCCCCGCTGGTGAGCGGGATGACTTAAACGGACTACCGGGAGTGGGCCCAGAGGCTGCTGGGCCTAGAGCTGCAGAGACTAGAGCGCCACTCGATGATCCTACCGAGAGAGAGGCTGCAGGAAAGCCTAGGCTTAAGGGGAGCTGGGATCATAGTGGGAGAGCTGCCGGAGCAGCACCTGGGACGGCTGATGGACCAGGCACGGGAGCGGGTAGTAGCAGAGCCGGGACCGGAGGCGGACATAGTCCTACGGCGGTTCCTAATGCCGTTCTTCAGGAAGCTGCTGTTCCCGACCCTAGCAGACGGGGTGAGCTGTCGACTCCTTCCCCTACTCGAGGAGGTGGACAGCGTCGGAGAGTACGCGTGGGGCGCAGTGGTTCTGGCCTTCCTCTTCGACACTCTGAGCTCGACCAGCTGGCGCACGATGCTCGACGGATTCTCCCCACTACTCCAGGTAAGCATCGACTCTCTTAAAATGCTTATGCAATTCCTATATGATTTTATGAACTGCTATATGCTGACACTTTTGATGCACTGGAATGCAGGTGTGGGCCTACATGTACCTCCCCGGGCTGGGGAGAGGACATGAGGTGCATCCGGACCGGGTGCCCATTGCGAGGCAGTGGACAGTGGTTCGGGAGGTGGGGTCCCTAAGACGCCAGGTGCGGGCGATCCAAGATGACCTCGACACTTTACCCTATGCCTCGGTAAGACCTAAACTTAAAAATTTTCAATTCTTTTAAATGCAACTACATGCTTGGATGCTAATGTAGTTGGTCACCATTTTGCAGGTTCGGTGGATCCCGTACCAGGGTGAGGGACAGGAGGGCCAGCCATGGGTGGTGACATCCCTAGCGTACGCGGGCCGAGACATCTGGCTTCACTGCCTGAACGTCATCGAGTCACTCCACTACCGGCTGATCATGAGGACGGTGGGCGTCCACCAGCCAGAGGTGGACTTCCCAGCGAGGGAGCAACCGGAAGAGCGCGGGGGACGCCACGCACGCGGGCTCGTGATAGAGATAGACTAGATCTCCTGGGCCATGGACCAGATCCGGGATTGGATGAGACAGGGGCGAGCGGTGCGCACCCGAGCAGCGAGCGACGAGGCCTACCTGACGGCCTACGCCCGACGCTATGGAGACCAGGTCTTCCATGGCGTGCGACGATCGGTATGATTCCTAAACTCATGCACTCTAGAAATGCTTATGATTATGATGCTAATGATTGAAACTCTACATGCAGCTGAGACAGATTGCGGAGCTCCAAGGGTTGCTCCACTCGACGGTCCAGCAGCGGGACGAGCTCCAGTGCTCCCTAGACCTCCTGGTAAGCCTTAGCCTTAAATCTAAAATGCAATGTTTACTCTCAGATGAGACTAACATGATTCTAAATGCAGCATACCGAGGGAGCCCAGCGCCAGGCGCCAGACGCACCATCTTCCTCCTCACATCCACTGGCAGATCAGGCCGAGCAGGATGTAGAGTTTGCACGGGCGATAGAGCGAACTGAGGAGGCCGAGGCGGCGCTCGCAGAGAGGGTAAGCAAATTACTCTTCCTCTTTTGATTTCATGATTAAGACTGTAAGAATGATTTATGAAATGAATGCATATGCAGGCGAGGGATTTGGCAGCTCTGCTGGGTGAGGCTACCCGACAGAGGGAGGAGGCTGAGTGCTTCCGGATAGAGGCAAAGCATTCCCGTGTAGAGGCGGAGCGCTCCCGGGCAGAGGTGGTAGCGGCGGATCGATACCGCGCTAAGGCAGAGCGCGCCCGCATAGAGGCGGCCGTGTTGAGGGGAGAGGTGCAGGCGTTGAAGGAAGCCCTGCGACTTCTGAGCAGCAGACCAGAGCGCAGCAGGATCCAGAGTGTCGCGCCCAGTGCCGCTTACCGAGACTATCTCATGGGTTCCTCCGGCCATCGGAGGAACGAGGACAAGGAGCGTCGGCGATGCCGGCGTAAGGAGGGGAGCACCTCTATGGCACCACCAGCGAAGCGCCATGAGGGCTCAGGAGAGAGCGGCGGCCTAGGGGAGGGTCAGACCTGATGTTCTTATGAGATGAATGCACATATGACATGATTTTTTATGGTTTTTAGAAATGATCAATGCGTGCACACTGGCACTACCTAACTAACTCAACAACAACTCCTACGATTGACAGCGTGGATGTACAGAAGAACGCGAGAGCGACGGAAAGAGGGAGGGAAACTAGAGAAACTTAGATATGGAGGGATTTTGAGAAGGAAAACCAATACAGCAAAGAGAAACGGTCTTGGAAAGGCCGCGTAACGAGCTTTGCGGTCCAAAGATAGGCCGCTAAAGGCTGAACGAGCCCCAACTGAATGAACGATGAAAGGCGGTTCATTAAAGACCATAAAGCAGAAAAGACGGTCCCATTGAGACCACTTTAAAATGAAGACGATCTAGCCAAGACCGTTTAACCACACAGATGGACAAGAATGTGAGCGGGGATGGAAATGGTCGTGGAAAGACCGCCCAGAATGAATAGCGGTCGCTCTATAGACCGCAAAGGTAAAGAGACTGCTAACTCCAATCGGGACTCTCTTGGAGAGTCCCAATCCGTGGATGAGCTTATCCAAACCGTGCTAAGAGCGATCCTAACCTTGATCGGGCCTATCCTAACTCGATCCTAGTGGCTAAAGGCTAATAACTTGGGCTCTATAAGTAGGGGGATTCTTAAATTCGTAACTCACACCAAACCTCTCCTTCTTGCCTTGAAAGTCCCTGTGTAACCACCCAAATCAATATGAAAAGGGCTCTTGAGGCTAGCATGATGGGGGAGAGCTCTTACAATGGGCCACAACCAGCTAGGAAGGAGCGCGAGGTGCTACAACGGCTTACTTCCATTCCTAATCATTTGAGCACCAATCCCTTACGAGAGGTAGGCTTCATCAATCGCTTTTCAAATTTGTTGAAATTGTTTTCCAAATCCTTATATTGCTCCTCTCTTTCTCCTCTTTTTTCTTTCTTTCTTCCCGTAGCTTCTTCCTGGCCCTAGGCGTTACTCCAACCTAAAATGGGTGGCTCCCATGGTCCGTGAACTTCTAATAGATGTGATCTCCATCCTGAAAGTATGGCACCTTCATTCATTACTCATCCTGGCTAAAAATTACCACAAACTTTCACTCGATTGGCACAACATTTCAGCTATAGTGGAGATATAGCATCCTCAGACCCACACCTTTATCTTCCCCACATTTGAAGCTACCATTCTTTTAGAAGAGGTTGAGACATTGCTAGCCCTTCCTAAGACCAAGGTAGGGGACGAGGACTTAGTGTGTCACACCATTGCCCTTGTAGACCCCTCTCTCATCCTAGGGGAATTCCTACCCAATTCCAAAGAGGTTAGGACCATGATTAGTTCCCAACACATTCACTTGCTCCCCATGGCCCAGTGGGTTACTGCTCATTGTAAGAATAAATGTGGGTGGAATGAGGCCATAGCCAATGCCACTTCTATCTGTCTATGTGGGGCCATACTTTTCCCTACCACTGACCACCTTCTAGGCATACCAAATCTGAGCATTATTAGTGGGTTATAGAGAGGGTTGTCCATTTCACAGGCTATTCTTTCTTACCTGTACGAGGGCCTTAGTTCGACTTCCCTTGGCGGGCCTCTCTTCGGGTCTATGAATTTGCTAGAGTGCTGGATGGGGGTTAGATTGAAGTTCTTGCCCAAGGAGGACATTCCTTCTCTTAGCCAGATCTTTGGGAGCCACCCACTCTTCTTCATTGGAGGCGCATTCGGGTTTCCCCGCAGGTTAAGTGCAGGACTACGGACAGGAGGGCCAGAGATGACTGGCGGATCTACCTCAACACTCTGGCCCTTGATCGATTCATGATGCACCCAGCTTTCCTTGTTGTCACTACCCTCAGGCTTCCTAAGAGGCTTGGGTTGGACTTGAGGCTTGTGGGGAACACCACCTTGGCGATGTACAACCCCCACAGGTGCTCCTTACAGGTCGGGCTTCCGCGCACCATGGTTCCGGCACTACCCCACCTACCCGCGCTATGGACGAGAAGACTTGGGACGGTGGAGGATGAACATGCAGTCAGGAGCGCGCTGATCATGTGGGAGATCAGCAAAACACGCCTTCCTCTAGCAGAGGTGATCGAGATTTAGGAGGAGTACCAGCTTTATCTGAGGGAGCTACGCGAGATCTGCCCTCGCGTGGGGGCCAGACTGAGGATTGAGTGATTTATCATGATGTATATGGATCGATAACTTGAATTTGATGTTCTTGAGATTGAATAAATGAATAAAAGAATTTGATTGCGTTTAGCCATCGATTTGCCTCTCTTCTTCTCACATGTGTGGTTTGATATGGTTCTCGAAAATGGAAACGGCCAGGGTTAGGACCGCCACAGGAACAAGACGGTCATAAGATGACCGCTATAATAAGGGAAACTACTTCCAATAGGCCACCACTAGATAGACGTCTGAGTGAGCCAGCGATCTCCTGGCTAACAGTCCTCGGGAGAGAAAAGTGGTCTATCGAGGAACCGCTGGATAAGAAGATGGTCAGTGTCTGATCGCTTGTTTTGGAGAAACGGTCTCTTTTAGACCGCAAAAGAATAGGAATCAGAAGGGCCTATGTGTTTTGGGCTCCGGGAAAAGGGCGGCCTATCCAATGACCGCTGAAGGATGAGACGGCCAGGAGATGACCGCATTTGATCACGAACGGTTCTCAGAAGATCGCAAACAAGTAGATATGAGAGGAGTCCATGGCCTTTATGGACTGGGCCTTGAGGACCTATCTCTTCACACACTAAACAAAGAAAACAGGTTAGATATGTTCTGGGCTTAACCCCTTGCCGAGGGCAAGCTTGAGGTGAGACCAATTCTTGAAGTTTGGTCAATGGGTTAAGCCTTATCAAATAGGCAAACAAACGACACAAAGGGAAAGTGCAATGCATGCCATGAAATGCAGGAAAAAACACGTGAGGTTTTAAAAAATATTTGAAATAATTTATTTTTGTGTTCTAAAAATATTTGATTTTTTGAGTTTTGACAATATTTGATTTTTTTGAGTTTTGACAATACTTTTTTTTTGAGTTTTGACAATATTTGAATTTTTTGAGTTTTGATAATATTTGATTTTTTTGAGTTTTGACAATATTTAATTTTTTTTGAGTTTTGACAATATTTAAATTTTTTTGAGTTTTCTTTCTTTATTTTTTTTGTTTTGTTTTATTTGTTTTGTTTTTGTTTTTGTTTTTTTTATTTTTATTTAGGCTAACTTAAAACCAGATGAGGAGAATCTTAACCCATGTCGTTAGGAATCTTCTAAAACACGGCGTGCGCTCAAGATGATAATCCCTTGGCCAGAGGTCCAGCTCGCATGACGATGCCTCTCTCAGGGCCATACCTACGGTAGGATCTAGTCTTTAGGGAGGGAATGGAAGAAAAACTGGGGACAAGCCTCTCATTGGGACGTGAGATATCAGGGCTCGACTTCCCCTTCCAGGGCGCTGCCCCTCAAAGAGTATGTCTGCTGCGCCGGGGTTTTGTGTCTTCATTGATTTTGATACACACATGATGCTGCACAACCCTTCCCCGTACTCGAACCTCGACTCTTGCCTTAGGAGAAGCATGCCCGGTTACTAGGATCATGGATATTTTTCATGGTGTTTTTCTCTTTTTCTTCCTTCGCTTTTCTTCTTCTTCTTTTTTTCTTTCTTTTTTTTTGTTTGAAGACTGCCCCTAGTTGAGACCGCTCTCGTATCAGGGATTGCCTTGGTCGATTGTTTCATCCATCAATCTCTTGCCCCTACGTTCGGTCGAAAAAAAAAGTAAGGACCTTCACCTCCCCTGAGCATGGCCGAAGGAGAAATGGTGTTTTGCAAAAAAGGAAGACCCTGACCAAGGGTGTTGTGTAGTGTGTGGTTGCTGTGCTAAAGAATATTCTTTAGTGACTAAAGGAAAGATGCCTCGCCACCTGGTCATAGTTAGCCTGACTCTTTAAGGAAAAAAAATGTTTAAGATAAAGTCCATTCCATGCGTGCGACAACTCCTCACCCTTGGCGTTAATTAATCGATACGCGTTCCCAAGATAAACTTCCTTAACAACGAACAGACCCTCCCAGTTGAGTTGCAGCTTATACCTAGGACCACCTGATCTAATAAATTTGCGTTTCAAAACCATCTTACACACTTGGAATTTTCTTTCAATGACCTTCTTTTGAAAATGACGTAAGACGCGCTTTTGATAGATAGAAACATGATTGGCCGCATTAAGCCTCTTCTCGTCCAAGAGTTCCAACTGGACTAGCAATGCCTCTCGACGTTCATCGAGATTGAGTTCCTTATCTAGCTGCACTCTTAGGGAAGGGATCAAAATCTCATATGGAAGTACCGCCTCCATCCCATAGGTGAGAGCAAAAGGAGTTTGCCATGTGGGAGTACGGACGGAGGTGCGATAAGCCCATAGAGCTTCGACTAATCTCTCTGACCAATCAGAAAATTTGTGTGACTCACATGTTTTCTTAATAATTTTAAGAAGGATTTTATTCGTGGCCTCAGCTTGACCGTTGTCTTGAGGGTAATACGGAGATGAATGATGCAATGAAATATTAAACTTCTTACAGAGGTCCTGGAGCTCTTGTGACAGGAACTGCGGTCCATTGTCGGTGACGATGTCGCTTGGCACTCCAAATCGCGAGATGATATTCTTCAGGATGAAGCGGCAAACTGTGGTTGCTTTGACTTCTGCGTATGCTTCAGCTTCGGCCCACTTGGTGAAGTACTCGATAGCAGTAAGGACAAAGTATTTTTGCTTGACCTGAGAGTTTGGATCACCGAGCGGGCCTACAATGTCAAAGGCCCACATGGAGAATGGCTAAGGAGTAGAAAGAGGATGGATGGAGAAAGCGGGAGCATGAATCTTATCAGCATGGAGTTGGCATTGAACACACCTACGAACATAATTGGAACAATCTTCTTCTAAGGTTGGCCAGTAATAGCCCTACATAAGGATTTTCTTTGCCAGCGCCTGACCATTGACATGCCCTCCACACTCACTTGAATGAGCTGCTTCAACGACCTTCCAGGCCTCATCATCGTCTAAACATCTTATAAGAACCCCGTTAAGAGCACGCCTGTATAATTCTCCAGCAATGATTGTGTATCTTGAGGCAACTCTTCTGATATCCTTACGCTGCTCTGCGTTAGCCGACTCCGGGAATGAACCATCCCTACAATACATCTCAATTTCATGGTACCAAGGCAACTCCTCTTCTTCCAAGATCTCTTCCAATTCTGTCAATGATACTTCTTTCACATTTTCCCTCTCGGCCTTCTTCTCTACGGACTTCCTAAGGTTATCAAACCAGGGATCCTGAAGGGAAGGAGTGTCTAATCGCTGGACCACAATGCTCTCAGTAGAGTGACTAAGAGGAAAGGACAGGGAAGAAGCAAGCAATGCAAGTGCATCGGCAAGAATGTTTTGAGATCGAGGAGTATGGATATAAATCAATTTGTGAAATTGCCTAGCCAAGAGAGTGACCAAATCCTGATAGGGTTTGAGCTTCGGGTCACGGGTGCGATAGGTAGAAAGGACTTGGCATAGAACCGGCTGAGAATCTCCTATGATATTTAAATATCGAGATATCCTAAAAGATAGGCGTGCTTCAATCCAGCGAGGAGAGCCTCATACTCGGCTATATTGTTGGTAGCATGAAAAGAGATCTGATAAGCAAAAGGAATGGTCACTCCTTCCGGAGTGAGGAGGACAGTGCCGATCCCTCGGCCCTGAGAATTGAGCGCACCATCAAAGTGCAGGGACCAAAAGGGATGATGAGTGAGAACGGCAAGGTGTTCATCAGGAAACTCGTCCTGGATGGAATCGATGCAAGGAACATGCAAATGGGCGTGGTGTTCAGCGATGGCATAGCCCTTTACTGCCTTTTAAAATGATGAAGGTGATATCAAATTGGGAAAGAAAACTCTGCCAGCTAGCCAATCTGCTAGAGAGGACATGCTTTTCCAAAAGATAGCGAATTGGATCCATTCTAGAGATCAACTTGACCTCATGGGCAAGGAAATAATATTTTAGTTTCTGAGCCACCCATACTAATGCTGCACAGGTCTTTTCCATGGCAGTGTATTTGGCCTCTACCGGGTTGAACAACCTAGAGAGGTAATAAGCTGCCCTTTCCCTCCCTTCGTCATCCACTTGTGCCAGGATGGCTCCTAGGGAGTCCTCTATGATAGAAATGTATAGAATTAGGGGTTTCTAAGGGACAGGAGGTTGCAGAACCAGGGGATTAGATAGATAAACCTTCAGATCCTCATAAGCTTTTTGACATTCTTCATTCCACTCAAATTTTGCCCCCGCCTTAAGCAGTTCATAAAATGGTCGGCACCTTTGAGAATGCTGGGATATAAATCTCTGAATGAACTGCAGATGACCGATTAAACCTCGGAGTTCAGTGATGTTCTTTGGCGGGGGCATTTCCATGACAACCTTTGCCTTGTTAGGATCGATCTGAATCCCCCTTTTGCTAACTATGAATCCTAGTAACTTCCCTGAGGATACTCCAAATACACATTTCTTTGGGTTCATCTTCAATTTGTACTCCCGAGCTCTTTGTAACACCTTGGGCAAAATAGCAGGGTGCTCTTCTTTCGACCTCGATTTCACAAGAATATCATCCACGTAAGCTTCCATATACACATGCATCATATCGTGGAAGATTGCCATCATCGCCCTTTGATAAGTGGCACCTGCATGCTTCAGGCCGAATGGCATGACCACAAAATAATAAGTGCCCCAGGGCGTGGTGAACGAGGTTTTCTCCTGATCTTCCGGAGCGAGACAGATCTGATTATATCCTGAATAACCGTCCATGAAGAAGAGGGCTTCATACTCAGCGGTATTGTCCACCAATACATCGATGTGAGGCAGCGAAAAATCATCTTTGGGACATGCCTTGTTTAGATCCCTGAAATCAATGCAAATTTGCACTTTTCCATCTTTCTTCATAATATGGACTATGTTTGCCACCCATTGAGGATATAGAACCACTCGAATAAACTTGGCCTTATGTAATTTGTCAACCTCTTCCTTCATCTTCAAGGCCATGTGGGGGTGAAATCTTCTTAGCTTTTTTTTTACGGGTCTTGCCCCTGGTTTAAGTACCAATCGATGTTCCACTAAGGAGGGGTCAAGATCTGGCATGTCCTCATAGGACCAGGCAAATGAGTCGCTATACTCCCTCAAAACCTTGATCAATTCTTCTTCAACCTAAGGAGGGAGATTAGCGGAAATGAGAATGATCCTGGGGTCCTCTTCAGTTCCAAGATTTATTTCTTTCGTAGACTCGTCAACTGCCGACGACGATTCATCAAACTTCTTCAATACTTGTGCGTATAAGTCGGCAGTGGCATCTACGCCGCTATCCTCGAAATCGACCGGGGCTTTCTCATCCACGATCTCGTAGACTCCTATATCGTCATCGCTCCACACACCTTCTTGCTCCTCATTGTCCTCTAGGGCGATGGCTATTTCTACGAACTCCGGGCACTTAAGGAGGGCATGACAGCATTGGGCTAGATCATGGAGAAATCTATCGGGAATAGACTTGGAGTGACGCGTCATTAGGCGCATCGCAAGCGTAGAAGGACTAGAAACCTCAGAACAAGAACCTACTTCAATAGACTCTACTACCCTAGGGGACTCGACGGACTCTAATCTTAACCTAGAAGGGACATAATCAAGCAAACCTAATGGAGGAGGATCAGGGGCCCCGTGCCCCTGGGAGGAAGACAAATCGAAAATGGCATTGTTCTTAACCGAAATCTCTGTTTTAAAAATGGCATTTTTTTTGGAGACTGGTGGAGACCATGCAACAAGATTGATCAGAGGGCGAAGGAGGAGGAGGAAGTGTAAGAGGGTAGAGAGATGGAAAAAGAACATCGAAGAAGGGATCGGAGGAGGAGAACCACATGGTTGAGAGATCAACTGGTGGGTAGCGCCCACATGGACATGTCACAATCAAAAACTCAGTTGGCATTTCCGCCAACAACGGATTAATCATGATTGGAGTGAGCGAGCCATAAACTCCAGCTTTTAAAAAAGGGAAGTAAGACGGGAAGGAGACCAAGAAAAGGCAACAAGGGAGCTCCCCTCTTCCCGCGGACTCTGGGCTAGCTCCCCAGGCAAATATTCCACAACCCGCATTTCTGGCTTTACCAGACAACTTTTTCAAAATCTTCACATAAGTCCTTCATATCATCTATTGGCCCCTTTGGTGGTGGTGGCAGGCCGGAAATAGTGTAGGCAACATCTTTCTTTCCCATCAGGACGGTGCAGTGTCTTCAACGTGCCAGGCTGTAGGGGCCCCTTTACAAAATGTTGCCGATAGTCCCATATTAGTGGCCCTGAGTCTCCCAGAACTGATAGTGAGGACTCCCGGTATCCGAGGCCCCCTCTGTTCATTTTTGTGCTCCTCGAGATGGGCTTAGTTCGCCCCTGTAGCTAAGCATCGAGACCCATGCTTGGCTTATAGCCTAATTTTAATATCATATTCCAGCCTTTAGGGCCTCTCATCCTGGGCCTCATCTTGATGTTGATCGGCGCGACGGCCGGCTTGCGGTGTGCATATCCCATGGGAAATCGAGGTCCATCACAGAAATGACATGCTTGTTACTGGGCCAGAGAGTTGGCAATATCTTATTGGAAATGGCCTCGACTGTCTGGACTGTGGATATGCTCTTAACTTTCACCACCCGCCCCTGGAATGGGAATTTAAGGCACTGGTGGGCGGTAGACGGCACTGCATGGAGGTTGTCAATCCACGGACGACCCAGAATAGCCTTGAACATAGGGTCGATGTCCAGCACATAAAATTCTATGGGCATTGTCAGCGGCCCGAGCTCAGCTTGGATAGTGATCACCCCGTGGCAGACCCTCCTCGAGTTGTCATAAGCTGCGATGGTAGTCGGGGTGGGCCTTAACATATCTTCAGAAATGTTACACGCACGCAAGGTGCTAAGGGGACAGACATTTATGGAGGCTCCTGTGTCCACCAAAGCTGCGTCGATAGCCACCTTATTTAGGGTGATGGAAATGCAGAGCGGCATCTGGCGTGCCTTGGGGGGTGCCAATGCAAACTCAGAAAAGGAAATGGCCGCCCCCTTAGTGATCGTGGCCAAAGTCGACGGTAGACTATCTACTGCCATATCCTCGTTCACCAGGACCTTCTGTAAGAAATCCCTTAAGGCATCTTGGTGTAACTTGGACCTCTTGATTAGTTCAAGCACTGAGATCTTGGCCGGCATCCTATCCAAGTGATGTAACAAATCATACTGCGTGCCGGGCAACGGGTCCACTTCTTCTTGATCAACAACCTGCTGTGGGAACTGGGGATTGGGTGCATGTGCACCAGTGGTGGGGTAGTTCTTATGAAATAGGCGTCCGCTCCAGAGGGTAAGGTTATATGCCGACACGGCATTGGATAAACTCATGGTGGGTGATTTAATGGGCCCAACAGGGTGGACAAGGGGTGTAGGAGTAGAGGTGGCGGGCAAAGTGGGAGCGATGATGGGGAAGGCAGGCTTAACGGGCGTCGCCGGGAGGATGACGGGTGAAGGGTTTAGCGAAGGGGTAGTAAAGGAGGGTGTAATGGGTGCTGGCGCGGAGATGGGTGAAATGTTGGGCGATGCGGTAGGTAGAATGAGGGGTTTTGGAGGAATGGTGGGTGCGGCGGAGGTCGTGGTGGTGGGTTGAAGGATAATGGGGGTAGAGGGCGAAGGGAACTAGCGATAGGTATGGTGGAGGGCCATGAGCTGAGCTGACGAATCGTCATCATAAGACCACCCAACGTTGGGAGCTGGGCGGTGAACAAAATTGACCTGAGCCGGTGCCGGCGGCTGAGATTGTGGAGTGGGTGGATGGTTGGGCATCGGATTCTGATGAATCCCCAATTCCTGCGTAGGCTGCTGCTGCTGCTGTGGTCCTGGCTGCTGCGGTGCTGGCTGCGGTTGCTGTTGCGACTGCTGTCTTCTTCTTTCTTTGATATCCGTGATAACTTTGTGCATCTCAGCCCAATCGATGCATTGTCCTTCATGCAGGTCATAAATGAGATCTCTAAATTGGAAGCATCTCTCAATTGTGTGCCCGGGTTGCCGATGGAAAACACAGTATTTAGACTGGTCAACGGCCAGGTTCCAATTCGGCCGTTCTGGAAGAAGTTGTAGAGCCCTAGCAGACATGAGGGCGGTGAAGATATCTGAAAGGGTTTCAGGCAAAGGGGGGTACTGGGCTCTTTTAGGACCCGGACGCAGGGGTGCATAGCTGTTGGGTGGAGGGACATTATGGTACTGGGGTGGCTATTGCGGCTGCTGGGGAGCAGGGAAGGATGGTTAGGTGTTCTGTGGAGCGGTGAATTGATGGTTACGAGGGGGTTGCTGGAAACGGGGTGGAGCGGACTGGTTGGCGGGTTGGAAATTGATGGATTGCACTTGCTTGTTGGTTTGGACCCCCTCGGTGACTGGTCCCTCGGGCTTTTTGGTGTACTTGGGCTTCTGGGGTTCAAAGAGCGTGTGAATAGGGGAATCCCTAAATTGGGTCGGGATGAACCTGGCCCTACTATACAACTGGTGCATTCTAGCAATGTCGTTCATGGCCAAAATATTTCTGAAGGTAGGGGTGACATTAGAAATGAAGAGCTTGACCTTCTCCTCCTCCGGAATATGGCCGGGCACACGGGTAGCCATCTGCCTCCATCTATCAGCGTAAGTGGCAAAATCTTCATCAGCATTCATCTTCTCGGCTACCAGATCAGTGAATGAATATTCTGGGCCAACCTGATCCTGAAATCTCTGATGGAATTTTTCCTTCACAACCTTAAAGCTCTCTGCATCCACCAAGGGCAACGCATAAAACCACTGTGACAACTCGGACTCCGGATATCGGATATACCCGAGAGGACTACCGAGTAAACCCGATACCGCTTGGAACCCGTGAAGCCTCCCAAGAGCTGTAAAGCTTCGAAGGGAAAAATGAATGTCGTGTAGTACATTGAAGCCACAGAGATATAACAGTAAGTAATTAGATTTCATTAGATCGGTTTACTAAAGTAGCAGAAATAAAATTACTTTTTAATTAACAATTTCAAGTTTAACAATTATACCAGAGTCGAGTCCAAAGGAGAGACAAGTACAGTCCAATAGAAAGAAAAACGTACACTGAGGTCGGGGGAAGCCCGACGCAGGTACCGCTGGCAACTACGAACGCGTCACACCAGGAACCGCGGAAGTAGAAGACGCCACCCACCTGAAAAGTAGGGGTGAGCCTCGTGTCATTGGCCCAGTAGAGGTCACATGGATCCCCACAGAAAAATAACGCAGTAACAGGCTAAAACAGCAGGTAAACAGCAGGAGTAGTAAAGCAGGGAAACTAAACTACAAAGCTATAAAAGAAAATCGGAACGGAAGGAGCAGTTGCAGCTACAAGAAAGGGGAAAAGCCGTACCTGAACAAAGACACGGCTGTCGAACTAACCTCGGCCTCCCAAACTACTCCAGATAGCAACAGGAAGGTGAACTCGGATCTGACAAGGTCAGGAGTTGTCGATCTTCCGGGCCTACAAAGACAGACAAAAATCCTAGAAAGGACCTAGATAGACACAGATGAGCAAAAGCATACACGACTCGATTGTCGTGCACGCTCTTCTAGACACAACCACACACACACGACTAAAACGTCGTGCACATGACACAACTCTGACCTTGGGCAAGACCACGAGAGGGCTAACCCGGAAAGGTCACGACGTACGAGAAACATGAGAGTTACGTGTCACGTGACGGAAGCACCTCCTCACTAGAAGAACATCCAGCTGCGTCCACTGACGTCTTAAGCTGCACCTACAAGTGTCTCATCTACAATGCCGCCTGAAGCACGACAGAGTCTACGACATGCTTAGAACCAGAATAGCAACTACAGTAACGAGTGACTAGACAGGGTAACGCCCGTCAGCGTCAGTCCAAAGCCCCTGACCACGTGTGCACACACAAGCTCAATGCCTTGAGCCAGGCCTCTAGCTAGTTTTCTCCCCTAGCAGGATGCTACTACCAGGCAAGGGAGCTCACGGAAACTAGCTTACAAACTGTACCTCGGGAACTACTGTACCACCACTCCCAGGTGTGCCAGCACTGGAACGTGTCAACAGGCTACGACTAGTGGAGGCTCACTAGACACAGACTCCAAAGCACGAGTATTGAATTACAGACAGGCAAGGAAGCACTGTCGCACGTACTATGAAGTACCAAGGTAGCACAACGACTGCCAACAGACTCAGGATAGCGCAACTAGACCTACGGACACAACAATCCTTGAGTCTCACGACTCAGAGTCAAGATCATCGTACAAAGCGAAACAAGCCGCCAATTGGTCTAATCCTAAGTCAAGAAACGACACGATCACATAAAACGACACACGGAGACATGAGGGAACACCAAGACCCTCAACACACCTCGACACACAAATCTAGGTAAGATGACATCTCGAGGCATCCAGAACCATATCTCAGACTAGATAAAACTGCCAAGACACACACAAGGTTACCTGTCAACCACTGGGCCACCCTGGGTTGACCGGAACCAGACAATGACTACTTTACAGTAGGAAAAAGAATCCTACTTCAAGCAAGAAAACTCCTGGCTACCTTCTAATGTAGTCTTAGCCCTCATTGGATGTCAAGAGACATCCACGGGACAGTGGGCAGATCACAAGGTCAAGCCAAGACATATCAGAAATCGAAACACCGGTAAACCAACCTCTGGGAGACGAGCGATCTATCCCTCGGCTGCTTAACGGCATAAGTAGTCGAGGAAGAAGTCGCTGCACTCACGGAGGTACTAAGGACTCTGGCGGTCAAGGGTTGGGCCGCCAGGGAACTGTGGCGGTCAAGGAATAGGCCGCTAGACACATTTGACCCCAAACCAACTTACCCCGTCAAACCACCGTAGCGGTCTAATATAGATGCGCTACACGGACCTGGCGGTCAAAGAATGAACCGCCACACTAACCATCCTAAGACAAAGACCTAAGACAAACGGACCTGTAGCCGCCGAATAGAGGCGCGCTACATGACTCTGACGCATGAGGGTTGGGCCGCTAGAGCCAACCGACATACGCGAACATCGAGAAAAGACAAGGCTGTGACGCACCAGCATAGGGGCGCCAGAGGCACGTGACGATCGAAGAGTGGGGCGTCACGCTAACCCAGCCTAGAACACGCCGACACGCCCAACGGTGTGGCGGTCTATCGTAGGGCCGCCAGAGACTGTGGCGGTATCTGGAACGGCCGCTAAAGCGACACGGCGGGAAAACAAGGGAAAAGGCCGAATCGGCCCGTTCCACGCCCCATTCACGTCGAAACGCAGAGGAATCGGTACAGGACGACGAGAAAAGCCTTCCACAAGCCGGATGGACCACATGCAACGGATGAATCGAGAGATCGGGGCAATTTCGACGAATCGACCCTAATCAGGTCACCAAGGTTCCCGGAATCCTACCAGCCCCGAATGACGACCAATCACGGCAAAACTTGCGGGAATGGGATCCAGACATCCCAGCGGTTCGTTTGATACTAATTTTACTAAGAATGGTCGCCATTTTCTGGCAAACCCTACGAACTCCTAAAATCACAATTTTATTGAAACTGAGGGAAACCCGCTCAAACTTGCACTAAACAACGCAAAATTACAGGGAAAACATAGTGGAGAAGTAGGTGATCCGTCTCCCTACCTCCATTGAAGAAACCGTGCGCCGAAGTGACTAAACCACGCCGAAAACCACGTCACGAGCTCGACCGTCGGCTTTGAATCCACCGTTCGGGATCGCGCCAAAACCGATCCGATCCTCGCCCCATCGCGCTCCGGACCACTCCCACAGCATCACCTCTACCTACCCGAGCCTCCTCTGTCTATAGCCGGAGCCAGAAGGGCGAGAGAAGAGAGAAAATGGGAGAGAGAGGTCGCGGCGGCGAAAATGAGAAGGGAGGAGAGAGGAAGGAAAGAAAAAGGAAAAAAGGAAAATAAATTAAGAAATTTTACTAATTTCTGAAAATTCGATAATTGGTCTGAAAATGGACTAATTCAGAAAAATGCGTAAAAATAGTCGAAACGATCCTCTTGACGAGTATATCGCAACTGCGGAGTCCACGAGTCGATGAACTGAACAACAAACTCACCACAGGGTTCCGTAACTAGTACGAGAGAAAAACTCACACAGATCGTAAAACTCAACTAAGGACCTACAAAAGCGATCCGAAACTCTCCGAAGAAGATCCGAAAGACCTAAAAAAAATCCGGTAAGAATCCAGGGCATTACATCCTCCCCTCCTTTAAGAAATTTCATCCTCAAAATTTATGGACTAGCAAAGAAGCAGGGAAGAACAACCCCAAGACACAACTTGAAATAATACGAATCTCGAGAAACACAATTCAGAGGGACATAGTCAGACCATAATCACAAGTACACGCTCAGGCTCGAGCACGACACAAGTGAACACAAGTCTGACACCTCCAGAACAAGGCAACGTCGTTTACGTCTCACAAGAAAGGAGACACGACCCATGCCACGATGACAGCTATCGATACAAAACGACAAGGAATCACGAAACCTAATGCCAGCAAAAGACTGTACTGGACTTTCAGGACTCTGGACACTGTATATCTCGGATTCCCATGTACTTCACACAATAATGCTCTGATACCAACTGTGACGACCCGGACTCCGGATACCGGATATACCCGATAGGACTACCGAGTAAACCCGATACCGCTTGGAACCCGTGAAGCCTCCCAAGAGCTATAAAGCTCGGAAGGGAAAAATGAATGTCGTGTTGTACATTGAAGCCACAGAGATATAACAGTAAGTAATTAAGTTTCATTAGATTGGTTTGCTAAAGTAGCAGAAATAAAATTACTTTTTAATTAACAATTTCAAGTTTAACAATTATACCAGAGTCGAGTCCAAAGGAGAGACAAGTACAGTCCAACAAAAAGAAAAATGTACACTGAGGTCGGGGGAAGCCTGACGCAAGTACCGCTGGCAACTATGAACGCGTCACACCAGGAACCGCGGAAGCAGAAGACGCCACCCACCTGAAAAGTAGGGGTGAGCCTCATGTCACTGGCCCAATAGGGGTCACGCGGATCCCTATTGAAAAATAACGCGGTAACACGCTAAAATAGCAGGTAAACAGCAGGAGTAGTAAATAAGGGAAACTAAACTACAAAGCTGTAAAAGAAAATCAGAATGGAAGGATCAGTTGCAGCTATAAGAAAGGGGAAAAGTCGTACCTGAACGAAGACACGCCTGCCGAACTAACCTCGGCCTCCCAAACTACCCCAGACAGCAATAGGAAGGCAAACTCTGATCTAACAAGGTCAGGAGTTGCCGATCTGCCGGGCCCACAAAGACAGGCAAAAAGCCTAGAAAGGACCTAGAAATACACAGACAGCCTAAAGCATACACGACTCGATTGTCATGCACGCTCTTCTAGACATGACCACACACACACGACTAGAACATCGTGCACACGACACAACACTGACCTCGGGCAAGACCAGGAGAGGGCTAACCAGGAAAGGTCACGACGTACGAGAAACGTGAGAGTCACATGTCACGTGACGGAAGCACCTCCCCACTAGAAGAACAGCCAGTTGCGTCCACTGGCGTCTTAAGTTGCGCCTACATGTGTCTCGTCTACAATGCCGCCTGAAGCACGGCAGAGACTACGACATGCTCAGAACCAGAACATGAACTACAGTAACGAGTGACTAGATAGGGTAACGCCCGTCGGCGTCAGTCCAAAGCCCCTGACCACGTGTGCACACATAAGCTCAATGCCTTGAGCCAAGCCTCTAGCTAATTTTCTCCCCTACCAGGACGCTACTACCAGGTAAGGGAGCCCACGGAAACTAGCTTACAAACTGTACCTCGTGAACTGCAGTACCACCACTCCCGGATGGGCCAACACTTGAACGTGTCGACAGGCTACGACTAGTGGAGGCTAACTAGACACAGTCTCCAAAGCACTAGTACTGAATTACAGACAAGCAAGGAAGCACTGTCGCACGTACTACAAAGCACCAAGGCAGCACAGTGACTGCCAACAAACTCAGGATAGGGCAACTAGACCTGCAGACACAACGATCTTTGAGTCTCACAACTCAGAGTCAAGATCGTCGTACAAAGTGGAACAAGTCGCCAATCCATCTAATCCTAAGTCAAGAAATGACACGACCGCGTAAAATGACACACGGAGACATGAGGGAACACCAAGACCCTCAACACACCTGGACACGTAAATTGAGGTAAGATGACACCTCGAGGCATCCAAAACTATGTCTCGGACTGGACGAAACCGCCAAGACACACACAAGGTTACCTGTCAACCACTAGTCCACACTGGGTTGACCGGAACCAGACAATGACTACTCTACAGTAGGAAAGAGAATCCTACTTCAAGCAAGAAAACTCCTGGCTATCTTCTAATGTAGTCTTAGCCCTCATAGGATGTCAAGAGACATCCATAGGACAATGGACAGACCACAAGGTCAAGCCAAGACATATCAGAACCTGAAACACCGGTAAACCAACCTCTGGGAGACGAGGGATCTATCCCTCGGCCGCTTAACGGCATAAGTAGTCGAGGAAGAAGTCGCCGCACTCACGGAGGTACTAAGGACTCTGGCGGTCAAGGGTTGGGCCGCCAGGGCACTGTGGCGATCAAGGAATAGGCCGCTAGACACAGTTGACCCCAAACCAACTTACCCCGTCAAACCACCGTAGCGGTCTAATATAGACGCGCTACACGGACCTGGCGGTCAAAGAATGAACCGCCACACTAACCACCCTAAGACAAAGACCTAAGACAAATAGACATGTAGCGGCCTAATAGAGGCACGCTACACGACTCTAACGCATGAGGGTTGTGCCACTAGAGCCAACCGACATACGCGAACATCGAGAAAAGACAAGGCTGTGACGCACCAGCATAGAGGCACCAGAGGCACGTGACGGTCGAAGAGTGGGCCGTCATGCTAACCTAGCCTAGAACTCGTTGACACGCCCAACGGTGTGGCGGTCTATCGTAGGGCCGCCAGAGACTGTGGCGGTCTCTGGAACGGCCGCTAAAGCGACACGGCGGGAAAACAAGGGAAAAGGCCGAATCGGCCCGTTCCACGCCCCATTTACGCCGAAACGTAGGGGAATCGGTATAGGACGACGAGAAAAGCCTTTCACAAGACGGAAGGACCACATGCAACAGACGAATTGAGAGATCGGGGTGATTTCGACGAATCGACCCTAATCGGGTCACCGGGATTCCCGGACTCCTCCCGGCCTCGAATGACGACCAATCACGACAAAACTTACGGGAATGGGATCCAGACATCCCAGCGGTTTGTTTGATACTAATTTTACTAAGAATGGTCGCCGTTTTTCGGCGAACCCTACGAACATCTAAAATCACGATTTTATCAAAACTGAGCGAAACCCGCTCTAACTTGCACCGAACAACATGAAATTGCAGAAAAAATGCAGAGGAGAAGTAGGTGATCCATCTCCCTTCCTCCCTCGAAGAAACCGTACGCCGAAGCGACTAAACCAGGCCGAAAACCACGTCGCGAGCCCGACCGTCGGCTTTGAATCGACCGTTCTGGATCGCGCCAAAACCGATCCGATCCTCGCCCCATCGCGCTCCGGACCACTCCCACAGCATCACCTCTACCTGCCCGAGCCTCCTTCGTCTGCAGCCGAAGCCGGAAGGGCGAGCGAAGAGAGAAAACGGGAGAGAGAGGTCGCGGCGGCGAAAATGAAAAGGGAGGAGAGAGGAAGGAAAGAAAAAGGAAAAAAGGAAAAGAAATTAGCAAATTTTCCTAATTTCTGAAAATTCGATAATTGGTCCAAAAATGGACTAATTCATAAAAATACGTAAAAATAGTCAAAACGATCCTGTTGATGAGTATATCGTAACTGCGACGTCCACGAGTCGATGAACTGATCAACAAACTCACCGCAGGGTTCCGTAACTAGTATGAGAGAAAAACCTACACGGATCGTAAAACTCAACTCATGACCCAAAAAAGTGATCCGAAACTCTCCAAAGAAGATCCGAAAGATCTAATAAAAATCCGGTACGAATCCAGGCCATTACAACCACTCTCGGGCGACCCCATCCAGCGAGCGGCGGAACAAATATGCCATGAGGCGATCATCGTACTGGAACTGCGCCGACTCATATAGAAAGTCTCTTACATGGATGTACGGGTTACCTTTCCCATCGTACTTTCGGTACGTGGGGAGCTTTGACTGAGGAGGGTAACGGATCTTGTGGAAGCTTGGAACTGGGACGTCATCCAAGGACTGTGGGCTGACCCGCTTCTGAAGGAGGTCAATCTGTTGCTGCATGGCAGCCCACTTATCGAGGAGTTCCCGCTCTCGGGACAGAGGATGCAAAACAGAAGGAGCTGACCCGATGTGAGGTTCCGAAGGATAAGTGGGTATAGAGAGAAGCCCATAAGAAGGATATTGGGCCAAAGAAGGATCCATACCCACGTAAGTCAAGTGGGCAGCCCCAGCCTGAGGGCGTAGAAGATCAACTGGGCCCACGAGGGCCTGTGGCACCGGTGGAATGGACCCATACGGGTCAATCTGAGAAGATGGAAGGAGCCTAGCCTTCCCTTTGTCCAGAACCTGATGAGCCGAGTTAGAAGACTAGCCCGCCTCTAGATTTGAAAAATGAAGAACCCTGGGTTGGACCGGGGTTAGATCAATTGGAGCAACAGAGGGGCCCCCGGGCCCATTAACCATGGACTGGGAGGCAGAGGTAGCAACAAGGCCTTGTGAAACAGAAGGAGGTGGGGCATTCGACCCTTGTAAAGTCTGATAAATGACTTGAAGCTGAGCTGGATCCAGCTGGGCCATCATCTGAAGGATCTGACCGGCGGAACCTTGAGTAGGAGGGTTTGAAATGGGGGGTTGTCCGCCCTCAATGACAGTAGACAATGGAGGGGGGACCCCTGAACAATGACCCTAGGTCGGCCCTCTAGGAGGCCCTGAGGAAGGGAGTCCTCACGAGGCTGAGAAAAGTAGTAAGATGACATGGCGGAATCAAACAGTGGATTGAGGTAAGAAATGAAGGAAGGACTACCCCTAGGAGAAGACCCTATAAACGGAAAACAACTCCACATGCAGCGTGGTACCTAACACAAAGGTGATAATAACAAACAGGATGTGAAACAGCCCAAGGATGACTAAGTGATTCCCAAATAAAGATGGATTTGGGGACTTAGTGATGTGAAACAGCCCAAGGATGACTAAGTATGAAATGAGCAACCTAGGACCTAGACCCGCAAGCATACAAGCACTCCAATGATTCTCACGATAGCGTCTTACTCACTCGGCACACGCGATCACCTGGCGGGGCCGGGGGATGATGGCAAGGGTCTGAGGCGAGACCCAATGATTCTAATTGACTTAGTTGGCTTAGGCTGACCCCAAAGGGCCTAGGGTTCCCAACTTCATGGGCGGCTGGCCCGCAGGGCGGGGTTTGGGTGGCACTCTCTCCCGGTCCGCGGTGGACACCTTCAAAGTAGCATACAAGTACGGGCCCTCTTCTCACCGTCCGACGGGCATACAAAGCAATACTAAACTCGCAGAAATAAGGCAATCAAAGGTAGTATCAGAGGCTCACCTGATCGGTGTGAAGACACCGATCCCGCTCGGAGACGAGGGCGCGCCGGGAAGCGAGGGTATACACCCGATCGCTGTGGCGGTGTCGCTTGACCTGAAAATTAAAGGGGTACAGCACTACGCCTCTCGCAGGAGGGATGATCTTGGGGTGGGGATTAGACTTATTACAATCAATACTACCTCTTCGCAGGGAGGGGCCTTCAGCCGGCCAAGCGGGGTGGGGGAATTATGCGAGAAAACCCGACTTTCCAAGCTTTGCCGGTTCTGCCAATCTTCAGATTCGCTGGATAGGGTGTTGGTGTTGACGCTGCCACGGACTCCTCGGAACTCAGATCTTGATTAAACCTATGCCAAAAGTTCCCCAACTGACCAAGGGTGATGCCTGATTTTTGGGGAAGGCTC
The DNA here is from genome assembly GCA_022559845.1 of Amorphophallus konjac. Lineage (NCBI taxonomy): Eukaryota > Viridiplantae > Streptophyta > Magnoliopsida > Alismatales > Araceae > Amorphophallus > Amorphophallus konjac. The sequence goes on from CM040121.1 coordinate 114,113,526, forward strand.
TGAAACTCGGGGCTGATCGGGCCGGCGACTGGAACAGGACAGCAACGTTCTGTCTCAGACTTGTGCAGAGTTGGTGCAGTCTGTTGCAGAAGGCGCTGCGGATTCTCCTGAACTCCAATCCAGACAAAAATGGCAGTGACGCGATCGTGGTCGGAGTAGCTTCGAGCAGGAGTTGACGGGGCCCCAATCGGAGGTCGGAGAAAAGAATGGTGGCCGGATAAGTGAGGACAGGTCAAACCTGGACCCACAGGTGGCAGACTGCACCCTCCGGCGAAGAAAATTGTAACTGGTAGCTCCGGTGGCCGATTGAGGTCGTTCTTCTTGGAGATGAAAGCTAACTGGGCGTAGTTTCTGCCCTCCAAAAATGGCGCTCAGATACTTCACGAGCTGGCCGTGGCAACCTCTTCTTTCAGCTTCAGGTCTTCAGACAGGGGCAGATTGCGCAGTTGGACGAGATCATCGACTCCGAACAGCTCCGGACTCGGATGGATGCGAGACCACCACCGTTGGAAAGCTAGCTCGATGACGCTTCCGACGATGTAAGATAGGTCGCCAGGAGACCTCATGAGATGACGGGGTACCCTCTGCAATTGGCTGCCAATCTGCAACCGGCGTCCTGGCCTGAACCTGAAAATGCAAATGGCTATAGGTGAAAGGTGTGGTTGGGGAAATGGGGTGGGAGGTGTGTCTAGTGGCTATGGAAGAGAGATGTGAGGTGTTTAGGGGTTGTGAGAGCTGTGGGGGAATGAAGGGTGGGGGGGAAATGGCTGGAGAGGGCTGTGAGATGAGTGGAGGGAAGGTGGAGCTCTTGGTGTGCAAGGGGAGAGCAAGGGAGAGGGGGGGAAGGCGAACTTGGGAGCTTGGGGGTGGGGGAGATGAAAGGGCACAGGCCAAGGGGAGGGAAATTCAAATTTGGGTCCTTGGGGAAGTCCCTTCAGCCTTGGGAGGGTGGGAAGGTGCTTTGGGAAGTGGAAGGGGTAGGTGGTGGTTGGAGGGTGGGGTTTTGATTTGTGTAGGATACCTTGGGGCTGGGGTGGAGTTATGGGAGTGGTGTGGGAACTTGGGAGGAGTCATTGGGAGGGGAAGAGAGAGAGAAAGTGGGTGGGAAGTGAGGAGAGAGAGAGGGGGGCGAACTCTTTCCCTTGGGAGAGAGAGAGAGATAATGAGAGAATAAGAGAGATTTAGTGGAGGGGAGTGAGATGTGGGAAATGTTTCTATTCAAATTGATTCATCAAAAGTTGAGTACATGAGGAGAGATGGGCCTATATATAGGCAACCATTCTTTACTTGACCAAAATGTCCCTGACAATAAGATAAAAGACCGAGCATATCCTAGACTCAATCCTATGGGCCCATAACTAAGATAATAAGGCCCAATTAAGCATAACAAGGGAAATGGACTAGAACCACATGACTCAATAAAGGGAAATACAAAAGATAGGACTCAATAAAAGGAAAATACATAAGATGAAACTTGGGAAATGAAGATGACAAGTGTAGACCATAATCAATCCACATCAAGAGTGTGCAGGCGACCCGAGCTAGAGGGAGTGTCGTGAGATGCCCTCATCAAATCCCCCGGGGTGGGGAGAACTCGACCCCGTCGAGTATGGGTCCACTTGGCTGTCGTAATGCTCCAGCATGTCGGGGTCCAAGCGCAGCAGATCCTCTCGACTCACCCACGTATCCTCTATCGGGGAACGGTTCTTCCACCTAACCAGATAGCGCTGATACACCTTGTGCCTAGTAATGATACTCTGCTCATCCAGTATTGCCTCTACCTGCTGTCGTCGATCTCTCAAGCTAGAAAGTGGAGTCCCACCGGGAGTGTCTCTCTCAAGGGGGGGTAAAGGCTTGAGCTCCTCACTGGGTTCCACCGCGGGGCCCTTGTAGGGTACCAGGTCCGTCACATTGAAAGTAAGGTGTACCCCAAAACCCTCAGGTAGGTCTAGCTCATAAGCATTACTGCCAATTCATCTCAGAACTCGAAAGGGTCCCGAACCCCGTGCCCTCAACTTGGAGGCAGGTCCCGGAAGGAGTCGCTCCGTCCTCACCATCACCAAGTCTCCCACTTGGAACTCGCAGTGGCGCCGATGAGCATCTGCCCGCCTTTTGTAAGTCTCATTGCTCTTTCCTATATGCTTGCGAGAATGTGTATGCCATGCACTATGATGTGATGTTGGTGTGAAAAGTATGGTGTGCAAAGGTGGACCTGGGCAGCCAAATGTAGACCGATCACACTTTGATTCCATGAAGACTGTGACAGACTTAGGAGGGCCGGGACATCCATAGATTAACCTTTTATGCATGGGTGTGACAAATGTCGGGGGACCCGGACATCCATGTATGCTCCTCTCATGCTTAAGACTCATGATGAATAAAGGTGGGCCAATACATCCGAATACGGTCCACTTATGCTTCCTACTTGACATGTGGGTGATGTGAATGAATGTACCCGACTTATGAATCATGTCAAATGGTGTGGTAAGCCATGACTCATGCATATTTATCCCAAAGGTGACTTTCATGTGCATAGATGTGGGATGACTTTTGAACTTCCATGTGAATGGGTCGAAGGGATCTAGGAAGGTGGTTATGGGGTGGGGCATTTCATCAATCCCAAGGTGTTTGTTGCCTAAGGTCAATGCTCTCATGGTGTAACCCGATTCTAGGAAGGGAGGAGTTTGGGTCAACATGGGCGATATGGGTAGGGTGAGGTGGGTGGTGAATAGGGGGAGTGGGTTACATGGAGATCTAGGCTCCCTTAGGAAGGGGTTAAAGGGATCATGGTAAGGGTCACCTAGGTAGGGGTACTCCATGTTCTCAAGGTTCTCCAATGGTGAGTCAACCTCCTCCAAGATAATTGGGCCAAGATTGCTAATGTGTTGGTCAATCAAAGCACTTGGGATCTCAATGGTTGGGGAGTAGACTAGGATGGGTTCCTCCTCCATGATAAGAAAGAGTATGATCTCACTTGTACATTGGCCATTAGTGTAGATGGAAGTGATGGAGCCAACGGCGGGGTAAGCTAGGCTAATGGTGCTAGGCTCCGACGGCCTCATGGCTAGCATATCGGTCAAGTGGACTTGCCAATGTAGGTAGGGCACTAAGTCTCCCAAATCTTCCACACAATAGGAGGTTTGATAAGTGACATGAAGCTGAGTGGGAATGATTTGGGATTGATGTCCCATGGGTAGGTGGCTTGGTTGTGAACTAGGAATGGTGAGGCCTTGCTTGAGCCATTGGAGTACGGACTCTTCTATGGTGACAGTGTCATGGGGAAGGGTGTGTAGCTCTTGAGGAGCTAGGCTAGGAGTGGTGGGTGAGTTGTGTGGCCCTTGGATTTCCTCTATCTTGGGAGGTGGATCCGGATTGGTATCCCTCTTCACTTGGGTGAGGGTGTGGGTTGCAACTCCTAAGGACAATGGAGTAGGAAGGTGGGTGGGTTGGTGGTAGTCGATGCATGGCGCACTCGGGGTGGTGGGCAAGGGTGGACTTGGGTTGGGATAGGAAGGGGAAGTAGTGGAGGCCTAGGTTGGGGAAAGATTGGTGTAGGAAGCGGGAGGTGGGTTGGGTGAGGGGGTTTAGGTTGGTTGGCCTTGGGAGGTGCATCTTTCTTTGGGGGTGATGGAGGGATAATGGTGGGGTTCAAGGGGGCTTGTGGGATATGGGTTTGGTGAGGGAATTTGGATTGGGAGGTGGTGGTCGTCATGGGCCTAGGTGGAGGGGTGGTCATGGGGCCCAATTGGGTTTGTGGAACTATGGTTGTGGTGAGGACTTGTAGGTAGGATGTAGATGTGGTGGTCGGGATAGGATAGGTGGGAAGTGGTGGAGAATGGGAGATTAGGGTCTTGGGTTGGCCAGGAGGGGGTGAAGGAGTTGAAGTGCTCCTTAGGCTTTGGTGATTCGGGTAGGAAGGGGACACATATTTTGCCCTAAGTTTCTCCTTCATGTCCTCCCAAGTGGTGATGGGAGTTTCCCTTCTAAGTATCCTTAACCCGTCAGTTTGCAACCAATGAGTTTCTACCCGTTTGGTAAGTTACATTTTGGCAACCCAAGCCTTTTCATCCTCGGACATGGGATACCAAGTGAAGTACTTGTCCAATGTGGATTCCCAATCTAAATATTCTCTAGGAGAGGTTCCATCAAAGGTGGGAAGTGGGAGGGGGACCATTCTATCGTCCACCCTTGGGGTGGGCCCATTGTCACCTAATTGGGTAAGTTGATCATTTGTGCTATCTAGGCGATCAAAGGCATTGTTCATGGTTCCCATGAGGTATTCAACATGGCCTTAGAGGTTATGTGTGTTGGTGGTGGGCTTCTCTTGGGGGTTTGAACTCATGGAGAGGGCTGATGGGTAAGGTCGGTATGAGGTGGCCATGCTAGTGGACAAAGAGATGCAACCGAGGACTCTAAATGCATAAACATGCCCTAGGACCAACTTGATAGAGACAAGTTGTGAACTTGCTCTGATACCACTTGATGTGAAACAGCCCAAGGATGACTAAGTATGAAATGAGCAACCTAGGACCTAGACCCGCAAGCATACAAGCACTCCAATGATTCTCACGATAGCGTCTTACTCACTCGGCACACGCGATCACCCGGCGGGGCCGGGGGATGATGGCAAGGGTCTGAGGCGAGACCCAATGATTCTAATTGACTTAGTTGGCTTAGGCTGACCCCAAAAGGCTAAGGGTTCCCAACTTCGTGGGTGGCTGGCCCGCAGGGCGGGGTTTGGGTGGCACTCTCTCCCGGTCCGCAGTGGACACCTTCAAAGTAGCATACAAGTACGGGCCCTCTTCTCACCGTCCGACGGGCATACAAAGCAATACTAAACTCGTAGAAATAGGGCAATCAAAGGTAGTATCAGAGGCTCACCTGATCGGTGTGAAGACACCGATCCCGCTCGGAGACGAGGGCGCGCCGGGAAGCGAGGGTATACACCCGATCGCTGCGGCGGTGTCGCTTGACCTGAAAATTAAAGGGGTACATCACTACACCTCTCGCAGGAGGGATGATCTTGGGGTGGGGATTAGACTTATTACAATCAATACTACCTCCTCGCAGGGAGGGGCCTTCAGCCGGCCAAGCGGGGTGGGGGAATTATGCGAGAAAACCCGACTTTCCAAGCTTTGCCGGTTCTGCCAATCTTCAGATTCACTGGACAGGGTGTTGGTGTTGACGCTGCCACGGACTCCTCGGAACTCAGATCTTGATGAAACATGTGCAAAAAGTTCCCCAACTGACCGAGGGTGAGGCCTGATTTTTGGGGAAGGCTCTGAAACTCGGGGCTGATTGGTCCGGCGACTAGAACAGGACAGCAACGTTCTGTCTCAGACTGGTGCATAGTTGGTGCAGTCTGTTGCAGAAGGCGCTGCAGACTCTCCCGAACTCCAATCCAGACAAAACTGGCATTGACGTGATATCATGGTCGGAGTAGCTTCAAGCAGGAGTTGACGGGGCCCCAATCGGAGGTCGGAGAAAAGAATGGTGGCCGGATAAGTGAGGACAGGTCAAACCTGGACCCACAGGTGGCAGACTGCACCCTCCGGCGAAGAAAATTGTAACTGGTAGCTCCGGTGTCCGATTGAGGTCTTTCTTCTAGGAGATGAAAGCTAACTGGACTTAGTTTCTGCCCTCCAAAAATGGCGCTCATATCCTTCACGAGCTGGCCGTGGCAACCTCTTCTTTCAGCTTCCGGTCTTCAGACAGGGGCAGATTGCGCAGTTGGACGAGATCCTCGACTCCGAACAGCTCCGGACTCGGATGGATGCGAGACCACCACCGTTGGAAAGCTAGCTCGATGACTCTTCCGACGATGTAAAATAGGTCGCCAGGAGCTCTCAGGAGATGACGGGATGCCCTCTGCAATCTGCTGCCAATCTGCAACCGGCGTCCTGGCCTGAACCTGAAAATGCAAATGGCTATAGGTGAAAGGTGTGGTTGGGGAAATGGGGTGGGAGGTGTGTCTAGTGGCTATGGGAGAGAGATGTGAGGTGTTTAGGGGTTGTGAGAGCTGTGGGGGAATGAAGGGTGGGGGGGAAATGGCTGGAGAGGGCTGTGAGATGAGTGGAGGGAAGGTGGAGCTCTTGGTGTGCAAGGGGAGAGCAAGGGAGAGGGGGGGGGGGGGCGAACTTGGCTTGACCAAGGGGAGGTGGGGGGCGAACTTGGGAGCTTGGGGGTGGGGGATATGAAAGGGCACAGCCCAAGGGGAGGGAAATTCGAATTTGTGTCCTTGGGGAAGTCCCTTCGGCCTTGGGGGGGTGGGAAGGTGCTTTGGGAAGTGGAAGGGGTAGGTGGTGGTTGGAGGGTGGGGTTTTGATTGGTGTAGGATACCTTGGGGCTGGGGTGGAGTTATGGGAGTGGTGTGGGAACTTGGGAGGAGTTATTGGGGAGGGGAAGAGAGAGAGAAAGTGGGTGGAAAGTGAGGAGAGAGAGAGGGGGCGAACTCTTCCCCTTGGGAGAGAGAGAGAGATAATGAGAGAATAAGAGAGAAGAGAAATTTAGTGGAGGGGAGTGAGATGTGGGAAATGTTTCTATTCAAATTGATTCATCAAAAGTTGAGTACATGAGGAGAGATGGGCTTATATATAGGCAACCATTCTTTACATGACCAAAATGTCCCTGACAATAAGACAAAAGACTGAGCATATCCTAGACTCAATCCTATGGGCCCATAACTAAGATAATAAGGCCAAATTAAGCATAACAAGGGAAATGGACTAGAACCACAAGAATCAATAAAGGGAAATACAAAAGATAGGACTCAATAAAAGGAAAATACTTAAGATGAAACTTGGGAAATGAAGATAACAAGTGTAGACCATAATCAATCCACATCAAGAGTGTGCAGGCGACCCGAGCTAGAGGGAGTGTCGTGAGATGCCCTCATCACTTAGTTGACTCTATGTGTACACTTTCTCTCACAGATGCAACCTAAACACGGGGTGGCAGAGGTACTACCTGCCTGGTGTCCGCGGGGGAATCCACGGCTCACAGGGGCTTACGGAGGTCCCGGATAGGATCACCTAGTCGACTCCAAGGAATATGGAGGTGAGAGGCTCTCCTACCAAGGTAGGTATGCAACTACTATGATAAAAATGTATGACCTTATGTGCACTGGAGTGCATGCAAATTCTAGCCTAAAACTAATAGGCAATGATCAAACAATGCTACAGATATGGCAAGAATAGTATGAACATGAATGATAACCTGGGGGAGATAAATAGCACCCAAAACCAATAGCAAGATGATGAACAATAGAGCACAAGTATGGATCTCAGGGTGTACTGTAATGAAACAGCGGTCTGATGGGAGACCGCACAGGGAGCATAGTTGTCAAGGCGACGAGGCGAACCAAGGCGCTCACGGGGTCTCTAAGCGCTTACGCGACAAGGCGTCCGCCTAGGCGTCGCCTAGGCGATAGTTTAACGACTCATTAAAAAATCTAAAATATATAACTCCTAATATATAAAATAACAAAAAATATATGAAAATATTATAGAAAAATACAAAAAAATTCAGAAGTATGAATAAATTGCAGTAATTAAATTGCATGCCAATTATAGAAATTTAAATTGCATCAAAAAAATATAGAGAAATCTAAAAACAATTCATAAAATTACAAAAGAACATAATAACATCAAGAAAATTACAAAAAATAAAGGCCAAAGGGTTAAAAACACTAACCTGTGTGTTACATTTTTTTAGCTTCATCTTTTTATTAACTCCATCCATCCTGAAAGATATTAGACAATATGGAAAACAAATCCTACCAAACATAACAAGTTATTAACAAATAACAAATCACATCATTAAAAAAGAATCAAATAGTGGCACTTAGCAAGTATGATATAAGATAACTAGTTAACTACTAACTACTAAGAAATGTTCATGTCTAAGCGTCTTAACATTACATGAAAGACTAAATCCTAAAACCAAATGGTACTTCTGCTGGAATGGCCTCATCATGATTGTCATTCTCATCATCTTCTTGGTGAGCAGCGTGAGCTTGACCTTCTTCACTAGACTCCCATGGAGCATCATCATCATCCTCTTCAGATTCTTCTTCTAGCAATTCTCCATCATCCGACGGATCATCATAATCTCTTGGTTGTGCTCTACTTCTTGTTGGTCTTTCATATGATGCTTCCATAGCAAGCTCAACATCTGCCCAAGTAAGATCTTCATCATCATGAACTAAAGTCTTTGACTTTTGAGTCATCCACTCACTCCCCCAATCTAAATCTGGTAGAGAAATGGGATCATATTTTTCTGGATGATTTTTTCTCTCTTTGAATCTCTCTTGAAGACGACGATTATATTTAACATATACAAGATCATTCAATCTTTTATGTTCCAAGCGGTTCCTCTTCTTGGTGTGAATCTACATGCAAAGAATACAAGTGAATAATGTTAAATAAGGATAATATTAATCAATGTAAAAGAAAAATTAGAAATTAGATGAGTTTGTAAAACTTACAAATTCAAATGTACTCCAATTCCGTTCACACCCAGAAGCACTACAACAAAGTCCCAAAATTCTTATCGCAATATTCTTCAATTCGGAAGTTTCCCCACCATATGTTACCCACCACTCAACTATAAAAAAATAACATGTCAAAATATTGTTATTTGAAAAATACCAAGTAACATTTAAAAATTATAAAAAAGATACACTTACTTGGCATTCTCCTGTCGCGAGCTCTTATGGCTAGTTCTCTTCCGAACATCCCTCTTTCATTCAAATACATTGTAACTTGATCACCTATCTTATCTTGAAGGTCCAAATCTGGCACCATTCTTTCAAGACATGTAAAAAAACCACTCTCAAACTTCCCACATGAACTAACATCTTTCTCTCTGGCCTTGAAATATAAGCTGGGATTTAAGAAAATTCCCGCCAAATGTAAAGGACGGTGCATTTGATCTTGCCATCTTTTATCAACTATCTTCAGAATTTGCTGAAATTTTACTTCCTGCATATATATGGATGATGGAGTTTAAAGCAAGGTAAAATTTTAAAACAAGTAAGTTAAAGCACTGTAAATTTACCTTGGAGCCAAAATTTTGCACAATTTGCTCTTTTGCATACTCCATGGCAGCGTATATATAAGGCATTGCAGGTTTTTCATCTCCATCAACCAATCTTAACACTTGCAAAATGGGTTGAGAGGCTCTCAAAACATCTTCAACACCATGCCAAAATCTCACCTGAAAGACAATACTTGAGGCATTTTTCCTTGCATTTGTTGATGACCAAATACTCTTATACCAAGCTTCAGAACTAAATAGTCTTCGAAGAGCCCTTTTTATTGCATCATCATTCAACCTCTCCAATGTAAGAAATGATGTGGCAAATCTAGTCACACCACATCTGACCAATTCTCTACCCTTGGTTTCCTTTCTCATGTGTTCAAGAAGGCGAGTATGAGTGTAAATATAAGCTGTCAACTTCTTAGCTTTTGTAATTACACTTTTGTAACCCTTTAACTTACTAATATCTTCTAACATGAGATCCAAACAATGTGCAGCACAAGGTGTCCAGAATAATGTTTTTCTTTTATCCATCAACAAACGACCAGCTGCTACATTATATGATGCATTATCAGTTACAATTTACACCACATTTTCTTCTCCAATTCTTTCAACCATTTTATCAAGTAACTCATATAACAACCCTGCGTCTTCCTTCTTATCAGAAGCATTAACTGACTCAACAAAAAAAGTCCCTTGCGAACAATTGACTAGAAAGTTGATTAACTTTCTTTGTCTTTTATCGGTCCAACCATCACACAACCATATGTCTTCCAATGCTTTTGATATTCCTCATACATCAAGTTTGTCTTCTCCACCATGTCCTTCAAAAGGGACACTCTCAACATGTGATAGCTTGGGGGCTTATACCCTGATCCAAACCGTCCTATAGCCTTCACTGCATGTTCAAAGCATTTTAGACGGGCTACATTGAATGGTATGCCACCTTCATAAAACAAAGTGGCAACATACTCATCAACCATCCTTTTGTTTTCTTTGTTCCATCTATTTTCTAACATGGATTGAATTTTCTTCCCACTTCTCCTAGCATCAACAAAGTCTTCTATACTCATTCTTGCAAAGGCATCAATTGGCCATTTGGATTTAGCTGTAGGTGGTTTGCTCGTCCCCGAACTCTTTGCAGAAGAGTCCAATGTTGTAGAACCTTGTCGGGACTTTTCCACATGTCTCTCCACTTCATGTTCATCATCAGAATCTCCTTCAATCGGAATACTCTCATTTGGCTTTCTTTTTTTATTTTTGTTCATCCAATTGAGCATCTCTTCGGCAATTTGTCTATTAGTATTTGGACATTTTTTCACATCCTCAAAACCACCAACCAAATGTTCCTTTTGTCTTTTGATGCCTCCACTAGTAATCAAGCCACAAAGATCGCACTTGACCTTGTTCTTATCATTTATGTCAGGCCAATATGCATACTTCCATCCTGGGTCTTTTGACTTTGCTTTTAATTTTATCTCGGTCTCAGCCGTGGAACTATTATCTGTCATGATCTACATGCAAAACAATAATTAATAATAAAAATTATTTTAATTTCAATTTAAAAAATTTTGCTAAAAAATTTATCTAAAGAACTATAATCTACCATGGGGGCCGGGGAGAGGGGGGAGACCGGGAGGGAAAGTCGGGAGACAGAGAGAGGCCCCCTCTCTCTGTCTCCCTCCTCTCTCTCAGTCGCTCTCTGTAGAGACAGAGAGCGACAGAGAGAAGAGGAGAGGAGACAGAGAGAGGAGCGACTGAGAGAGAGGAGAGGAGACAGAGAGAGGCCCCCTCTCTCTGTCTCCCTCCTCTCTCTCAGTCGCTCTCTGTAGAGACAGAGAGCGACTGAGAGAGAGGATAGGAGACAGAGAGAGGGGTCGGAGGGGAGAGCGGAGAGTGACTGAGAGAGAGAGAGAGGAGGAAGAGGAGGAGGGAGAGTGGGAGACAGAGAGGGAGAGACTGAGAGAGAGTTGAGAGAGAAGGGAGACAGTGAGGGGCGTCGGGGGGGAGAGCCGAGAGAGAGAGAGGGGGGCGTCGGGGGGGAGAGCCGAGAGAGAGAGAGAGAGAGTGGAGGGAGACAGAGAGAGGGGCGTCGGGGGGGGAGAGCCGAGAGAGAGAGAGAGAGAGAGAGAGAGAGAGAGAGAGAGCGGAGGGAGACAGAGAGAGGGGCGTCGGGGGGGAGAGCCGAGAGAGAGAGAGGGGCGTCGGGGGGGGGAGAGCCGAGAGAGAGAGAGGGGCGTCGGGGGGGAGAGCTGAGAGAGAGAGAGAGTGGAGGGAGACAGAGAGAGGGGTGTCGGGGGGGAGAGCGGAGGGAGACAGAGAGAGGGGCGTCGGGGGGGAGAGCTGAGATAGAGAGAGGGGGGCGTCGGGGGGGAGAGCCGAGAGAGAGAGAGAGAGAGAGAGCGGAGGGAGACAGAGAGAGGGGCGTCGGGGGGGAGAGCCGAGAGAGAGAGTGGGGCGTCGGGGGGGGGGGGAGAGCCGAGAGAGAGAGAGGGGCAGGGGGAACTAACCGGCGGTGGAGAGGATAGGGGCGCCGGCGGTGGCTCCGCGCTCTGGTGACAGCACCGGAGGAGTTGTTGCAGGCGGGGAGGAGTCGCAGCCGGGGCCCGCGGGGAAGGTCGCAGTCGGGGAGGAGGGGGACGTCGCAGCCGGGGCCCGCGGGGGAAGTCGCAGCCGGGGAGGAGGGGACGTCGCCGGGGAGGAGGAAGACGTCGCCGTGGTCGACGATGACGACGGCAGCACGCGCACGCCGGCGGCCGAGCGACTAGGGCACGCCGGGGAGGAGAGGAGGGAGCCTCTGTCGCCTGGGAAGATTGAGGGGGAGTGGGAGGTCGGGTCGGGACGGGGGGGAGCGGTCAAACGCGATTGACCGGGGGGGGGGGGGGGCTTTTAACTTAAACGGGTCGGACCCGCTAGCTTAAGGCGACCGGGCGGCCGCCTTGGCGCCCAGCCCGCCTAAGGCGACCGCCCGGTTCGCCTTTTGGGTGTTTGGAAAAGCGCCAGCCCGCCCGATCCTTTCAATCGCGCCTAGGCGCCTAGGCGGCGCTTAGGCGGCGCCTAGGCGCCCGCCTTGACTACACTGACAGGGAGGGAAAGCGGTCCGGGGAAGACCGCAATATGCCAGGGAGCAGTAAAAAAACAAAACACAGAAGCTAAACTAAACAGTAACAGGAATGATCGGCACGTACCTGAGTGGAAGAAGCGGTCTGAGGAATGACCGTGACCTCCATAAAAACGGCCCTGACAGGACCGCAACAAATAACAGACACACAAAACGTGACCAATAGGAACAAAGGGGGACGAATGTACCTGATGTAGAACAAAGCGGTGATGGAGGCATCACTCGTGACTCCCTTTGGCTCGGGTCTTCCTCACACTCCGGCACCATTTGAGTTCGGGCCTCTCTCCATAAAGGCCCAATTATCCTTTTTGTGCTTTCTATTTGAGTCATTTGATGTAATTTTCATTTTCTTGAGTCATGTCCTTAGGTCTTGTGTTTATTTTCCTAAGTTTGAGTGTCATTATGTTGTTTAGTTAGCTATTGGGCCCATTTCATTGGGCTTGGCCCAAGAGCCCCCCTACCCCCTCGGTTATTTGTCATTGAGTCTTTTGTCAGGGTCTTATTGTAAAATGTGGGTTGCCTATATATAGGGCCCCATTCCCTTCATTTGAAACTAATGAATCAATGAATGAAAAACTAGCCATTTTGAGAGTTTACACTTCTTATCTAGTGAAGAGATTCCATTTTTTGGGTGAGAGACCCTAGGGGAGAGATTCCCCACCCATCCCTCTCTTAATCTCTCTTTTTTCACTCCCCTTTCTCTCTCCTCCACACCCAATTTCAAAAATTTTCTCTCTCCTCCCCTCCCAACCACCTCCACCCTCCCACCTACCTCCATTAACTCCTCTACAACTTCCCACAAGCCATCATTACTTCCCCCTAGTCCCAATAGACCCTCCACCAATCCACACCCCACCCTCCAACCCCCAACTACCCATCCCCTTCCCCAAGCAGCCCTCCACCTTCCCAAGGCACCTCTTCCCATCCCCAAGACCACCATTGATCACCCCACATTAAAAAAAATTCAAACTCACATTCCCTCCACTCACTTGTGCCCCCCTCACCTTCCCCCTTCTCTCTCCAAGCCCAAATTCGTAGCTCCTCCTCCCACGACCTGTTAGACCCCCTTCCAGACCCTATTCTTCACCCCTCACACCTTGGAACACCCCCTCCTAGACCCCCTCACAGCCAGGGTTCTCCCCACACTCATCCACCTCCATTTCCCCTCCCATATACCCCATTTCCCCCCATCATCTTCAACCTCCAATTTTCAGTTCGCAGGCAGCAGAAGAGTAGCAGATTACAGATGCGACCTCGACCACATCCCAGTGAATCTGAAGGCACAAGAGGTATCCACAGAAGCGTCTACCGGTCTTCTTCGCAACGGAGGTGGTTTCATCTTCATCCGAGCTGTGTACTGCCCGAGAGCTCCGTTATCCCACAACTGCGCAGAGCTACCCCTGTTGAGTACCAGAACCGGAGTAGAAGCTTCACCACGACGAACCTCGAAAGAATCAGCTCAATATCTCTTCTGCAAAGTTCTTCCTCTCCCTGTCTACTTTCAGAATCAAGAAGCGTAACTCCGTTCGGCATCCTGTAGCAGGAGTTATCTATTTTCTCCCTTATCTACGTAGTTCTGCTACCCACAGTCTGCACCGACCTGTAAGCAGTGTTCAGAGTCCCCTGGCCTTCTCCGGCATCGTTTGGCTTCCCCGTCAGTTTTTTTGGCGAAGAGGGCTCGTCCACGGTTCCAACGACTCCGACGGTGCTTGATTCCGAGTTCGGGAGCTGTCAGGACATCCTCTGCAACCTGCTGTTGGAAATCAGAAGCTACCAGTCCGAGAGTATGCCTCCCTGTTCGGGCCTCCACCCAGACCGGCATCGCCGACAGAAGAAATTAACAAAATTTGGACGACTTCCCCTGCCTCCTATGAAGATTTCCCAGGTGGTTTCGCCCCCAACAAAATTCGGTAGCAGCTGCATCAGTCAACTCTTCAGTCACCTGTCAGCACCCACATAACCGGGCAGAATCGGCAACCTCCCGTCTTCGGTGTTCCTTTCTCTAATTCCCCTTCCCGCTTGGCCGGCTGAAGGCCCCTCCCTGCGTAGAGGTAGTTTTGACTGTAATATCCATTAACCCCCACCCCAAGGTTCCCCTCCTACGAGAGGAGTAGTGTTGTAATTAGATTGAACATGTCAAGCTACCCCGATGCGGCGTGTGGGGATCCACCCGCCTCCCCGCTCGCCCTCGTCTCCGAGCGGGACCGGTTTCTTCAAACCGGTCGAGTAAGTGCTCCAAACTTTGCTCTAATTTGTACTTGTTCTTTCAATATTAGTTCATAAACTCCGCTGGCCATGAATGAGAGCCCGATCCTTAAGCTCATTTGCTATAAGTGATCACCGTGGGAAAAGAGTGGAACCCGTGCCCTCGGCACGACGTCGGCTCCCTTGAATTGGGCATCCACATCCATTGAGAATCAAATCTTGGCCTTGCTGGCCCTCTACCAGCAAGGGTCCAACCCCTCAACCTCACCTTGGCATTGCCAAGTTACCCCGGGACTTGGGTGAGCGACGGGAGACTTGTCCGAACCGTGCATTGTCAAACCCATCATTGTTAACATTGAGTCTTGGGTCGCATGGCCCCTCTCCCAATCATATCCCATGCATGCTTACCTAATGGAGAGCCCGTAGAAATTGATTTCATTGACCTAGAATCTAAAAATTGGGTGTCCCCCGATATCATTACCTCTCTTTGTAGGACCGGACAAATTGTGCACAATGGAGACCAAGTCTTTATTGAATTCCATAAATGGTTCGGGAAAACTAAGTATTTGGATGGGGCTTGGTGTCAAAAGGGAACATTGGCGGGTCCATGTATAATCCTAGGTAAGAAATGGTTAGATGAAAGGAATGCCGACATCGACCCAACACGTCGGAATTGCCTAGTGCATCCGCCACACCTTTCGGGAACCTTTAAATTCAACAACCTTGTATTCTCTCACCCGCGGGAATCCCGCCCTTGTTCACCACCCCGGGTGCACCATACTCCGGCCATCATCACCCCACCATCAAAGAACCTTCCCACTCCATTAGCTTTGGAA
Organism: Amorphophallus konjac; assembly: GCA_022559845.1. Classification (NCBI taxonomy): domain Eukaryota; kingdom Viridiplantae; phylum Streptophyta; class Magnoliopsida; order Alismatales; family Araceae; genus Amorphophallus; species Amorphophallus konjac. The sequence goes on from CM040121.1 coordinate 114,128,727, forward strand.
GAAGTAGTCCACCCACTTTACCACATGAAGACAAATACCTCTCGGGAACCTATCCCCTCCATGGAGAGCACCCATGCCCCAATTGAAGAGGAAGCCTCGCACGAGGATCTTCACCCTCCACCAGCCCGTCTAGATAAGGCCGAATTCATCTTGGAAGAGTCCCTTATTAGTTGGCTAAAGAAGAGCCCAATAAGAGAGATCACGGCCCACGATTGCCTTCCCATAAAGGAAAACCTTCCCATAATGCACATCTCCTCCTATCACGCCATAATCCAAACATCCTACCAAGTGGAAACCTTAAAGGATCTTCTCAAGGTCTTAGTTTGGCAATATGAGTTGACCAACTTGTTGACCCCCATGGCTCACCAATCTAGGAACCTTGACCTCCTACACCTTTGTGTCGGGTCTATCACCTCGGTTTGCACCATTGGTTGCTACACTAGCGACCTCCTTCTATTCCTCCCCACACCCGATGAGCCCGACCTTCTCCTCAATTTGGAGCTTCTTATATCGGGTGGAAAGTCAAGCCCTCCCCTCATGGCCGACCCACTCACAAAGAACTTCGGCCCAATTATCTCATTAGAGGAGGATGACCCATCACCACTTGAGGATCTTGAGGACATAGGGCCCCTCCCCCTCGATAACCCTTTTTATGATCCCTTTGATCCCTTCCAATGGGGGTCAAAGAAACCATGGGACCCAACCACCTTATCCACCACCCACCTTTCCCTATCCCAACCCACCATGTTTGACCCAATCCACCCCATCTTAGACCCGGGTTACACCTTGGGAGCCATGACCTTAGACCACATATCCCTTGGTAATAAGGTTGTGCCCCACCCCATGATGACCACCTTCTTAGATCCATTCGATCCTTTCCAATGGGAGTTCAAAGGTTGTCCCACACCTATACACATGGAAGTCACTTTTGGGAAAAATATGCATGTGTCTAGGCTTTCCACACCCCTTGGCATGAAAACTATGTTGGGTCCATTCATTCATATCACCCACATGTCAAGTAGAAATCATGAGTGGTCCAAATTCGGATGTAGTGGTCCACCTTCACTCATCAAGAGTCGTAGGCATGATAGGAGTATTCATGGATGTCCGGGTCCCCCAGCATTTGTCACCCCCATGCATGATCGGATCACTTACGGATGCCCCGGTCCTCCCCATTCCATCAAAATCTTCTTGGCATCAAAGCATGATTGGTCTACTTTTGGTTGCCTAGGTCCACCCATCACCCCTAGAATGTCAACATTCACAAAATTACATGAAAGCCTTTGCAAGCACATAAGTAAAAAGAATGAGGTTTATAAGAGGCGGGCCAACTCTCATCGGCGTCACCAAGAATTCCATGAGGGTGACTTTGTGATGGTAAGGATGGAGAGGCTCTCCCTGGGAGCCACCTCCAAATTGAGGCCACGTGGGGCTGTTCCCTTCCAGGTCCTGAGGAGCATTGGTGCAATTGCCTATGAGTTAGATCTCCCCGAGGAATATGGGGTAAGTCCCACATTCAATGTCGCCAACTTAGTGCCATATAAGGGACCCATGGTGGTATCCAGTGAGGAGATTGAGCCTATTCCTTCCCTTGAGAGAGCACCCACCTATGAGGAGAGACCACCAGCCAAGAGAGCCCAGCGTGAACACATAGAACAAATATTGGATGAACAAGTCACTCGGAGCAAGGTATACGAGCGCTATCTCGTCAGGTGGAAGGATCGGCCTCCTTCGGACGATTCATGGGTGAGTCGGGAGGATCTCCAGCAGTTGGATCCTGACCTTCTCGAGCAGTACCACAGTCGGATGGACCCCTACTCGACGGAGTCGAGCTCTTCGCAGCCCAGAGGATTTGATGGAGGCATCACCCGTGACTCCCTTTGGCTCGGGTCTTCCTCACACTCCGGCACCATTTGAGTTCGGGCCTCTCTCCATAAAGGCCCAATTATCCTTTTTGTGCTTTCTATTTGAGTCATTTGATGTAATTTTCATTTTCTTGAGTCATGTCCCTAGGTCTTGTGTTTATTTTTCTAAGTTTGAGTGTCATTATGTTGTTTAGTTAGCTATTGGGCCCATTTCATTGGGCTTGGCCCAAGAGCCCCCTACCCCCTCGGTTATTTGTCATTGAGTCTTTTGTCAGGGTCTTATTGTAAAATGTGGGTTGCCTATATATAGGGCCCCATTCCCTTCATTTGGAACTAATGAATCAATGAATGAAAAACTTGCCATTTTGAGAGTTTACACTTCTTATCTAGTGGAGAGATTCTATTTTTTGGGTGAGAGACCCTAGGGGAGAGATTCCCCACCCATCCCTCTCTTAATCTCTCTTTTTTCACTCCCCTTTCTCTCTCCTCCACACCCAATTTCAAAAATTTTCTCTCTCCTCCCCTCCCAACCACCTCCACCCTCCCACCTACCTCCATTAACTCCTCTACAACTTCCCACAAGCCATCATTACTTCCCCCTAGTCCCAATAGACCCTCCACCAATCCACACCCCACCCTCCAACCCCCAACTACCCATCCCCTTCCCCAAGCAGCCCTCCACCTTCCCAAGGCACCTCTTCCCATCCCCAAGACCACCATTGATCACCCCACATTAAAGGAAATTCAAACTCACATTCCCTCCACCCACTTGTGCCCCCTCACCTTCCCCCTTCTCCCTCCAAGCCCAAATTCGTAGCTCCTCCTCCCACCACCTGTTAGACCCCCTTCCAGACCCTATTCTTCCCCCCCCCTCCCCACACCTTGGAACACCCCCTTCTAGACCCTCTCACAGCCAGGGTTCTCCCCACACTCATCCACCTCCATTTCCCCTCCCATATACCCCATTTCCCCCCATCATCTTCAACCTCCAGTTTTCAGTTCACAGGCAGCAGAAGAGTAGCAGATTGCAGAGGCGACCCCGACCACATCCCAGTAAATCTGAAGGCCCAAGAGGTATCCACGGAAGCGTCTACCGGTCTTGTTCACAACGGCGGTGGTTTCATCTTCATCCGAGCTGTGTACTGCCCGAGAGCTCCGTTCTCCCACAACTGCGCAGAGCTGCCCCTGCTGAGTACCAAAACCAGAGTAGAAGCTTCACCACAACGAACCTCGGAAGAATCAGCTCAATATCTCTCCTGCAAAGTTCTTCCTCTCCCTATCTACTTTCAGAATCAAGAAGTGTAACTCCGTTCGGCATCCTGTAGCAGGAGTTATCTATTTTCTCCCTCATCTACGTAGTTCTGCTACCCACAGTCTGCACCGACCTGTCAGCAGTGTTCAGAGTCCCCTGGCCTTCTCCGGCATCGTTTGGCTTCCCCGTTAGTTTTTTTGGCGAAGAGGGCTCGTCCACGGTTACAACGACTCCGACGGTGCTTGATTCCGAGTTCGGGAGCTGTCAGGACATCCTCTGCAACCTGCTGTTGGAAATCAGGAGGTGCCAGTCCGAGAGTCTGCCTCCTTGTTCAGGCCTCCACCCAGACTGGCATCGCCGACAGAAGAAATTAACAAAATTTGGACGACTTCCCCTGCCTCCTTCGAAGATTTCCCAGGTGGTTTCGCCCCCAAAAAAATTTGGTAGCAGCTACAGCAGTCAACTCTTCAGTCACCTGTCAGCACCCACAGAACCGGGCAGAATCGGCAACCTCCCGTCTTCGGTGTTCCTTTCTCCAATTCCCCTCCCCGCTTGGCCGGCTGAAGGCCCCTCCCTGCGTGGAGGTAGTTTTGGCTGTAATATCCATTAACCCCCACCCCAAGGTCCCCCTCCTGCGAGAGGAGTAGTGTTGTAATTAGATTGAGCAGGTCAAACTACCCCGACGCGGCGTGTGGGGATCCACCCGCCTCCCCGCTCGCCCTCGTCTCCGAGCGGGACCGGTTTCTTCAAACCGGTTGAGTAAGTGCTCCAAACTTTACTCTAATTTGTGCTTGTTCTTTCAATATTAGTTCATAAACTCCGCTGGCTGTGAATGAGAGCCCGATCCTTAAGCTCATTTGCTATAAGTGATCACCGTGGGAAAAGAGTGGAACCCGTGCCCTCGGCACGACGTCGGCTCCCTTGAATTTGGCATCCACATTCATTGGGAATCAAATCTTGGCCTTGCTGGCCCTCTACCAGCAAGGGTCCAACCCCTCAACCTCACCTTGGCATTGCCAAGTTACCCCGGGACTTGGGTGAGCGACGGGAGAGCGGTGGCCCAAATTCGCCCTTTTGATTGTGAATGTGCTTGCTTGTCTAAGTCCTAGGGGGTATCACATCAAGCGGTCTATCGATCGATCGATGGATACCAGAAGCGGCTCACAAAGGACCGCAACCAATCCAGAGAATAGAAAACGACAGGAAATGAAATGGCGAATCCGAGGAGACTAAGACTGACTCAAACAAGTACAGAAGAGCAGGTCAGCAATGCCAGAAGCACGATGGGCATAAGGGGTCCCACCGTGATCGCCAAAAAAAGGGGTGTGTATATCTTTTATAATCTAAAGAAGCAATGATGTGTGGGTCTGTGTGAGTGAATGTATGTAACTAATATGGCACAAAATGGAGCATGAAAGGAAATAAATAACACAATAAAATCAATCACTCACGCACACTATCAGATCATGATCGCCACCAAGATGAATAGTGCGAAGAGAGACGCACTACGTACCTTGGAAAAGAAGCGGATGAGGACACTCGCCAAACCAAGACAGCGCTGGTGCAAGATGAAGATGGTCTTCTAACGACCGCTAAAGGATGAAAATGGCCGGACGACAGGCCGCTACCAGCACTGAAGCAAAGCGCGGGAAGAAGACCTGGGTGTAGAACTGGGACGGTCTTCAATCGGCCGCATGTAGAAGAGAGAGGGTCTAAGGAAGACCGCTATCTCCGGTAGATGGTCGAAGGTAGACCGCACAGGCTTCCAAAACCTGAGCTGGGAAACTTGATCCTCCACCCCTTCCGGCCAGCCAGGAGGGATGGGCCTCGCACTAAAACGCCTCCTGACATGCAAGACAACACAAATGACAACAGAAGATGACCCAATTAGTTTATGGAAGTGCAATATCTATAAACGGGAATGACGAATGGAACACATAATTAAAAGGGGCAATACCTGGGGGTTTTGGGTTTTTAACCCCTATGGGGCGTGGAAAACAATAGGAGGGTGAAAATATGCTAGAATGCTAGTGAAAAACGTGCAGAAGAGTGAAGAAAAATGGAGGTGAAGTGACTAAAAATGTGACCCAAAGTGACTTAAACTATGACTCAAAATGTGACGAAAATGGATTACTCCCTGCACCAAAGGATTAGAGGACGTAGAAAGCCTTTCCCCTTGGCTAGATTGCACTCTGGAAAGCGGCAGCACTTCGATGCGAACTCTGAATATCCCCCCCTCGCATCCATGAGCCAAGGGTTCTATTTATATACCATTGAAACCCTATCTCGAATGGAGGGCTTTTGGGTGGGAATTCGACTTAGATTATTTTGAATAAAATGAAGATAAAACTCCCAGCCGCCAATAGGATCAAACGGCGCTCAATTTGGCTGAGAATCCGCGAAGAAATCCACGGATCAAGCAACCATTTTGTCCACGGATAGAGAGAGAAATCGCCCGTCGACGCATGAATCTCGGTTGATAGAAACAGTCCACCAATAGACCACCTAGGATGCTAAGCGGCCCATCGGCAGACTGCTATTCTCCTGGCCGTTGAAAAATAAAAAATAGGATAAATATGCTCAATTATCCAAAGACTAGGTCAAAACAAGAATTCCCGCCAATCAAAAACGGTCCTTGACATACCGCCACTTGTATGGGATGGTATATCAGGAGACCGTTTACAAAAATCACAGGTCAACGCAGAAATAGACAGGTCGACGCAGGTCAGGAAAAAAATGGTAATCCAATAGACCGCTGTAGATTCTAATTTAGAATAATCCACTTAAAAGAAATATCAATAAAAAATGATAACAATAATAAGCATGAGCACGAGGTGCTAAGGGGAGTGTGATCGCCAGAGACACGAGTGCCTCAAAAATATAATAATGAAAACATGGGAGAGATGATCGCGAAAAATACCTCAAAAGTGCGGGGATGTGAGTGCTTCCTTTCTCTTCAAATCGGCCGGCCGATGAAGAGAGTTCTTCCTTTGATTACCCTTGCAAAAAAAGACAAACACCAATAAAGATAGGAATTAGAAACAATGGTGTAGCATCAAATTCAATAAAAATATATGAGCATGAAAGCATGTGCAAGAACACACCTTAAGAGGATTGCCCTTAAACCCCTATGCAAAAGGGATGGGAGATGTATGATGAATGCAAAATAGAATAGGGGAAAGAGTGCAAGAGTTGCACTCAAGGGGAGCCTCAACGTGGTTGAGAATAATAAAAAAAAATGAAGGGAGATGTGCATGCATGCATATGAAGAAAATAGAAACAAAGGGAATGAAAAATAAAAGAAGAGGAAGAAGGTGGCCTGTGCTTTGGCTTAAATACTAAAGGGGGAGGAAGCTCTGCCGTAGGAAGAGAGCATGGGCTTCTCCTTCAGTCAGCAGCATACAGCACCTGCAAGGAGAAACACAGAAGAAGAAGAAGAACGCAGGGAGAGGAGAGATGGGCGTCCAACCGGGAGGAAGAAAAAAAAGAACAAAAGGAAAAAAAAATAGTGAAGAAGCCTCCTGCGTCCAACCCCTTAACAGAGGCGAAAAGCCTTATTAAATAGAATTGGATGAAGAGATAAGAAGGCAAGAGTCCAATGGAAGAAAAGATAAGAAGGGGCAAGAGCCCAAAGAGGGGAGGATTAAGCTGGGCAAGAACCCAAACGAAGTAGGGACTCTCTGGGGAAAGGCTGCGTTCGTTCGGAACACAAAAGTGAAACACGACTTGGTTCAGGGCGTCAATTGTTGAATTGACGACCTGCCCAGAGGGCGTTTCTTAAAAACACGCCTTAGACTAAGGCGTCTCTTCCTGGATCAATTTTGGAAATAAGTCTTTCTTTTATTTGAAAATTCTGAAACACGCCTTAGGAAGAGGCTTTATTTAAAACACGCCTTAGGAGAAGTCGTTATTTATTTGAAACACGCCTTAGGAAGAGGCTTTATTTATTTGAAACACGCCTTAGGTGAAGGCGTTATTTAAAACACGCCTTAGGAGAAGGCGTTATTTATTTGAAACACGCCTTAGGTGAAGGCGTTATTTATTTGAAACACGCCTTAGGTGAAGGCGTTATTTAAAACACGCCCGAGCCCAAGTCGTTAATTCTGAAAAATTAGAGAAAATATCCAGAAAAATCCAGAAAATAGAGAAAAATAGGAAAAGAGGAGGAAAAGTGAGAAATCCAAGAAAAGTGGGAAAAAATACTCAAACAAAGCTAATTTGAGGGTCAAATTGGGACATTACAAGGCAATATGAGATGTACTCACAGTAACGTCAATTTTGGCGTGTCTACAGCTGCCCCGCCTTGGCGTCTGCTTTGCAAGGGAGCGTAGCAAACTGAAAAGTAGATGTCAAGGTGTGATGAGACACGCAATCAACATCACTTGATAAGAAATGAAACCAAAAGCTCGAGATGAAGCAAATCTCGGGAAATCCAACGAAATCAACAATGTTTGGATAAAAGGGGAGATGTGCACGAGGGCACGAAGGAGAATGATCAACTTCCAGCGCGGTGGAAGTACCTCAGGTCACAAACCTGTAGATTTCACCATTGGGGAGCGGTTACCAGCCAGTGGACGTGCTGCAGCCAAGGTGGATCAAAGGGGAAAGTTTGAAAATAAGATGATAAAAATCCAAACAAGGAGCTTTCGAGAAAATGACCCAGAACAGCGTCAAAACGAACTGAGGACTCAATTCGGCATGGAATATCTCACATTGAAGATCAAGATCAATTTGACCCTCAAAAATAGCTTATCAGAATGATTTTTCAACAATTGTTTCAAATTCCTACATGAATGCATGCTGGGTTTAAAGGGAAAATTAAATCAAACGAAAATATAGAATAATCAAGGATAATATTGTTAAACTGCCAAGACTGGGTCAAGAAACCGATTTCGCGAGCTGATACTAAGCCGAAGCCCGTTTATCCACGCACCAATTCGCAAAAGGGAACCATCATCCCCAATCTTGGACGGCTCAACGGCCTATCCGTGTGACTAAGACTCCTCTGGAATCATCATTGTTTTTGATGAAGGGGAACTCAAATCCCAGATTTACCAAAGCCACAAGGTCCTTGATATACTCTAGTAACATATGTAACATATAGTAGAATGCATACAGGGAGATGGTGATATCAATAAACATGGGAACTGAGAAATGAGCTGCAAGCACCGTGGGACTTTGAGTGATGATGCCCTGCCGGCGGGACCAAGAGCCTCTTCCTGCGCTCAAAAATTCATTAGCCAAGATATAACAAGCAATGAATAAGGCATTTAATCATAGCATGCATAGCATGAATCAAAGCAACCAATCATAGCATATATCATGAACAGCATAAGTCAAATCATGGCATAGCAAAGCATCATTATTTGTTGTTTGTCATGAGGATGACAATCTGGCTAATCAAGTTTTGGAGTTAAATAATCAGGATCTGATAATGCCCATCGGCGGAGTAATCAGATGAAACGAGCAGGAGTTGATTGAAAGATTTGGAGATGAATAATCATGAGATATGATAATCAGAATGATATAGGGAGACGATGCCCCTGGGTGGCATGTCATGAGAATATTGGGAAGAATCAATAGATTGATAGCAATAAGTAGAGAGAGGACCCATCCCGTGCTTTTGGTCTCTACAAAGCTGTTCCTGCAAAACACCATCAGAAATACAATGCAAATTTTTAGATTTTGGAAATATGCAAATTTTTATGGAGTTTTGGAATATGCAAATTTTTATGAGTTTTGAAAAAGATATTCAAATTTTTATGAGTTTTGATCAATATGCAAATTTTTGTGAAGTTTTGTAAAAGATATTCAATTTTTTGTGAAGTTTTGAGAAAGGTATTCAAATTTTTATGGATTTTGGACAAGAAACATTCAATTTTTTGTTTGATTTTGGTTAGACATTGCTAAAGCAGCATCAAAGGGTGTTTTAAACCACTGGCTAAGGGTCCTCGTTCCTTCCCTTTTTGCTTAAAACTGTCCAAAGCTGGGCGTGCATTATAAGGTGGCGCCCTATAACCGACCGCCTTTGATCAACGGTGCCCCTACCAAGGCCATACCCGAGAAACATTCGGTCTTGGAGGGAGAAGAGAAGAATAATTGGAGATAAGCTTTACGCAGGATGGGAGATATCAAGACTTGAATTCCTTCCAAGGTGCTTCCCCTCAAAGAGGTAGTCTGTTGTGCCGGGGCTTTGTGCCTTTGATTTTTAGACCCTTGACATGCATACGACCAGGGTTTTCCCTGCGGGGACTTTGCCACTCTTGACATGCCTTAATTCATACTTTTGCTTTTATCGAAATTCTGACTTGATTTTCATAATAGCCCTTTTGGCTAGATGTATATCATGAAAGCTCATATGAAAACTCATATTGATGTTGATTTTGGGTCAAGACTGCCCCTATTTGAGACTCCTCTCGTATTGGGGATTACCTAGGTTGGTCATCTCATCCGTCAACCTCTTGCCCCTGCATGTGGCCGAATAAAGAAGAGAAAAAGACTTCCAGATATACTCATGGTATGGCCAAGATAGCAACGGTGTTTTTATCAAAGGAGCCGGCTAAGGACGCCGTGAAGTGTGTGGAATGCCCAGCTAAGGGTTGCTCTTAACAAGCGGGGAGAGAATGTTGAATTCCCAGCGCGGGGTTCTTATTACCCAAAGGTGCTGCAAAAGCAAGCCTAAAGACTCTTTTGAGAATGATTTAATTTAACAAAAGCCTAAGATAAAGATTTGAAACACCACTCTTAATCTTGTTAAGAAGCACTTGATTTTGCAAATCATGCGTGAAGTAATGAGAAAATGATATCATTAAAATGCATACTTACGCCAATATGTTACTTTACAACCTTTGTAGAAGCAGCTGCTGCAAGGCGATGTTGATCATCGTGGGATAGTCCTCTTTGGCAGTCCATAGGATTGGAAGCAAAGGATTGAAAGTGGCTTAACAAGAAGGAGTGGTGCCAAGACCAGACTCAGATGAATAAGGAGAAAAGGAAGAGAGGCGAGGGCTAGAACTCCCTCACTAAGGTGTGGAGACCCTGATCACATGAAAGGTATACAGAAGGAGAGGAGAATTAGAAGGAGGAGTGAGGACTAAAGCCTCGAAAGTAGTGGGAGAAAGGGCAAATGCCCAAGGTAGTGGATGTGGAAGACGTTGGGTCGGACCCAGAATCAGGAGGAATTAGAAGAAGAAATTGATATATAGAAAGAGACGGATCCGGAGGGTCCGGAGGTAAAGGAGGAGAATCGTGATAGGAGGAATCATCCGGAGGCTCCGGAGGGATAACGAAAGAAGGGACGTGATGTCCTGGGAAGAAATAAAGAAAAAGATGATGAAAAAGGAGGAAGAAAATGAAGGATGTGATATCCCGGAGGAGCAGAAAGATGAATCGGAAGAAAGATGGAGGGTCTGGAGGTTCCGGAAGAAGAGGATGGAAAGGGGCGCGATGCCCAAGGAGAGAAAAATCCGGAGGTTCCGGAGGAATGAAATCAGAAAGGAGAAGGTGGAAAGGGGCGTCGTGCCCGAGAGAAAAGTCCGGAGGTTCCGGAGGAAGCAAATAAAGAAGGTGGAGAGGGGCGTCGTGCCCAAAGGGAAAATCCGGAGGTTCCGGAGGAATAAGGTGGAAAGGGGCGCGATGCCCTGGGAGAAAGTCCGGAGGTTCCGGAGGAATAGAATCAGAAAGGGCGAGATGCCCAAAGAGGAGGGATAAAATTCCTGGTGGTTCCAGGGAGATAGCAGGAAAAGGGACGCGATGCCCCAGGGATAGTGGATAAAAAGATGAAGATGAATAAGATGGGAAGTGCGGAATATCCGGAGGTGCCGGAAGGCGGGGAAGATACGGGTTTGGAGACCCGGGAAGCAGGAGGTGCAAATGCATATGAATGCAATAGAATGGACGTGATGAATGCAGTGAATGCATGAACGCAATGAAATGCAAAGAAGATGAGGAATGTGAAGGGTGAGAGGGTGAAATCCTCCTCTTTCCCCTGGGGGTGGCCCATGAAGAAAACGTGATAGACAAGAATATGGATGGAATAATGGAAGGCCTTTTGGCATCAAGATAACTGCCCCTCCACGACAGTGAAAGTGTATGAGAAATAGCCCCTGCCGAGGCTTCAATGGTGAATGACAACTGAGGGAGTTGGAAAATTGGAACATGAAGCATTGCCATGCCCATTAATTGTGGTGTATAGGAAGTGTTGAACAAATTGGGCATTCGCCCCTTGTATGGAGGAATGGAATCAAGATTTGGAAGAGGGAACAAAGGGTGCCCTGCCTGGCCCTTGGATGGCATCAATTCTTGGCATTCTTCCCTGAGCAATGGCGGTGACTTGGCCTCTATGACCATGCTCGGCACAATAATCCGGATTGGCATCCGGTAAATGACTTCTTGAATCTTGAATAGCATAACCGTGGCCACATCTGTCTTGCCCGGCTCTTGATCACCTTCGGCACAAATACTTGCAGAAGCACTCCCATTCCGAGTAGTAAAAGGAGGTGAAGCGGAGGCGGAAGGCTTTGTGAGTGGTGGAGGTATAATGGAAAGTGTTGGCGTAAGTGGAGGCGGAGGTTCAAACACATCGAGTTTCTCCCTTTGCTTGCAAGCGGTCGGGGTTAGCTCGAGTGCAAAAAGTGGTGGGTCCTGCTCAAGATTAGCCATAGGTAAAGGTGGAGGGTTAAATAGTGGGGTAGGCAAGGTGGTTTTTAGGGATGGTGGTAATGGGAGGTCAATTGGAGGAGGTTCAGTGGTAGGCTCGGTGTAGGCCGATGTGGAGGTTACTGACTTAATAGGTGGAGGTTTTATAATGGAAGGCTCAGCAGTGGCTAATGGTGTGAAGGTTGATGGTATAGTGGGTGGAGGTGTAGTTGGTGGAGGGTTAATGGGTGAAGGTTTGGTGCGTAGAAAATGCCGGACGGGGCGAGCAGTGTTAGGAGTGGGAGTGAGAATGGGAAGAGACTCAATAGGCGCCGGTGTGGACAATTGGAATATCGACCCATCATCGTAACACCAACTAGTCTCATAAACAGGGGTTGAATTGGGAGTGGTTTCCTCCTGAGCAGGGGGTTCATCGAATGAAAATGGGGAAAGCGAAAAGTTAAGGAAACTCGGAAGGGGTGCCTGCGGAGCTTCATCATCATCGTATACTGCCTCGGATTCTTCGAATACCGGCTCTTGCTCACTTGAACCGCCGACGCCGTAATCATCCCTCCTGTCTTTCCACTCTCTCTCCATCTTTGTAATCTCGTCCAAAGCGGCATGGAGAGGATTGACTGGAGTAGGAGGAGCCGTGACCCTCTTTATTTGTTCCTCCATCAAAGTAATCTTATCAAGAAGAGATTGTTGGAGGGGTGTGACTTGAACAACCGAGGGCTGGTAGGGCCTTGAAGGAGGAAGGGCCGCATAAAAAGGCCGTGGAGGGGAATTAATGGGCCGGCCCATGGAAGAACCCGGATGGGCCGGATTACAAGGAATAAATGGGCCTCGGGGCCGCGGTGGAGGAGGAATAGAAGGAGGCGTGTGATGGGCCACCCGAGGGGAAGCATGAATAGAAGGAGATGGGTAATGGGCTACCCGATTAGAAATATGAGTGGAAGAAGGAAGTGGGTGATGGGCCACCCGAGTGTGAATAGAAGAGGGAAGTGGGTGATGGGCCACCCGAATAGAATTGGAAGGAGGGAGAGATGCTTGAGATGTACCCTCAACGGCAGCCTTAAGGGCTTGGATCTGTTGAGGGGTAAGATGATCTAACGCATGAATGATCTTGGAGACTTTCTCATCATTGGGACGAGAGGATCCTGAGGGAGTAGTGGCTCGAAATTGAGTTGGAGGAGGGGGACCATAAGAATGGACACTGCCCATGGGTCGGGCATGACCATGAGAATAAGGACGTGGTCCCTTGAAAGAATGGTGAGAATGCTGATTAACATGTTGAAATTGAGGATATGAAGTGCTAGGTTGTGCATCCTCATGAATTGAATTGAACATGTTTCTATCATGGTAAGCCATTATATAATCAAAATTCTCAATAATTATGCAAATAAGCACACAAGTTGGAATGATTACCGTGATTTTGATTTGTTTAATCCTTGGTGAATTAATGAATTTTAATAAAGTTTGGAAAGATTCACACAAGGAGAGTCCTAGTTTCAATATGATTCACTTCAATGCCAACTAGGAACTCTCACTCACCACGTGTTAGGCCAACTATATCGGGACTCCAAAAGGGTACAACCTGCCCGGCGTCCGTGAGGGAATCCACGGGTGCGGGGACTTATGGAGGCTTGGTTTAGGAATTTCCAATCCAAAGAGACGGAATGCTCAATGGAGGGTCGTTCCTTCACCAAGGGGGTGTGTGGCTCCTAGTATAAAGAGATAAGGCCTCTCAAACCAATGCAGAATGAATGAATGAATGCAAGATATAAGCAGAAATATGATACAGTGATAAACAAAGGAGTTCGGTGAAAACACAGGAATAAGACGCCCTGGGGCAGGGCTCTATAAATCAAAAGACGCCCTGGGGCAGGGCGCTACCAATGGAAAAGACGCCCTGGGGCAGGGCGTGAAACACTGTGGGGAGATGCCAACCAAGTCAAGAAACGCCCCGTGGTGAGGCGTTACAAATAAAAGGACGCCCTTGACCAAGGGCGTCAAATCATGAAACAGCGCCTTGGTGTGAGGCGCTAATCAAGAAAGAAACGCCCTGGGGAAGGGCGCGAATTCAACAGATCACCAAATATAATAAAAACGCGTCCTGACAGAAGGCGTTAAACAGGGAAAAGGCGCCCTATGCTAGGGCGTTAACAAAAAACGCGCCTCTGTCAGAGGCGTTAATTGCCTTATTCCAGAAACTCTTCACGGCCAGCAGTAGCAGAGAAACACTCACAGAGTCAATCACAGTCAATCAACAAATATGAATATCAAAACATAATCATGCTCATCAAATTTTATTTTTTTTTGGATAAAGTGGGATTTCAAAAAGAAATCTATCAACTGACAAATCACAAGTGGGACAAGAAAACAATGGAGGGTGCCCGAGGGGCACAAAGGAGGGGTACCGTGGGTACCAATAGGAAAGGGCACGCGAGGGTGCCAAGGGGAAAGGGGTAATCAAATGAAAAACGAAAAGTGTCCCACCGTGATCGCCAATTTGTAGATTCTAATTTAGAATAATCCACTTAAAATAAATATCAATAAAAAATGATAACAATAATAAGCATGAGCACGAGGTGCTAAGGGGAGTGTGATCGCCAGAGACACGAGTGCCTAAAAAATATAATAATGAAAACATGGGAGAGATGATCGCGAAAAATACCTCAAAAGTGCGGGGATGTGAGTGCTTCCTTTCTCTTCAAATCGGCCGGCCGATGAAGAGAGTTCTTCCTTTGATTACCCTTGCAAAAAAAGACAAACACCAATAAAGATAGAAATTAGAAACAATGGTGTAGCATCAAATTCAATAAAAATATATGAGCATGAAAGCATGTGCAAGAACACACCTTAAGGGGATTGCCCTTAAACCCCTATGCAAAAGGGATGGGAGATGTATGATGAATGCAAAATAGAATAGGGGAAAGAGTGCAAGAGTTGCACTCAAGGGGAGCCTCAACGTGGTTGAGAATAATAAAAAAAAATGAAGGGAGATGTGCATGCATGCATATGAAGAAAATAGAAACAAAGGGAATGAAAAATAAAAGAAGAGGAAGAAGGTGGCCTGTGCTTTGGCTTAAATACTAAAGGGGGAGGAAGCTCTGCCGTAGGAAGAGAGCATGGGCTTCTCCTTCAGTCAGCAGCATACAGCACCTGCAAGGAGAAACACAGAAGAAGAAGAAGAACGCAGGGAGAGGAGAGATGGGCGTCCAACCGGGAGGAAGAAAAAAAAGAACAAAAGGAAAAAAAAATAGTGAAGAAGCCTCCTGCGTCCAACCCCTTAACAGAGGCGAAAAGCCTTATTAAATAGAATTGGATGAAGAGATAAGAAGGCAAGAGTCCAATGGAAGAAAAGATAAGAAGGGGCAAGAGCCCAAAGAGGGGAGGATTAAGCTGGGCAAGAACCCAAACGAAGTAGGGACTCTCTGGGGAAAGGCTGCGTTCGTTCGGAACACAAAAGTGAAACACGACTTGGTTCAGGGCGTCAATTGTTGAATTGACGACCTGCCCAGAGGGCGTTTCTTAAAAACACGCCTTAGACTAAGGCGTCTCTTCCTGGATCAATTTTGGAAATAAGTCTTTCTTTTATTTGAAAATTCTGAAACACGCCTTAGGAAGAGGCTTTATTTAAAACACGCCTTAGGAGAAGGCGTTATTTATTTGAAACACGCCTTAGGAAGAGGCTTTATTTATTTGAAACACGCCTTAGGTGAAGGCGTTATTTAAAACACGCCTTAGGAGAAGGCGTTATTTATTTGAAACACGCCTTAGGTGAAGGCGTTATTTATTTGAAACACGCCTTAGGTGAAGGCGTTATTTAAAACACGCCCGAGCCCAGGTCGTTAATTCTGAAAAATTAGAGAAAATATCCAGAAAAATCCAGAAAATAGAGAAAAATAGGAAAAGAGGAGGAAAAGTGAGAAATCCAAGAAAAGTGGGAAAAAAATACTCAAACAAAGCTAATTTGAGGGTCAAATTGGGACATTACAAGGTAATATGAGATGTACTCACAGTAACGTCAATTTTGGCGTGTCTACAACCGCCACCTTCATGAAATGGTATATCGTGAGACCGTTATTAAGGTGACTGTTTGAAAAGAGAATAAAAGATAAACATGCATACTTATCCCAAAGACTTAGTTAAATCAAGTTCCATTAGGCCTAAACTCGAGAAAACACGGGAGCAAGTCCAACCAGGGAGAAAGATGCCCAAAAAATAGGCCCAAAAACCATCGAAAAATGGCCCGATAAATGATGGACAACTCGGGACATCATAAATGAAGGTAAGAGAGAGACTCAACTCGCAGGTATAAAATGAGTGTCAACACACATGGCATTAACTTTTAAGAAATTCCAATAACAAGGCACATGTAATCAATGGTTAAGATATTTGGAATAAGAGTTCCTGAAGGAATTTCAAAAAAAGGATATGCTTATAAGTAAGGGAATTTAGTGCATACCTCGGATAGTCAACGGTACTAAGGGAAATTGCTAGAAAAGGCTGAATTCAATACCACACGAACCAATGTAAAATCCACGAATATTGAAAAATAGGGTCAACCGCGGTTTAGGTGTAGGCTACGTTGACAAGAACACGATGGGTATGAAGACCGCGACATGGACGCATCATATTTGGGTTACGTGACGAAGAAGATGCGTCTCTTATGCACAACGCGACTAGAATAGGTGAATAAATGTCACACATAGGGTGGTCACATAGGTAATATGAATGCGTTTAGTCATGATGACGTGTTAAATAGAGGCGTAATTGACCCCAGATGCGGCAAAGATAGGCACACAAACTTCAAGTTAGGCACCCCAGAACGTGGTCTCTAGGTCAGCCACCTTCTGGAACCCAAAGCTGAACGTGGTCTCTGAGTCCACCCCATTTAGAATGAACTAGATAGAGCTTAGATAGAACCTCGTTCTGCCATTCCAAAGACCGATCGAACCCCATCTTATACTAGTAGGACAAGAATTCTAGGGGTTTTATGATTTTTGTGGTACAACCAGCTGGATCGGCATCCTTGTGGGAATCCAAGACTCATGGAGACTTACAGAAGTCTTGATGAAGATGTTCTAGTCCGATTGAAGGAGTATCTAGCGGAAGGTCCTACCTTCACCAAGAATTGAGGGTGTGTAAAACATCAAAAAATGATAGTAGCGATAGATCGATGTCACCAGAGTGACACGACCCTCAAACAAAACAATCCATGAAAAGATAACATGATATGTTGATAACATTTATCAAAATAATTAACTAGCCAAGATTGGATGACATAACCGTTCATGTTAACATGATCGACTCTTTTATCTGATTAGAGACATGGAGATAACAACCATTTCAAGGGATCAAGAGGACATGTATCATAAAAAGAACTTATGAGGTTAATCTTTTTTCATGACTTACCTAAGCATTTAGTTGGTTGAATGAACAAAAAACATGCTTTTAGACACTAACAATGCTAACATAACATGTTGGAATGAAACTAGGGTTTTTAGAAACTTGTGACAGAACACGGTCATATCAGGAGCTGCGATCAGAACGTGGTCTGGAAGGGAGCAGTGATATGGCCATGCACATAAACCGCGATAGAAAGAACATACATGATCACATTGTGGGGAATGGATGCATTACCATTGATGCATCCAGTCATACAGATGCGTTCACGATAGGTGTAATGCCCCAGATTTTTTTCAGATATTTTTTGGATCATTTTAGTGGGTCTCGGAGTGTATTTTGCGCTTTACACGTGTTTTTCCCTGATGCGCCTTAGGAACTCTGTGCAGGGTAAACCGTGCCGTTCTCCGACTCCGGGATAGTACCAGCGCATTGTGTTTTTCCCGAGGATCGTGAAGGAAATTTTTCATAATTTTCATAATTTTTGTAATTTTTCTATATATATTAACCCTTTTCTCTCTCCCCCTCTCATTCTCTCTTTCTCACACTCTCTCATCTCTTTCTCTCCCCCTCTCCCCTGGCGGCCGACGGTGGCAGAGGAGGGCGAGGCGGCGATGGCGGGAGGCGAGGAACGGGGAACGGGTCGAGGATCGAGGGCCGGTGGCGCGTGGAAGCTCGGCCACGGGTTCGTGGAACAGCGAGGGTTTCACGGCGTTTTCATCCCGGATCGGCATCCACGACGCGTCGTTTCTTAGGTGGAGGTAGGGAGATGGACCCCCAGCTCGTGCATTCCCTTTCCCGCAAGTATTGTAGGCCGCGGTGAGCTGAGCGGGCGTATTTGGGGATTTTTGGGAAAAATCCATGTTTTTGGGGTTGTGAGTCGATCCACCGATCCATCACGGTTTTGACCGATCCGAGGCCGTAGATGCATGCTAGGGGCTATTTGGGGGCTTCTCCCTTGTTTTCCCCCTCTCCCGTGGAGGTATGGGGGCGTGGTGAAGTTTTTGGGTCGTTTCCCGCCGTCCCGCTCTCGGGACGGTGTGACGGTCTTTCCAGTGACCGTCACAGGCTGTGACGCCCCAGGGTGGGTGCGTTACGTGCCATGACGCCCCAAGGAGGGTTCATCACAGAGGTTTGTAGTGTTGACAGAGCGTCGGTCGCTCTGTCGGTCTTACGATAAACCGTCAGAGGGTGTGACGCGCCTGTACTTGACCGTTACATCAGTGTTTCATGATTTTGACCGATTGGGGTCCTGAGACTCTGACGCAGCAGGGGTGGACCATCAGAGATCTGTGACGCCCTTGCTTGGGTGCGTCAGAGTTGACGTATCCCTTCTTCTAACGCACCTTGGTAGGTCCGTTAGGGGTTGTGACGCCCCGAGGGGTGTGTGTCACAACCTGTTTTGGTCTGTCTTCTAACGCACCAGGTTTGGTCCGTTAGAGCCTGTGACGCCCCGAGCGGTGTGCGTCACAGCCGGTTTCTTCTCTCCTTCTGACGCATTGGATTGGGTGCGTCAGGGCCTATGACGCACCGGGACTTGCGCGTCACAACCGATTTTGCACCGAGTGTCTGGCGCTCCTGAGTTGGACCGTCAGGGTGCTGTGACGGCCCAAAGATAGACCGCCAGGCACTGTGTTATGCCGAAGTGGTTCTTCGTGCTTGCCGCGATCGTTTCGCATTATGTAGGTTCCTGGCCGACCCGGTTGGGACCCAGTGGTAGACCTGCGGTCTCGTGAATGTCCCAGACACCCCGAGGGTTTTGTGTCCGTGTTCTTAGGGTGTCGGGAGGACCGTGCTACCTCATTTAGCGTGCCCGTGGGTTTGACAATCCGTGTGACTCCTCGTGTTCCGGGCTTTTGTGTTACACTTGATCGAGTCACCGTGCATCGGTGTGAGTGCGGCGAGGGTTCCCCGGACGCCGTGAGTTCTCCAGAAAGAGGTTCCCGAGTGGGCCATGTGTTTGGCCTTGGACTGTGAGTCTAGCCATCCAGCCAAGAGCTAGAGGTTTCCCACTTTTTCCTGAGAGTGGGATTCGGTTTGGCGGCCTGTGAGCTGCCTTGGGAACTATGTTTTGGCATTTCTGCGTGGCCAGGTGCATGGCCCATGGACTGTGAGTCCCGTTTCTACTTCGACTGTGGTCACCGTGCGATGGTGCTGGTACGTGGGACGGTCCCCGTACTTCGTCGGGTTCGGACGTTATTTTCTGTTGACTTGAGAGTCTACTCCTTCAGGGCCATTTTGGTAACAGGTTAAACTGGGTTAGGGTGAGTTAACCTGGGTCGGGTGGGTTATTCCCTATTTGATATATTTTTTCTTAACCCGGGTCAGATAGGGTTAAAGTGGCTTAACTCATTCCTTGGAAATAGGTGGAATGAGTTAATCCACCCGGGTTAGGGTTAGGGGTGGGGTGGACTAACCCGGGTAAGACACCCGCCCCTAACCTAACCCGTTACTAAAGTGGCCCTCAGTGACCCTCCACTAGTCGTAGCCTGCTTACACGTTTAGTGGTCCCACCAGGAAGTGGTGGAGATGCTACCCTGAGGATGATTTTAGACTGGTTTACGTCAGGCCCCACGTCTAGCAGCTAGAGTCCGACTGAGGGGAAAACCAGTCAGAGGGCCAGACCAAGGAGGGACGGTCTGTGTGTGCACACGTGGTTAGGGGCGGTTGGACCCACGCTGACGGGCGTGACCCTAGCTAGTCACTTGTTTGTGGTTACTTGTACGGTGTCCTTGCCTCCGCCGGGGGCTGCTGTGCCAGGCTGTCGTGCCTGGCGGACACCTGTGGTGCGGTGTAAGACGTCAGGGGATGCTGCCGACTGTGCTTCTAGTGGGAGGTACTCCTGTCGAGTCGAGAGTGACAGACTGTCAGTCAGTCTCTGTGACTTCGACCTTCGGCTTTTTGGTCATGTTGACCGTTGAGTTCCGGGTGTTTCACCGTGCCGTGTGTGTCGGTTCTCGTGCCGTGAGACTAGTGCTAATAGCTTTACCGAGGTTGCGTCTTGTTGTGCGGTACCCGTGACCAGGTATTCAGGGTTGCACCTTGGACAGCGTGTCCAGGTTGGCCGTGTCCTGGGAGACAAGCCTCTACGGTGGGGTTGCCGTGGGGTTTTACTTCGGTAAGTGGTGCTGGTATGGTCCGGTTACCGACTGTGAGATCGGGACTTCTCTTTCTGCTCGACCGGTACAATAGGAGTAGTTGTAGTGCCGAGTTTTGACCGGCCATCGAGTTTACTATTCCTGCTTTTACTGTTGCTCTTGTAGTTACAACTTTTCGTGCCACCGTTGTTCTCAATTGGGGTTCCGCGGGATCCCTACTGGGCCAGTGATAGGAGGTTCACCCCTGCTTTTCAGGTGTGGCGGTTCTTCCTCATGGTTCGAGGATGTGGTTCAGGTGTTCGTAGTTGCCAGCTCGTCGGGCCGAGTGTTCACTCGGCATGTGATACGATTTACTTATTTAGACTGTACTTCCTTTTAGACTGGACTATGTTGTAGTAGTAGTTGTTTATTTATTTCTGTTAATTGTTGAATTGTCCTGCCTTATTTCCTATTTCTTTGTGCCTCCACACTCCTTTTCGCCCTTCTGAGCCCTCCCGGTTCATGGGCGGCGATTCGAGTCTCGGGTTATCGCGCCTTCCCGGTAATCAGATTCTCGGGTTGTTACAATAGGATATTTTTATTTTAAATAGACGAAGTGTGGTCGCGGTCTATTGAGGCACTGCATTAAGGACGCGGTTCCTATGATGGCCGCGATCCTAAACAGAACCCTAACTCTGGTAGAACCATTATACGTCGTGCATGAATATCAAAATACAACGAATAGGGGCGATACAAATTCGGAAAAATCCTTCTAATGACATCTATACATGCATGTGAGCACGATTCGATGCATTAATTTACTTAAGCCTAAGAGATAACCTACCTTTGAGCCGGATTAGGAACAGAAGAAAGAATCCCAAACGCCCGACTATCCTCACCTTCCTCCACGCAATACGCCCTCAAACCCCGCGCCGTCGCTCCAAAGTGCGATTATGGTTCGACTAGAGGGCCTTGCCCACCTATTTATAGAGGCCAGCCCTAGAGTCCAAATTTGACCTTGGATAATCATGGGAGAAAAATTTGCTCAAATTTTGGGTCTATTCAAAATAGGCGCCACCACCCCCATTTTCCCCTCTCTAGGGTTAGGGTTTTAGGAGAAAAATATTTTCCCTAAGTGGGCTAGGCTTTAGGCTAGATATTAGGCCCAATAGATTTTGAATTTAAGCCTAACTTGCTTTTCTAAATTGTGGTTTGTATTTACTACGATTTTTAACCTTTTTCTTACACCTTGGCCCAATTACGTCTAATTCCTAGCCTAATAATTCTATAAAATTTCTCTTTAGATTCTCATTTAAGTAATTATTATTATTACTATTTTTCCCATCTAAATTAATGAGTTTCTTCAATTTAATTCATTTATTATTATTATGGTTGCTTTTAAGGATTTATAGTATTTATATTTTTGATTATGAAAATAAATGGAGTTTGTTTAAGGTCTTGTTATTCCCAACTTAATTCGCCAATGATTATCTTACGAGTTTTTAATTGATTCTTTTCTTTTATTAAAATATCTTTGAGGAGTGTATTATCTCATTCCCTTATTTATTCTTCCCCTAGATTATTTCCAGAAGATTAAAATAAATCTCTTGACGAGATTATTAACTTAAGAGTTTTCCTTGCAGTCCTTAATATCATTTTAAGAACTAGTTCTACTAAACTAAACTATTTGAAATTAAGTGCTAGAAATTACTTTACAATATTCTTATTATTTTAAAAACATTATTTATTATTATTTTACAAGTATTTCCCAAAGTATTTTATAAATTAGATATATCTTTTAAACACTTGATTAATTAAAAAATGTAAGATGGTATCAAAGACAAGTTCGATCTTAGGACTTGTCAAGATAGTTGATGATAATATCATTAATTATTTCATTTAGGCTCAAGTAGCCCTTAATTATGAGCCCATTTCACAATTATAAAATTTATGCATTTTATGTAGCCCAAAAAGCTTTTAATTAAGCCCACTTCATTGTTGTACTAAAATTTTGGTTGGCCTATTTCTTAATCACAATAATTATCATTTTTTGGCTCATAATAATTAGATGGTAATCATCCTTATTTTGGTTAAGGGATTTTATTTACTCAATTATATATTTATTAAAAATCTGGGTTGCTATAGTATATGTAATCGTGAAGCTTGAAATACATTGTCGGCACCAAATTGTCCTGACTCGGTTCGTTTTGATCTTAGGAACTAGACCCGAAAGGCATCATAAATAGCGTGCACCTGCCCTGTTGGGTGGATTGAGGCGTGGAAATAGTAGGTTTGGAAGGCATGGAGGGTTCAAGGACTGTAATAGGTGGTGGTGGACGAGTAATGGCAAAGATACGTTCGGGCGTAAGTGAAGGTGGAGCTTGCTCAGGCTCTTACGCAGATGGGGGTGAAGGTGATAGGCTAGATGGCTTTGGCAATGGCGGTGAGGGTGATGCGGAAATAAAGATAGCGGATGGGCTATCGAATGGCAGCAAGGATAATGGAGGTGATTGTTGTGCCCCTTGTGCTTTGATGTTAATGTAGTGTTTTAATGATAGCAACATGAATGAGTCACCATATTGTTTTGCTAAGAACAACACATTGAGTCATCACATGAATGCATATGTCTGATCTGTTCTGTGGAGAATGCATGAGTGTGCTAGGTCATGCAGTGTTCTATACTCAATGCATTAAGTCTATACATCGTGCATTCATTGCTATAGTCTTTGTGTTTAGCATACGCTGCATCATTGCAATAACTGTTGCTACATGCATATGTTAAGAAGTCTGTACATTACCCTGCTTCAGGCTGAGCAAGTCTATACACTGCTACACGAACTCAAGTCTGTACAGTCAATGCCTGCACACAATGTCTATACATTCATTTGTTGTTAATCGAGCAAGTCTGTACATCGTCAGCCTGCTCATGCATCGTCTTGGTGGTAAGTCTGTACATTGGCCAAGTCTATACATCGCCACTTGTTCATGCATATTCATCAAGTCTGCACATTGTTTGGCCATTGCACACGAAGTCTGTACAGCGGTTGCCTTCATCCCGAGCAAGTCTGTACAGCGGTTGCCTTCATGCCTAGAAAGTCTGTACATCGTGTGTTGCTGAAAGTCTGTACAGCGTCTCACTCAGCGTCTCTGTGAGTCTATACATTTGTCTCTCGTACGGCCATCGTCTTACTTAGCGTCTCATGCTAAGTCTATACATCGACTGCCAGCCAGTGCATCATGCGTCTCATTTAGCGTCTCTGTGCAGTCAAGTCTATACATTGCATCATGACTAAAGTCTGTACATCGCATCACATTGAACATGTGTCTCATGCAGCGTCTCATGCATTGTCTCATGTAAGTCTATACATCGTCTGTCAGCAAGTCTGTACATCGCATAGCATGAACGCATGTCCAAAGCATGTACATTGTTCACTTGCAGCATTAGTACAAGTCTATACAGCCTGCATGCTTCATAACGCCAAGTCTATACATTGGCTAGCTGCACAAACTTGAAGTCTGTACATCGCATAGCATGTATGTGTTCAAGTCTATACATTGCTGCTGAACGCAAGTCTATACACTGGTTGCTGCATTGTACGCACACTCAAAGTCTACACATTGCATGTTAGCATGCTTGCACACACTAAGTCCATACATGAGCAAAGTCTGCACATTGCTTATACATTGCACGTAGAGTCTACACATTCGTCTGCATGCCTGAGCATCCATTGTTGTTGTGCATACTTTGATAGATGTAAAGTCTATACCTTGCTATCTGCATTTGTGCACTCCTTCGATATAAGTCTATACACTGTTTCGTGCATTGCACGAAGTCTGCACATTGTGTGTTGCTATGCTCATACATCATGTCAATAAGTCTACACAATGGTGCACGTTGAGTCTTCATATTCATTTGGCATGTCAGTACATCCTTTTGTAATGTTCATAGTCTTGCATATATGAAGTTTGTACATGCCATAACTTTGCATTCACAAAGTCTGTACATGCACTCAAAGGCTGTTTACTTGTGAATGTAATGTCTGTACATTCATTCTCATTGTACACACTTTCTCTTATATGCACACTGCATCTAGTGCATCAAGTCTGTACAGGCCATGACTCATTTAACGTACAGACTCGATGCATTCTGTTCTTCATGTCAGCTAAGTCTATACTGATAACAGTCTGTTATTACAGAGCTGCTGTTCGAGGAGCTTAATGGTTAGGCACGTGATCTGAGGCTGGAAGGGCTGACCGGATGATAACACGTGGCCAAAACATTTGGGCGAGAATCGAGGAGAGCACACGCCCTATCTATCTACTGCTGCTATAAAAGGAAGCCTTCTTCCTCAGAAGAAGACTGATCGTGATCGAAGTAGAAAGGGCAGAAGCAGAGAGATATCCTGCATGATCCAGAAGAAGAAGAAAAAGAGAGAACAGAAGAGAAGAGGAGAAAGAGGAGAAAGAGAGAGAGATCCTTTGAGAGCAGAGATCGAGAGAAGAAGAGAAGTGCAGTAGAGAAGAAGAGAGATAGAGAGAGAGGTAGAGAGTTAGAGGAGAAGAAGGGAAGTTGCTTGAAGATCTGTTCCTGCTGGACCATGGATCAAATCCAGGCCAGTCAGCTCTGTTGAGAGCCACATTGTGTTTCATCTTTTACCGCTTTCAGTCGCTGTTGTTACTTGTTTTTATTTTTCTTTTGAACCTTTCATCAAGCTGTTAGTTAGCGGTTTTGCAGAGGAGGATTCCTCTGGACAGCAAGCTGTGTTGCTCAGCGGGGCGAGGTGGATACCTCAGACGGGTTAAGCTGTAGTCCCCAGCCGATGGCAAGCTGTGTTGCCCAGCGGATGGCAAGCTGTAATGCCCAGTGGTTGTAGGCAAGCTATGATGCCCAGCGGTTCAAGCTGTGAGTCAGCGGGAAGCCACACTCAGGTTTGAGTGTGGGGTGGACGTAGGTCTGCGGACCGAACCACCTAAAAATCTTCCTGTCTACTGTGGTTTGATTTCTTCTATCTGATTGACGCTAGATGAATGCTTAAGTGCGCTTTGCATATTCACTTACTGGTTTAATAGAAGTTTGATTAGTCTTCTCCATATCATCTACATAGATTAGATCTGGGGTTTAAGCGCAATAGCCAGATGTTTTAATTGGGTGAAATTTTTAAGGGGAGATTCATTCACCCCCCTCTAAATACACCGCACCGAACCCAACACTTGGTATCAGAGCGGGTGTCTGCACAGAGGGTCCAGTGACCTGCAGATCCGATCCGTAATTGGCTTCGGTGCGATCTGAGTTGATTCATTTGCTTGCATTGTGTTTGATTAGTGTTCTATTTAGAACTTTTATTCTGTCTGAGCATGGAAATCATGATTGATCCTCCAAAATTTAAGGGTCTAGGTTTTTACAAGTGGTTTAATCAATTTAGAGAGTACGTGATGCAGATTAATCCAGATCTATGGATAATAATCGCACACAGCTCTTATGAAGTTCCAAAGGACAAATCCTTATGGAAAACTTCAGACCACTTGAAATTCGCAGAGAATCAGAAGGCCCTGGAGCTAACTCGAAGGGCTACAAATACTAACAAGTTTCCTTGTGTGTTTGATTACTACAGTGCGTAAGAAATTGTTAATATGGTTGCTGCTATCACAAGTCAGGAAGAGGTGAAGTGTCTCATGGTAGCAGACGGAGACCAGGATCATATGGAGGAAACTTCATCACAGGTAAACTCTGACACTGGAAATTTTTGTATGTAGGACTTGATTGTGTTAAATGAGCACTTAATTGAGAAATATGATAAGGTTAAATCTGAGAAAAAGAAACTAAGAAAAGAAATGATGCATGAAATCAGATCATTGAAAGAAGAAAATGATTCCTTGATGGCTCAGAAGAAGGAAAATGATCAATGTCAAAATAAGCTGATTGAAGAAAACATGTATCTTAAAGATCAAAATAAAAAGCTAATGGTTCTTAACACTATTTTCTCTGAAAAATGGCTGACGATTGAAAAAGGGAAATCTATCTTGAAAGAAAATGAAGTGAATATTGAATTCAAATTGACACAGGAAAATGAGACTCTGAAGAGTCTGAATGATGAATTGCAAAATCAAGTCATTTCGTGTGAAGACTACATTGTGTCTTTGGAGATAGAAATTGAAGATCTGAAAAACTCCCTGTCAAAATTTGTTAAGGGAAGAGACAATTTGAATAAGCTCCTTGGAGCGAATGTGAATTTTCAAGAAGGAGGGACTGGGTTACAATCCAATCATGAAGAAGGCTGAGAAGGTTGATGGAGACAAATTGAAAACTATTTTTTTTAAATGTTCAGAACAAGAAAAGCCTTCTACCTCATCTTCACCTCAGTACAAAAATCAGAAAGAGACTGAAAAATAGAAAATAAATAAAAAGGATTCTTCAGTGCATGTTGATCACAGTCCTCACACACACTCACATGCATCTAGAAAGAAAATGATCTGTCACTACTGTCACAAATTTGGACATCTGATGCATGAGTGTAATTTGATGGAAAAGGATGATCTAGCTGCTGTACAAAACAATCAGGGTAGAAAGCATGTCTCTAGGGAAAGGAAAATTTATTGTTATAATTGTGGAAAAATGGGACATGTTGCTGTTCAGTGCTGGTCACTCGAAGGCAAGAGAAAATCTTATTCTCATGTTAATCATGGCCACCAGAATATTACCATTAAGAATAAATTTGCTATAATGAACCAGCGTGGTAGGTGCTTCAATTGTGGGAAGCTAGGCCATAGGGCAAAAGATTGTTGGCATGTTCAGGGAAAGAAATTTAATTCTAAAATTGTCAAATTCCCTGCAAACAGAAATGATTTTGGTAGAAATAAATCTGCTTTCAAAGAAAAGATTCCTGTATGTTTTGAATGTGGAAAACTTGGCCACCGAGTTTCAGAATGCTGGTGGGAAGGTTATGGTAAACCAAAATTGCATGTAAGTAACATAAATTTCTATGTTTATCCACATAGATTCCATGATTATAATCCTGTTCACAAAAAGAACTCAAAGACTGTTACATCATGTCATTATTGTGGGCAGGTAGGGCATTCTATGCATAATTGTCATATCATGTGTTGTGATGATAAACAAGCTAAAAATTTGTTGAGAAAACATGCTAGAAGTGTCACTGTTAATTCAGGACCCAAGACTTCTTGGGCACCTGTCTGTGTAAAATGATTCAGCTGTTGCAGGTGTGTCTTGGAATGGAATAAAGGGGGTCAATAAACCAAGGCACTCAAAAATGAAACCCCCAGGAGTGCACCACTCAGGTAAGTTCTGAAAACCTGTGTTAAATTCTGTCCTCTGACATTCTCTGCCCTTTAGATGATCGCATATCATAATAATCTATCTGTGCTAAATTGATTTATCTTGAAAAGTTGATTGCTCTCGCATGATGCTCTCTGAATAAAGAATGCTCTGATGTTTGAATAATCATTCTGCATAGCTGAATGTCATACGCATGCTTTGCATAGTTGACATTTCATAGGTAGCTGTATGTCTTGCATATAGTCGGTGCATCTCATGTTCACAGTGCATATTGTTGTGCCTTCATTGCATATCATGCATTTTATCAGGGGGAGCTTGTCTGCTGTCGCTTGGTCATCATGCTCTCCTTATCAGATTTGTTGCATACTGCACATATGAAGAGTAGTGCATGTCATAAAATTTTGAAAAACCTAAAAAGATATTCCATTGCATTTAGACAGGGGGAGCATTCCTATTTCATCTCTTCTTCACCTAATGAACTCCTTTTGTCTAGTAATCTGATCCATTCTCTTGCCTATGTGCTGTTCAATTGAATACTCTGCTGTCTTCACCAAAACAGCTGATCAGTCTGTATTCCAGACTCAGCTACTGTCTGTTGATAAACTCTCTTCTAATGCTCTTCTCTATAGGTGATTGACTCTTCCACCAGCTTATACTCATCCTTCATATATCTCTTAGCTGGTGTGACTGATTTGGTTCTACTGTTGATTAGTTGGTCAGTTAAAATTTTTTTATCTGAGGAACTTAAGCTGCATGTCATGCAATTCAGTCTGAGAACTTTGTAGAAATTCCTATAATATAGGTTTAAGAATTACCACTGAATCAGACTGATATAAGATTAATGTATTCTCAGATTTGTAATTAAATGAACTGAAAATATCTGAATGATAAGGTTTAATAAACTTTAACCACATGTGTCTTGAAAACCTTAGACTCACTCATCAGATATCTGAAATTTTGAAATTATGGCTACTTTGGTTAAGATACATAGAGTGAGTATTGTTGTTAAACATTAACTTTGAAAAATTTGACAGGAAATAAAATCAGTGAGTAATGAAATGACTTTGTTCACTGAGAAATTGGGTTTTCCATCAAAGAAATGGAGTGAATCCAAGTCATGAAGTGTCATAGTCACTCAAAATGAAAATTCATTGAGAACCTGACAGAGCAATGGCAATTCTGTGTTGAGTAACTGGGAAGTCTGGCCTTTGATCAAGGTGTCTTCTCATGTAAAAAGACACTTATATTGCTAACTTTGTTCTCGAAGTTGAGAGGCAATGACAGTTATCACACTGAGTAACTGGTTCACTTCACCTGAGACGTGTTGTGCCTCATGTAAAAATGTGTTGATCAACCTAAATTGCTCAGGAACAATATAATGTGCTTCAAATGAAAATATATTGAAAATTCTGTCAACTCATATTCTTGTAAAAGTGTTTAGCCTCAGTACTAATCTGTGTAACTTTCAAAGGTGCTATTGAGATCATGTGTGTAAGATAAAGATGATTGATTTTGAGTGTTATCTGAATATTTGGTTCACCTTTATTAAAACTTGGATTCAGATATGTGTATTGAGTTTAATTTGGCAAATTTGGTATACATCATAATTAAATCAGATTGGTTAAGTTGCCACTTCATAACCCTTTATGATAGAAGAGTCTATTCTTCTTAAGACTTATTGTAGTTGTGCAAGCATTAAAATCCCTCATGATCAGATTCGCTCTAGACAGCCTGATCAACATAAATCTTGCTATTAATTATTCATTGAGATGTCTTGTGATTGTTGCTGTCTACTTTTACCTTCCTATCATCAATCACTTTACTCTCCACATGGTTGGAATCTTCCATCCTGTTTTGCAACCAGTTCTGGTTCTGTGGATTTTCCACATGTTTCATTTTGTTCATGCATTTGTGAGGTGCCACAACCAGAGTTCATTCTTGCGCTTCAGGGGGAGTTATGGGTCATCTGCATTTAAGGGGAGAGTAGTCAATCATGCATGTTGATAGGGGGAGAGCTGTTTTCTTGTTATAAGGAGGAACTCTATTTCAGTGAACTATGTTTCATTCTGGGTCTTTGTGTGTTGAATTTTGTCTCTCAAACCATTTCCTTTCTTTTTGATTATGTCAAAGGGGGAGAATAGTTTGACGAGTCAGTGTGACTCATTATGTTGCTATCAACAAAAAGGGGGAGATTGTTATGCCCCTTGTGCTTTGATGTTAATGTGGTGTTTTAATGATAGCAACATGAATGAGTCACCATATTGTTTTGCTAAGAACAACACATTGAGTCATCACATGAATGCATATGTCTGATCTGTTCTGTGGAGAATGCATGACTGTGCTAGGTCATGCAGTGTTCTATACTCAATGCATTAAGTCTATACATCGTGCATTCATTGCTATAGTCTTTGTGTTTAGCATACACTGCATCAGTGCAATAACTGTTGCTGCATGTGTCTGTTAAGAAGTCTGTACATTGCCCTGCTTCAGGCTGAGCAAGTCTATACACTGCTACACGAACTCAAGTCTGCATAGTCAATGCCTGCACACAATGTCTATACATTCATTTGTTGTTAATCGAGCAAGTCTGTACATCGTCAGCCTGCTCATGCATCGTCTTGGTGGTAAGTCTGTACATTGGCCAAGTCTATACATCGCCACTTGTTCATGCATGTTCATCAAGTCTGCACATTGTTTGGCCATTGCACACGAAGTCTGTACAGCGGTTGCCTTCATCCCTAGCAAGTCTGTACAACGGTTGCCTTCATGCCTAGAAAGTATATACATCGTGTGTTGCTGAAAGTCTGTACAGCGTCTCACTCAGCGTCTCTGTGAGTCTATACATTTGTCTCTCGTACAGCCATCATCTTACTTAGAGTCTCATGCTAAGTCTATACATCGACTGCCAGCCAGTGCATCATGCATCTCAATTAGCGTCTCTGTGCAGTCAAGTCTATACATTGCATCATGACTAAAGTCTGTACATCGCATCACATTGAACATACGTCTCATGCAGCGTCTCATGCAGTGTCTCATGTAATTCTATACATCGTCTGTCAGCAAGTCTGTACATCGCATAGCATGAACGCATGTCCAAAGCCTGTACATTGTTCACTTGCAGCATTAGCACAAGTCTATACAGCCTGCATGCTTCATAACGCCAAGTCTATACATTGGCTAGCTGCACAAACTTGAAGTCTGTACATCGCATAGCATGTATGTGTTCAAGTCTATACATTGCTGCTGAATGCAAGTCTATACACTGGTTGCTGCATTGTACGCACACTCAAAGTCTACACATTGCATGTTAGCATGCTTGCACACACTAAGTCCATACATGAGCAAAGTCTGCACATTGCTTATACATTGCACGCAGAGTCTACACATTCGTCTGCATGCCTGAGCATCCATTGTTGTTGTGCATACTTTGATAGATGTAAAGTCTATACCTTGCTATCTGCATTTGTGCACTCCTTCGATATAAGTCTATACACTGTTTCGTGCATTTCACGAAGTCTGCACATTGTGTGTTGCTATGCTCATACATCATGTCAGTAAGTCTGCACAATGGTGCACGTTGAGTCTGCATGCTCATTTGGCATGTCAGTACATCCTTTTGTAATGTTCATAGTCTTGCATATATGAAGTTTGTACATGCCATAGCTTTGCATTCACAAAGTCTGTACATGCACCCAAAGGCTGTTTACTTATGAATGTAATGTCTGTACATTCATTCTCATTGTACACACTTTCTCTTATATGCACACTGCATCTAGTGCATCAAGTCTGTACAGGCCATGACTCATTTAACGTACAGACTCGATGCATTCAGTTCTTCATGTCAGCTAAGTCTATACTGATAACAGTCTGTTATTACAGAGCTACTGTTCGAGGAGCTTAATGGTTGGGCACGTGATCTGAGGCTGGAAGGACTGACATGATGATGACACGTGGCCAAAACATTTGGGCGGGAATCAAAGAGAGCATACGCCCTATCTGCCTACTGCTGCTATAAAAGGAAGCCTTCTTCCTCAGAAGAAGACTGATCGTGATCGAAGTAGAAAGGGCAGAAGCAGAGAGATATCCTACACGATCCAGAAGAAGAAGAAAAAGAGAGAACAGAAGAGAAAGAGGAGAAAGGGAGGGAGATCCTTTGAGAGTAGAGATCGAGAGAAGAAGAGAAGTGCAACAGAGAAGAAGAGAGATAGAGAGAGAGATAGAGAGTTAGAGGAGAAGAAGGGAAGCTGCTTGAAGATGTGTTCCTGCTGGACCGTGGATCAAATCCAGGCCAGTCAGCTCTGTTGAGAGCCACATTATGTTTCATCTTTTACCGCTTTCAGTCGCTGTTGTTACTTGTTTTTGTTTTTCTTTTGAACCTTTCATCAAGCTGTTAGTCAGCGGTTTTGCAGAGGAGGATTCCTCTGGACAGTAAGCTGTGTTGCTCAGCGGGGCAAGGTGGATACCTCGGATGGGTTAAGCTGTAGTCCCCAGCCGATGGCAAGCTGTGTTGCCCAGCGGATGGCAAGCTGTAATGCCCAGCGGTTGTAGGCAAGCTATGATGCCCAGCGGTTCAAGCTGTGAGTCAGCGGGAAGCCACACTCAGGTTTGAGTGTGGGGTGGACGTAGGTCTGCAGACCGAATCACCTAAAAATCTTCTTGTCTACTGTGGTTTGATTTCTTCTATCTAATTAGTGCTAGATGAATGCTTAAGTGCGCTTTGCATATTCGCTTACTGGTTTAACAGAAGTTTGATTAGTCTTCTCCATATCGTCTACATAGATTAGATCTGGGGTTTAAGCGCAATAGCCAGAAGTTTTAGTTGGGCGAAATTTTTAAGGGGAGATTCATTCACCCCCCCTGAATCCACCGCACCGAACCCAACAGTGGTAATGAAGAAGGAGGTCGTGGGGACCATCAACGACGTGCCGATATGATGGTTCGAGTAGTGTTGGGAGTTGAGGTGGCAGTGACGGCATTAGTCTAAGCAAGGGTTTGGGCTTGTGAAGGTTGTTGTAGAGGTACTGGTGATGGCAGGGCAGGCGACGGAGCGGGTGCGACACTAGATGGAGATGCAAGGTTGTGCCCTTGATCTTGCATTACAGACGGCTGTGGATATGCCTATTCCTACTGACATGCTGACTCTCGTATTTGCTCTTTGCTGCACAGGTCCATGATAATCTTGTACATTTTGGCCTAATTAATTCTTCATTTGTCCTCCAAGCCATAAATAAAATCCAAAAATTCAGGGCAGTCCAAGATCATGTGCCCTAGCTGGCAGTGATATGGACAATATTCGAGTTGATTTTCGACCGTGGGTCGGCAAGGCTCTATCGAAGGGAATTGCAACGTGTTGGCGGCCATCAGTACCTTGAAGATATCAGACAAAGATTCTAGTAGCGGTGGATAATGAGCCCGCTTCGAGCTAGGTGAATGCCGAGGTGTATGGGGTGTAGAGGTTTGACCATGTGAAGAAGAGGGGAGCGAAGGTTGTGAAAGTAGGGGCGCAGGGTGGTTGGTGGAATGACTAGGCATGAATAGATGGTAAGCGGGATGGGGGGTAGGTAGTGGACGACATCCACTTGCTCCAAATTTTGGGTTCCCTTGACGGTGGGTGGTTGAGGTGAATGTTGGTAGGCAGAAGGCTGAGCCGATTCGTGGAAGGTTGACATGTGGAGGGTTGACTATGATAGGTGAGAGGTTGACTCATGGATGTGGAAGAGTGATTATAAGATGTAGAGGGTTGATTGTGGGATGTGAAAGGGTGATAAGACTCAAAATCAAGGGATGCTAAAAGCTGGTTGCGAATGAAGCAGGCTCGGCTATATAATTGTTGCATGAAAGCGATATCATTCATGGCTAAGACGAAATGGTATTGCGGCGTTGCATTAGATATAATCATTTTGATTTGCTCCTTCTCCGGATGATGCCCTGGGACTTGTGCGGCTATGTGATGCCAGCGGTCGGCAAAGGTCGTGAACTCCTCGTCGGGCCTCATCTTCTCTTGAGTGAAATTAACAATAAAATACTTGGGCCCAACCTGGTGTTGATATTGCTGAATAAAGTTTTCTTGCAGAATCTGAAAATCCACAACCTGCTCATGCGATAGAAAGAAAAACTAATCTCGAGCCGAGCCTTCCAACGACAACCCAAAGAGATAGACCCTTAAGCATTGGTCATGTTGAAATTAGGCCCACTCAGAGATAAATTCCTTCAAGTGCGTAAAGGGATCACCAGTTCAACCATACCGACGATAAACAAGAATTTGAGATGGTGGTGGAAAGTGAAGATTTTGAAAAGGCAAGGGAATCTTGATAGAGGGTTTAGGATCAATTTGCCTTTGAAGGTCATCAAGCTGGTGTTGGGCTTTAGAGATTATTTCTTGAGTGGGGAGAGATTGAGGAGGACAAGAGCCAACCTGAGTGTAGACACGCTAAAATCGATGCTATGTTGAGTAAATCTCATGTCACCATGTGACGCCCCGAGGTGGACTTCAATATTGACTTAATATGAAGTTTTTCTATTTTATATGTGTTAATTGTGATTTATTGGCATTTTCTTTGATAATTGGAATTAACGCCTTAATGAGGGGCGTCGTTTAGTTGACGACTAGGCTAAGGGCGTGTTTCAATAAATGGACGACTGTGTCTAGAGGCGTCGTTTTCTAGATCTTTACGAATCCTACACAAAATGCAAAATCAAAGAAATGACGTCCCTATGAAGGGCGCTTATTATTTAACATCTGATGCGCTCGACACCCGTCGTTTAAAAATGCCGTGTCACACAAATTTC
Source organism: Amorphophallus konjac (assembly GCA_022559845.1). Classification (NCBI taxonomy): domain Eukaryota; kingdom Viridiplantae; phylum Streptophyta; class Magnoliopsida; order Alismatales; family Araceae; genus Amorphophallus; species Amorphophallus konjac. The sequence continues at coordinate 114,163,053 of CM040121.1, forward strand.
AAAATTTATAAAACCGCACTCACTAACTTAAATGATTTTTAAAATACGAGTAAAGTGGTAAATACGAGTCGATCCCACGGGGAGAGAAATTTGATTATAGATCAAGTTGGAAAATATCCTTATGTTTTGAAAACCAATTTTTGTCTTTTGAGTGAGATTAAAACTAAAAGAACTTAAATTACATGAAAACTTAACTAAAGAATATGAGATGAGTAAAGAAAAGAAATTGGAAGAGGTGAAAAGATGAGAATTTCAAAACTTTACATAGATGAATTTTTATTTCCTTGAAAGTGAAACGATGCAATGTAAAATGAAATTATAACTTTAAATAACAAGAGATAAGTGAAGGAAATTTTAGCCAATGGATGAAGAATGCCGCCGTTTCCTCGCCGAGCCTTGGATAAAGATCGCTCCGTCTTGGAAGTCGACGCCATGAGATGACCGGAAGATGACTAACCGCTTTGGGTGTGTGAAGAAACAGTGAAGAAATGGAGATGGATAGAAATAGGAACAAAAATAAGTTGAAAACACAACAGAATTATATTGAAAATAGGGGGTTGGAAGGAATATAATAACTTAAAATCTAGATAGAATTAGAAGAAGTCGAAGAAATGAAAGTTGTAGAGAATGAAAAGAAGAAGAAGTTTGATGAAGACCACAGACACAGAACACGAGAGGTAGACAGCGAAAAATGTGAAAAACTCAAGAGCTATCGGTGCGGATGAACAGTAAAATGGTAGAAAACAGAATAGTGAAAAATTAATTATAACTCTCAAACTAAGAAGAATTAGAAGAAGTTATAGAAGAAGACATTTTAGATCTACAAGCGAAGAACATCGTTCATGAAGAACGCAGAGTAAAAAAAGGACTGGAAAGGCTTCAAAACAGAAGAATACTAAAAGATATCACCTCGGATGAACAGTAATCACGTAGAACAGCACTTAGAAAAATAGGAAATACCTTTCAAATTAGAAAGAATTAAGAAAAATGATAGAAAGAGAAATTGAAGAACACTTAAAGATGAACAACTTTTTTGAAGACAGAAAAATGAAATGGAGATCAGAACAACAAGTAATGAGACTAAGAAAGGACTAAATAATTAAACAAACCATTCATTAAAATAATCATCAACTTACAAAGTTTGCATCAAAAGCTCTCAAAACATAACTCTCTAACTCTCCTATGAAGCTCAACTAAGGCCAAGAAGAATGAACTTCAAGAACTAAAAGCAACCCCATTCCAACTCTTAGTAACTACTCCTAATTACACTCCTTCATTACATTTGAAACCCCTTTTATAGGGTTAACATAACAACCTTTAGCCAATGTGAACATCTATTGCCTCTTTTGTTGACAAACACAAGCCATTGCTGCAATTTTTGACTTAGGATTGTGTGCGAACATGTGTTGCACACTTTTCCAATTTTTTCTAGCCTTTTTCCTCTTCCTTTCTCTTCCTTCCTCTCTCTTTCTCTCTCCTGGCCGGCCGCGTGAGCCGCCACCTTTCTCTCCCGCGCGCGTGCGCCCAGTGTGGGCCCGCGGTGCGCCGCCGCTCCCGCCTGCCGCCGCGTGTCGCGTGGGCGCGGTGCGCCCGGCCGGCTGGTCGCCTCCTCCACGCGCCTGCAGCGTGTTGACCGCACCTCCGCCCGCTTCGTCGTCCGTGCCGACGCGAAGGCGGGCTCGCCTCCGCCTTCCTTCGCCCCTGCACACAACACACAATATATATATATATATATATATAAAGCTTATGAAAGCCCTTAAAAATAGCAAATAATTTTATTTTTTTTATTTTTTTTCTTTTCTTTTTGAACAAATCCCTGGGCTTTTGGCCCAGTTCAACATATAATTTTATTTTCTTTATATTTATTTCTTGTCGCTCCCCTCGTACCGAGTGCTTGCATAAATAAGTAAAAATCATTATTAAAATTATTTAATTCCAGAAAATTAAATATTTGACTTTAAATTAACAGTAAGTGTGATACGTGCATATTTATTATTATTTACGCTCATAAAATTATGTATAATCATGAATTCATATGTAAAAATACACACTTATCACACCCCCCAACTTACTCATTGCTAGTCCCTTAGCAATGCAAATCATCTCAAAATTTGAGGACCAATAAGAGTTTAAAATATCCATGCCTCATTTCCAGATCATCTTTTATAGAGTCAACTAAAGATTAGGAATCTGGAATAATTACCACATGTTGGGTCCCGTAGTGCAGGAACACGGATCTAGAGGGGGGGGGTGAATAGATCCTTCTGCTAACAACTATGTCCAATTAAAAACACAATCTACCACACAACGGAATTTACAAGATTGATAGGATTGAGGAAATTAATCTAAACACGTTTAAACTTAATTCACTCAATCTCACCGAGCTCACACGATTACATAAACAGATAGTAGAGAACACATAATCACAAGAATCAAACCACAAGACACGGGGATTTTTAAGGTGGTTTGGGACCACGACGGGCTCCCTACGTCCACCCCTCACCAAACCGGTGAGGCTTCACTACACGCTACAAAATGTAGCAACACGGGGATGAACCCCAACACACACACACACACTGCTTTCGTAGCAACACACACACACACGAGGCCTTTCCTCAAACTGCTGCCACAGCAGCACACACACACACACACACACACACATACACAACGTTGGGGAACACACCCCGAATAGAATACTTCACATGGAGACACAACTCTGTCCACACACACGTAGGACAAGGCCTACACAACCACACGGGAGAAAACTCCCAACAACACACGCGGATATACTCCGCACAAATCGACACACAAGAGACCACACACACACACTCGGAGACCCCTTTCTCCGAACACCCACACAAGATATTCTGTCAAATGTATATGAATCAACAACACATATATGCTATGACCCCCAAACAAATTATAGAGATAAAAACTGGAAAGTTGCATCAAGAGTAAGAATCCCTCTTCTTCACCAAAATCTGATTCTTCTAGGCTCTTTGACAGATGATCATGGTCTTGACATCATCTTCTTCCACTCCTCGAACTGATCCTCTTTTCCTTTAAATCCTAGCTCCAATCAAACCTTCATACATCAGAAAAATGATTAGCCTCATAAACCTCTCTTCTCTTCAACCTTGTGACCGCACTCCTCCTTCTTCTTCTGCAAGAGAAAGGAATGCATTAGCTCTGGTTGTTGCTTAGTATGAAAAACACAACATTAATAAGAGGGCAGCAACTAGATGAACAAAAGTGCATTTATATATATGTTTCATCTCTTAGATAATGCATTCACAACCTTGAACAATCTCAAACAAAAAGATACAGAAGTGAAAGATCAAGATTACTCCCTCATGAAATGCCTTTACAGGATGAAGAACGTTCTTGAAGTAATTTTGAAGAAATGCAACACAAACAGAGGTTGGATCTTGATTTCGGATGCCCCTTTCAGTTGTATATGATCTTGGGCCTTGATTCAAGCTTCTTCCTTTCAATTTTAGCTTCAGAGCAAGGTGGAAGAGGGCTTGGAAGCTTCAACTCCGAACCTGCACACCAAAGAATAGTTTTCAGCCCACTCCTTAGGGTTTTCACTCCAATAGGATGTTTTATAAGCTTAGAACGGTCAAGGGACAGCTTGGAGACCAGATCCACGAATTAGGGAGACATATAGGGCATTAGGAATTGATTGGTAGGACTTTTGGGGCAAGAAAACGGCGGTCAAAGATGGTGGCTGGACGTTCGACCGAAAGGGGTCGACCCCAGGGTCGACCCTCGGGCTCACAGAAGCCAAACAGAACCTAAAATGTGGTTCTGGGATACAGGGGTCGACCCTAGGGTCAACCCTTTTAATGGGTCGACCCCAGGGGTCGACCCTCGTGCTTCCAAAACCCAAACAGAACCTGATTTAAGGTTCTGGGTTACAGGGGTCGACCCCAGGGTCGACCCCTTTCAGCAGGTTTCAAAAAAAAAAACAGCTCTACGCGCTTCGACAACAGGAATTAATTCTCCTAGCTCCGAACTCCGATCGAAGCAAGACTGGAGGCGTTGGAAAGAGGACTCCCAGAGCTACAACATATAAATTTAGAGGGGAGATCCAACGGTTGGACTGAAAATGGTGAAGACTGTAAGACAGTAGGAGTTTGAAAAATAACTAAAACCTCCATCAAACCAAAGGGAAAGAATTGAATAAATGTTACCATAATCCCATGAAGATCAACAATGATTTTTTATCCTGAAAAATATGATAAAGTAAGGTGTTAGTTGACAATTAAGATCTTTACATCAAGCATTAACACTATGACCATGTTCACAATAAATTACTTTGTTGAACCTATTCCAAGAGTGAAAGATGGAACTTACAACATTATTTTACCTGAGTTTCACATTGTCCTTAAATGATTGTTCTTTTATTGAATCGTTCATGTAAGAATTATGGAGTTCCAATATTGAATTACCATTACATGATCAACAAATTTGGAATCACGGTACGCATAACAATGTTGAGTCACATTCCATGTGATCAATCCACAAGCTCATCAAACCACATGTAACGACCCGAGAATCCGATTACCGGGAAAGCCCGATAACCCGAGACTCGTACCGCCACCCACGAGCCCGAAGACTCGGAAGGGTTAAAAGGATGGTGTGGAAACTACACAAGCATCACAGATAATTACAGAAATTAAACAGATATGATATTAAGCAGGAAATAAATTAACATTTTACATGGTCCACAACATAAAATAACAATAACAACAGTCCACAACTAGTACAGTGACAAGAAAGGAAAGTACAGCTACACGGGGCATCCCCCGGCTCTGACCTCTGGCACTACCTCTGGGCACCCGCACCGCGCTGCGCTCCTGACGCGCTCCCCGAAGGTGGCGCCTCACTTGAAACATGGTGAAAACACGCAGGGAATGAGTCTCGGAACAAGACTCAGTAGGGATCACTCGAACCCTACCTCGTAAAACGAGAAACCACTACTCTAGCGGTAGGAAAGTACCTAGGAAAGGAAAGCCCTGTACTCTACAGAACTAGACCCTACGGCACGCAAACCGACACACGTGCCACGGTACGAAGACCGGAACTCAACGGTCGAACCGACAAACCCGAAGGTCGGAAACACACGACTGACAGCCTGACACTCCGTACTCGACAGGAGTACCACCCACTAGAAGCACAACCGGTAGCGTCCCCGGACGTCTTACACCGCACCGCAGGTGAGCCGCCTGACGTGGTAGGTCCTACCCGAGGCGCAGACACCGTACAAGTAACCACAAACAAGTAACTAGCTGGGGTCACGCTCGTCGACGTGGGTCCAACCGCCCCCAACCACGTGTGCACACACAGACCTTGCGTCACTAGGTCTGGTCCTCTGACCGGTTTTCCCCCGTAGCCGGACTCTGGCTACCGACGAGGGGCCTACGGTAACCGGTCCACAAATCGTCTCGAAAGGTGGGTGCCCGTACACCACTCCCAGGTGAGACCAGCACCTCGTAGTGGTGGGCTACGACTAGTGGAGGGTCACTGAAGGAGTAGACTCTCAAGTCAACGAAAAATGACGTCCGAGTCCGACAACGTGTGGGAATCACCCCACGCACTAGCTCCGTCAACGGGGCCACGGTCGGAGGAAAACGGATGCACCGCCCAGGGCCAAACTCATGACCAAGGCAAACGGAACTTCCGGACACCAAAGACACGGTCACGGAACTCCACGGGGTGTCCAGGACACACACACGGCCCAAGAGGAACACCCAACAACAGCCAGATCGCGCTAGGGACACCTAGCGCGACAGGGAAGAACGCGCTAGGGCCCCCTAGCGCGACAAGGGACATCGCGCTAGGGCCTCCTAGCGCGACAAGGCATGTCGCACTAGGGACGGCTAGCGCGACACGACAGATCGCGCTAGGGATGCCTAGCGCGACAAGGCTGATCGCGCTAGGACCCCATAGCGCGACAGGAACCGCCTCCTGTTCATCTTCTCCGATGAACGCGCTCGGTCGGGGCAGTGTGACCTCCAAGAACGCGCTACTGGAGTATAGCGCGTTCTCAGTCCGCGGCCGAAAACGGTAAAAACGCCCAAAAATTCTAACCACTCCCCCATGCCTCCATAGGAGAGGGGGAAAACAAGTGGGAAGACCCCTGGGGACCCATAGCATGATCCTAGGCCATCAAAACACGAATCCATGCATCAAATCCATAGATTGGGCGAGCTCTCCCCAAATCATGGAAAAACCCAAAAACGCTCAAACGATCCCCTCTCGGCCTCCCCGCGGCCTATAAATCGCGGAAAAGATCGGCATGAGGCTAAGGAACGTCACCCTACCTCAATGGAGCGAATGCTCCGCCGAATCAACCACGGATCGCGAAGAACGCTTTAAACTTCACGAACTCCCCACGCTTCCCACGCTTGCCGCACGCCCACGAGATCGCCTCGCCGTCACCCACGCGTCCGCGCCGTCGCCCCGCCGCCGTCCGTAGCCGGAGAGGGGTTCGCCGCGCCCGAATGGGAGAGAAGGAGAGGAGGGGTGCGGTCACGGTTAGGGGAAGGAAGGAGGAAGAAGAAGAAGAAAGAGAAAGGAGAAAAGAAAAAGAAAAAGAATTAGGGCTTTATAGAAAATCCAAATTTTCGGAAAAATACCGGAAAATAGAAAAATACATTTCCGGAATCCTCGAAACGGACCGATCGCAACGGTACCACTCGTGCCCGGGTGAACCGCCCGGTTCGCCTGCTGCGAGCTTCCGAAGAAAAAGTCGAAACACACACCGGGAATCGGAAAACACACGCAGAAAAGTCGCGGAACGCCTCCGGGCCTCCGAAACGACTCCGGATTGCGCCGATCCGAACACGAAAGATGTCCGAAATAAAATTTCGGACACAACAGATCCGGACGCTCCGAAAACCAGATCCGGGACCCACGAAAAAGGATCCGAAAGGTCCGGGATATTACAGCCCTCCCCCCTTAAGGAATTTCGTCCTCGAACTTGAGAACAACCAAAGGGGAAAGAAGAGGAAGACTCACTCAAACAGGTACGGGAACTGCTGACGCATCTCGTCCTCACGTTCCCAAGAAGCCTCCTCACCAGAGTGTCGCTGTCACACGACCTTTACCAAGGGAATGACCTTGTTCCGTAGGCGCTGCTCTCGCCTATCCTCCACGCGGATCGGAAACTCTGGGAGAGAAAGATCTGGAGTCACCTCAGGCCAAACGGAAAACTCGAGCACATGAGAGTCATCGGGCATATACTTCCGCAACATCGAGACGTGGAACACGTCATGCACCGACGCCAACTCAGGAGGTAACTGCAACCGGTAAGTAACCTCACCGATGCGCTCCACAATCGCGAAAGGACCAATATAGCGGGGACTCAGCTTCCCACGCCGTCCAAAACGCATCACCCCCTTCATCGGAGAAACTCTCAAGAACACATGATCGCCCACGGTGAACTCGAGGGGCTGCCTCCTACGGTCAGCATAGCTCTTCTGCCGACTCTGGGCCGCCAACATGTTCTGACGAACCAGGTGCACAACATCCACACATTGCTGCACCAATTCCGGTCCCGTCAAAAGACACTCACCCACCTCAAACCAATCAAGTGGAGTCTGACAAGGACGCCCGTACAATGCCTCATAAGGAGCCATACCGATGCTCGAATGATAGCTGTTGTTATAGGCAAACTCCACCAACGGTAGGTGATGAATCCAACTCCCCTGCCACTCCAGGCAGCAGGATCTCAGTATGTCCTCCAAAGTCTGAATGGTCCTCTCAGACTGACCATCTGACTGAGGATGATACGCCGAGCTAAATGCCAACTCTGTGCCAAGAGCTCGCTGGAAACCCCTCCAGAATCCAGAAGTGAAGCGCGGATCCCGATCCGATACGATCGAAATGGGAATCCCATGCAACGGCCGATCCGCTCCACATAAAGGCGAGCCAACTTAGACACACTCCAGCTGACCTGGACCGGTAACAACCGCGTCACCTTCGTCAGCCGATCCACCAGCAACCAAATACTGTCCTGCCCACTCGGGGTCCTCGGTAATCCCACCACGAAATCCGTGGTCACATGGTCTCACTTCCAAGCAGGAACATCCAGGGGCTGGAGAGTACCTCCTGGTCGCTGATGCTCCGCCTTCACCTGCTGACAGATCAGGCACCTGGCCACAAACTCTGCGACATCTCTCTTCATGCCAGGCCACCAGAACTGCCTCCGCAAGTTTCGATACATCTTCGTCGCACCCAGGTGCACAGTGTACCTGCTCCCATGAGCCTCGCGTAACACCGCACGATGAACCTGCTCCTCCGCTGGGACGTACAGCCTGCCACGAAACCTCGCAGCACCGTCCTCGCCAAGATCCACATCAGCCATCGTCAGAATCCGGGGCAACTCAGGGTCCGCATGCTGAGCCTCTGTCACCTGACGACGGATAGCAGGAGTGACTGTCAGACTCGCAAGCACCGCCAACCCTGGCTCCTGGGGAATCTTGAGCCTGAAAGATACCTCGGGCACTTGTTCCCAGAGCCTCCACTTCCTCAACATCAAGGTAATGACCGCAACCTTCCGACTCAAGGCATCGGCGATGACATTCATCCTGCCCGGCTGATAAGACAGGGTGAAGTCATAGTCCTTCATGAACTCCATCCAATGCCTTTGTCTGAGGTTCAGATCTCTCTGCGAGAACACATACCTCAAACTCTGATGGTCAGTAAACACCTCAAACTTCTCACCGTACAGATAATGCCTCCAGATCTTCAGCGTGAAGATCACCGCCGCCAACTCAAGATCATGGGTAGGGTAGTTCTCCTCATGGGACTTTAGCTGCCGAGATGCATAAGCCACCACTCTACCATGCTGCATCAGAACAGCACCCAATCTGACGCCGGAAGCATCTGTACACACCACAAAACCTCCCGATCCAGAAGGTAAAACCAACACCGGAGCCGAGGTGAGCAACCTCTTCAGTTCGCTGAAGCTCTGCTCACACTCCTCGGACCAAACGAAAGGCACATCCTTCCGCGTGAGCCTCGTCATCGGGGTCGCAATGCGAGAAAAATCCTGGATAAACCGGCGATAATAACCCGCAAGCCCCAAGAAACTCCGGATCTCCGTCACCGACCTCGGCCTCGGCCACTGCATTACTGCCTCGACCTTGGCGGGGTCCACGGAAATGCCATCACCAGAAATCACGTGCCCCAGAAAGTGCACCTCGCTGAGCCAAAACTCGCACTTACTGAGCTTTGCGTACAACTGGTGATCTCGCAACGTCTGCAGCACCACACCCAAATGGTATGCATGCTCCTCAGCAGACTGCGAATAAACAAGGATGTCCTCCACAAAGATGACCACGAACTGGTCCAAATATGGATGAAACACCCTCTGCATCAAGTCCATGAAGGCTGCAGGGGCATTGGTGAGCCCAAACGGCATCACCAAGAACTCATAATGCCCGTACCTCGTACTGAATGCAGTCTTCTCCACATCGGACTCGCGAATTCTCAGCTGATAGTAACCGGACCGTAAATCAATCCGCGAGAACACTCGCGCAGACTGAAGTTGGTTGAACAAATCATCAATCCACGGTAGCGGATACTTGTTCTTAATGGTCACGTCATTCAGCTGCCGATAGTCAATGCACAACCGCAGACTACCGTCCTTCTTCTTCATAAACAACACGGGCGCACCCCAAGGGGAAAAACTCGGACGAATGTACCCCTTGGCCAACAGTTCCTGCAACTGCGCCCTCAACTCTCTCAACTCAGCGGGGGCCATACGGTAGGGAGCCTTCGCCAAAGGTCCCGTACCAGGCACAACCTCGATTACGAAATCGATCTCCCGCTGGGGAGGTAATCCAGGCAACTCTTCGGGAAAAATGTCGGGAAACTCGCACACCACCGTAATGTCCTCGACATCCGGCTCCATCCGGTCAGACACAACCACTGACGCGAGAAAATCCTGACAACCGGAATCAAGCAATCGACGGGCTCGAATAGCAGAGATAAGGAATCGAGAAGAGGCAGAACGGATACCTTGAAATAGAAGGTCCTCTTGCTCGGATGCTGGAAGTAGACCCTCTTCATTCCACAATCCACCACCGCTCCATGAGTCTCGAGCCAATCCATGCCTAGAATCACGTCATAATCCCGAAGCTGCAACGCATACAACTTGCCTGGCATACTCCGCCCATCGATCCACACCGGAACCTGGTCGAAGCAATACGGAGTGACCATAAAGTCACCCGAAGGTAACTCCACTGCCAAATCACAGGACAACTGGGTCACCGGCTCCTCGACGCTCGACGCGAAATCCTCCGAAATAAACGAATGAGACGCGCCAGAATCGAACAAAACCCAAGCCGCACAACCCAAAATCTGAACGGTACCTTCCACGAGCTACGACGCCACTGCCTCTGCCCTGGTCAAGTGCGTGATCTGGTCCCGAGCCCTCTGCCTGCCTCCCACACTAGCTGACCTGGGTAGTGGCGGATACTGTCCCTGCTGCTGCTGCTGCTGCCTCTGCTGCTGGGGAACCTGCTGCTGTTGAGGAAACTGCTGCTGCGGCGGTCTCTGAGGATAGTCTCGCGCCATGTGCCCTGGCTGGTCACACCGAAAATAGATAATCGGCGCCGTGCACTGCCTGCCTGGGTGGGTAGCACCACACCGTGGACAAGGTCCTCACGATCCACTCACTGATCCCTGACGCTGTAAAGGAATCGGCTGCTGCACACTGCCCGATGAAGCCTGCCCTTGATCCTTGTGCTTCTTCCGGAGACTCTTCTTCAAGAACTTCTTGACCTTCGAGCCGAAGGACGCAGATCCTGCCACTGACGCTGCCGGTGCCGGTACTCCTGAACCACCCGACGCATGCTGGAAGAAACCCAGCTGCTGGGTAGCCGACTGCTGGCTGCGACCTGACAAGGACTACCCCTGGCTGACCGGTCCCCCAGTCCTCAGCATATCCATCTCCAAGGAAATCGCAACACGAGACGCCGTCTCTAGATCAATGGCCCCATTCGCGATCAAATGGTGCCTCAGCTCCAGCCTCAAGCCCTGTACAAACTGCGTGGTCCTCACCCTCTCATGCTCCATGATGTGAGGTGCGTACCGACCCAGCTCGACAAATCGGGCCCTGTACTGCAACACGGACATGTCACCCTGCACCAGCTCCAGAAACTCCCGCATCCGCTGCGTAGCAACAACATCTGGACAGTACGTACGCTCGAAAGCACTGACGAAGTCATCCCACTCGATCTGCTCAAGTGGACGAAGCTGAAAGGACGTCTTCCACTCGGAAGACCACCACCTCCGAGCCGTACCCTGCAACTGGTTGTAGGCCAACACCACTCTGTCCTCGGTAGCACTCGTCGCGGAACTGAACACCCGCTCCATCTCATCAAGCCAATCACGAGCCGCATCAGGGTCTGCCTGGCCGCTAAAGTAAGGTGGATGGAACTGCATGAAGTCCCTCACTGCTCGGCCTAGCCCACCCCTGACTGACGAGCCCTCACCAGCCTCTCCGCCAAACTGCTGAGACATGAGATGGTACATGCCACGGAAGAAATCCTCGGCCCCCGGAACTCTCGCAGCATCCGCGGCCTCGGTAGCCCCCGGAACCCTGCTATGCTCCTCCTGGTCCCTCTGGACCCCCTGCTGGATCTCCTGACCTCCAGCCGACTGCCCCTGCTGAGAGCGAGAACTCCTCCTCGGCGCCATCCTCGCTCCTGAAGCACAACACAGAAAACACGGAAACGGCAATGTCAGAATAAACACGCGGTGCCCAATGTCAGCGTCACCTGTACATCATCGCTGTAGACTAGTGGACCACTACAATTACCTATGATTCTCATGTAATTCCACAACCGCGCTCTGATACCAGCTGTAACGACCCGAGAATCCGATTATCGGCAAAGCCCGATAACCCGAGACTCGTACCGCCACCCACGAGCCCGAAGACTCGGAAGGGTTAAAAGGATGGTGTGGAAACTACACAAGCATCACAGATAATTGTAGAAATTAAACAGATATAATATTAAGCAGGAAATAAATTAATATTTTACATGGTCCACACCATAAAATAACAATAACAGCAGTCCACAACTAGTACAGTGACAAGAAAGGAAAGTACAGCTACACGGGGCATCCCCCGGCTCTGACCTCTGGCACTACCTCTGGGCACCCGCACCACACTGCGCTCCTGACACGCTCCCCGAAGGTGGCGCCTCACCTGAAATACGGTGAAAACACGCAGGGAATGAGTGTCGGAACAAGACTCAGTAGGGATCACTCGAACCCTACCTCGTAAAACGAGAAATCACTACTCTAGCGGTAGGAAAGTACCTCGGAAAGGAAAGCCCTGTACTCTACAGAACTAGACCCTACGGCACGCAAACTGACACACGTGCCACGGTACGAAGACCGGAACTCAACGGTCGAACCGACAAACCCGAAGGTCGAAAACACACGACTGACAGCCTGACACTCCGTACTCGACAGGAGTACCACCCACTAGAAGCACAGCCGGTAGCGTCCCCTGACGTCTTACACCGCACCGCAGGTGAGCCGCCTGACGTGGTAGGTCCTACCCGAGGCGCAGACACCGTACAAGTAACCACAAATAAGTAACTAGCTGGGGTCACGCCCGTCGACGTGGGTCCAACCGCCCCCAACCACGTGTGCACACACAGACCTTGCGTCACTAGGTCTGGTCCTCTGACCGGTTTTCCCCCATAGCCGGACTCTGGCTACCGACGAGGGGCCTACGGTAACCGGTCCACAAACCGTCTCGAAAGGTGGGTGCCCGTACACCACTCCCAGGTGAGACTAGCACCTCGTACTGGTGGGCTACGACTAGTGGAGGGTCACTGAAGGAGTAGACTCTCAAGTCAACGAAAAACGACGTCCGAGTCCGACAACGTGTGGGAATCACCCCACGCACTAGCTCCGTCAACGGGGCCACGGTCGGAGGAAAACGGACGCACCGCCCACGGCCAAACTCATGACCAAGGCAAACGGCACCTCCGGACACCAAAGACACGGTCACGGAACTCCACGGGGTGTCCAGGACACACACACGGCCCAAGAGGAACACCCAACAACAGCCAGATCGCGCTAGGGACACCTAGCGCGACAGGGAAGAACGCGCTAGGGCCCCCTAGCGCGACAAGGGACATCGCGCTAGGGCCTCCTAGCGCGACAAGGCATGTCGCGCTAGGGACGGCTAGTGCGACACGACAGATCGCGCTAGGGATGCCTAGCGCGACAAGGCTGATCGCGCTAGGACCCCATAGCGCGACAGGAACCGCCTCCTGTTCATCTTCTCCGATGAACGCGCTCGGTTGGGGCAGCGCGACCTCCAAGAACGCGCTACTGGAGTATAGCGCGTTCTCAGTCCGCGGCCGAAAACGGTAAAAACGCCCAAAAATTCTAACCACGCCCCCATGCCTCCATAGGAGAGGGGGAAAACAAGGGGGAAGACCCCTGGGGACCCATAGCATGATCCTAGACCATCAAAACACGAATCCATGCTTCAAATCCATAGATCGGGCGAGCTCTCCCCAAATCATGGAAAAACCCAAAACCGCTCAAACGATCCCCTCTCGGCCTCCCCGCGGCCTATAAATCGCGGAAAAGATCGGCATGAGGCTAAGGAACGTCACCCTACCTCAATGGAGCGAATGCTCCGTCGAATCAACCACGGATCGCGAAGAACGCTTTAAACTTCACGAACTCCCCACGCTTCCCACGCTTGCCGCACGCCCACGAGATCGCCTCGCCGTCACCCACGCGTCCGCACCGTCGCCCCGCCGCCGTCCGTAGCTGGAGAGGGGTTCGCCGCGCCCGAATGGGAGAGAGGGAGAGGAGGGGTGCGGTCACGGTTACGGGAAGGAAGGAGGAAGAAGAAGAAGAAAGAGAAAGGAGAAAAGAAAAAGAAAAAGAATTAGGGCTTTATAGAAAATCCGAATTTTCAGAAAAATACCAGAAAATAGAAAAATATATTTCCGGAATCCTCGGAACGCACCGATCGCAACGGTACCACTCGTGCCCGGGTGAACCGCCCGGTTCGCCTGCAGCGAGCTTCCGAAGAAAAAGCCGAAACACACACCGGGAATCGGAAAACACACGCGAAAAAGCCGCGGAACGCCTCCGGGCCTCCGAAACGACTCCGGATCGCGCCGATCCGAACACGAAAGATGTCCGAAACGAAATTTCGGACACAACAGAGCCGGACGCTCCGAAAACCAGATCCGGGACCCACGAAGAAGGATCCGAAAGGTCCGGGATATTACACCACATATCATTCCCTCCATTCATTTAGCATTACTAAAGTACACATTCATGATATGTGGCTCAATATGACATGATGCTCAATATGAGAGGCTCAATATGACATGATGCTCAAAATGACATTTATCCAAGTATGTTTTTCACAGAGGCTTCTCATTAAATACAAAGTAATCTCACCAAGTGTAGAGACAATGTATATGCAATGTTTGTGCTAACTTCAACGCACGTATGCATCCACATGATGATAAGCCTTGTAGAATTACAATTCATCCACATGATGATAAGCCTTATAGAATTACAATACATATAATGCATCCACATGATGATATCCCAAAAGAAATAGTTTATGATCATTTCCACAACCAGTTCAAGTGAAGAGCATTCACGCACAAGGCTAAGCAACAAAGGTATTTTGTAATCATCAAAATCACATACACAACAATCTCCCCCATTTTGATGATGACAAAATATTATGCTATAATGCTCTATCCCCCTTTGACATAATCAGAAATGGGGATCATGATGGGAAATCCAGAAGGGTAGGAACCCATGGACAACCAGATTATACAATTATGCATGAACTAATTGCAGAACTATTGGAAACCAATTGTTGAAATGAAACTCTTATACCAAGTGTTTGATACCAATTGTGGAAAGTGGAAATGCAAATGTGGATAATGTGGTCATGCAAGATGACAAAACGATATGCAAATGCACATGAGTTGCAGCAATTGGAAATGGCGTATGGCATGACAATAATGAGCAAGCAAATAAGCACTCAAACACCCATAGAAAGGTATTGTCTCATGCAAGACCTGATGAGTTAAGCAGAAAAGATCACATGCAAAGCTCCCCCATTGACATTGACACATTAGATGACTGTTTTTGATTTTTAAATTTTTAATTTTTAATTTTCTTGTGAAATGAATGAAACATGATGTATGAAAATGATGAGACATGAAATGCATACAATGTAATCAAGCAGATATCTATAGATACATACAACACAACTCCTTCACAAGAAGTGATACCAATTGATTTACAGTGAGGGGATAGGTGTAGGAAAAGTGCAAGTGAGTCATTAAGTTCAGAATGTTCATGATTACACCTAGAGGGTTATGCAGATAAATAGGAGAAGACGTACATCAGGTCAAGCAATTGATCAAATTTTCAAAATACATATCAAATCAAATTACCATGTGCAAGTGAGTAACATGAGAATAAAGTTTAACCATATGGATAATCAGATTTTCAAGTAAACACAATAGTAATTGTACAAACTGCATTTCAATCTATTGAACAACGTATTGGAGGCTTCGCTCTACCTCAATCAAATGTATCATCAGAAATTTTCATACTGACAATCTGAATTTTTCTAAGAAGGATCATGTTCAAATTATTCCTTTTTACACGAGGAGACACATGGAGCTCATGCCAGAATCCCTGGTTACTCAGAATATTTAACCTTGTCACCTCATTGGAACAGAGATACTGTAGTCAACACTTTTCAGAAATGAACCACATCACGTCTCAGGTGACATGTGCCCAGTTTACTCAGTGAGACTTAGTATTGCTCTGCCTTTTATTTCAACCAATTTGTTTTTTATGTGGAGGCAGGCAGCTTTTTTCTCAACTGTCTCGTATCATCCATGCGGCAAGTTGAATTACTTTAGAGTGTTGAAATAAAATTCCTATATCCTTATGAATAACACTTAATTTCACATTAAAGTGCATGAAGTGTACGAATTTGATTTAACATGTATGGAGAAAATTTAACTTAAAACATGATAGTGTAGCTCCCCCTATGTCAATGCAATAAGCATGAAATGCTCCCCCTGAGAGTTTGACATTAAGCACACTTGTTAAGACTCAGATGTAACATTATTTAACAATGGAGTATTCGGTCTTAGAAGTTTCAAAGGAAGGGGTTGAATAGCATATAATAACATGCAAGCATACAATGAAGATATGCATATGCAATGCAAAATGAAAAGGTATGCAATCTCAATTCTTGAAATGTTGGCTCCAAAGATATGATGACTAATGTTGGAAGTATTCATTTTGGCATTTATGCAACATGAAATGTGCAAAATGATGCATTTCAAAATATGCACTATATGTTTGCTGAAAATGCCAACTATGCAACAAGACACACGATGAGCTTCATCTTCCAAAAGTACTATGTAAATGATATGTAGAGAGTGATTTGCAAATATGCAATGTGATGCACGATTCCAGATTTCACATGACACTCTATATGCACCTAATGCAACTAATGCATGACATGCATTACCAAATGTTAAAATGTGAGGACACCACTTTATTCTGAAAAGAGAATTCAGAAAATTTATTCAGAGCATCAAAATCATCACATGTGAACTTTTCTTGAAAACAGTTGTGCTTTTATCCAGAAAGATGCGTGGCACATTGATAAAGACCATGGAACATTGATCAACTTCAGTCCTCAAGATGTGCAGCCACAAACACAATATCATCATGCTGAGAGAATGGAAAAACATCATTTTCAATATTTTTAGCATGCAAAACTCCCCCATAATCAATGCATGATTTCAAAAAGTTCATTTAAGTTGGATGCCATATGCATAAATGATTCATGGTACCGGGCGGAGGCATATTCTCACGCATAGTGATAACTTTCAAACAGGCTTGACCTATCCTTCCACATGTCACCATTTTATATACCATATAATCATTGAAATGATGATCAGAAACAAATGTATGCACATTTGACATCCAGAGTTTAGCAAAAGTCATTCAATGGCTACACTCTCATATATACTGCTCAGATGTTCCAATACCATTCAGCCAAGCATTCATCATCCACATTGTCAGGAGCAACCAAGAGATATTCAAGACTTCAAAATCACTGCCTGTCAAGATATGGCATTAACATTAAGATCAAAGAGCTTCAAACAAACACGTTATTTTCTCACCTTTATCTTGAGTTACCTATATTGACATTTTCAGATTCTTTGCTTTATTTCGCTTGTTGTCATCTACATCAACAAGCACCTTTCTTTCTCTCCTGCAAGAATTAGAATGATATCAGCCAGAAGAAATGGAAGCAGATCTAATCTTACATTTAAGTCCTCTTGAGCTCCTTTCTTTCTCTCCTGCAAAAAATATAACGATATTAGCCAAAGGAGTTCCATTGAGATCCCAAATTCACATCTTATAGATAGCAGCATGTAAGGATATCAAAAAGACGAAGAACCCCATGCCAAAACCCTTCCAAAACTCCTTAGGATAAGAAGAGAAACTCTAAGGGTAATGGGGTAAAAGTTCAAACCAATCGGTCCTCAAGATGGGCCTTTCGACACCAACTTAGGAACAAGCAAAACTGCCTAAGACAGTTAATCTGAGCCCAGAAAAGCCAAACATGAATTAAACTCCATCTAGGCACATGGTGATACATTCAAACATTTGAATTCTTATCATGATTTCAGGGGTTGATGGTCATTATCAAACCTGCACTGTAAAGAGCTCAATTCATATCAATATTTAGCCAATGCATATGAAGAAACTAACTTCAAGGCTTTTCATCACATATGACTCTATCTCTCTCATCCTGTAATATCAGAAACTCAATTTCATATCAATCTCAGTTCAATACAAGTTGTTCACTCAAGCTGACATGAGTTCAAAGTTCAATTCAGAAATTTCAAGTGTAGCCCAATAGTGTAAAGAGTCAAGTCTAAGCACATGTGTAGACAAGGTTGATGCACATAAAACACACAAGACAACCTCTTCAAACTTGCATATTAGAGACTCAAATTCCAGCAACATGAACTTACAATCCACACAATTGATGTGCACAAACATGAACAACCAACTTACAAATCAGTGTGAAATCAAGGACAAGCCTATGTTAACCAAGGCATCACCCCAGAACTGGCCAAGTCGACTTAAAGCCTTCCTCTTGGCCACATGGCAATCCTGCAACAAAGTTCTCATTTGGTTGTTTTGGGTACCCAAACCTTCTTGGGTCCCGGATGGTTAGTTGCACCTCTAGTGGGTGCCTTCCATAGTTTTTGGGCATGCATATAATCAAAGTGCATCAAAGAGCAATTATGCATGGTATGTCCAAACTTACCACAATAATGACAACAATCAAAAGACTTCAGATTTTTCTTGTAAGAATGAGCATGGAATTTTTGTTGGTTTGTAGAGATGTTCTCATTTTTCAAACTAAAGAAATTGTTCATCCTGTGACCAAACCTTCCACAATGAAGATAGTTCAATTGATCAAATCTTTCAAATGTTCTTCTTACATGTGCATAAGAGTTATCAAGAGTTATTTTTGTGTTCAAAAATTTTCTTGGCTTTGTGAATCCATTCATTTTCTTGCATGCTTCTAGATCTTCAGATTTCATCAAAAAGTAATCATGCATCATATGACCAAGTTCACCACAATAAAAACATGAGATTTTCTTTATGGATGCATGTGTGTGTGCAACATGATTTTTCATGGCATTCATCGTGACACCAACAATATTTTTAGCCTTTTGATGCAAGTTTTGTTTCTTTTTCAGACTTTCATTTGATTGCTTTGTTGTTTGAGGAACAGATTGATTTGGAGACCCATTTGATGTGCTGGCTATATTAGAACTATGGACAAATGATGTGTAGACTTTATTTTCAAAGTTCATTTTGTTCACAGGATTATAGCCCAGCCCCTCTTTTTGGAAATTCACCTTAGTCCCCAATATCTTATTCAGATTTTCTTCCCCATTCACAAACTTACACAAAGAAGCATTCAGATCAAGAATTTCTTTTTCAAGTGATGAAATATGCAATTCATAGGAAATGATCTCATTTTTACAAGAAATGACTTTTTCATTCAATTGAGCGTTGATGGTTGGTAGCTTTCCATCTTTTATTCTAACACAAGCATCTTGTCAGATTCGTCAACAATCACAGATTTCCCTTTTTCAAGTTTTTCAAGATTTTTCAATCTACTTTCAAGCAGGGAGATCTGAATTAGCATTGCACTGTTCTCCTTTTTGAGTTCTTCATTTTCATTTGCAAGTTTATCATTCATAATCAATTCATTACAAATATCCTGATCAATTGAGTTTGATTCCATTTTGTTTCTTAGATCTTTTTTAGTTTTCTCCAATTGATTGATTTTATTCTTGAGGGCAACATTCTCATTTCTCAAATAGGCAATGGTTTCTTTGTGACATTCAACATCATGCTCTAAAAGGTCATTCAACTTATCAAGCTCAGAACACTTATCATAAGAACCATTTTCTTGGAGCATGTTTTCATATTTCTTTTTCAGTTTTCTATTTTCCGACTTGACTTTCTTATATTATTTTTCCAACTCATCATAAGCATCAACAAGATCTTCAAGAGTAAATTCTTCAGAATCTGAATTTACCTCTTCTGCACTTTTGTCACTTTGTTGATCTGTATCATCGGCCATGAGACATTTTTGTCTTTCCTTCTCTTGAGCTTTGATCAGCCGGTCCATTAGCTCCTTCGCCGTCCTACAAGAAGATACAAACGGATACTTATTAGTATTTACAGAAGCTTTCAATAGACTCAAAGCAGTAACATTATCATGATGCATCATTTTATCCTGATTAGACCACTTGGTCTCATCTAGAGGTAATATGTGTGGACCATGATAAATCAATTTCCAAAGACTAGGATTAATAGAATTGATCACCATACAGAGTTTGCCTAGCCATGAATCAAAATCTGAACCAGTGAAGATTGGCAAACAATTCATTGAGACATGTTCAACAGAAAAATTCATGATTGTAGAATGCACCGGGATCACTCTGTAGATCGCAAGATCTAAGGACAACAGAGTCTCGCTCTGATACCAATTGTTGGGTCCCGTAGTGTAGGAACATGGATCTAGAGGGGGGGGGGGTGAATAGATCCTTCTGCTAACAACTATGTCCAATTAAAAATACAATCTACCACACAGCGGAATTTACAAGATTGATAGGATTGAGGAAATTAATTTAAACAAGTTTAAACTTAATTCACTCAATCTCACCGAGCTCACACGATTACATAAACAGATAGTAGAGAACACACAATCACAAGAATCAAACCAAAAGACACGGGAATTTTTAAGGTGGTTTGGGACCACGACGGGCTCCCTACGTCCACCCCTCACCAAGCCGGTGAGGCTTCACTACACGCTACAAAATGTAGCAACATGGGGAAGAACCCCAACACACACACACTGCTTTCGCAGCAACACACACACACACGAGGCCTTGCCTCAAACTGCTGCCACAGCAGCACACACATACACACATACACACAACATTGGGGAACACACCCCGAACAGAATACTTCACATGGAGACACAACTCCATCCACACACACCTAGGACAAGGCCTACACAACCACACGGGAGAAAACTCCCAACAACACACGCGGATATACTCCGCACAAATCGACACATAAGAGACCACACACACACACTCGGAGACCCCTTTCTCCGAACACCCACACAAGATATTCTGTCAAATGTATATGAATCAACAACACATATATGCTATGACCCCCAAACAAATTATAGAGATGAAAACTGGAAAGTTGCATCAAGAGTAAGAATCCCCCTTCTTCAACAAAATCTGATTCTTCTAGACTCTTTGACGGATGATCATGGTCTTGACATCATCTTCTTCCACTCCTCGAACTGATCCTCTTTTCCTTCAAATCCTAGCTCCAATCAAACCTTCATACATCAAAAAAATGATTAGCCTCATAAACCTCTCTTCTCTTCAACCTTGTGACCGCACTCCTCCTTCTTCTTCTGTAAGAGAAAGGAATGCATTAGCTCTTGTTGTTGCTTAGTATGAAAAACACAACATTAATAAGAGGGCAGCAACTAGATGAACAAAAGTGCATTTATATATATGTTTCATCTCTTAGATAATGCATTCACAACCTTGAACAATCTCAAACAAAAAGATACAGAAGTGAAAGATCAAGATTACTCCCTCATGAAATGCCTTTACAGGATGAAGAACATTCTTGAAGCAATTTTGAAGAAATGCAACACAAACAAAGGTTGGATCTTGATTTCGGATGCCCCTTTCAGTTGTATATGATCTTGGGCCTTGATTCAAGCTTCTTCCTTTCGATTTCAGCTTCAGAGCAAGGTGGAAGAGGGCTTGGAAGCTTCAACTCCGAACCTGCACACCAAAGAATAGTTTTCAGCCCACTCCTTAGGGTTTTCACTCCAATAGGATGTTTTATAAGCTTAGAATGGTCAAGGGACAGCTTGGAGACCAGATCCACGAATTAGGGAGACATATAGGGCATTAGGAATTGATTGGTAGGACTTTTGGGACAAGAAAACGGCGGTCAAAGATGGTGGCTGGACGTTCGACCTGAAGGGGTCGACCCCATGGTCGACCCTCGGGCTCACAGAAGCCAAACAGAACCTAAAATGTGGTACTGGGATATAGGGGTCGACCCCAGGGGTCGACCCTCGTGCTTCCAGAACCCAAACAGAACCTGATTTAAGGTTCTGGGTTACAGGGGTCGACCCCTTTCAGCAGGTTTCAAAAAAAAATAGCTCTGCGCGCTTCGGCAACAGGAATTAATTCTCCTAGCTCCGAACTCCGATCGAAGCAAGACTGGAGGCGTTAGAAAGAGGACTCCCAGAGCTACAACATATAATTTTAGAGGGGATATCCAATGGTTGGATTGAAAATGGTGAAGACTGTAAGACAGTCGGAGTTTGAAAAATAACTAAAACCTCCATCAAACCAAAGGGAAACAATTGAATAAATGTTACCATAATCCCGTGAAGATCAACAATGATTTTTCATCCTGAAAAACATGATAAAGCAAGGTGTTAGTTGACAATTAAGATCTTTACATCAAGCATTAACACTATGACCATGTTCATAATAAATTACTTCGTTGAACCTATTCCAAGAGTGAAAGATAGAACTTACAACATTGTTTTACCTGAGTTTCACATTGTACTTAAATGCTTGTTCTTTTATTGAATCGTTCATGTAAGAATCATGGAGTTCCAATATTGAATTACCATTGCATGATCAACAAATTTGGAATCACGGTACGCATAACAATGTTAAGTCACATTCCATGTGATCAATCCACAAGCTCATCAAACCACATATCATTCCCTCCATTCATTTAGCATTACTAAAGTACACATTCATGATATGTGGCTCAATATGACATGATGCTCAATATGAGAGGCTCAGTATGACATGATGCTCAAAATGACATTTATCAAAGTATGTTTTTTATAGAGGCTTCTCATTAAATACAAAGCAATCTCACCAAGTGTAGAGACAATGTATATGCAATGTTTGTGCTAACTTCAACGCACGTATGCATCCACATGATGATAAGCTTTGTAGAATTACAATTCATCCACATGATGATAAGCCTTATAGAATTACAATGCATACAATGCATCCACATGATGATATCCCAAAAGAAATAGTTTATGATCATTTCCACAACCAGTTCAAGTGAAGAGCATTCACGCACAAGGCTAAGCAACAAAGGCATTTTGTAATCATTAAAATCACCTACACAACACCACAGACTAGCCTTATGTAGGAAATAGGTACATGATCAAGAAGTCAATTTAAAGGTCAATAGCACTTGTGCATGTGTAATACCAAATTCACAGTATAGACAATTACGTCCTCCAGTTGATATTCCGAATAAATGCCTTTCAATTCTGCACTTCTTAATCTGAGCATTAAGCATAATAACTTTTTGTCTGTCTTATTACATTTGTCCCTTTTGGGATCTATATTTTTTTCTTTTCTTTTCTTTTCTTTTTTTCTATACACACATGATGCTACACTACCCTTCACTATTTTACGCGAACCTCAACACGTCTTAGGTGAGGTAGGCCCGGTTACACAGATCAAAGTTCCCTTTTCCTTTTGACGCGAACCTCAACACGTCTTAGGTGAAGTAGGCCCGGTTACTCAGAATCGGAGCATTTTTCATGGTGTTTTTCTCATAATTTTGTCAATTGTGCTTTTGCACTAAGTTTGATAGATCACTTGGCAGAAAGCTAAAGATCTCTTCCTTAAGGAGTGCTGAATATCAGACAACATACCCAAAATAGCAGAAGGCTTGTCCTACTTGTTTCATTAGCGTGCAACGTGATTGTATTTTTCTAAAGTGCACATGAACTTTAAAGAGATTCTTAAATCAGTTTTCTATGGCTAGATTAAATAAATTGTCCATCATCCTTTTCTCTAATCTTTTCTATTCTAGAATCATTTTCAATAGAAGCATGAATCAGGGAACTCCAAATGGGGAAAACGTTTGTTTAGCGTGACAATACAAGAGAGCAAGAAATTTTTTTTCTCCCCCCCTAACTTAAATGACATTGTCCTCAATGGCATAAGCATTAGACAACTCAGAGAACAAGTAAATAGATAATATGGTTGGGATGGAAGGATACAACTTGATGGTCGGGGCAAAATGACGAGAGCTTCGTTGCGTTGTGGCCTGACAACTGAAAAAGAAACACACTAAAACAAGATATCAAATCAAAAAAATCGTGGGTTACCTCCCAGAAGCAATTTATTAGCGCACAGAAATTCTTTGGGCTGCCTCCCAAGAAGCGCTAAATATAGCATCTTCAGCTAGACGCAATGTAGCTCATTAACCAACGGGTGGCATTCAGAATGAGCCACCAAAGAATTTTGTTCTTGCCAAAATTTTCTTTTTCATATCCTGAAGAAAATGAATGTGGCTGGTGAATGCAAGGGCAAGACAGAAATCGAGATGGAGGTGGCTCAAAAGCATCATCCCGAGTAAAGACTAGAGGAGGAACATTGGAAAAAACCATGTCATCAATTATGAAATAGTCTTCCTGAAGGTCGGTGGGATCAGATAAATCAGCATGTAGAGCAAAGTTGGACCAATCGGTTGGAAGAATTTTAAAAGAATCACCGTGGTCAAGAATTGGCATAAGCTCTATCCTCTCCTTGAGATCAAAAGTAGCATGCAGCACATTCAAATCATTCAATTCCTCATTTACCCCGACTTCATTGTTTAAATAAATGTTCAATTCTTGTTCCACCTTCACTTCTTCTTCCCTTCCATCTTCAAAGAGAATTTCCTCAAACGTAGGGAGAGACATGTGATTAAAGATTTGAGGTGCAGTATACTCTTCCTCTTCCCCTAACTGGAGATCATCCAACTTTCTAGCATTCTCCTTATGAGGATCATCAAGCACAAGCGGATCATTCATTAAATCATCACCTTCCTTTATTTCTTTTCCATCAAATTCTTCAATCTCCTCAAACTTTCGAGGTTCCTCATTCAAATTTTGCTGACAAGATCTCTCCATAATTCTGTCATCTTCTAAATCACAGTGGATCTGAATATGATGAGAATTGGAAGTCAAGGATTGATCATAGTCATGATAAGAAAGTTGATCAGTAGACATGGAACCAGAGTAGCTAAGCACTTGCTCTTCCTCAATCCGCTTGATCGTCTCAGTCATCCTATCAATTCGTGCTTGGTGAGAGTGACGTTGAAGCATCATTGATTGACAGTGTTGCTTGAGTGTCATTTCTGAATTGGGATTTGAGGGTGGAGGAGTTGAATAGTTAGGTTGAGAGTGATGTTGGGCTAGATCATAATGGTCATCAGAGTTTGGGACCCAAATATGATTTTCATTATTCCTTTCTTCTCCCCCCAACAGACTCCTCATTATTTTCCTTGGCCATTACAAATTGAGATTCATTAGCTTCCCCCCAATTTTTCGGATAGGGATGCTCCATATTAGCCTCATTATCAAAAATTATTTGAGAGTTGTTGAATTGAGGATTGATAGATGGATCATTCAACGTGATATTATAATCAGGAAATGAATTTTCAAAGGTTTCCATGGAGAGGCTAGTATGTTGGTCCATTTCAAGCTCTCTATCACATTGGTCAAGCTGGGCTTGAATGATTTGGCTCTGAGCTTGAAGGGATTGCTGATTGGCCAAGATGAGTTGAGTCATTTGATTGAACCTGTCCTTGAAATTAGACTTTGGAGGAGTTGGATATGTTGGGTGGCACTCAGACTGTGGTAAATAACAATCAGAATAGAAATCAGTCTGGTACTGAGGTGATGGAGAGTAGATGGGTTGTTCCTCATATGGTGCTTGATTGTAAGGATCAATTGAGTAAGAAGCCCGTCCTGAGAAGTGTGGGTTTGAAGGACTTTGCATAGGGTCTTCATATGGTACCCAAGAAGAAAATTGCTGATTTTCCCACTGAGGATTTGGGTTTGTGTAGGAGACAAAGGTGAAAAAATCTGATGGAAATTGGTGTGGCTCTTAGGTAAGAGATGAATTGTAAACCTCATTGTGGAAGAGTGAATGGTTTTGATGATAATAGGTAAATGAAGGAGTTGAATTCAAATTGCTCGCATGGTTGAACATGAAAGAATCTATTAATGGGCCTGAACAAAAGTGGATGTGGCCATGCAAAAGACCCAAGAAAGAGTGATGTTTTTTTTCTTTAATGAATTTTTTTTCTGTTTTGATTTTGTTGTTCTTTTATGCAAAGATAAACAAGTTAGCACACAAATTACCCTAATGACCTAGATGTGCCCTAAACCTACAAATGGGGTTTCACAAAATGATTAAAGTGAAACTTAAGTTCACCCTCAGTATTTTCACTAGCCAGGTAAGGGGTGGGGTAGTGGGAGGGTCCCCCTACTTTCGTAGGGACCTAATTATGTCAAACCACTAGCCCGCTTAAGGCGTTTGCCATCTGACCGTCTTGCCTTAGGCACCGGTTTTCATAAGAGAGTAAACCCAAATAACACAAGAACCACAGTGTGATACTAGGGCCAACGTCTACTGACTTTTATTTATGGCGTAGGTCATGTAGATATGCAAGGGAAATGTGGTTTGTGGGCTAATGAAGGGTGATAAATTCCCCACCTTATGTTATTTAAAGGTAGTGCCCTTAGAATATTTTGAAATGAAATGCACACCACAATTTCAAACAAGGGGTTCTTATGTAATATGCATACCAGAATAGGATAAGTAGAACGTACCTTGCCCCTCGCAATCTTCAAAATACAATGACAAGAATTAAACAAAGAAAAATTCTATGCTAAATGATGCATGACCTAGAACATGTTGAGTGTGGTTTCTAATCTTGGAATGAGATTTTTTTAATTTTTGGTGCAAGTATTTTTTTTTATTTTTAATTAATGAACCTATCTAGCCAGCACAAAATTTCTTTTGTTTTGATTTTTATAGAGTTTTGAAGAATTTTTTTTTCAGATTTTTTTTCTAGATTTTTCAGAAATTGGAAAAACAGAACATGTTCCTACATTTTTGCCCTTGAGCGACGCTTGACTGCTACAGTACTAGGCTTTCAGCGATGCTTCATTTTCTTGGAATTTCAGGTATGATTTTCCTCTTTCTTTGATTTTCTGATTTGTTTTCCTTTTTCGGCAAAATAAAAATAGAAAAATCAATATACAAATATACAAATCAAACATAAGAATATTCCAATATTCAAAAATTTCATCCCTGGCAACGGCGCCAAAAATTTGATGCGCTCGACACCCGTCTTTTAAAAATGTCGTGCCACATAAATTTCAAAATTTATAAAATCGCACTCACTCACTTAAATGATTTTTAAAATACGAGTAAAGTGGTAAATACGGGTCGATCCCACGGGGAGAGAAATTTGATTATAGATCAAGTTGAAAAATATCCTTATGTTTTGAAAACCAATTTTAATCTTTTGAGTGAGATTAAAACTAAAAGAACTTAAATTGTATGAAAACTTAACTAAAGAATATGAGATGAGTAAAGAAAAGAAATTGGAAGAGGTGAAAAGATGAGAATTTCAAAACTTTGCATAGATGAATTTTTATTTTCTTGAAAGTGAAACGATGCAATGTAAAATGAAATTACAACTTTAAATAACAAGAGATAAGTGAAGGAAATTTTAGCCAATGGATGAAGAATGCCGCCGTTTCCTCGCCGAGCCTTGCATGAAGATCGCCGAGCCTTAGAAGTCGACGCCGTGAGATGACTGGAAGATGACTAACCGCTTTGGGTGTGTGAAGAAACCGTGAAGAAATGGAGATGGATAGAAATAGGAACAAAAATAAGTTAAAAATACAACAGAATTATATTGAAAATATGGGGTTGGAAGGAATAGAATAACTTAAAATATAGATAGAATTAGAAGATGTGAAAGAAATGAAAGTTGTAGAGAATGAAAAGAAGAAGAAGTTTGATGAAGACCACAGAGATAGAAAATGAGGGGAAGATAGTGAAAAATGTGAAAAACTCAAGAGCTATCGGTGCGGATGAACAATAATATGGTAGAAAATAGAACAGTAAAAAAGTAATTATAACTCTCCAACTAAGAAGAACTAGAAGAAGTGATAGAAGAAGAAATTTTAGATCTACAAGAGAAGAACAACTTTCATGAAGAACTCATAGTACAATAAGGATTGGAAAGGCTTCAAAATCGAAGAATACTAAAAGGTATCACCTCAGAAGAACAGTAATCACGTAGAACAGCACTTAGGAAAATTAGAAATAACTTTCAAACTAGAAAGAATTAAGAAAAATGATAGAAAGAGCAATTGAAGAACACTTAAAGATGAACAACTTTTGTGAAGATAGAAAAATGAAATGGAGATCAGAACAACAAGTAATTGGACTAAGAAATGACTAAATGCTTAAACAAATTATTCATTAAAACAATCATCAACTTACAAAGTTTGCATCAAAAGCTCTCAAAACGTAACTCTCTAACTCTCCTATGAAGCTCAGCTAAGGCCAACAAGAATGAACTTCAAGAACTCAAAGCAACCCCATTCCAACTCTTAGTAACTACTCCTAATTACTCTCCTTCATTACATTTGAAACCCCTTTCATAGGGTTAACATAACAACCTTTAGCCAATGTGAACATATCTTGCCTCTTTTGTTGACAAACACAAGCCATTGCTGCAATTTTTGACTTAGGATTGTGTGCCAACATGTGTTGCACACTTTTCCAATTTTTTCTAACCTTTTTCCTCTTCCTTTCTCATCCTTCCTCTCTCTTTCTCTCTCATTCTCTCTCCTGGCCGGCCGCGTGCGCCCGCGTGCGCCGCTGCCTTTCTCTCCCGCGCGCGTGCGCCCTGTGTGGGACCGCGGTGCGCCGCCGCTCCTGCCTGCCGCCGCGTGTCGCGCGGGCGCGGTGCGCCCGGCCGCCTGACCTCCTCCTCCACGCGCCTACAGCGCGTTGACTGCGCCTCCGCCCGCTTCGTCGTCCGTGCCGACGCGAAGGCGGGCTCGCCTCCGCCTTCCTTCGCCCCTGCACACAACACACATTATATAAATATATATATATAAATATATATATATATTTATATATATATAGTATATTGTTATATATCTATATATAAAGCTTATAGAAGCCCTTAAAAATAGCAAATAATTTTATTTTTTTTATTTTTTTTCTTTTCTTTTTGAACAAATCCCTGGGCTTTTGGCCCAGTTCAACATATAATTTTATTTTTTTCTTTATATTTATTTCTTATCGCTTCCCTCGTACCGAGTGCCTGTATAAATAAGTAAAAATCATTATTAAAATTATTTAATTCGAGACAATTAAATATTTGACTTTAAATTAACTATAAGTGTGATACGTGCATATTTATTATTATTTACGCTCATAAAAATGTGTATAATCAGGAATTCATATGTAAAAATACACACTTATCAACGTCCATATCAGAAGGCGTCATTTCAGAATTTTTAATAAGGAAAGTCATTTGTGACCATAATTAAATCCAGGAATTGATGACTAAGTGCACGTCGTCATTTTAATTAACGCCTTTGGTGACGTCGTCATTTTCAATTGACGCCCTTTAAGAGGTCGTCATTTCCGATTCCGTCCCCTTTTCACCTGCTTATTTCCAGTAATGATACCTTCCCCATTTTATACATTGTGTTTGATTGGGAAGAAGGTTTCTTATTAGAGGACCATTACCTTGTTTTAATCCTATTATTACAAGGATTTTAGGGCTATAGATACCCCTGATGTTCTTCTCTCGCGCATGAGAGAACGAGAGTGCATATGAAGGCAGTGCAAGAACGATACATAACAGAGAGAGCCACTGCGAGAGTTTTTTTTCAACAAGGAGAAGAGAGTTTCTATTTTGCAGGAGTTATTTTTAAGTAATCTTTCTCCTTCCAAGCGTTGATTCTTCTCTCCCACGGTGGTTATCATCATCATCTGCTGTTCAGCTCTTTGGTTTCTTCTCCCAATACTGCTGCACGCACAGCAGAGAGGAGCTCTTGCCTTCAATCCCTTTTATTAACATTAGCATGAGCATCTTCATCTTATTCTTTCTAGCTATTTTGCTAGAAGACATTGCCACTTTCACATCATATCTTGCTGCATATATCATTGCATTCATATCTCCATACCTTTGTTACTCCTTCTAAGGGGTTTAAAAAAACCAAAACACACAAGGTGTGTTCATGTTTCATTTGATCAATTTCATACTTTTAGAGCATTGATACTACACCTTTTGGCTAATCCATTCTTTTCATTTGATTTTGTGTGTTCTTACAAGGTAATCAAGCTAAGAACCCCCTTCATCGGTCGGCCGGTAGAAGGAGGAAGGAAAAGCCCATAATCTCACCCGCTCAATACAAGGTACATGCGATCACTTTCATTTTCTTGAGGTAACCTCTCTGGCGATCACACTCCTCATTAGCACCACGTGCATTATTTGTTTTCTTATTTTCTTAAGTGGATTTTCCATAATCTACAAATTAGCGATCACGGTGGGACGCCTTTTGTTTTTAGTTTGATTACCACTCCCTTTGGCGCCCTCGCGTGCCCCTCCTATTGGCGCCCTCGTGTGCCCCTCCTTTAGTACCCTCGCGTACCCCTCCATTGTGCTCCACGTAGCACACTCCCTTTGGCACCCTCGCGTGCCCCTCCTATTGGCACCCTCGCGTACCCCTCCATTGTGCTCCACGTAGCACACTCCCTCTAGCACCCTTGCGTGCCCCTCCTATTGGCACCCTCGTGCGCCCCTCCTTTGGTACCATCGCGTACCCCTCCATTGTGCTCCACGTAGCACTCTCCCCTTGTGCACCACGTGCACACCTCCCATTGATTAGCTAATTTTGAAGTATTCATATCCTTATTGTAGTGAGAAAATTTGATTTCTGTTCTCTGAACTGAATAGCGCCTTCCCGCTGCCGTCATTTCTTCATACAGCGACCGCGGACAGAGGCGCTGTTTCAATCTTTTTCCTGCATTTTTGCCATTTTATAATTCGCGCCCCTTACAGAGGCGTCATTTCTTTATTCAACGCCTTACACCAAGGCGTCATTTTCGTTGATTACTGTCAATTTGGCCTTCGCCTGATCACTGTTCACTGACATTTGACGCCCCTTCGCGGAGGCGTCGTTTTGTTATTTAACGCCTCACATCAAGGCATCTTTTCTGCTCGCTGTTACTTACTGCACTATTTGACACCTTCCACAGAAGCTTCTTTTACTGATTTAGCGCCTTAAGGCGTCATTTTATTATCATCATTTTTTATTACGAGCACTGTTCACTGCCATTTGACGCCCCGTGCTAGAGGTGTCATTTCACTATTTAACGCCTCACTCCAAGGCGTCATTTTGTTTTATTGCTCCTTGTTTGCACTGTTCACAGCGATTAGCGACTGCCACGCAGACGCTGCTTGTTGATAAAGCGACCTTGTCTGGGTCGTCATTTTGTTCTGTGCTCACAGAACTACTGTGTGTTGCTATTTGTTTGTGCCAATCTATTTTGATATCACCTGCTTGATATTGCCTGCATCAGATTGCATCCGGGGCATTCGGTTTGGGAGACCTCCTCTCCCTACATTTTTTAGGAGCTACACCCCTCTTGGTGAAGGAAGGACCCTCATTTGAGCATTCCGTCTCATTGGACCGTAAATTCCTAAGCCAAACCTCCGTAAGTCCTCGCACCCGTGGATTCCCTCACGGACGCCGGACAGGTTGTACCATTGAAGTACCCAGAGTATAGTTGACCCATACGTTGGAAAGGAGAAAGAAAAATCTAGATACCCGGAGATTATACCCAAAATTTCAACCAGGATCCACCTTCAAAAGAGAGAACCTAATATTGAACTCACCCTAATCTCCAAGGAAAATCTTAAAATTTTGGGCTCATTACAACTTGTGTGTTTCTTTTGCTTGAGAAAGTGATATCTCTTGGTTATATCTCATTGTCGAAAATTCATTTCTTTCTCCTTAAGCATGAGATTACGTTCAGGTAAAATCATCAATATGGCTAACTACGGGTATACTTATGATGGTTATGAGGAGGGTCACTCTGACCCGTTCTATGAGATTCCCTCTTAGGATTCTGTCTACTATGAGGGAAACTACACTTCTTCTCCCACTCAAGTCCACATGGTGGACACCACTTCTCTGGAGGTTGAGCCTTCTTCCCAAGCTCAACCTACCACTCAGAATACTTCAGGGGACACTTCCCCTTCTCTCAACTTCAACGAATTTCTCAAAGCCCTTGCTCAGTTGGATGACTCCCAGCGGCAGGCGGCTCAAGCCCTCTTAAAGGGAAAGTATATCCCGTCATCTTCTAACCCCCCAGGACATGGGTGGCCACTCTGCTAGTTCTCCCAACGACCCGACGGTCGCACCTAGGGTGCTCTCGCGCCCATCAACTCCTGTTATGACTATGCCGGCCCAACCGGAAAGTCACTCCATTGCTAGGCCTCAACAACCTCCTGTTTCTCAAATTTTGAGAAGGCCTATGACAAACCAACACTCTTTTCGTCGGGCCCCAGCCGAGTCCGATAACCATGCTCTACTCCTCCAAAAGATGGCTAGTATGGAGGAACAGCTCAAGAGGGTTATTGCATCCAAGGTCGCTCCCGAAATTATGCTCCCCCCTATGCCGGTTTTTCACCTACCCCCGTCTGAAATGCCGAATTTCCGGTGGTACAATGGCACAAGCAATGCGCACATCCATTTGAAGGACTTTTTGTATGAAGCATCATTCTGGCAGGACAATAAGAACTCATTGGCTTATCTCTTTAGACGGTCTTTGGATGGCCCAGCACTGGAATGGTTTTATTCTTTGGAGCCAGCTGATGCCGACGATTTTGATATAGTTCAACGGAAGTTCTTGCAAAAGTATAAGGACCGTGTGGGTCCCTCCTTGTCTGTTACTGATTTGGTTGCTGAGAAGATGAAGCCCGAGGAGGACTTCGTTTTATTTGCTGATAGGTGGAGAGCTATGGCCAAAAAATTAAAAGACACACTGTCGGAAACGGAGCAAGTAAAAATGATAATATCAAACTCCACTCCACAATTCCGTCATATTTTGGCCATGAACAAATTAAGCACTATGGAGGAGCTCTATGAAAGAGCTAGATACATACAAACTCAGATGAAAGATTCGCCTATTATGGGCATGTTCGAGCCAAGGCCAAAGGTGATTAGGAAGAATGTTAATATCGGTAATACTGGCCCAACTACTGAAGGCACTGTCATCAATGAGCAAGTGAGCGCATTCGGCAATTCCACACCCTTCCACCACCCTCCAAACCCAAGGCCACCACAACAGCAAGCCTTCCAAAATCAAGTCCACCAGCCAAATAACGACCCTCCTCAGACCTTAAGACATCCTCCACCTCCTTAACAGCGACAACTCCCCTTTGCTCCACAAAACCAATATCACCAAGTGCCCCTCCCCGGCTAATTATCCACTACAACAACCGCAACAACCAAGAAGGCCGCTGGGTCCACGAAGAGCCCAATACCCTCCGCTACCTGAGAGTTTGTCAGACATTTTCAACGCCCTCATGGCTGCTAACCTGCTCACATTGCCCAAAGAAAGAACAATATGGCCACAACATGTGGACACCACCCGATATTGCGTCTTCCATCGGCAGCCAGGGCACAACATTGATTATTGTATTCACTTTAAGGATTACATACATGACATGAATGATCAAGGTGATATTAATTGGGATGAGATAAGGAGGGTCATTGCTACTTTAAAGGCTCGAAGGCCTCCACGACAACCACCAGTTTAGCAACCACAACAAGGTCAGCAACAAGTCCCCCAGCAATAGCAAGCTCCTGCACCCCCGCCGAATATGGGGATTGTCAATAATCCGCTACCAGAGCACCCGGTTCAGAATCAACAAATAAACCTTGTCACCTCAACCCATGAAGTGGAGAGAGGGCAGGTTTGGCATAATGAAAATGCCTCTGTCGGGGCCATTAGTCAAAATACCAATCAACCGCAACCACCTCTATTGTTAAGAAGGCCCCAGCTTATACCCCAGACACAACGTCCCCTTATACGTTCCAACACTCCAGGGGCATTCAACCCTAACCCTACTGCTTCACGGCCCCTTCTTTTACGCCAACCCACGAATTCTCCTTCACCCCAAACCCTCCACCAAATAGGCCCCCCCTTATCCGCCCCTTGCCGGCAATCATCACCCCTCCTCTTTCATCACAATCATCCACCATCATGCTTCCAAGGCCCCCCCTTGTCACTCGATCCTCGTCGCCACATTCTGATAACCCCCAGCCGGCAAAGCCCCTTACAGGAACCCCTCCCCCTGCCAATCCAGCACCCAATACCACTATTCCCTCTACCTCCTCTACTCCTCTACCCACTCCAGGCCCGACAGAGGCGCCCAGAACCATGGTGCTCCGTAGTGGATGGATGTTTCACCGAGTATTTCCCCAGTGGGAGCAGGAACCGATAAAAGAACAAGGAGAACAGGATCAAGAATCTGCACCGGGCACGGAATATGATTTATTGAAACATTTGGACAGAACGCTGGCCCAGATTTCTATTTTGGAATTGATTAAGAGATCGACTACACATCAGCTGGCTCTGAAAGAGTACTTGCAAAAAGTAATGGTCAATGAAGATATTCCTGCTGAACAAGTCACTACAGTTTTGAATCCGGCCAGCAATCAACCGGCAATTACTTTTTATGAACATGAATTAGCTCCTCAGCCGGCTAGAAAGTACGCACTGTGTATCACTATTGACATTAACAAGATAGCTGTAAAGCAATGTTTGGTTGATACCAGGGCATCCATTAATGTTCTGCCGCCAAGCACCTTTAAGATGTGCGGCATTTCGGAAAGTCAAATCCGGCCATCTACCATTACCATCACAGCTTATGATAATACCAAGAAGCCGCATCTGGGGATGATCACTCTAAGAGTTGGTCTGGGTCCAGTGATAGTCACAGTAGATTTCCACATTTTAGACATGGATCCGACATTCAACGACATCCTGGGCCGTCCTTATATTCAAGAACTTGATGATGTACCCTCCACGAACCATCAATGCATAAAGTTTCCACACAAAGGGCGCATTATCAAAGTTACTAGCATGCCCATCTTGCCAACGGAAGACATACATTCAGCAACTTCAGTGCCTTCCATGTGGCCTTCCAATAGGCCTTTGCTTTTAGTCTTGGATGTTGCCGACCAGCGGCAAGATTTGTTAAGACCCCCAGTCACTAAACCAGCTTCACCTCTAGTAACACCCCTGTCTCCCTAAGGAAAGAAAAAGAAGAACATGATGAACACGCTTGGATGGAATATTTTATTAAAGATGGGATATAAAACTGGTAAAGGCTTAGGGGTCAATCTCCAAGGCCGGGTTAAGCCAATCAGGCACCAAAAGATGATTCCCCGGGGTGGCCTAGGATACAAAGGGCCAGGTAAAAATAAGGATGAAGATCAGCCATGGGCCGCCATGACTTCCACTCTTAAGACAGACCGGCAGCCTCTTACATGGACTTTACAAACACATTTTATAAAAGGTAGGACTCATAATGATGAGCAAATCACGATAATTACTTCCATGCTGGATTGTCAAGACATACATGCAAGACAATTTGCTCGTCACATAGCCCCACTGGCTACCAACAAGGCCCTGGAATCCTTACGGCCTGATAAAAGAAGAAAGATGGATGACCCCAAATGTGACTGGTATAGATGGTTTGATATGAATGGCATTACCATTGCCTTAAGCCGACTGTTTATGCCAACTGATCCAGAATGGCCGCCGTTGATTCATGAGTTGATTGAGAAGCCAGCAGTAATTACAGATAAGAGGCAGTTGTTAAGCAATTATACAGATACCGGAGAGCTTGATGTTCCATTCGAGGAGGGCTTTAACATAGACAGGCTGTGGGCCGGCCTCTTCTTTATCACGACCATTCATCCAATGGCTTTGGTCCGTTTGTTTAATAAAATGTTTTGCTCAGACATCCCTAGACCGCCCGCGATCTTAATAACTTTTTCTCCAAATTCATTAATTCCTCCCTTGCTCCTTGAGTAATTTTCCAAACTCTCCATCACGCCTCCGCGCGAGCCATCACCCATTCGATCTTTTGCCAATCTTTCAATTTCAACTCCACCTCCTATTCCTCCCTCTCATTGCCTTCTTCTTGAAAATAAAAATGAAAAAAATGCCAAAATTCAAAATTTCCAATCTTTCATCTCCATTGAGGAGACCTCCTATCTTCTTCCTGAGTGTGTCCCGACCTAGGGGCCGCTCTTCCCGGATTCATTAGGGGACCTTCCCTACCCCTCCGATGAGGGGTCTTCATCTGTATCTCCTTCTGTACCAATCTTTTCCCCACCTCCTTCATCTTTGTCAAATTCTAGTGATCAGGCTAGTTCTTCTTATTCTTCTAGTGTTAAGACTCATGGGGTAGCTTCACATAAGAGGTCCAAGGGTAAGCAGATCCCCCGTAGATTTCTTAGAGAGTTAGCTGTTAGATGCCAGGCTTGTTTAGCCATTCCCGAGTTTGTGGAGAATCCAATTATCCTGCCAGAAATAGAATATGAGGATACTTGTGTTTTTAATAAGGGTTTTGGTGCTTATGAGATCATGAATGATGAAGACCCTATTGAAGAGGGGGATGAAGGTTATGAAAAATATGAGGACGAGGCTGAAGCTTTTGCTAGTGGTATGAGAAGATTTGATGAGCCATCAGCCTCAGTAGAAGAGCCTACCAAAGAAATAAATCTGGGTACTGAAGAAGACCCTAGGATTGTCCTCATTAGTGAGAACTTGCCGCCCTCCGAAGAGGAGGCGCTTATTTTGCTCCTCCAAGAATATAAGGACACGTTCGCGTGGAGTTATGAAGATATGCCTGGACTAGACCCTACGCTCGACGAACATCGACTTACACTTAAGCCAGGGTCCGCTCGGGTCAAACAACGGTTGAGACGTTTCCACCCTAATATGGCATTAAAGATGAAAGAAGAGGTTGATAAGCTTCATAAGGCAAGATTCGTCAGGGTTGTCCTCTATCCCAATTGGGTGGCTAACATCGTCCCAGTCATGAAGAAAGATGGAAAGGTGTGGATCTGTATAGACTTTCGGGACCTCAACCACGTGTGTCTTAAAGATGACTTCCCCCTCCCTCATATTGATGTTTTAATTGACAATACAGCAGGATATGAGACTCTCTCATTTATGGATGACTTTTCAGGTTATAATCAGATTCGCCTGGCTGAGGAAGATCAAGAGAAAACATCATTCACTACACCATGGGGAACTTATTGCTATGTGGTCATGCCCTTCAGACTTAAGAATGCTGGAGCCACCTATCAAAGGGCTATGATGGCAATTTTTCATGATATGATCCACATTTACATTGAGGTGTATCTTGATGACCTGGTAGTGAAATCAAGGACAATGATTGAGCATCCCGGAGTTCTGACTAAAGTCTTTCAAAGATCACGGGAGTATCAATTGAAGATGAACCCTAAGAAATGCGTATTTAGTGTTTCATCAGGGAAGTTGCTTGGATTCATCGTGAGTAAGAGGGGTATTGAAATTGATCCCAACAAGGCAAAGGCTATAAGGGAAATGCCCCCTCCCAGGAATTTGAAAGAAGTTCGAGGATTGATCGGGAGGTTGCAATTTATTCGCCGATTTATTTTCCAGCATTCACAAAGATGTAGGCCGTTCTACGAGCTTACTAAATCGGGAGTCAAGTTTCTTTGGGATGACAAGTGTCAGGCAACTTTTGACGGATTGAAGGATTATCTCTCAAATCCTCCTGTCCTGAGGCCGCCAGTTCCAGGCAAACTGCTTGTTCTTTATATTTCCGTCCTGGATGACTCTGTAGGCGCCGTCTTAGCCCAAGTTGATGAAGAAGGAAAAGAAAGAGCATCCTACTATTTGTCAAAGCTTTTCAACCCCTGTGAGCAGAGGTACTCAGCCATAGAGAAGACTTGTGCTGCTTTAGTCTGGGTAGTTCAGAAACTCAAGCATTATTTCCTAGCTCACGAGGTTCACCTTATCGCCCGTATGAATCCAATCAAGTTCCTTCTTGAAAAATCTGTTCTCACCGACCGATTAGCACGATGACAAAGCTTCCTTTCTCAATTTGACATCATCTACATTCAGCAAAAAGCGATTAAAGGATATGCCATAGCAGAACATCTTGCTCACCACCCTCTCCCTAGATTTGGCCCTGTTCGCTCAGAGTTTCCAGATGAGGAACTAATGTCTGTCAATCAATCTGATTCGATGTGGACGTTACATTTTGATGGAGCTTTGAATTCAAAAGGGAAAGGGATTGGCATTGTTCTTCTATCATCGGAGGGTATCACTATTCCACTCGCCTCTCAGCTTGCATTTCCAGTCACAAATAATATAGCTGAGTATGAGGCTCTTCTGGCCGGACTAGAGGCCTCTCATCAATTCGGTGTTACCCATTTGCAAATTGTAGGTGATAGTCAGCTTATTCTTCGCCAAGTGCTCACCAAGTGCCGTACGCTCGAACCTAAACTCAAACCCTATCAGGAATTGACTTCCGCTTATACCAAGCTTTTCACTAAATTAATCTTCATCCACGTTCCTCACGAACATAACATTTTAGCTGATGCCCTCGCTTCTCTTGCATCTTCCTTGGCTTCCCTCCCGAAAGGGATTCCCATTCTATCATTATTCACAAGCGGCTCACTCCCGCTATCAAAGATCCAGCTTTCCTTAGTGTTAAGGAGGAGGTGCTCAGGAAGGTGAAGCAAGGTGGAATCATTGAGAATAAGGAAGTCATGCTATTAGATTTAGAGGAAGAATTGGACGATGAAGAAAAGCCGTGGTATTACGAGATTGCTAAGTATTACCAAGATCAATCATATCCCGAAGAGGCCACGGCTGAAGAAAAGAAAGCCATTCAAAGAGTTGCTTAGCGATACACTTTGGTTGGAGGTGTGCTCTACAGAAGAGGTCTTACCGGTATTCTGTTAAGATGCCTAGATGATGATGAATCTTGGAAGGTCGTGGAAGAAGTGCATTCCGGAGTGTGTGGTGGTCATGTCAATAGCCAGATGCTTGCTAAGAAGATCCTTAGGCTAGGTTTCTATTGGCCCACTCTAGAAGAGGACTACTCTATCTATGTTCGAAGGTGTGTTAAGTGCCAACTGCACGCCGACAAAATTCATTCTCCTGCTTCTTCACTCCATCCTATATCATCCCCATGGCCTTTCTCCATGTGGGCTTTCGATATCATTGGACCTCTTGGTGATTCAAACCTCCTCACAAAACCAAAGTCATTTATACTCACGGCCATGGAGTACTTCACCAAGTGGGCGGAAGCGGAAGCTTACGTGGAGATAAAAGCGTCAATCGTCTGCAAATTTATAATGAAGAACATCATCGCAAGGTTCGGCATCCCGAGTACCATCGTCACCGAAAATGGGCCACAATTTATCTCTCAGGAGCTTCAGGACCTCTGCAACAGGTATAACATTGCATTGCATCATTCATCTCCTTATTATCCGCAGGGCAATGGTCAAGCAGAGGCAACTAATAAAACTTTGATTAAAATTATCAAGAAAACGTGTGAGGCTACTAAATTTGTGGATTGGCCAGAAAAATTAGTTGAAGCTCTTTGGGCCTATCGCACTTCTATTCGTACCCCTACTGGGCAGACCCCTTTCGCCCTCACTTATGGAATGGAGGCAGTAGTTCCTTACGAGATTCTTATCCCTTCTCTATGAGTACAATTGGACAAGGAGCTCCCCATCGATGAGTGTCGTGAATCTCTCCTTGCTCAGCTAGAACTCCTAGACGAGAAGCGTTTGGCCGCTGCCGAGCATGCACGTATATATCAAAACAGGCTTTCACGTTTTTATCAAAAGAAAGTGATTGAAAGAAAACTTAAAGTCGGTGAGATGGTAATTAAAAGAATCTTTGTAAAATTGGGTGGGCCTTGTTCAAAACTTCAACCTAACTGGGAAGGTCCCTTTGTCGTAAAAGATGTTTATCCTGCCAATGCTTACAGATTAATTAATGCTGAAGCTGAAGAGCTAACTCATCCTTAGAATGGTCTCTATTTAAAGAAATACTACCCCTAAAGAAAGAAAAAAGAAGAAAAGCAAAACAAAACAAAACAAAAAAATTAATAATTACAGGCAGACATGGTACATGGGCCACGAGTCCGAAAAATCAAAATCCTTAATTCATTCTTCAGTCTTGATGGTTTAACTTTGAGGTCAACTCCCTCACACACTATACGCTCTACTCTTTGAACTCAAGCGGCCTGGAATTCAAGGAAAGTCTGACTCAAACTAAGAGTGTAAAAACCTTACCTATTCTCTTCTCTTCGGCTCACGAGAGGGAGTACGAGTCAAGGGTTACTAACCAAACCTGCCCGCCGCCCTAGTAGGTGGAAGTCAGGGCCCAAAAGGGAACGAAATGCTTAAAGCCCAAGTACAATTAGGTCTCCACTTTTGAAAGGAAAAGGGAAAAAGAAAAGAAAGTTACAAAAGAAAGCATGTCAAGAGGGAAAAGTCCCCGCAGGGAAAACCCTGGTCGTAAGCATGCATGAATAAGGGCAAAAAGAGCAACAAAATTTTCCTAAGCTAAAGACCGAATCCCAACAGGCATTAAGGCAGGGGAGGAGCGTTCCCCATTCTTGAAAACCTTTCGTGAGCTTCCTTAACTTATTCTTCTATTCTCCCCTCATGGTGGGTTGTAAACTCGAAGAATGGTAAAGACTGACTAAGAAGGATAGGCTGTAAGAGAATAATGAGTAGAAGCATAAGTCCTTAAGCACGTTGACCCCTTTGTTAAGTTTTTCGAGAAAGATTAATGAATTTAAGATCGCGATGGCGTAAGGTTTAAAGCCCTGTATTATGTTTGCTTTAAAAAAAAACAAAAAAAAAACAAAAAAATGCAAACAAAAAAAATGAAAAAATGGAAGATAAAAGTCACGCCTCTTCAAATAGGCGTCATTCTCAAAATTAACGTCCTTAATTAAGTCGTCATTTTTAAAAAAAGATAAAAAATAAAAAATAAAAAATAAAAACAAAAACAAAAAAAATAAAAAAAAATGGAAAATAAGAATTAACGCCTCTACCAACAGGCGTCTTTTTCAAAATTAACGACTTTTATGAAGTCGTCATTTTCAAATAAAACATAAAAAAAAAGAAAAATGTTTTTTTTGTAATAAGCGCCTACCACGAAGGCGTCAATTTTCCAATAAGCGACCGTTTGCGAGGGCGTCATTTTTAAAAAATTGAAAATAAAAAAAAAGGGGGGATAAAGTAAATGAAAAATAATTTTTTTTTGAAGTTTTAAGCCGTTATTGTGCATGTGCCTGTTGCATTTTTGTGTGGGCATCTTTTATTTTTTAGTTAGCATTTGCTTGCTTGCATGTCGCATTTTCCTTATATTTGTTTATCATTTGCCTTCATTGATTAAAGGCTTGGCCCCTTGACCTGTTATCAAGGTCAGAGTAAAGACATCCCTTGCTTATTGAGCAGGGGGCTAAGTCAAACAGATGAATTAACCTGTTTAATCAAGTGTGAACTAGAGCTACAATTGCAGGGCAAAAGCAAAAAAAAAAGGGGCGAGAAAGTGGAAGAAAACACAAGTCCACAAGTGCTCAGGTAACCAAAAAAAATCTCAATCTCATATATATATATCATAAATATCTGAGTACAGGTGTGAGGGTGGAGGAGTACAAGTAAAGTCTCTCTCAACTCTCGCTTCCACCCTCCTCTCTCCTACTCTCGGCCTCACTCTCGTCCTCCCGACAAGGCACTCGTGGAGGGGGCATGGACCCCCGAGAAGTAGCTGGAGCTCAAACCTACTCCTCTGCCTCCCTCCTCTGTCGGAGAGTGGAACCCGCCACAAAGGTGGAGCTAGCGAAGGCGTACCCCGCAGCCCTCGCTCGCTCCCGACCTCGCTGAAGCTGCTCCTCGATCGCCCGCAGCCGCTCCTAGGTAACGGCTAGCTAGGTCCTCAAGTCTGCAAGCTCCCGCTCGCGTGCTGCCTCTTGCTCCCGGTCACGGGTCCGCTCTACCGTGCGCTCCTCTCGCTCCCGGGCACGCTCCCTGCGCTCCATCTTGAGGGCGACTGCAGCTCTGCCACGTCCTGGGGCAGCTCCTCTCGCCGCCTCAAGGCCCTCTCGAGCTCCGTGACACGCTGCTCACGAATGGCCAACTCCGCCCCGGCTAAAGCGGTCTGGGTAAGCGCCGCCTGTAGCTCCGAGGTCTGTAAACATTCAAACAAATCATCAGTTCCATATACATAATTCAATAATTCATGAAATAAGCAATAAACAACTGAAAATAAATAACTCACCCGGGTGGCCATCACCTGCTGTCCCTCCTCGATGCAGGTAAGAGAGGTCTGAAGCTCCTCAGTCTGTAAACACAAGTCTTCATGAGCATATTACATAAATAATTGAATGAGAGTTTAAAGTTTAAGGCATACCCGTGTGGCGAGGTCGCGCTCTGCTGCCTCGGCCCATGTCACTGCTCCAGCTAACTGCTCCGCTAGTGCAGTCGTCTCTACACTAGGTCCTCTCGAGCTGGAGGCCTCTCCCATCTCTCTCACCACTTCTCCCTGCTGGGCACGCTGCATTTATTGAGATTATCAGCGGCTAATCATCAATAATTCAGGAATTCATTTGCATGTAGATAATTAAACACTCACCAGGGTCTCAAGGTCTGCCCGCGTGGTAGCCAGCTGGGCCTCTAGGCTGTGGAGGTGGGTCTGCATGTCCATCGCTACTATGTCCCGCGCATCCTGCATTCATCACATATTAGTCGCATGATAGATATACAAAGCATTTGCATTTAAATTAAAAAGAAAGTGCATTCATACGTACCCCTAAGACCCTCATCTGGAGTCGGCCGGCGTAAACCTCCCAGTAGCGTCGGAGGTACTCGGAGCTATCTGTCGCCTGTGAGGTGACTCGGGTACCGCCACGCTGCCAGTCGGCGTACTGGTCTGAGAACCGGACTCTCCAGTCGATCACCTTCGTGCGACCACGCGTCTTCTTGCCAATTCCCCGGGGCTCTCCTACCTCGACCCACTCCTGGTGCAGGCCAAGAGTCCTCATCACCAGCCTAAACCGTAACGGCTCAATCTCGTTCAGGCAATGAACCCAAAGCTCATGCCCGAAGCGAGGTCGGCCCGCTACGACCCACGGTTGGCCCTCGTCGATCATCCCCTCATAGGATTTCCACCTCACCTGCATTCACAATCATCCATCATATCATATCACATTCTATAAAATAAAAAATCTTTGCATAACATTAAGCATACGTACCAGTGAGGCGGGGAAGTCGCGGAACTCCCGTCGTAACACTCGCAGCTCGTATGCGAGTGGGGCTCCAGTCACCACCGGTAGCCAACAACGTGCTAGAGGGAAGCGTCCCTCATCTCCAGGCCGTGGG
Source organism: Amorphophallus konjac (assembly GCA_022559845.1). Lineage (NCBI taxonomy): Eukaryota > Viridiplantae > Streptophyta > Magnoliopsida > Alismatales > Araceae > Amorphophallus > Amorphophallus konjac. The sequence goes on from CM040121.1 coordinate 114,206,098, forward strand.
TCAGCACGCCCCATTGGCATGTATAAATGGCTCCATATCTGCATCCATGCATTGCATTAGTAAAGCATTCGCATACATTTAAGAAAAAGAAATAAAAAATGAAAATGAAGATGCATACCTGAAGAAAAGGTGAGAAGCCACTGACAGTCGTCTCTCGACCTGTCCCAGTGGACAAGTCAGCCATCAAGTGCGCCAGCAGCGCTGGTCCCCAAGCATATCGGCCGACGCCCTCTAGATCCTCGAGTATCCCTAGGAATCGGTAGTTGATGATGTCGCCCTTCGTGCCAAGCAGCAACCTCTCGAGCATCAGGAATAAGAATCTCCTCAAGTCTCGATCTGCTCTCTCCCTCTCAGCTAGGTCCTGGCAATAGGCAGCCCTAGCACCGTCTATCAGCCTCCGTGAGAACTGCTCCAGAGACTCCCTCGACCTCTGCCTAGAGTCACCTAAGCCCATAGCCATGGTAAGGTCGGTACGGTAGATGATCCTACACTCGCTAGGCGTCTCGTAGACTGTCTCTAGCCCTAGCAATCTCTGTGTCAGCTCACTATAATCGGGTAGGGTGATCCTGCTCACCGCCTCTCCGTCTACCCTTAGCCCGGTGATCCTAGTGACGTCCTCTAGGGTAGGAATCATGTGACCCCACGGCATCAGAAATGCCATGCTAGTCCTGTCCCATCTCTCTCTAAGCACTTGGATCAAGGGTAGGTCTGGCCTCACGGGCTCTATGCTAAGGAAAGATCCGAATCCCATAGCATCTACCCTAGCCCTCTGAAACTCGGGGAGTCCGTAATAAGCTGCTCGGACTTGGACCCAGGAGATCCGTGTCCTCATCAACCCCTGTATGCAACAAAAATAAAATTTTCCCTTAAGATTTCATGTGGATAATTGTTTAAGGTCATTGGCTATAACATTTGCTCTCTATTTTAATTGACGACCTACCTTAGGTCGTGGTTTAATCAATTGACGCCCCCGAGGGAGGCGTTATTTTAAAATGTGTTTCTGATAATTTCATGTGCAAATTGAATTAACGACCCACCCTGGGTCGTTGTTTACTTAAATGACTCCCCTATGGGGAGCGTTGTTTTGAAAGTAATTTCCTAAATTCTGAGAAATTTTGAATTGACGCCCAGCCCTGGGTCGTCATTTGTTTAGGGAACGCCCCTGTGGAAGGCGCTGTTTAAAAGGCAATTTTCTATCCTAAATTACAATTCTGGAAAAAATTTGAATTGAAGACCATACCCGTGGTCGCTGCTTAATGAATTGACGCCCCGGTGGGGGGCGTTGTTTTTTTGGGGTTTCAAACTAATTATGAAATTAACAGAGGCACATATGTTTTAAATAAATAAAATGGCATGGAAATTAACCGCATGATGATAAACATGATAAATTTTAAAAATGACGACATGCTGTAGGACGTGATTTCGTGCATTTATCATTTTTCAGAAATTGAATTAATTGAATTGACGGCTCAGGTTGGGGCGTTGTTTTAATTAACGACACCCCTGGGGGCGTCATTTTTCTGAGTCACTATTTTTTTCAACCGAGGGCTATGGAAATGAAAAATGGAAATAAAATTAAAAATGGAAGGTTTGGGGCCTACCTTGCGTCGTTCGGGCACGATCAACCCTCCCCGGATGATTTGCCATGGTTGCCGTGGCCGTCGGGGTTGGCCGGGTCATGGGACAACCGTCGCCGTCGCCGGTGGTTGCTCTCCTTCTCCTTCCTCTCCTCCTTGTTCTTCTTCCCCTCCTTCTTCATCTCCTTCTTCTTCCTCATCATCGTCCTCTTCGTCTTCATCTTCATCTTCTTCTTCTCCATCTTCCCTTTCTTCTTCATTGGTTTCCTCTTCGTGCTCCGCCACCGGTGCTTCCTCGGCCGCCGCGGGAGGAACTTCCTCCACGGCATGATCGCCTTCCAAATCCACAACCTCGGGGGCCGTGACCCTTTGGCGTTTCTGTGCGCCGCCCGCCATGGGAACGAGAGGTAGGGAGAGTGAGAATGAGAGAGTTAGAGTGGAGGGGGAATTGGGTTTTCGGTTAGGGTTTGCAGAAGAGAGAGGGAAAGAAATGAACGAAAGAGGAAGAAGAAGGAAGGGAAAAGGGTTTTAACGGTCGAAAAGAAATGACGCCCTAATGGAAGTCGTCATTATATCAATTGACGGTCTGAGGAGAGGCGTGGTTTCAAGATATGATGACATGAGCTGAGGCGTCATTTATTACCTTTAAAATTGATGGGAAAGTGATTGATCGTCATCATTACCTTTAAAATTGATGACGGTGTTGGCAGGCGTCCGTTTGTTAATACACGACATTCGTGAAGACGTCATTTACGTGAAATTAAGGAGTTATTTTGAAAGTAATTTGAAGAATTTGAACCGATTAACGCCTTATTTGGAGACGCGAATTGAGAGACGCCTATTGCTGAGGGCGTCAATTGTGATTTTTGAATGGTTTCAAGGAATTGATTTAATGACAATTGACGACATCATCTAAGGCGTTATTTAACCAATTGACGCCCTTTATGAAGGCGCTGCTCAGGACGGAGAGCCCGGAGCTCTTTTTATCAGACAGAATCACATGAATTAGAAGAGATAATCATATAAACTCATTGTTTTGGCTCAAAATAAGAAGAGAATCTTTATTTCATTAAGGAAAAATCATGATTACATTTATTGAGCCATTATAGGCCTTATCTTCCTAAGAGCCAGTACATAAGACTTGCATTTGTCTTCTTCTTCTTCTACATGTGTTTTGGACTTTTGGAGTAGTCCAACCTTCCATTGAGCCATTATTGTCTTGACTTCTTCTTGATCTCCACTTGAGCATAGTTCTCTTCTTTTGAGTGGAGGTAGATGAGAAGGTTCTTCAAAGAAGTGCCGAGGTATCCCGAGCTGTGGGAGGCACCGGTGTGCATTGTAGAGGACGAAGTCGCTCCCGCCGATCAACCGAAGTTCTATGCCGGAGAAGAGTCTTGAGCGGAGTTCTTGGGTCTTGAGGAATCCCAGTGTGCAAGTAAAACCACTCTTAGGCATGGTCTTGAAATAGTCTCTCCAATCTCCTCTTTTCTTTAGCTTAGGAACCCGATTGATTACTCTCTCACATAAGCCCAAAGAATCCGTCATGTATCGTAGGGGGCTCTTGGAAAAGATTTTGGAGGCCGCTTGGGTTGCTTGGCAAGGATCAAATTTGAAGTGGAGATCTACCCAACAAGATAGGAGAAGCATAGACCCGTAGAGGGGCCGTCCCATTGAAGCCGAGGTAAGCCCATTGTATAGGTTGGCTAGTACCGCCGGACCTATTCTTTTTCCCTCCCACATGCTAGCAATGGCATTTAAGTGGTGTTCTTCTAGATGGTCTTCTATTGAAGGGAAGAGTAGAGCTCCCGCTATGCATATAACAAACCCCTTCATTACTCTCCCCAATAAGCCCTCATCTTCTTGGGCCTTGTCCATGTTCTTGAACACCCATGAGGCTAGTCTCAAAAGGTTGATTCCTTTATGGGCTTTAATTTGATTCACTAAATTTGGGCTTTGAATAAAGCTGGTGAGTATGTCATGAGCTTTTATTGGTTTGGTCATGTGAGCCATCTTTGACTCTTCTCCTTGTTTCATTTTTCTTAGCCCTAGGAGCATCTCTACTTCCTCTAGGAGTATGGTAGCTTCAAAGGTTGGAAAGAGGAAAGTGTGGGTATGAGGGTGCCATAGTTCTATGAGAGCTCCAATTGAGGCCCAATCTAGGTGAATATCATTGTAATGGGTAGCATGGGTTATGAGGCCAAGAAGATGCCATCTAGAGAGAAAAGATTTCATGTCTAAGGAGAGTTTAGAGAGTAGTAAAGGAAGCCATTTAATCTTCAAAAATCTCCTTGGTCCTGGGATATTTGGGTAATCCTGAAAACAAAGAAAAGAAAAGAAAGGATGAAAGGAGAAGAATGTAATCAGAATTTTTGAAAAAAAAGGAAGAAAGGAAGAAAAGAAATGAAAGTTTTTAACAAATACTTACTTGGTCTTTGGCAATTCTCCCACTGATATGGCTGGGAACTTCACATATCCTTGGAAAACTCATCTTAGGCTTTTTAGAAAGCCTTTGCATCTGCATCATCGTGTTCATCTTTCTCTCGCTAATTCTATCTGCTCTGTTAGTCTTCTTCAGTTCTCTGTCTGCTTGATAGTTCTGATGTGCTTAGAGGACGAACAGTTGCCCTTTTTATAATGTTTTGAACGCTAACAAGTATCACGGTTTGTGTCTGAATAGAAAGAGTTGCTGGAAGCTCAATTCCGAGCAGGAAATTAAAAATAGTTAATTGACGACGCGACCATTGGCGTCATTTCTGTAATTAACGACATACTCAGGGTCGTCATTTAAGTAACGCCTCTATGGAGGGCGTCATTTACGTTCCAATTACTAATCAAATGCTTATTATATTTAACGCCCCAATGATCGTCGTCATTTATTGTTTTGACGCCACTTCGCAGGGTCGTCATTTCTACAACATTTTTATTATTCATGAACTTAAGTGCTATTGTATCTTGATGCAATTATTTATATTGAGCACTTATGATCATATTTTGAGCTGTCTGGAGCTGATAATTCTTTTGATGAGCTAATGAGCTTTGAAGTGCAGAAGTGCAGGTTATGTAAGTCTCGAAATGCTCGGATTATTCTATTGGTAACATCACTTCACTCTTGTATCTCTCCTGTATGCATTGATTACTATATGGTACTCTACTTTATTATAACATATCAAGGACCTTGTAGTTCTGATGAACTTGGAATTTGAGTTCCCCTTCATAAAAAACAGTGATAATTTCAGGGGAGTCTTGATCACACGGATATGTCGTTAGGTCATCTAAGGATTGGGACGATGGTTCCACTTTCTGAGTTGATGCATGGACAAACGGGCTTCGGCTTAGCGTCAACATAGAGATCTGGATTTTTGACAAAGTCTAGATGGTTTAGCAATATTATCCTTGATTATTTTCTATATTTTTAGTTTGTTTTAATTTTTCTTTTAGCCCAGCATGCATCATGTAGGACTTTGAGCTTAATGATGAAAATCTTCATATTACGCCAATAATGAAGGTCGCTCGCTCTTAATTGAGTTAGCATGAGATATTCCATTCTAAATCAAGTACTTTATTCTCCTTGAAGCCGCTCAGGCTGTTTCCTTGAAAAGTGTTCATTTGCTGGGTCTTTATCTCAAATCATTTTATTTTGCTACAAATCCACCTTGGTTGAAGCACGTCCACATTAGCTGGTAATCGCTCTCCAATGGTGTCTCCCCTCTCGTGCCCTCGTGCACATTTGTTCTTTAGTTTCGTCCCTTCGGTCCAGCTAACTAGTGCTTCCTTGTAATCATCCGGATTTGTTTCATTCAGAGTTTTGGAAAGTTTTCCTACGCTTAGTGTCGAAGGCGTGTCACATCACACCTTGGCATCTACTTATCAGTTCGTTCCACTTCATTTCACTTGTTTCACTTTCGTTTCATTCCGTCTCACTCCCTTGCAAAGCAGACGCCAAGGCGGGGCAGCTATAGACACGCTAAAATCGATGCTATGTTGAGTAAATCTCATGTCACCATGTGACGCCCCGAGGTGGACTTCAATATTGGCTTAATATTGTGGGATCAGTTCTCCACATGCATTTCTCTCTCCTCCCGCCTCCCCCCTTGGAGCCTTTCCCGCACGCACCTCCCTCTCCTGTGGTCTGCCACCCGGCTGCTGTGCCTGAGCTCCGGCGATGGCCGCCGGTGAGGGGGGAGGCCATGTGCCTCCCCCCTCCCCCTCTCTTCCCCTCTGCCTACTTGGCTCTGCCCCTGGTGGTCCTCCCGTGCCGGTTCGAGCAGCGGTCGCACTTCGCCATGGCTGTTCGGCCGGGAGTGTTCAGCCCCCTGCTTCTGGCCCTGGCACCGTCGCCGTGGCTGGAGCGTCTGGCCAGCCTCTCCTCTCCGCCGACGGGGCTTGCTCGCTACGGTTCGGAGGTTTTGTTGTTCCTCTGCCATCTCCTTCGGTTCCCGCCGGCGACCCTGCCGGTTGCTCGTCAGCCCCTCCACCTCTCACCAGTAGCCACGTTATTTCTCCCTTCCTCACGCAACATGATGACGTTTCATCTCAGCCCTTCATCCTTCCCTCGCAGCGCACAGAAGTCTCGGCTATAGGACACGGCACTATTCCCTCTGCCTCTCTCCTGACGTTGACTGGTCAACCCCTCGACGGGACAGCTGCCGGAAACGGTGCTCTGTTTTCTCATGAACCCGTTCGTGGGCTGGCGTCTTCTGCTCCGGTGGCATTCCTCGACGGTTCCATTGCCTCCACGGTGGTGCCTCCCTTTGCCCCGGGCCCCCCTGCTAAGGCTCCGCTCGGACCGGCCAAGGCTCCTTCGGTGGTGCCGTCTTCTAGCCCCTCCGCGGAGGGAAGTCTTCCTGCTGGTGGCCTCCGGCCTTCAGGCTTCTCTCTTGGGCAGGGGGCCCTCGCACCGACAGGGGTCTTCCCCCCCTTGGCCAGAGCTGCCAGCTTGGCCCATTCTTCGTCGCCAACGCCTCCCCCTGGCTGCCCCTCGTCTTCGTTTCCTCCCCCAGCTAAGCAACTGACGGTGGCCGGCCTCATGCGTCCACCGCTCCCGCATGGCCGGCGGGGTTAGCATCTTCTGTTGGCGGGGTGGGGGGAGCTCTCCCTTCCACAGCCCCATCTTTCTATCAAGTGGTGCTCAGCTCATTCACGCCGCCGGTTCTGCCTCTCTCTGTCCACGCTCCTGCTACCACCGACTCCGGCGAGCCTGCGGCTTTCTTCTCTCTGGAAGAAGTCCAGGTCACCTGCAGACCGCTTGCCTTTGCCGTTATCGCCAGGACTCCCAAGGGAAGGCCTCCCTTCACTGACATCCGGGCTCACCTAGCCCAGCGATTTCAGTTCAAGCAGGACTTCCTGCTCAGTGCCATGGACCGTCGCCACCTTCTCCTACGCTTCTCCAACCGGGAAGACTACCTGAAAGTCCTCCTCAAAGAGTCTCTGCTTGTTCACGGACGTCCCTTCTGGTTCTTCCAGTGGGCGCTCGACTTCTCGCCGGAGCTTGACTCCCCTCTTGTTCCTGTCTGGATGGAGCTTCCGAGCCTTCCAGTTAATTTCTATCATGAAGCTTCCATCCTCTCGATCGCTGGCAGCATCGGGCCGCCCCTGAAGATCGACCGGAACATGCTCTGCCTAACCCGTGCACACGCAGCGCGGGTCTGCGTCCTTTTAGATGTCTCCAAGAAGCTTCCTCACCGCGTGTGGGTTGGCATTGGCGGTGGCGGGTTCTGGCAGCCGGTGGTCTTCCCAGACCCACCCCTCTTCTGCTCTAACTATCGCCGCCTGGGTCACCGCCTTGGTGATTGTAAGAAGATACCCCCCCATCCTCCGTCGGTTAGGGTGGCTGCTTCCGCTCCTGAAGGACGGCCTCAGGCTCCTGCCTCCGATGTTCCTCATGCCCAGACCTGGAGGACCTCGGCTGACGCCGGGATTCTGCCTGCCCCAGGCATCCCGTTGCCATCCGAGGGCGCGACTGCTCTTCCTGGCACCTCTATCTCTCCCCCCTGCCTGCAGAAGCCCCTTCTCAGCCGGCTACCTCTCCTCCTCCGTTCAAAGCCATGCAAGTTGTGTCGCCGCCTGTCCCAACTCCTGCGTCCGTTGCGACTGGAGTGGTTTGGAGCCCCACCGTTGGCACCGGATTCCTGCATGTGTCGGGCACTCCTCCGACTTCCTTGGGGGCTGCTTGCCTTCCCCTGCCAGCTGACCTCCCTCCTCAGCCTGTTATTGGAGGGCCTCGCGCAGAGTCTCTAGCACCTGCTTCTGCCGTGGTTGTCCCCTCTGTGGCAGCGTCTTCCTTCGTGGCAGCGGATATCCATCCTCCGTCCTTGACTATTTGTGGTGAGGCTGTCGGTGCCGTGGACCCCCAGTCTAATAATGCCGCTGCTGGGTCAGAGCTCCCCTCTGTTGCTGCTGGCCCGGTCAACGTCACCTTTGTTGCTCTTGCTCCAGCAATAGGGCTCGACTGCCCCGATCCTGTGGAGGCCGCTTCAGGCTCTCTCCATGCCTCGGTGGCCCTTGCGGAGGCCTCCCATCCCGTCATAGCTCCGCCTACCCGCTCCCCGCCAGTGGTGCTTCATCCCTCGGACCCTTCTGCTTCTGTCGTCGGGGAGGGTGCTCCTCCTCCGTGACCAACCTCGTCCAAGGCTGCCCCCCTGTCGGCTGCCTCGTCTCCTCGTGCCCGGGTGGCCTGTACACCCGCTGCTGCTACGATGATCCTCGGCATCCGGGCGCCGGATGCTCACCCCCACGTGCCCGCTGAGCCGTCTGATTCTCCACCGGCCTCTGGCGCGGGGCTTAATGCCACCGCTCCACCATGGTCCTCGGCTGCTCCCCCTCACGACGTTCTTGGGTCTTCTGCTGCTTCAATTCCTTCTGCCTCGGCTACAGGTCTTCAGGTGGAGGCGGCCAACACTCCCCTTGGTCCTCCTCCACCGGCCTCTCGCGTCTCTTTCGCCGATGCCGTCAAGCGTGCTGCTAGGTCCACCTATCGCCGAGCGTTATCCTCTGACGAGCCCGCGTCCCCCTCCCTCGACCCCTCCTCTAGGGCCGTTGGGATTGAGGAGCTTCCTCACGCCACTGAACACCGGATGAACTTCACCTCCTCCCTCCAGCGCCTCCACATTCCGGGCGTGGAGCCGATTCCGGATGAGCTGTTTGACCTTACTCGTGCTCACACCATCTTCGTAGGCGAACATCGTGAGGACCGCTCGCGACCGGTTGTGAGGGCTGACGGCGTTGCGACTAGGAGCTCACTCCGCAGATCCAACTCCACTAGCTCCTCTAGGGACCGTTGATGTGGGCCACTGGGGTCCTTGCCATCTTTGGCGGATTGTCTCTCGACTTTTGTGCCAGTTCCTTCCTTGTTTGTCGTCTGCACCACTTCTGTTTGTGTGGTGCCCCTTCTCTCTCCTCCTCCTGTACCTCTCTTTTTATGCTTTGCTTAATGATAAGGCTTGCCTGGTGGCCGGGATAGTGTTTTCATCCTCTTCCGCAATGAAGGGATGAACCCTCTCTCCCGTCTCCCCCCTTGCAAGTATCAACTTCAGTTTAAAAAAAATATTGGCTTAATATGAAGTTTTTTTATTTTATATGTGTTAATTGTGATTTATCGGCATTTTTCTTTGATAATTGGAATTAACGCCTTAATGAGTGGCGTCATTTAATTGACGGCTAGGCTAAGGGCGTGCTTTAATAAATGGACGACTGTGTCTAGAGGCATCGTTTTCTGGATCTTTACGAATCCTACCCAAAATGCAAAGTCAAAGAATTGACGTCCCTATGAAGGGCGCTTATTATTTAACGTCCATATCAGAAGGCGTCATTTCAGAATTTTTAATAAGGAAAGTCATTTGTTGCCATAATTAAATCCAGGAATTGACGGCTGAGTGCACGTCATCATTTTAATTAACGCCTTTGGTGACGTCGTCATTTTCAATTGACGCCCGCCCTTTAAGAGGTCGTCATTTCTGATTCCGTCCCCTTTTCGCCTGCTTATTTTCAGTAATGATACCTTCCCCATTTTACACATTGTGTTTGATTGGGAAGAAGGTTTCTTATTGGAGGACCATTACCTTTTTTTAATCCTATTATTACAAGGATTTTAGGGCTATAAATACCCCTGATGTTCTTCTCTCGCGCATGAGAGAACGAGAGTGCATATGAAGGCAGTGCAAGAACGATACATAACAGAGAGAGCCACTGCGAGAGTTTTTTTTCAACAAGGAGAAGAGAGTTTCTATTTTGCAGGAGTTATTTTTAAGTAATCTTTCTCCTTCCAAGCGTTGATTCTTCTCTCCCACGGTGGTTATCATCATCATCTGCTGTTCAGCTCTTTGGTTTCTTCTCCCAATACTGCTGCACGCACAGCAGAGAGGAGCTCTTGCCTTCAATCCCTTTTATTAACATTAGCATGAGCATCTTCATCTTATTCTTTCTAGCTATTTTGCTAGAAGACATTGCCACTTTCACATCATATCTTGCTGCATATATCATTGCATTCATATCTCCATACCTTTGTTACTCCTTCTAAGGGGTTTAAAAAAACCAAAACACACAAGGTGTGTTCATGTTTCATTTGATCAATTTCATACTTTTAGAGCATTGATACTACACCTTTTGGCTAATCCATTCTTTTCATTTGATTTTGTGTGTTCTTACAAGGTAATCAAGCTAAGAACCCCCTTCATCGGCTGACCAGTAGAAGGAGGAAGGAAAAGCCCATAATCTCACCCGCTCAATACAAGGTACATGCGATCACTTTCATTTTCTTGAGGTAACCCCTCTGCCGATCACACTCCTCATTAGCACCACGTGCATTATTTTTTTTTCTTCTTTTCTTAAGTGGATTTTCCATAATCTACACTGAGCATGCAGATGTGGATATGGGCTAGGACTAGAACAATGGGCCGGATATGGGGATCCGGGCTAAGAAGAAGAGGGGTCCATTCTGGGAGTAGCGAGGTACATGGACATGGATTGGACATTAGAATGTGGGCTGTCTAGACCAACAGCATAGAAAGACCCATTTAAAAGATTGATAAAAAGGTTTTGGGCCCGACTAGGGTCCATTTGGCGAAGAAAGGCGCGCCATGTGGACCACTAGCTTGGCTTGTTCATTAGAGGGTCCACGGGAAGAAGGGCCTACGTGGGAAGTGGATTCCACGCAGTAGGAAGCAGAGGAATGAGAAGAAGGATACATGGGGTTGAGATAGTACTCCATGAGAGGGGAAGGAAACCTACCCAAATATAGAAACTTACAAATAATATACAAACCAGGGAAGGGGATGAATATGATATGATGAAATGAGGCTAACATGCATGAAACAAGCTTAATAATAAATGAATTGACATACAAAAGCCTGAAAGAAGGACTGACGATGCAAAAATTGACAGAATTGAGGGTCTAACAGAACGCGGTCACCACAAAGGATGTGTTCAAGAATGCGGTCATTGATTAGGCCACGTTGTATCATAATCCAAATGACACACACAAAAATAAAAGGGTCTCACCCAAATCAAACAATTTGTAATGATGCTTAAGATTTTTAGGAGTTGCACTAAGCCTTTTAGTATATTAATTAATTATGTGTTCCCTTGGGACGTAGGATTCTTAGGGGAATAAGGCTCCAAACTCTGAGTAGACTAAGGGTACAATTAATATTCATGCATGCATGACCTAACTAAGGTGGCACAGGGTACAACTAGCACAACATCTGTGTGAAAATCCATGACTCACGGAGGTTTACGGAGGTCCTCAAATAAGTTCACCTAGTCGACTACAAGGTATTCACAACCGAGAGGATCATTTACAGAGGTAGGAATGCAAATATGAGATGATACGAATGAACCTAAGTGCACCGGGGTGCATGTAAGTTCTAACCTAGAAAAAGTAAAGCAAATGCAAACAATCACAAATATGAAAACTAAGCCAAGCAGGAGGTAAACAGAACACACAACCACTGGAGCTAAGACAATAAGACAAAACACATAACCACTGGAGCTAAGACAATAAGATAGAGGAACGGTGCTCGGGGTCGTACCTAAATGCGGTCGGCTCAGAGGTCACCTTCTTCTAGACGTAGCATCTGGATAGGCCGCGTTCAACCAAGGAAATAGAAAAAAATAGATCTTACCCAAGCCAGACAAGTGATAATGATGCAATATTATTTTAAGAAGTTACAGTTGGCCTTTTAATATTTTATTCAAGTACAATTCCCTTGAGAAATATGAGTTCTAAAGTGAAGAGGTCCCGAACTCCGGGCTGCCCTAGGGTTGATTCTCCTCACTCATGCAAAATGCATAAACTAATGGGTCCCAAGTACAACCTGCTAAGCATCAGTGTGGGAATCCATGACTTGTCAATACTTATAGAGGTCCTTCGATGGGTCCCCTTCTTAACCACAAGGAATATGCAATTGAGAGGAATACACCACACCAAGGGGGGAATATGGGGGGCTAAATATGAAATTTATGCATGAACATATGTGCACCAGAGTGCATGCAATTCTAGCCTAAAACTAACAATCAAGATGATATAACGAATGCAACCAATATGGAAGGAGAAAAATACAATGAACAGAAAATACAAGATATGAAAATCACAGCCAAAAAACCCATAAAATAAGGTAGGGGGTCGGACATAAGACTCACTTGAATGCACTGCAACCCGGTGCCTTGAACCAGATCATGGTCTCCACAGGTGTCGTGTTCATTAGAACGCGGTTACTATAGATGCCACATTCAAGAGAACCACCCGAACTTTAAAACAACAGAAAAATAAATGAAAAAAATAAGAGGAAACTTGATAAAAAAAACTACACATACACACGGAGATGGCAGAAAGGCATGAAAGACGTGATGGGCACTAGAAGTCCCACCGTGATCGCTAGAAATTTGATAGCATAAAAAATGTGCCTAGAACTATGAACAATGGAGCGTGTGATAAAGCATATAAAGAAAAGAAGACCGTGATCACCAATGAAGTAATAGTAAGAAAACCTACTGGACTCGCATTGCTTACCTTGGAAATAATGGGGCCATCCAGAAAGAAGATAAATAGGCCTGGCTGAGGACGTGGTCTCTGTTGAGGCTACGACATCGTGAACGTGGTCCCTGGGACCACCGCATTCAAACAAGGGTGAAGGAGGCTTGAAGTTCAGCTCTTCCTCGCTCTTTAATCGGCCAAAGATTAAGGACCTCACACTTTACTGCCTGCTTGGACCTATGAAACAAAGAGAACAAGAATAAAGACCCATTAGAACTACGAAAGCAGAGCATCTATCCCTCAATTAGCATAAACATGAAAGAGGAGGGGAAGAATACCTAGGGGATGGGTTTTTAACTCCTATTTAGGGCACAAAAGAGTGTCTGTGTGTGCGTGTAGTGCAATGCAGCAACAAGATAGTAAATAAAAAGCAATATATATGTGATGAAGTGAAGAGTTATGCAATAGAAACAATGGAGCAAAGAAGAACAATAGAGACAACGGGGAAATAGAAGGAGAATGAGGGCTTGACGCTTCCTTGGCAGATTGGGGTCGAAGAGATGAGTGTGCAACGTGGCATGACCTTGCCTTAGATCCAAAGTTACCCTCCCTCTGAACCCTAGGCCATGGGAGTCTATTTATAGGAGTTGAGGAACCCTAGTTCAGATTTGAAGGATAATCACAAGAATTAAGAGTCCAAAAAAGATAATTTGATGAGAAAATCATTGGATAACCTCCTTGAGATCAAGGTTTGCCAAACCAATCTGGTACGGGGACTACCGCTCATACCTTACTGTACCAGCCACAGACCAGTATGACCAGTCTATGGTATGCTACCGATACGCAACATATATTTTTTAAATATTAAATATTTTATTTTATAACAAATTTATTTTGTAGGCTGGTTGGTTGAGGACCTCACATTTGAACATGAGGTTCTATGTTCGAAATGTGCTTTCAGCACGTTTACATTCTTTTTTTAGAAAACTAATTTAATTTTAAGTTAAAAAAGTGACAGACGTGGGATTCAGACCGAGGAGGCTCAGTTTAAATCACATACCAACTAACCAATTGAGACAGAAGATCATTTGAGTACTTTTATTTTATAACATATATATATATATATATATATATATATTTTTTTATCTCGGTACGCAATGGGTATTGATCTATAACGACCCAAGATCTGGATACTGGGAAGGACCTGATACCATTCGAATCTTATCCCCCCGCCCACGAGCTGGGGGGCTCGAAAGAGCTAAAAGGTGTGGGTATAGTACATAGAAATAGGAAATAAAGCAGGATAATTAAATAATTAACAGAAATAAATAAACTAACTACAATAGAGTTCAGTCCAACTACAGTACAATCTAACGTAGAGAAGCGTACCCAACATCGAGTGAACACTCGGCCTGGCGAGCTGGCAAGTAAAAACCTCCGCGCAGCACCCTTGAACCTCAAGGAAGAATCGCCACACTTGAAAAGTAGGGGTGAGCCTCCTATCACTGGCTCAGTAGGGATCCCGCGGAATCCCAACCGAAAAAAACGGTGGTAGTGGAAAGCAACAACTACAGCAAGAACAAAAAACCCGGTGTCGGTAAAACCTTGCCTCTATAGCTACTCCTATTGGAACTGAAACCAACACCCCAATCTCACAGTCGGGAAACACCGGTCTAATGGAAAGACATCTAGCTACACCGCCAGAAAACACACCACGACAACCCTGTCGTGGAGGCCCGTCTCACAGACAAAGGCCGAACCCAAGACCACGCGGTCTGGGTAGACACGATCACGACCTTGCCATCGTGAACCCTACACTGTCTAGGGAAAACCCTCGGCGACGCTCACCAAAAACCCTAGACCTCTACATCGGGAAAACACCTAGAACTACACACAAAACCACGTCTCGCAGACGGGAAACAGAAACTCGGGTCATGAGAAACTCACGTCACGTGACGGGAGTACCTGTCCACCAAAAGTAAGGCCGGATGCGTCCACTGATGACTTAGTCCGCAGTCTCAGGTGTCTCCCTATGACGCCCCAGGCGGAGACTGAGACACCGTACAGTAATCAGGAACACAGAACAAGGACTAGCTGGGGTCACGCTCGTCAGCGCGGGTCCGACGCCCCCAACCACGTGTGCACACAAAGACCATGCGCCCTAAGTCATATCCTCTAGCTGGTTTATTCCCCCAAGCCTGGACTCAGGTTACGCGAAGGAGCCCTACGGTAACCAGCCAAAAAACTGTCTCTCTCGGATAAGCAGCTCCACCACTCCCTTGTGAGTGATAAGCGAGTAATTATATATAGTTATTCATATCACACACACTGTTTCTCGGGTTTTAACAAAGTTAATTATGCATTTTTACATAATAATCTTAGTCTCATGTAAAATAGAGATTTTTCCTTAATTAATGAGATTTGAGATATTTTTCATAATATAAAAAGGGCATAATTACAGTTTGATGAAATTATTTCATAAGAGATTGTGTGTGAACAAAATAGATGGAGAAATGATGAATGTTATAAAACAATTTTGTGAGGGACTTGTGCATAATTTTTCTCATTTGTGTCAAAACCATGTGTATAGGAAATGCATGGGCCCCCTTGGCAACTCCTCGCGTGCATGCATGGGCGTCCACCTCCGGCGTGTGCAGGAGCAGCGACGGTGTGGGCATGGGCGTGCATGGGCTTGCAGGTGTGTTGGGCACGCACTCTCAGGCACGTCTGCAGGCAACGGCAACAGGCGAGCCCCCTCTGGCATACGTCCCTCTGGCATGGGTAGGCACGGTAGAAGCAACGACACCAACACGACAACGTACAGGCCACTTCCTCGCATGCATGGGCTCTGGCAGGCGGCAGCAGGCCTCTGGCAGTAGCGTGGGCATGGTGGCCGCAACAAGCGTGGACGGCACTGTCCGGCAGCAACGTGGGCACGGTGACTGGCAGCAGCGAGCAGTGCGCAAGAAGGAGTGAGCGGCATCGAATGGTGGGGCTCTCACGGCAACGGCGTGGGCACCTCCGTCACCTCCTCCCTATAAAATTGGTCTCTCCCCTCTCAGCGTGGGGTTCGAACCCCTCCCTACTTCATCTTCCAGTCTTCCTTCTCCCCCCCCCCTCTCCTTTCTCCTCTCTCCCTCCTTCTCACTTTGCAGGCACCGCCTCCACTCCCTCACCCCCTCTCTCTGCTAAACCCCAGCCGCAGCTTCTTCACCACTCCTCAAGCCCTCTCTTGTCCCTTCTCTCTCTGCACCCCCCTTTGATATCTCTTCTTCTTTTCTACACACACACACTCAGCTTCTAACCCACACACCCCTTCACACTCGCGGGAGGACCCCCTGTTTGGAACAGGGGCACCACAGCCCATTCCCTCTCTCCTCTCTCTCTCTTCACACTTCTCCTCCCCGTCCTCTACACATCTCCGTAACTACCTTCCCCTCCTCTTCATACCCACACTCACTCCCGTCTCTCATCCTCTCCCTCTCCCTCTCTTCACCACACTGTAACCCCCACCTGCCTGCACTCCCTCACCGTCCTCACTCTCTCGCTCTCTCTCCCACACACGTTGCACCGCGGCCATCCCCCCTGGTCCGTGCCCCTCTCTCTCTCTCCCTCTGCCTTCACCCGGACTCCACATCTCACCATCTCGCACAGCCTCCCCAGTCCCTCTCTCACCTCTGCGTTGCCCTTTGCACTCCCATCTCTCTCTACATACACTTCACCATGCCCCGCGATGCTGAATGCCCTCCGCCTTTACCTACAACTACCGCCAGCCCAGCACCTTCACTATGGCCCTCCTTCTCCATGACCCCACCTGCACCGGCGGCCACACCTTCACCTCACCGGCCTTCTCACACACCCAGCTCTCCACCGTTCTCTCCCCTCCACTCTTCTACCCACACCGAAAGCTATCTCCCATCCCCCCTCCGTCTCACCTGCACACGGATGGCAATGCCGGTCTGTTCTCATCGACCTCGTCCCACTCTTGCTCTCTCTCTCTCTCTCTCTCTCTCCATCCCACACAACTCTCTCTCTCTTCTCAACACACAGAAGCACACACCGCCAATTTTAGGTTTATTTTATTTTTTATTTCTTTTATTTAGTAACCTCTCTCCCACCTCTATTTTTCTCTCTCTACATCTCTCTCTATTTTCTCTCTCATTCTTCTATCTCTCTAACTCCTCTAAAGACGGTGCAAGATGGGCGTCCTCGGCTCCGAGTTGAGTGGGAATCAAAGGCTCAAGGAGATGACATCACCCCGACACCACGGCCGTGACATCCTTGACTCTTTTGTCCTCCTCGGTGTTATTTAGGATTTATTTTCATTTGAAATTATAATTTTTACTTTCGCATTTCATGTTGTAAACTTTGTCATTTTAATTAATGAAAATCATATATTTCTATTTCTCTCTCTAAATCTCTCTCCTCTTTCTTCTTCTTCCTCTCCCTCTTTTCTTTCTCTCTCCAAAACCCTCCAAAATTCATTAGATAGATTTATTTAATGTCATTTTTTATTTTAAGTTGCATATAATCTCCAAAGTGCGCGTTCCGCCTAGAACACAAGATTTTTAATTCATAAAATTAAACCTCTCCGTGGATTCGACTTGGACTCATCATCATACTACGTTATTTATTTTTGTTGCGAGTTCGGTATATTTTTTTGAAATTGAGTGCGCGAGTTTTTAACGACGAGCTTCGTGAACCATCAATTTTTGGCGCTAGAGAGGGGGATTTCTGTAGCCCATCTAAGAGCGGCTGAACCAGGTCCAGCAAGACCAAACGAGGCCCAACTCATCTAACTGACCGCCCTACAGGGCCCACTTAGCATAAAAGCCCAATAAGATCACTCGAGATCAAGCACTTCCTCGACGGCCATTAGGCTCGGAAGGCCCGAGCGTAGGTCCGATCGGAGGAAGACCCAAGCCCGACCTATCCCCCTCGCCGGGATAAAGGCTAGTGCCCCGCGCCCACTCCGACCGAGCCTCACCCGAGCTATGCCGATCGCCCAGATAGGGTTGGCACTCTTCATGCTTGGGTCGACCGACGATTGCTTACCCACGCTGCCATTCAGAGCTCTTTATAAGCAGGAGTTCACAAAGATAAGGGACCCACGAGTCCTCAAGCTTATAAAGAGCCCACGATGAGGACGCAAAGAGCCCACATCGAGGACGTAACCCCCACCTAGAACTCCTCAGCTTACGGGACTCATGAGCTAGCGCACTATTTAAACCGGGGACTCCCTCCAGCAAAAGGTAAGGCCTACACACGCGTAAGACTCCCTGAGTAGGAACCACTTCACCACCTTGGTGGAGAGGGATCTCGTGCATCTCCTTCCTCCTCTTTTCATAGCTTCCACCACTGCTCTACTGACTTAGGCATTGGAGGGTTTACCCCAGAGAGCCACCCCTGGGCCCCCTGATCTATTTCCTTTCCTTGCAGTTCACTGATTAATGATCATCCCCCCAGCTCAGGACTAGCGCGAGATCGCCCCTCTTCATCTGGCGCCGTCTGTGGGAAACGATCAAAGAGCAAACATGGTGCGAAGTAGTACATGGAGGAGATCCGCCGGCGATAGGGGGAAGGCTATGGTGGTGGGGGGAGAAGGCCCTTCTCCGGCCGTGCAAGACCCCCCCTCCAACGCCAGCACCCCAGCCGACGAACAACCTCGGCCCGCAGTGGTAGGGCAACCATCCAACGAGGGCGGTGGCGCTTTTCTAGCCCTCAACGCAAAACTGGATGTCCTCGTGGAACTCATGAGGACCCAGGCGGCCAAGGAAGGTCACACGTCCCTCCAGAAAGCCCTCCCCGCGGAGACGCGTCTCAACACACGGCCAGAGGTCGCTTCACCCTCCGAGGACGACAGCTTATTTGCAACAGGTCATGAGGACCTTCACAAGCCCCTCCTCTGGAGCAAGAGGCCTCCTCCATGCCGAAGCGGGGAAAACTTGGGGCACGCCGTCCTCACCCGGAGATCGAAGTCCCCAGGGAGCGCCATGATAGCCTACCATTACGTCCCCATAGCCCCACGGCGCAACAGCAGCCGGAGATATCCCTCCAACTACGAGAGTTCGAGAGGCGCTTCGCAGAGCAGGAGCGCGCCTTACGCGCCTTGCAGAAGACCTCCTCAGCAGAGGATGAGGAGAAATCCCCGTTCTCTGACTATATCTTGAAGGCAGAGGTATCTCCCAGAATCCCCATTCCAACCTTCAAGTCTTACGACGGCCAGGGCGACCTGGCCGACCACTTCGATAGCTTCGATGCCCTAATGACTCTTCACGGGGCGTCCGACGCCATCAAATGCCGAGCCTTCGTGACCACCCTGGTCCAAGGTGCCAAAGCATGGTTCCGAGCCCTCCCCCCCGGATCCATCTGAGACTTCAAGCAGTTTGGGCGAGTATGCAAGGAGAGTTTCGCCGGCAGCGGCCCCCCAAGGTCGATAGCGGGGCTATTAGCTCTCAAACAGGCGCAAGGGGAGAAACTCCGGGCTTACATCAACTGATTTAAGTTGGAAGCCCTGAGAATCTCCCGCCTGGATGTAGCCTCGGCCATAACCGCACTGACTGGAGGCACCCAGGATGAAAACCTCCGCCGCGAACTTGTCCTCCATCCTCCCTCGACCCTTGCCGAGCTAGTGACTCTAGTCTTACGCCATGCTGAGTGTGAAGAAGTTCTCAGCGCATGATGAGGCGCAACCGGCTTGGGTCGGGAGGGGGACAAGAAGTGAGCACCCGAGTCAAGCTCGAGCCAAGGAAAAAGGCGGAACCGAGATGGAGAGCACAAGGACCCATCCTGGAAGTATGAGCTGTACACTCCCTTAATTGCTTTGGTATACGAGATATATGAAGACATCAAAGGCTCGGGCCTCCTCCGCCAACCCGAGCCAATGAGGTCGAAGAGTCCCAATCGCAGTAAACATTGCTTGTTCCACAGCGACCACGGGCATCACACCGGCGATTGCCACCAGCTCCAGGATGAGATCGAGCGCCTCATCCACCAGGGACACTTGTCCCGATTCGTGGCCAGGCATAAGGAAGACCGAGGCGCCCCAAGGGAAATCGACAACGCCCCTCGCGAGGTCTACATCAACGTCATCACTGGAGGAGCTGCATCAGGAGGAGACAGTGGCCAAGGAAGGAAGCGTCATGCTGAGCGGGCGAGCCGAGCCATTGAGCCTCCCAAGGTCTCACCAAGTGAGCCCCAGGTCATAGTCTTCTCCGACCAAGACTTGGAAGGGCTGACCACCCGGCATGACGATGCCCTAGTCATATCGGCCACGATAAACCATTGTTACATAGATAGGATTCTAGTTGACAATGGAAGTGCCCCTGATGTAGTATCTTATGAGTGTTTCCTTAAGATGGGGGAGAATCCGTCTAAACTCCGCCCGATCCGAACCCCCCTTTGCGGGTTCAATGGCCAGGCCACTTATCCCGAGGGAGCCCTAAGCCTGCCGGTTACTCTCGGCACCCCACGCAAAACCGTTACGGTTATGGAGGACTTCATAGTGATCAAAGGTATGATAGCATACAACGTAATCTTTGGCCGAGGGATCCTTAGCCGAATGAAAGCGGTGCCCTCTACCTATCACCAAAAGATGAAGTCCCCACTAAAAATGGGGTGGGGGAAGTCCGGGGCAACCAGGCGATGGCTAGAAGGTGCTATAATATCTCAGTTGAAGCCACAAGGCCAGACGAGAAGAACAAGGGCCCCCGAGAAGTCGAGGAAAAACCCGCAACCTCCGAGCCTAGAGGCGAGTTGCTAACAGTTTTCCTAAACGATGACCCGACCCTGGGAGTAAAGATTGGAGCCGACCTAGCATCTGAGGTTCAGCAGCAATATAAAGAATTTCTTTCCAGGTACATCCGAGTCTTTGCATGGTCTGTGATGGGAATCGATGCCGAGCACTGACTTTTTATTTTGCATTTGAGTCCTTTTATTTACTTTTATATCCTTGGGAAAGTATATGTGCAATTGTAAGGCTTTATAAGACAATGTGTCATTCCCTTGGATTGTTTGGGTTTTTGTGCAAATGTCAGTATGTCCAGCAAGGGGGCCCTCACTCCTTTCCCATTGGTCCACCTATAGGGATCCATGTGGGGCTGGTCAAAGTCCTAGGTGGGCTTCTAGATGGTTTGACATTCAAAGGGGACAAAGGGGTTTAAAAGTCCAAGATGCCTTCCTTCCTTTCAAAGGAGTGTCCCCTCCATATGTAATTTATTTATTTTGGGTTTTTGACCACATGGGGGGAAGAAAATGGCCTCTTTCCCACGAAATTCCTAGCCCCCCACCCCTTGCCATTCTCTATATAAGCCTATGTATAGTGTCATTAGAGATTTAATGAAGAAATTATGTGAAAATTACTTGAAGCAAGAAGGGTGTGCCCTCTCTCCTCTCTCCCTCTGGTTCCTCCTTCCCCCCTCTGTATTTCAGGGTTGAGAACCCTTCTACCTTAGCCTCTCAACCTCTTATTTCTATCTCTGGTGCCGCCGCCGCCGCCGTTCGTACCGCCATCGATCCGCCGTGAAGCCGCTTCCGAAGTACTATCTAAGGTTCTGTTCTGCTGGATAGAGGTTCACTACGGGATTTTTTAACTCCCAACTATGGCATCATCTGGAGTTGAGATTTTCAAGGTTGGTTCCTCTCTTGATTCCCAACCTCCAGTAAAAAAATCATATCAATCAGAGTTCGTTTTATAATTTTCTATTTTCGTGTCTTTCTGTCTTCCTGATTTGTCCCTTTTCAGATCTGTGTAGCAGAAGCTTAGTTCTTTCTACCTTTCGACCCCCTTTTGATTTTTTATGGACCCCCTAAATTTATTGGAGGTTATGTCTATCATCACCACCCTCCACAAATTTTCGTTGAATTTCTAAAGCCCTCTACATATTTTTAAAAATTCGGTCTTTCTCCCCAAATCTGTTCAGTCCCTGCTGTCCAGATCCGACCCCCAGTCAGTGTAAAATCCACAAAACATCGCAATCTCCACCAAACCTTTCATAAGATAAATCCCCGTTTTCCTCTCTTCGGTATCTACAACTTTCATGAAGGGCTCAAAAGCTGAACCGAAGGTCTACAATGCGGTCAATGTCAACTCTCAGGAAAACTTGGTTCTGCCCTGAGTTTTCAGATCCTGTGAGCCAGCAGCTTGTAAAATTGGCTAATGCCAGATCCGGGAAATTCAATTTTGTCTCTTGGGCCCTAGATCGAAGTACTTTGAAAGAGCTTTCCAACGGTACCTCTTTTGCGTCGATCCAACGTCAGGAGTGACCGTAGAAACAGATCTCGCCAGGTTGCGCCGCTGCAAAACAGAATTGCAGATTCGTGGCCAGCAACTCCGACGGGTGACGATTGGAGCCGCCCGGCCTCCGGCCTGCGAACCAGCACACCGCCGCCCCAGGGAGCGCCCCTCCAGGCACCCCCACCACAGTGGTGCCACCCTGGTCCCACACGGCCCCACTGACCAGCACGTGGGCCCCACGGTCATGAGTACGTGTGCCGCCGAAGCTACGCAAGAAGCCGCCCGTCAACCCGAACCCACTACTCCCGGGTCCCGCTGTCGCCCTTTACCTCCCTGCGTGGAGTGGGCATTCATATTTGCTGTAATACTTGTGTAATAATTATTCTGGGAGTACGAGATCGGCAGGGATCGTCTTCCCCACGCCAGGCGCGTGGAGGTATCGTATTCGCTCCTTTACCCGGCACTTGCTTTATTCGTATATGCTTTATATGCCGCTACTAGAGAGCATGTGTTAGGCCCATTAGCTCGATATCTTTTTACATCACTGCTGCTGCTGCGAGAGAGAGACTCGCCCCGTGACCCGATCCGGGCATGAATTTGTGAGTTTACCACCCTAGCTCTTTGCCGGTTTCTCAACCGTGCACGTCCGTACGCTTCCCTCGTTAGGGACGATATTGAGCTTACTTAGAGTCTGAGGATCGCATATCCATTTGGAGTCGTGTCGCGTGTCCGTCCCGCATTAGTCTGATGATCAACTCCCCAGAATACCGGAGGAGACGGTGATGCATAAGCTCAACCTCGACTCGACCGTAAAGCCTGTACAACAACGCAGAAGGAAGCACGCGCTAGAGAAGCAGGCGATCATCAAGGAGCAAGTCACCAAGGGGCAAAAGATTGGTCTTTTTAGATCGATCCTGTACCCGACATGGCTGGCTAATGTCGTTCTGGTGCCAAAAGCTTCAGGAAAGTGGCAAATGTGCATGGACTTCACCGACTTGAACAAAGCCACACCAAAGGACTGCTATCCGTTACCGAGCATCGACCAACTGGTTGACTCAACCTCGGGCAATGAGATACTCAGCTTCCTGGACGCCTATTTAGGTTACCACCAGATCAGAATGGATCTAGAAGACATCGAGATGACCGCCTTCATCACCGACTTCGGCATATACTGCTACACCCGGATGCCTTTCGGGTTGAAGAACGCTGGAGCCACGTACCAGAGGCTGGTCAATCATATGTTCGAGGGACAGCTCGGTCGGAACGTCGAGGCCTATATTGACGACATGCTCGTTAAGACCCCCAAGGCCGAGGACCACTTCGCCGACCTAGCAGAGACCTTCGACACCCTCCTGAGGTACAATATGAAGCTCAACCCCACCAAGTGTGCCTTCGGAGTAAGGTCCGAGAAATTCCTGGGCTTCTTAGTCAGCCAGCGTGGGATCGAGGCCAACCCCGACAAGGTCCAGGCCATCTTGGACATGCGCCCATCCACCTGCACCAAGGACATTCAACGCCTTACCGGGCGCATGGCCGCGCTCAGCAGATTCCTGTCCCGTGCGGCCGAACGATGCCTACCCTTCTTCAAACTGTTGAGGGGGCCCAAAATGGCATCTGCTACATTCGCATGGGACGAGGAATGCCAAAGAGCGTTCGTCGAGCTTAAGGAGTTCATGGCTTCGCCCCCGGTGCTGTCCAAGCCTGTCCTTGATGAAGCCCTGCATCTCTACCTCTCAGCAACTCCATCCACAGTTTACTCGGTCCTGGTCAGAAATGACTCGGGAGTCGAGAGACCGGTCTACTACACCAACAAGGTGCTCAACGAGGCTAAAAGAAGGTATCCCGCAACTAAGAAACTCGTGCTAGCGTTGGTTACCTCAGCCAAGCGCCTTCGACCCTATTTCCAAGGGCACTCCATCATCGTGCTAACCAGCGAACCACTGAAGAGGATCCTCGCCCACCCTGAAGCCTCGGGACACCTCGTCAAGTGGGCATTCATGCTCGGGGCCTACGATATATCGTACCGGCCCCGCTCGGCTATCAAAGGATAGGCGCTCGCCGACTTCATCGCTGAGAGCACCATCCCAGTCGAAGAAAAATCTCCGTCCGCACCCGGGCCAACCTGGGAATTGTTCGTCGACGGATCCTCCAACTCGACCGGGAGTGGCACCGGGATCCTCCTGAAGTCCCCCGAAGGAGCAGAGCTGTAATAGGCCTTGAAGTTCAACTTCCAGACATCCAACAATACCTCCGAGTATGAAGCCCTTATCTCGGGAGCCCACATGGCCCAGCGGTTGGGGGCTGAGCGAGTCAGAATTCACACTGACTCCCAACTGGTCACTAGCCCGGTCAACGGTGATTACGAAGCTCGGGAAGCACCGATGGTCAAATACCTCCAGCTGGTCAGGACCGTGGCACAACAGTTCAAGAGTTTTGAGGTAGTTTGAATAGCTCGGGAGGAAAACTCCCGAGCGGACGCCCTCTCTCAGTTGACCTCCTCTCTTGGCCCTGAAGGTACTCGATCGGTCCTTCTCGAAGAGCTAGAGAGACCGAGCATTGATTTGGAACTCATGGCTGTTGACTCGGCCTCCACAAGCGACTGGTGTACACCCTATCTGTCATGGCTCCAAGACTCTTAGGAGCCTCCCGACCCTTGGGAAGCCCAGAGATTGAAGTAACAAGCTCGGTGATTCGTCATTCTGGACGGCACTTTGTACTGTAGATCATTCTCCAGTCCCCTCCTAAAGTGCATCAGTGCTGACGAAGCCAACCGAGCGATCCAAGAGGTTCACAAAGGCCTGTGCGGAGCGCATCTAGGAGGAAGGTCGCTCGCCACGATCTTACTTTGGCAGGGTTACTAGTAGCCCACTCTGCAGTGCGACTGCTCGACCTACGTACAACAGTGTGACCGATGCCAACGATTTGATCACTTGGTCCATCAGCCGGCAACGGAGCTCATCACCCTAGCCGAGCCTTATCCTTTCGCTCGGTGGGGGATCGACATCCTTCGGCCGTTCCCTACAGCTCAGGCCCAGAAGAAGTTCTTCATCGTCGCCATCGACTACTTCACCAAGTGGATCGAGGCTGAAGCCACAGCTAGGATCATCAAGACAGTCGTCTGGAGTTTCATCTGGAAATCGATCATCTGTCGCTACGGCATCCCCCGGGTGATAGTGAGCCATAATGGCTGGAAATTTGATTCTCGTTATTTCCGAGACAGATGTGCTAACCTAAGCATTCGCAATCACTTCACTTCGGTCGCCCACCCTCAGGCTAATGGGCTGGTCGAAAATGCCAATAAGACTATCTTGAAAGGCATTAAGACCAGGCTCGGCAAAGCCAAGGGCAGCTGGCTCAAGGAATTGCCAAGCGTACTTTGGTCGCACAAAATGACTCCCAGAACGGCAACCGGTGAAAGTCCCTTTCAGTTGGTGTACGGCACCGAGGCCGTGATCCTGTTGGAGATGGCCAATCCCTCCCTCCGAGTCATCTATTTCTCGCCCGAGGCAAACGACCAGAAACTACTCGAAAACCTCGACCTAGCGGATGAACTCCGAGAGATTGCCAGCGTTTGAGCAACGTAATATCAACGCCGCCTCACTCAATACTACAACGCCAAAGTCCGAGATAGACATTTTCAACTGGGAGACTTTGTTCTCAGGAAAGTCGAAGCCTCTTGACCACTTGAGGCGGCGGACAAGTTATCCCCTAATTGGGAAGGCCCCTACCGAGTGGTCGAGACGCTCGGGAAAGGAACATACCGGCTATCTACTATGGAAGGAGAACCCATCCCTCGGACGTGGAACACGACTACACTGCGCAAGTTCTATTTCTGAACACCGAGCGTTGTGTAAGCAATATGAAATAAAACAAAAGTTTCCTTCCTCTTTTATTCAAACAACTTGCTTGTACATCAGAAAGGCTGAAGCCCAGACAATACATGTCAAAAAAGCAAAAATCCATCTAGCGTCGCCGTACGAGCCCATCGCTCAGCTGACTCGGTTAGCCTTCTTGCGTCCAGCCATTGACTCTACCCCGTGCAGAAACTGGCTTGGATAAAGGATAGTCGACCCCGTTGGCTCGGGTAACGCGGAACGAAGGTGACAGAGGGATTAGGAAGAAGATGGCTATCTTCCAAGTTGAACAAGGAATATGAAGGGGAAGAGAGAGCCAACTAATACATACAAGGAATAGAAGCTTTTTCTTCAAAAAAAGGAAAAACATACAAGGATAAAAAGCAAAACAGATACGTTAGGCCTCTGGCCCATCCTGAGGCTCAGAAGTGGAGGGCTCGAACGGTCTGCCCCCGGCACCCTCGGCGACGGCCGACCCTAGCACTGACCCCACCGGCGTGGGAACTACCTCGGTTGCGTGCCCTCCCAAGGCATCCGGAGTTGGCGACCCCTCGGACGAAAAGTCCCCCTCGTCTCCTTCCTCCGACGCCGAACCAGAGGAATCGGAGGATGACAAATCCGAGTCATAGCATTGCCCGGATGGAAAATTGATTGTCTCGGATGCCTGTTCCTCTGCATAAGAGATGGCCCGGTCATAGCCTTGCTTGAATCCCTTGCGGATGCCCCAGCGAAGTGCTGACTCATAGTAGGGGAGGGCAGCCTCCTTAAGGTCGACCCGGTAGGCCTCCGAGCGTTTGTATTGCTCGAGTGCCTCCGCCCCGGCCGATTCCACCCTACCAATGAGTTAAGCTTTCTCCCGCTCCGCCTCGGCCAACCTCCACTCTACCTCGGCTGACCGCTTCTCCTCCTCGGCCCGATCAGCCTCGGCCTCCCGCCGAAGGAGCATGGCTTCCTCTGCCTGGCCCAATAGCTTGGCACGCTCGGCCTCCCACTGGCCATCTAGCTCGGTACGGGCCACGCGCTCCTCCTCCAGAAGCCGGATCTTCCTCTCCAACGACTCGTGGGCCCGAGCCAGTTGTTCAGACAGCGACCGGGCATCCGCCTGGCTCACCCTCGCCAGCTCCTTGACTACGGAGAGCTCCTGTCGAAGCCCGTCATGCTCCTCGGTGAGCTGAGGCACATTCCTGTCAGACCCACCAAGGGTCTAGGCAAGGGTCACCCGCTCTGACTTCGACCGAGCGTAAGCTTCAGCCAGAGTGGCCCCCATCTGGGCCAAGACCAAGCCGCCCTCCATAACTAGCTCGAGGGCCGCGGGCGGGGAGCATTGCCATTCTCCTCCCTTCACCACCTTCACAGCTATGCTGCAACACGCCTGATATAGAGGGCCCTGGATGTCCAGCCTCTCCAGAGCTGCCGAAATAGGGCCCCCCCCTCCGAGCGGTATCCCCTCGGGAGCCCCGCCGGCTGGCCTGGATCGAGCCGCTGCTTCATCCGCCCCTCTTGCCTCAGTCGGTCGGGGCTGTGTCGCCACTCCTCGCGACCCCCCGGCCTCGACCGGCTCGGCCCCTGCGCCGCCACCCGGAGCGTCGCCCGTCTCGATCGATGCCGC
The DNA here is from genome assembly GCA_022559845.1 of Amorphophallus konjac. NCBI lineage: Eukaryota > Viridiplantae > Streptophyta > Magnoliopsida > Alismatales > Araceae > Amorphophallus > Amorphophallus konjac. The sequence goes on from CM040121.1 coordinate 114,233,342, forward strand.
AGTCTCAGCCGCGGTCCCAGAGTCACCCGCTTCAATCCCGACCCCCTCAATTCCTGCTGAGGGGAGAGCCGATCCAGCACCACTGCCACCAGTAGAAGCGGCCCTGGCCCCCTCAGCTCCTGCTGAGGGGAGAGCCGATCCAATGTCGCCGTCCCTAGAAGTGGCCCTCGCCTCCTCGGCCCCCTCTCGCTCGGCAGATGGGGGAGCCGGCCCAATAGGGTCGGCCCTATCCCGCTCGAAAGGGGAGAGAGCCGCCGAGCCAGAGTCATCTTTGACAGTGGGGATAGACCCGGCCTTCTTGGCCCGCTTCTTGGCCTTCACGGCGTCTCGTATCATGCCCTCCACGGGATCTTTGCGCTTGGACACCCGCGGCCCGGAAGACCCCTCGTGGGCCATCCCCTTGCCCTTATCTCGGGCACGGGAGCGCCCCTCGGGGGCTCGCGACTCATCGGCAGCCGAGTCATCGCTGAGATCGATCACCTCCCGTTCTGCCGCAGGCTCCTCCTCCATAGTCGGTCGCCTGGTGTCTGCGCAGAAGAAGATATGGTCAGGAAAAGAAAATGGTCTCATCATCCGATGAAGAAGCTGATTCGTAGCGTCCGAACCTGCCGGCCGTAGCCGCGTGAGAAGGCATCGCTCGATGTTCTCCGGAGTAACCAGCTCCTCCCTGGACTGGCGATGTTTCAGCAAAATGGCCGCATACTCCTCCACATCCGAAGAGAACTTGTCCTGCCTTGGAGGTATGCTCGGATGGAAATTGGGGATTACGGGACACCTCCAAGTCTCCTCCACCAAAAAAATCCCCACCTAGAAGAACTGAGTATTCCATCCCTTGTGGGAAGAGTCCTTCGCGGCTAAGGAGACACAGCTCCTGTTCCGTCTCGCCTGGATGAAATAGAAGCCCTTCCCGGCCGAGGAATGCGCCTTCAACTCGAAAAAATAATGGAATAGGTCCAAGGAAGGAGGAACCCCGCATTGGCGACAAAGGATGCCAAAGGCGGAGAGAAGAAGATAAGAGTGTTGTGCCCATGCATGTGGTTTTGGTTTTGATGATGGTTTTAATGATGGCTTTGATGATTGGTTGTTGATGTGAGTTAATCAAATGTTCAGTCATCTTGCTGCTCAGTTTAGACTAACATATTTGATGTTTCAGTCCTGTTACATGTTAAACTGATGCATAAAGCATTCATTCATTGCTGTGGTTTTGATGATTGATTGTTGATGTAAGTTAATCAAATGATCAGTCATCCTGCTGCTCAGTTTAGATTAACATATTTGATGTGAAGTCATGCTACATGTTAAACTGATGCATAAAGCATTCATTGCTGTGGTTTTAATGATTGATTTGGTTTTGATGATTGGTGTTTGATGTGAGTCACTGTGAGTCATCCTGTTGAAATGTTCATTCAGGCTTTCATATGCTCAGTCAGTTTATTTGTTTACACTGTGAATCATTGTAATTGAAGTTTCAGACTATTATCTGCTGCATAAAGCTTTCATATGCATTTACAGAGTCTATACATTGATTGGCAGTAAGTCTGCACATTGAGCGTCTCATGGAAGTCCATACAGTGCATTGCCTTGGCTAAGTGTATACACTGTCAGTCTCATTTTGAGTCAAAGTCCATACATTGGATTGTTACTCACATCGCCTTCAGGCCTCCAAGTCTGTACACTGGCCTTCTTTCATGATATACTACACGTCTACTCATTCAACACTGGTCTTCCAAGTTCTGTACAGCGTGAAGTCTCACCTCGTGTTGTTTCCCCTCACTAACACGAAAAGATTTCGTGTCGTCTGAGGTTATAACACTTCGTGTTGATTTCCATGCGTGACAGGATAACTTGTATGAGGTTAGACTTCGTGTCGTTTTCCTTGTCGTGTCTTCGTGTTGGTTTTGTCTTCGTGTCCTCGTGTTGTTTTAGTGTCTTCATCTTCGTGTTATTTTAGTGTTTACGTCTTCGTGCTATTTCTGTCCCTCTCGCCTTGGTCATACTCCGTGTCAATTCCTGTTGTCATCTTCGAGTTGTTGTCACCCCGTGTCGTCCTTGTCTTCGAGTCGTTCGGATGTTCGAGCAGCTTTGTACTCAAAGTTGTCTTCGTGTTTCCCGTGTACTCGTGTCTCCGTGTTGCCTTAGTGTCTCTATCTTCGTGTTGAGTTTACTTCGTGAACTTTTCTCAAAGTCAAGCACGTGTCTGTGCTGTCTCCATGTCGTTCTTACTTCGTGTCGGTTTCTATGTTTCATCACGTGTTGTGGTCAGCCTGTGTCGTTTTCACCTCGTGTTGCTTTCTGTGTGCCACCTCGTGTCGTTTCACAGTGAACCTCGTGTCGTTTCTGTGTGCCACCTCGTGTCGTTTCACAGTGAACCTCGTGTCGTTTCTGTGTCACCACCTCGTGTCGTTCTTGCTTTGACCACACTTCGTGTTGCTTTACGTAGACCTCGTGTCTTGCTTGTTTGCAACCACTTCGTGTCGGTTTCTGTTGCCAGTCCATGTTGTTCTCAAGCCGTTCTCTTTGATGTGTATTACGTCGTGTCGTTTTCTTTACTTCGTGCCTTTGTCATCGTATGTATCTCGTAACGTTCTCCTTGTTGCCATTTCGTGTCATTCTTGTTTCACTTCGTGTCGGTCTCTTCGTTGTGTCTGTTCTGTCACAATGTATCTCGTGTCGTTCTTCTTATTACCTCGTGTTGTTTTCATCTTCTTCGTGTCGTTCTCAGTGCATCTAGTATTTCTATTACATACTTCGTGCAGCTTTAGTTCCTATGGCCCTCAGCTTTAATGATTTTCATCTCCTTGCAGATCCGAGGAAGAACATTCCACACACCTGGGCAGCACGTGATCCGATGCTGGAATGAAGCCTGCTGAGAGACTGCCACGTGGACCGAATTCTTAGGGCTGGAAATGTGGAGGTCACACGTCGTGGCTGATGATGCTGCTGCTGCTATATATATGAGACCTTCGTCCACAGATGAAGGTGATCGAGTTGGCGAGAAGAAAAGCGTATACAGAGAGCCACGATCCAGATAAAAGAAGAAAAGAGAAAGAAGAAGAGCAGAAGGAGAAGAAGAGAGGTAGAGAGCTCGAGAAGAGTGTGAAGAGAAGAAGAAGCAGAGAGTGAGAGAAGAGCAGAAGAAAGAGAAAGGAAGATAGAGAGTGAGCAAGAGAGCTCGTGGAGAAGAAGGAAGATCTTACCTGAAGATCCGTCTACTGGACCGTGGATCAAATCCAGGCCAGTCAGCTCCGTTGAGAGCCACATTGTGCACTTCATCTTTCAGCTTTCTGTTTTGCTGAAGTCATTTTCGTTTATTGTTTTTCCTTTGTTTTCTGGTTTGCTGTGTTTCCGATACTCTGTAGAGAGGTCGGGGTTCCTCCTGTTAGTTCAGAAGAAGGGAGATTGATACCTCCGGTTGCAAGCAGCAGGTGGGCTGCTTGTGGGTTCCCTCCGGGTTGGAGGAAGGGAGATTTATCTCCGGTTGTGCTTCCCTCTGGGGTTCAGAGGAAGAGAGACTTGGGTCTCTAGGTTTCCCTCCGGGTTGGAGGAAGGGAGACTTGTCTCCGGTTCTGGTCTTGTGGATTCAAGTCCAGGGGTTCCCTCCAGGTCTGGAGGAAGAGAGACCGTGTGTCTCTGGTTTGCTAGTGACTGGTGTCACTAGTGGTTCCCTCCGGTTGGGAGGAAGAGGGGAGGCTGTTCCCCTGGTCAAGCTGTTTGGCAGCGTTTGTTGCAGACTGAGTCTGCTGTTTCTAGCGTGAGCTAGTGGAAGCCACACTCGGTTTGAGTGTGGGGTGGATGTAGGTCTGGAGGACCGAACCACCTAAAAATCCTCTGTGCAGTGGTCTGATATCTCTATATGTTTTGCTTCCGCTAGATGTTTGCATAGGGGCGCTCCAAGTGGTTGATCAGATCTTGTTCTGAGTGTTTAATCCGTTGAGTGAGCGAAAGTTTATTTGAGTGGAAGAATGGTGCTACTGCTAATTAGTCTTTCAGATTTGATACATCTGTCTAGTTAGCACTCTAGATAGTTAGTGAGCATCATAACCTTTTAATTGGGTAAAGGTTTTTTAAAGGGTTATATTCATTCACCCCCCCCTCTGAATACTGCACCGAACCTAACAATTGGTATCAGAGCAGGTCTCTGATCTATCTGATCTAACAATCTGCAGAGGATCCTGCTGGTTTGTTTGGTGTTTTTCAGAGTGTGCTTTCTGTGTTCGTAGCTTTGATTCTCCGTCTTAGTGCATTGTCTTGCTTATTTGGTTTAGGTGCTTCAGTTTGTCCTGAACCTTCAGATTGTTTGCAATGGAGCCAATTGTGATGAAAGCTAGCTCCAGCAAAGCAAACAGATCCAACCACAGTGGATCATCAAGCGAGAAAAGCAGCCTCTCGCGGTCTGAAAGTGATGGAGACCACATGGCAATGGCAATTAGTGAATTCAAGAAATTCCTAAGAAAAAGAAAAGGAAAGCATGGTGATGACAGAAAGCAAAGAAGGTATACTTCTAATCCTGCCAAGATTATTGACTCTAATGTTTGCTACAAATGCAGGAAGGCTGGACACACAAAGGATGATTGTCCAGAGTTATTGAAACTCAAAGGGAACACCTCGGACATTGATAGAGAAGGAAGAAAGTCAATATGCTTAATGGCCAACCGGGATGATGAGGAATCCTCATCCAAGGTAAATTCTGAATCCGAATCAGATGGATACTCCTTTGAAGAATTAATAGTGATGTATGAAGACTTGTTCAAAGTATCCAAGAAATTAAAATCTGAAAATAGAAAGTTAAAAAAGAGATGTGAACAGATAAATTCTAATGTTTCATGTGAAAACTGTCAGAGACTAAAAACATCTCATGATATGTGCTTAGTTGATCTGAATACGAATAAGGAACAAATCTCCTCATTGGAAAATAAAAATGAAGAATTGAGGTTGCTAAATTCCGCCATGTCTGAGAGACTCCTGACAGTTGAAAAAGGGAAATCTATTCTGAAAGGAAATGAAGTGAGTAATGAATTCACATTGACACTGGAAAATGAGACTCTGAAAAGTCTGAATGATGAATTGCAAAATCAACTTATGTTGTGTGAGGACCACATTGTGTCTTTGGAAAGAGAAATTGAAGATCTAAAAAACTCCCTGTCAAAATTTGTTAAGGGAAGAGACAATTTGAATAAGCTCCTTGGTGCGAATGTAAATTTTCAGAAGGAGGGACTGGGTTACAGTCCAGACATGAAGAAGGCTGAGAAGGCTTTTGAAGAAAAACTGAAGACTGTTTTCGTTAAAAGTTCAGAACAAGAAAAGCCCTCTATCTCATTCTCACCTCAGTACAAAAATCAGAAAGAGAATGAAAAACAGAAAACATATAGAAAGAACTCTTCTATGCATATTGATCACAGTCCTCACCCACACTCGCATGCATCTAGAAAGAAAATGATCTGTCACTACTGTCACAAACATGGACATTTGATGCATGATTGTAACTTGATGGAAAAGGATGACCTAGCAGCTGCTCAAAACAATCAGGCTAGAAAGCATGTCCCATGGGATAAGAAAATTGATTGTTATAACTGTGGAAAAATAGGACATGTTGCTGCACAATGCTGGTCAGGGTCGTTTAAAAGAAACCCCCTTCAATGTTCTCATTGTAGAAAGCATGGCCACACAGTCAAAGATTGTTGGCATATCCAAGGTAGGAATATGAATTTCAAATATGCTAAATTTCCTACAAAGAAAAATGACTTTGGAAGAAATAAAGTTGCATATAAAAGTAAGATTTCTACATGTTCTGAATGTGGTAAGCTAGGCCACAAAGCTGCCAACTGTTGGCTAGTTGATTATGGAAAGAAAAATTTTCATGATAATCAAAGAAATACTCATGCTCATCTACATAGGCATCATACTTCAGCTAATTCGGTGGTGTCATGTAGATGTTGTGGAAGGGTTGGTCATTCCATGAATAATTGCTATCTGATGGAATTTGATGATTATTCTGGTAAGAAACCTTTTAGAACACCTGATAGGGGTAGTGCAGGACCCAAGACTGCTTGGGTCTCTGCAGGATCAACTTGATTGATTTGATGCAGGTGTGCCTTGGAAAGAGAAATGAAAGGGGTTAACCAAGGCACTCAAGAATGAAAACCCCAGGATTCAATCCTTCAGGTTAGTTCTGAACTTTGCCTAAATCTCATAATCTGAAAATGCTGATTTGTCTGCTTTAAATTCATCATCTGAAATTGTTGATCTGCTTGACTGATTGTTGTATGATCTTCTCTTGTCTAGTTGATCAGTCTGCATTCAAGACTCAGCTATTGAATTCAACTCTGCATATCTGATGCTCTTCTCGTACTATATGTTGAACTGAATTTGAATGCTTCTTTAGTATATACAGTTGATGCACTATACAGACTCTGCGTCCATGCATGTGTTTTGTGTTAATGCATTGCATGCTTGTTATTGAATGCACACTTGGACTGATTGTGTATAGACTGATTGTCATTACATGTGACAATGATGCTGTTCAAAGCATGAAGGACTGCTTTATGTTGCATTGTCATACATGATCATCATGGTATATTAAATGGAACAAGTTGAAGGGCATATGGAGTATGTCTGGATGCTACTGACATGTGTGAGGTGGTCCTTGGACCAAGTCCTCCGCCTAGTACCATGGGTCTAGTCTTCATGTAAAACAGTGAACTGCATCATATGTTGAAAAATCCAAAAAAAAAAAAAGGGGGGGGGATAAAAATGCTCATGAATTAGATGCATAAACCTGAATTGGTTGCATACTTGTTTAATGTATCCTTGGTGCATAGTCTGCATGTAGGACAGTATGTTGCATAGCAAGTTAATTCTGTGTTTGCATAATCATTCCTCATCAGCATTGTCTGAATTGATACCTCTGAACTCTACTCATCTGAAGTGCATATATGTGATTTGCATGTATGTTTAAATGCATATTGTAAGGGGGAGTCAATGCATTGCATATAGGTTGTCAAATGCATACATTTGTCAGATTTCATAGCATATCCTTTCTTACTGATTTTGTTGACAAACCTCAATCATATTCTGAAAAACTTTGAGCTTCACAATCTCTCTTAACAATTGGTACTTCTACTATCAATTGATATCATTTGACTTCAGAATTCTATCAGTCTTTCATGAAGAGTTCAATGGGCTATCTCGATCATAAATCTGAAAAACTCTTGAACTAGAAATCTTCTATTATACATTCTTAAGAATGACTGAAATAACTCATGTGGTTTAAGCTTAATGTATTCATGGAGTTTAACTTCAAAATCTCTTAACATATCTGAATCATGTCTAATAAATCTTAACCAACTGTTTCATGCTATGTCTTGCAAAAACTTCTGAAATCTGCACTTTTGAATACATGACTTTAATTGGTTAAGTACATGAGATTAATATTGTTTTGAAGCAAATGAATATTTCTGAAATGTCTAAAGGGTAATATCTGTCAGAGCAATGACATTGGTCACTGAGAAACACAAGTCCAAAGGACTGTGTCATGAGGTGCCTTAGTTAACTCTGTAAAATGAGAATTCATTGAAAATCAGGCAGAGCAATGGCATGCACACTGAGAAATACAATTCACTCATTAAAAATTGAGCTGTAGTGTGTCATGATGTGTAAATGCTAACTCTGTTTACATAAGGCATGACAGTTAGTCACACTAAGGGCTTAGGGATATTGGCCTCTGATCAAGGTATATCCTCTAGTTACAAGGTGTGTACTAAACTAGAAAGCACGTAAAATTTGTAGCAAGGAAAATTGTTGAATAAATTGAAATATCTGAATATTGATGCCAAAAAATCAAATTGCTACAACCCTAGACAAAATCATATGACTTCATAATTGCTTGATTTCAATACTAGTACATGTAATTCTGAAAGAAGTCAATAGACTTGATTGTGTAAGACAAAGGGAGGATAATCAAGATAAATATGAGGGCTTGGTTCATTTTTATTAAACCATGGTTTTAGATATCATTACAGAATTTTATTGATAAACTCTGCATACATCACGTTTGAACCATGATGTTCAATAAATGTCATTCATAAGCCCTTATGATAGAAGACTTTGAAAACTTATGCTTTAGATTTATGAGATTGATATCTCCTTGAAGATCTGGCAGAATTTCTTATGTTTGGAACATCCTTGAAAAATCTGTTAATTGAAACTCTTCTGCTCATGGTATTGACTCATTGACCTGAACCTCTCCTTGTTTGTCCCTGTGGTCTCCTTCTCTTTCATCTCATATGATTCCACTTATTGAAGGGGAGATTCCAAGTCTTGCATCAATTTCATATCAATTGGCATCTATTCAGGGGGAGCATTCCTTGTCACACTGAATCATGTTCATATCATTTGTGACCTTGCATTCACATACTTAGGGGGAGTATTGCATTACTTGTTGCATCTGCATTTTTGCATTTAACCCTTCCCATGGTTTATTTTGTTTGTATCAAAGGGGGAGATATTGTTTGCCAAAAAGGGAGAATCATGTTCTTGAAAGGAGGAGAAATTGACTGAACTCTTATACATGCTATAATTTCTCAAATTATTTTTCTTTTTGATGAAGTCAAAGGGGGAGAATAATTTGAGTCTTCAGAATGCCTCAGAATGCCTCACATCATCAGAATGACTCAATGTATTGAAAGTGTTGCCATCATCAAAAAGGGGGAGATTGTTGTGCCCATGCATGTGGTTTTGGTTTTGATGATGGTTTTAATGATGGCTTTGATGATTGGTTGTTGATGTGAGTTAATCAAATGTTCAGTCATCTTGCTGCTCAGTTTAGACTAACATATTTGATGTTTCAGTCCTGTTACATGTTAAACTGATGCATAAAGCATTCATTCATTGCTGTGGTTTTGATGATTGATTGTTGATGTAAGTTAATCAAATGATCAGTCATCCTGCTGCTCAGTTTAGATTAACATATTTGATGTGAAGTCATGCTACATGTTAAACTGATGCATAAAGCATTCATTGCTGTGGTTTTAATGATTGATTTGGTTTTGATGATTGGTGTTTGATGTGAGTCACTGTGAGTCATCCTGTTGAAATGTTCATTCAGGCTTTCATATGCTCAGTCAGTTTATTTGTTTACACTGTGAATCATTGTAATTGAAGTTTCAGACTATTATCTGCTGCATAAAGCTTTCATATGCATTTACAGAGTCTATACATTGATTGGCAGTAAGTCTGCACATTGAGCGTCTCATGGAAGTCCATACAGTGCATTGCCTTGGCTAAGTGTATACACTGTCAGTCTCATTTTGAGTCAAAGTCCATACATTGGATTGTTACTCACATCGCCTTCAGGCCTCCAAGTCTGTACACTGGCCTTCTTTCATGATATACTACACGTCTACTCATTCAACACTGGTCTTCCAAGTTCTGTACAGCGTGAAGTCTCACCTCGTGTTGTTTCCCCTCACTAACACGAAAAGATTTCGTGTCGTCTGAGGTTATAACACTTCGTGTTGATTTCCATGCGTGACAGGATAACTTGTATGAGGTTAGACTTCGTGTCGTTTTCCTTGTCGTGTCTTCGTGTTGGTTTTGTCTTCGTGTCCTCGTGTTGTTTTAGTGTCTTCATCTTCGTGTTATTTTAGTGTTTACGTCTTCGTGCTATTTCTGTCCCTCTCGCCTTGGTCATACTCCGTGTCAATTCCTGTTGTCATCTTCGAGTTGTTGTCACCCCATGTCGTCCTTGTCTTCGAGTCGTTCGGATGTTCGAGCAGCTTTGTACTCAAAGTTGTCTTCGTGTTTCCCGTGTACTCGTGTCTCCGTGTTGCCTTAGTGTCTCTATCTTCGTGTTGAGTTTAGTTCGTGAACTTTTCTCAAAGTCAAGCACGTGTCTGTGCTGTCTCCATGTCGTTCTTACTTCGTGTCGGTTTCTATGTTTCATCACGTGTTGTGGTCAGCCCGTGTCGTTTTCACCTCGTGTTGCTTTCTGTGTGCCACCTCGTGTCGTTTCACAGTGAACCTCGTGTCGTTTCTGTGTGCCACCTCGTGTCGTTTCACAGTGAACCTCGTGTCGCTTCTGTGTCACCACCTCGTGTCGTTCTTGCTTTGACCACACTTCGTGTTGCTTTACGTAGACCTCGTGTCTTGCTTGTTTGCAACCACTTCGTGTCGGTTTCTGTTGCCAGTCCATGTTGTTCTCAAGCCGTTCTCTTTGATGTGTATTACGTCGTGTCGTTTTCTTTACTTCGTGCCTTTGTCATCGTATGTATCTCGTAACGTTCTCCTTGTTGCCATTTCGTGTCATTCTTGTTTCACTTCATGTCGGTCTCTTCGTTGTGTCTGTTCTGTCACAATGTATCTCGTGTCGTTCTTCTTATTACCTCGTGTTGTTTTCATCTTCTTCGTGTCGTTCTCAGTGCATCTAGTATTTCTATTACATACTTCGTGCAGCTTTAGTTCCTATGGCCCTCAGCTTTAATGATTTTCATCTCCTTGCAGATCCGAGGAAGAACATTCCACACACCTGGGCAGCACGTGATCCGATGCTGGAATGAAGCCTGCTGAGAGACTGCCACGTGGACCGAATTCTTAGGGCTGGAAATGTGGAGGTCACACGTCGTGGCTGATGATGATGCTGCTGCTATATATATGAGACCTTCGTCCACAGATGAAGGTGATCGAGTTGGCGAGAAGAAAAGCGTATACAGAGAGCCACGATCCAGATAAAAGAAGAAAAGAGAAAGAAGAAGAGCAGAAGGAGAAGAAGAGAGGTAGAGAGCTCGAGAAGAGTGTGAAGAGAAGAAGAAGCAGAGAGTGAGAGAAGAGCAGAAGAAAGAGAAAGGAAGATAGAGAGTGAGCAAGAGAGCTCGTGGAGAAGAAGGAAGATCTTACCTGAAGATCCGTCTACTGGACCGTGGATCAAATCCAGGCCAGTCAGCTCCGTTGAGAGCCACATTGTGCACTTCATCTTTCAGCTTTCTGTTTTGCTGAAGTCATTTTCGTTTATTGTTTTTCCTTTGTTTTCTGGTTTGCTGTGTTTCCGATACTCTGTAGAGAGGTCGGGGTTCCTCCTGTTAGTTCAGAAGAAGGGAGATTGATACCTCCGGTTGCAAGCAGCAGGTGGGCTGCTTGTGGGTTCCCTCCGGGTTGGAGGAAGGGAGATTTATCTCCGGTTGTGCTTCCCTCTGGGGTTCAGAGGAAGAGAGACTTGGGTCTCTAGGTTTCCCTCCGGGTTGGAGGAAGGGAGACTTGTCTCCGGTTCTGGTCTTGTGGATTCAAGTCCAGGGGTTCCCTCCAGGTCTGGAGGAAGAGAGACCGTGTGTCTCTGGTTTGCTAGTGACTGGTGTCACTAGTGGTTCCCTCCGGTTGGGAGGAAGAGGGGAGGCTGTTCCCCTGGTCAAGCTGTTTGGCAGCGTTTGTTGCAGACTGAGTCTGCTGTTTCTAGCGTGAGCTAGTGGAAGCCACACTCGGTTTGAGTGTGGGGTGGATGTAGGTCTGGAGGACCGAACCACCTAAAAATCCTCTGTGCAGTGGTCTGATATCTCTATATGTTTTGCTTCCGCTAGATGTTTGCATAGGGGCGCTCCAAGTGGTTGATCAGATCTTGTTCTGAGTGTTTAATCCGTTGAGTGAGCGAAAGTTTATTTGAGTGGAAGAATGGTGCTACTGCTAATTAGTCTTTCAGATTTGATACATCTGTCTAGTTAGCACTCTAGATAGTTAGTGAGCATCATAACCTTTTAATTGGGTAAAGGTTTTTTAAAGGGTTATATTCATTCACCCCCCCTCTGAATACTGCACCGAACCTAACAAAGAGTTGGCTACCAACTGTATGGGAGCCAACTTAAAGAAATCAAGAAGCTTAAGAACAAAGGGCTCGAAGGGAAGGCGGAACCCACTCTTCCACGACAGAAGGAAGGAGCAGATATGGCCCGTACAAGAATCCAAGCTCGTCTTGTGCGGGGCAGCGGCGGCAAAGTAAAACTGATAGGGTAGGCGAAACTGGTGCTCCAGTCGTTTCACCTCCACCTCCCCCAGCTCGCTGCAGTTTGGAGCCGGCGGTATCACCGTAGCCCTCGCCTCAGGCTCACCCTCCCACTCTTCGACCTTCGGACGCTGGTCCGCCATGGGATCTGAAGAGGAACTTGAAGAGAAATGCTTCCGAGACTCCGAAGATTCTGGAGGAAGAGGAAGCTGTCGAACCGCCTCCGCGGTTATCTTCGCCACCTCTACGAACGCCGCTGTTAGCCTCTGCTCTTCCATCGTGTCCTCACGACGCATCAAAGAGCCCCAAAAGCAAGCACGAAGGAGAGCAAAAAACCCTAAAATGGAGGGAGTCTGGAACGACAACAAGCGCACAACGCCTATATTCCCACGCAGAAGGCGGCGCGTCGTTCCGACCTCTGAGAAAAGGGGGCCCCTTCATTTCAAATCCGTCAGGATTATCATTATTACGGGCCCAGGTGACCACGGCACGTGACTTCTTAACACCACCAGATCTCCACCCACCCGAGCCACGCTGGTCCAAAACCCTAACGGCTACTCTTCCGAGCCAACCAAGGCTCAGGAGTAGGAGGGGGACAAGTGGAGGGGGGGGGGGTTTGTAGCCCATCTAAGAGCGGCCGAACCAGGTCCAACAAGACCAAACGAGGCCCAGCTCATCTAAGTGACCGCCCTGCATGGCCCACTTAGCATAAAAGCCCAATAAGATCACTCGGGATCAAGTACTTCCACGGTGGCCATTAGGCTCGGAAGTCCCGAGCGTCGGTCCGGTCGGAGGAAGACCCAAGACCGACCTATCCCCCTCGTCGGGATAAAGGCTAGCGTCCCGCTCCCACTCCGACCGAGCCTCACCCGAGCTATGCCGATCGCCCGGATAGTGTTGGCACTCTTCATGCTTGGGTCGACCGACGATTGCTTATCCACGCAGCCGTTGAGAGCCCTTTATGAGCAGGAGTTCACAAAGATAAGGGACCCACGAGTCCTCAAGCTTATAAAGAGCCCACGATGATGATGTAAAGAGCCCACGTCAAGGACGTAACCCCCACCTGGAACTCCTCAGCTTACGGGACTCATGAGGCTAGCACACTATTTAAACTGGGGACTCCCTCCACCAAAAGGTAATGCCTACACACGCCTAAAACTCCCTGAGCAGGAACCACTTCACCACCTTGGTGGAGAGGGATCTTGTGCATCTCCTTCCTCCTCTTTTCATAGCTTCCACCACTGCTCTACTGACTTAGGTATCAGAAGGTTTACCCCAGGGAACCACCCCCGGGCCCCCTGATCCGTTTCTATTCCTTGCAGTTCACTGATCGGTGATCATCCCCCCAGCTTAGGACTAGCGCGAGATCGCCCCTCTTCAGGCGCTGTTGCCGGAGATGTTTATGATTTTTGAATTGATTATCTTGTATTCTTGTATATTAACTCGGCACTAATAATTTTTCTTTTGTTTGCTTGTAGGAAAAACAAAAAAAGGTTATCTACCAATAAGGTAAGCCTCCTCTTCCCCATTCCCCGTCATTTTGTGTATTTTTACTTAAGAACGAGGGACCGCGCTTCAAGTAGGTATCTTAAATTTCCCTCATTTCATTTAATCTTATTCCTTTAGTTTTATATTTCCTTGGTTAGATAGGTTCACAAAAAAAAATCAAAAATATTTGAACTCAAATAAAAGATGTCATTTCAAGATTAGAAATCACACATCATGCTCTAGGTCATGTATCATATAGGTTGCATTAATCTTTTTTTATTTAATTTTAGAAAATAATTGTTCATGCATATTACATTTTAAACCCTTTGTATGAATTTACTTGTTGCATTGTATTATTCTAAAACACTCTAAGGGCACTACCCCTAAATATAATAAGGTGGGGATTTCATCACCCTTCCTTATCCCACAAACCACATTCCTCTTGCATCTTTGCATGTCCTAAGCCTTCAATAAAATTTAGTAGACATTGACCCTAGGTTCACACTGTGATTATTGTGCTATTTGGGTTTATCCTCTTGTGGAAACTGGTGTCTAAGGCAAGATGGTCGGACGGCAAATGCCTTAAGCAGGCTAGTGGTTCTATAATTAGGTCCCTACGAAAGTAGGGGGAGCCTCCCACTACCCCACCCCTTACCTGGCTGGTGAAAATATTGAGGGTGAACTTAAGTTACACTTTAGTCATTTTGTGAAATCTCATTTGTAGGTCTAGGTCACATCTAGGTCGTTGGTAATTTGTGTGTTAACTTGTTTGTGTCTGAAAAAATAATAATAAAATAATAAAATAATAAAATAAAAAATCCCCCTCTTCTCTCTCTTCATCCTAGTTAGTGTTAGCCAAAAAAAAAGTAAAAGAAGCATGTTGGGTCTCTAATCTAAAAAAAAAGAAAAAAAACTCAATCAATAAAGGGAAAAGGAAGAGAAACAAAAACAAAAACAAAATAGAAAAAGATAAAAAAAGAAAATTAAAAAATTAAAAAAAGGAGAGGTGAGATAATTTATTCACATTTATGGATTGGGCACACAATTGTGACATGTTGGACCAAGCGTCCCATAAGCTTGAATAACTCCTGGCCATGAAATTAAATTTCTCAATATCGCCACTTAGGCCCCAGAAGAACACTCACATGTGGACCACTCCGATCCAGTATAATGGTGATTGCTCAAACCACTTAACATCTTTCACCCCTCATGGCCCGACCTATTTTAAAAATCCATACTCCTGATCGGCCTATAATGAGAGCCCTCTACCTATGGCGGCCCAGTCTCCATTCTTTATCAAAAGTCAGGCCCAAACCACTCAATTATTTGATAATAGGGCCTACGACTCATTTATTACTCAAGAGCGAGCCCAAATGTCTCAAGGTTTTCCCACTCCTTATGATTCATTTTCATCTACATTCACTTCTGGATGAGAAGGCCAACCAAATGCCTCTTGGGAATCTTACCAAGGCCCACATCAAAATCCTCCAAACCAAAATTTTCCAAATTAGGCTCAATACTCAAATGCCTCCTATGATCAAGCCCAACATGGAGGATAATCCATATACTCTCCACTACCTCACTATCAGGCTGATCATCCTACAAATTTTTATCCATCACAGTCTGACTCTCACCCCCTTACTTATCTCCTACACCGTCGGATTTCAACAAGGAGGAGAGCTTTCAACAATTCTATCAACTCATCATGGCTCAAAATCATTCCACCCAGGCCCGATTGGATCAACTTTCTGAAAATCTCAAGGGCATGGAGAGAGATCAACTATCTAGCTACTCTACTCAAAATCTTGAATACCAATTTCCTGATTCTTTTTTTTAATTCACTCCAACTCAACTTTTTTTTTAAACGGGGAGGGGAACTAGGTATTGAACCCAAGACCTCCCCCTTGCAAAGGGGGAGGGTGTCCACTCCGCCACTGGCTGGCTCATATGCAAGCCTATATAATCAACCCATGATTCCTCAAATCCAAAGCATTTCCAACCCTAATAAGAAGGAAGTCATGGAGGAGATGTATCAGTAAGACGTAGAGGAAGTTAGAGAAGAGCCGCACATAGAGCCTAAGCTCAATTCCACCTTCAAAAAGGATTATGAGGAATATGATGAGCCTAAGTTGGGGGGAGAGGAACATGAAGTGGATGTGCTTGTTAATGATCAAACCCCTATAATTTATCATCTCGTATTTGAGGAGCCCTTGTTCCAAGTGACGGACAAGGAAGATAAAATAAAGAGAGAATTGAGTGTATACATGGACTATTCTTTTTGGGTAAAGGAGAAGCTGGATCTCCTGCTTGAAATCCATTCTAATTGGGCATATCACGATCTTGGGGAGGAAATTAATCTTTCACCTATTTCTGACCTCGACACTTCTATACACATCCCCGACATCTTGCAGCTAGCCGATTGGTCAATTCCACCAGAGCCTCATGATCACCCATGTGTTGAGGAACATATCTATTTCACTTTCGACCCTCCTTGTCTCCTAAACACTAGTCCTTTTATGGAATCGTTGGAAACTTCTCCCACTCCTACTTTACCTCACCTCAATATTGTGCTTGAAAATTTTAAAAGTGAGGTTGAAGAAAAATACACGGGGAATAAAAAGTGGGCATTAACACGTATAATATTTTTAAAGACCTTAATTATGAGGAGGAATTTCATAATTGAAGACATGATCCTTAACACTATTCCTCCTCCATTCTCCGACTAGGGCATCCCTTGGCATTCCTCTGGCCCACATACACACGAATATCATCTTGTCCTCCAGTGGCATAAGGGTTGAAATTTGAAGGAGGACGAGATCACATAGTGGTTAATTATGAAATCAACTTGTTGGTTAATGAGTCACTTTACGTCCGGCTGAAGATGTTACACTTAGCGCTTGTTGGGAGGCAACCCAACGTCTTATCTTCTATGTTTCAATAAGTCATTTTCATTTTTTATGTTTGTAGGAGTCAAAATAGCACCGGGAGGATATCCGACAAGAACCACGTCTGCCCGCCCTAGGTTGTACCTTTCCTTCCCAAGCATTCATGTGCATTATTCTTTTCACACATTGTTCATATCATCAGAGACGATGCTATTCAAGTTGGGGGGTAAGGGTAATTATTATAAAAATCTCATGCAACCTACTGCTTCATTTTGTTTTAAAAAAAACCCAACTGAGTTTTCATGATTCATGCTTTCATAAAAGAGACTCTAGAATGGAGAAGACTGTGGAAAATGATGAAGGAATGATTTTTTGTGTCTAGTCTTGGGAACTAATTTAGAATCTCCTAAGGTCTCTTAGCATAAAAAAAAATACTTGCACACTAATGGAACAGGAAGGACAAGCCTTCTATCATTTGATATGGTGTTTGATACTCTGCCCTCCCTAGTGAAGAGTTAGATAAAAAATAAATAAATAAATAAAAAATAAACATGGAAAATGCCCCTGATCTTAGTAACCGGGCCTACTTTTCCTAAGGCAAGAGTTGAGGTTCTCGTCAAACATTAAAGGGATGTGCAGCACCATGTGTTGAAAAAAAAGAATAAAAAAAATATGGAAAATGCCCCTGATCTTAGTAACCGAGCCTGCTTCTCCTAAGGTAAGAGTTGAGGTTTGCGTCAAACGGTGAAGGGTTGTGCAGCACCATGTGTTTGAAAAAAAAAGTGAAAGCTACTGTGATCAAAGCTCTGATCTGAGGGTGCAGAGTTGAAAGACACCTAGCTAAAATGGCAATTTGGAGGATGCAATTGTCTAAACTATGGATTTGGATTTCACGAGCTTAAATGCTATGAGACCTTGGGAGTATTTTGAGGATCATGTTCTAACCTATGGCTAGTTTGCGTTAATAATTTCAAAGTCCTAATCCTTAGTTTATTATGTGAAGGAGGATGTTACGTCCCGACGCGGAATATCGAGGGCGTGAGCGAGTCGTAATCAAGCGTGTCGATTAGAGCATGTACAAATTTAATTCTAAGACAAAGATTGATAAGAAAATGATACTTTTATTCCATCAAAATAGAGGTTTACATTGCTAATTCATAAGCCATAAAGGCAAATTATAAACTTCCAAACCCAAAGTACATGATTCTTGTAAAACACTAATGATCTATATAAATCCTAGAGAAAAGAAAATCACTCTTTCACTCTTGTCCATTCCCTTGTTCAATGTCATTTCCTGCAACAATTTAACCAAAACACAGGGTGAGTAAAAAGCTCAGTAAGATTTTATATCTCTAAAAACCAGACAATCTTTAAGTGTTTAACAATTTAAGTAATCTTTCCAAGTTGCATCGAAAAGTGTATAACATGAGTGGAATTTCTAAGTAATTGAGATAACAAGATATCAAGAGGAATTTTCAAGTAATAACTTTGAACAAGTAAAGAATTTCATGTAATTGGCCATTTCACGCAAGTCAAGTAATTCATGTAATTTTCAAGTAATCATGTAAACAAGTAATAAGTACAAATAGTGAAATGCCGTAAAAATCTAACAAGTCATGCACTTCGGTGCAATGCCACAACGTGGTCAATCAACTCCCATGGGTACAAGTACTTTCGGGCGTTCCTCCTAGGATCAGACCGGGCCCCATTAATGTCAGGCATTGGGTCGGTGGATCATAAGATCTCAAGTACGTTTAGACATCCACTTAACACTATGGCCAATGAATTTCAAGAATAAGCTAATTTGTAAAAAGTACAGATCTGACAAAAATCTCAGAAGTTGCAAGAGAAGTGAATAATAATTTTAAGGCATCATGTTTAACGACATTAAGTCGTGGAATTCAAGAACAAACGGTAATTATGAAGAAAATTCAAGTAAATAGAACTAATAGAATTATTTTAATTCCATAATTTAATCTTGTGTTAAATTGATTTAACAAGTGTTTAGGCATATTTTCAGAAAGTTTTTTATATCATGGAGGTATTTTAGTTTAGCCAAAATGCGGATTTTATAGCCAATCGGATTTCTGTTATGAACGTGGTGTAGGTAAGCACCATGTTCACGAAATCATTTGAGAATTCATTCTTAATTCTGTTAAAATTCATAAATATTAAGTTTTAGATAAGATGTATATACTTTTGAATTAAAATCGTGATTTCACATATTATTGATATTTTTAATGATAATAAGATCGGATAAATGATAATAAGATATAATAATAGATTTATCATGCTGAAAATAATTTAACATGCTAAAAAGTAATTTTTATATACCAATTTGCTGATAACATGATAAAACATATTTTTACATGCTGTATGCAATTTTCATATATTTATTTACTGATATTATGATAAATATAGATTCTCATGCTTAAGAAAATAGATTTATTATGCTAAAAATAGTTTCATCATGCTGAAAATAATTCTAACATGTTAAAGTAATTTTAACATGCTAGAAATAATTTTATCATACTGAGAGTAATTTTATCATGTTGAAAATTAATATTTAACATGCTAACATTAATACTTAACATGCTAAAATAATTATCATACATTAACTTTTTTTTTGATAGTTAGAGGTATAGAGCATGTATTAAATGAAAAAGTAATTGTACATCATAAGTCTGCAAAGCAGAGCTACCATACTCCGGACCACACAGGCTGTGGACTCAGAGATTAGCAAGAAAATATAATGAATCTATCAAAGATATTTTTTCCCCTTCTAGTTAGCCTCTTCTTCCCTTGGAACTCCATGCAACTTCTTGTGTCTTCAAGTATCTGAATTAGGATTGCAGATTTGGAAGTAGTATTGTCTTCAAAGATTCTGACACATCTTTCCTTCCATAATTTCCATATTGTAATGCGAAGCAAGAGTCTGGCAAATTTAATTATCTAACTTGAATTCTAAAATTCTGCTTGCAAAAGTTGCAGTTCATTGCTCAGTCCAATGGCCGGCCTTCTATGCAGATCAAATCTTATCAAAATATGTTTCCACACCCAGCTAGTGAATGAGCATTCAAAGAAAAGGTGGTCTTGTGTATCTCTTCCTTGGTTGCATAGGGGGCATCTGCTAGGAAGGTGTAATCCCTTTTTTTGTAGGTTCTCTGCTGTGGGAAGCTTGTTTAGTGCAGCTTGCCAAGCATAATGTGAAGCTATTTGTGATGTTGGGTTAGACCAGACCCACTCATGATGAATAAAATAAATTCCTTTATGTCGAATCTCTTCCCAGATATGGCTAACTCTTTTTATTTGTACATTATTCTTCCATTTGATGTCATCAGAATCTGCATTATGAATATGAACTTGCTGAATGGCATTCCATAGGTCTGCCATTTCCATTGAAAGTGCAGTTGGTAAATGTTGAGTAGTGGACAGCGGATCTAGAGGGGAAGGGTGAATAGATCTGCCCCTCTTTTCGCAATGCAACCCTCTATATAGCTAGATAAAATAAATCACAGCAGAATATAACTAGCTTATCGAAGAACACTATGATTCGCTTGGCAAGATGAGCAACTAATATATCGATTTGAACTTAAGCATGGATCTAGAACGAAGCAATCTCATAAATAAACCACAACACAAAGGATTTTAAGGTGGTTCAGACTGAATCACCAGTCCTACGTCCACCCCTCACCAAATTCGGTGAGGCTCCACTAGTGCCACGTACTAAACCGTAAATCAGAAAGACCTCCGATTGCCTTCCTACTAACCACAGGTAGGGACGTCAACACCGCAGATCAGACAACTTCCGATTGCCTTCCTACTAACCACTGGTAGGGACGATCTTCAGTTTCAAATGTTTGAATGAAATGGAAAGAGAACAAATATGAAAACACTCAAACAAGATATAGAATATGCTCAAAGAGAAAAGATATTGTCTGAGATTGCTGGAGCTTGAGTCTGATGCTTCGATGGTATCTTCTTCCTTGTGAAAAGATCTTGCTTGGATCACCTTGAGTTGATGAAGAAGATGAAGGATGCAGATTTGATCTCCCTTGAGAATGGGCTTCTTTGGATCACCTTGAGATGATGAAGAGGATGATGGTTGCAGCTTTATCTTCACTTGGCTTGGGGTTGATCTCCTCTTGAAGTAGCTTGAATCACTTGAGGATTTGATGAAGAACTTCTTCCCGGAGTACTGTTCACCGCTATAGTACTCGAACTCCTCTCCCTTGAACACACCCTTGCAGCCTCCTTTGATCTCCCAAATGATCAACTAGGGTTTCTAACCCTCTTGCATGTGTTTTATAACCTTTGAATGGTCCTTGGACATCCCCCAGACCAGATCCACAATCTATGGAAGATTGGGTGACTTTGGGGTTAAACAAATACAAGAAAAGGAGCTCTTCTCGAAGTGAAAAACAAAGTCAACATTGTTGGCTCGGGGCTGGCGGTCGACCTACAGAAGTTGGCGGTCGACCGCTATTGAGAAACGTTGTAGATTTTTAGTCCCTGGTATTTTCGGTCGACCGCTATTGGGCTGGCGGTCGATCGCCACTGAGACTCGTGCAGATTGGGAGCTGTTGGCTGGGGCAATCGACCGCCCCTGTGCTGGCGGTGGACCGCCAGCTGGGCAGACCCCGAGTTTTCTCGGGTCGGTCCATTAACCTCTTTAGCTCCGTTGCTTGAGTCCTTTAACTGTTCGTTCTCATTTGTGGCATCAACCTTGACTGTCTTGAAGATTTCTATTGATTATATCGCTCCTATAATCAAAATTTTATTCCGGGGGCTCCGTCCCCGGAAACCCCCACAAGGGGCGCTGCCCCCTTGACCCCCGCGACCTGACCAGGCAGGTCGATCCGCGTGCGAGGGCGCAATCATGAGCTTTCACTTTTGCCATCTCCACTCCATTCCTTGGCATATCTGTCATGAAAGAACATCAAGTAGTTTAGTCATATAAGAGTGGTAAAACATCAATGACTTATAGTGTTTTGCCATTATCAAAACCATGAATATCAAATGACTCAAATGACTATAGGATGATGTCGAATGACCCAAGTGACCACAAGATGACTCAATTGACCACATGGGCACAACGTTTCCCCCCTTTTTGATGATGGCAACACTGTGAGTCATTATGTGGCAGTAATATCCGAGATGGCAAAGTTTATGATATATGCGACATGTGCAGCTCAAGATCCATGATAGTGAAAGCATGTGAATGCGGATATGTATGCATGGATGATCAAAGCATGTGAATGCTATGCACAAACCCTCATCACATATGAAAACTCAAAGCTCACAAGGTTCTCTCCCCCATGGACTCTCTCCCGTCTAAAATTCACTCTCCCCCTTGGACAACTCACAAAGGCCGCACAAAGGACTCATAACAAGATATTTTCTCCCCTTTTGACAGCAGCAAAAAGGAGGGTTAAGATAGAGAAGGTAACTAATGTCTGAGAGACCAGAGCTGAATGAGAGTGGAGAGTAAGCCAATATATGTAAACTTGAAACAGACCGTGAGCAACATAGATGGTTTAAAGCTAATGAAATCTGAGATCATCAACAGAGTTTGAAAAACATCTACATCCATGTTTTAATAGAAATGAACCAGAAGTGCATATCATGACAGTGTTTAATCTTCCCTTGTCTTATACATCCATATTCAATAACGATAAAGGGAATAGCACAAAAACTAGTATTGAGGCTAAACAAGCATGAGTAAAGCATGGAATTGTATGATTGCAGCATGTTTGATTTTTCAGTAAGTTTTGTATTTGAAGGCACATGACTCATATTTTACGAGCAATCAAGTCTAGTACATGCCTCCTAGCCGTAAGAATACACGTTGTTTAGACGCCAGTATCCCTAGGTATTTGGCAAGACTGACAGTCATGCTTCAGAATGAACAGAGAAAGCAAAGTCACGTCATGACATATCGAATCTCATTTCTTTGATGAGAATAAATATTTCTCAGCAATTATGCCAGTGCTCTACCTAGAGTCTAAATATAATTAAGACAGAGATAACATGGGCACATCATGACATATCATTCGTCACTTGATTTGATGACGTGACATATTTCTCCGTGCAACAATATCATTGCTTTGTCAAATGGATTTCCAAGAATTCCAGCTCATCAAGATGTTTAAGAACAATACTAAACCTGAGTGTATCACCAAGATGGTCATGAATTTTGAATTTTCAGATATCAGGATAGTCATTCAAAGTATAATATGCAATTTCTAGTTAAGGTCTATTAAAACCACAGAACATAGATGGTTTCAGAATAAATATTTCAGAACTTCAAGGAAATCATTAAATCTGAACCATTTTTATTGGATGGACAATCATCATGGCATATAATAGAAAGCTCTTACGCCGTAGTTCTGTCGGTCTCATGATCTCAAATCAGACTGTAAGCCAAGTGAAGTGCAGATTACAAGAGGTTAAGAGAATCAACAAAACTCCCCCTAAAGATATGCAATGGATGCACGAAGGAGTTATGTTTGCAAGTAAGTTGAATGGCAAATGAGGTTGACCTAGTCACTCATGAAGGTGGCAGAAATGAAATGTATGACCCAACCCATGATTGTACACTTATTAAATGCAACAGAATGAAGATGAAATATATCCATGAATGCATCAAAGAGACAACTCTCCCTTACTATATGGCCTATATGTGACAGTGACGTATGGTACTTGGCGGAGGTGAAACCTCACGCATATTGAGTGCTTCTAGACAAGCATAGCCTGTCTTTCCATACATCAACATTTAATATACCATGGCCATGCAAGAAGGATGCTACACAAACCATGCAATGCATTATGAACGTGAATTTAATTTTATTATGCATCATGACGACATGCAATGCTACACCATATGCAAAATGACACATTTACATATAAACAATGTATGGCCACCAATCTGCAAAAACACACAACTAAATTGAACAAAATCATCATTTCAAATTTTATTGGCCTGAGGTCGGCAAAGACCAAGCTCTCTTCTGAGTGTTGAAAATCTGTCGTTACACAAGGGCTTGGTGAAAATATCAGGAATTTGATTTAGAGTATCAACAAAATATAGTCCAAAATTTTTCTTAACGACCTTATCTCTAATGAAGTGATGCCTAATCTCAATATGCTTAGTCCTAGAGTGTTGAACTGGATTTTTAGCAAGGTTGATAGCACTGGTGTTATCACACAGAATCGGGACACAACCAAGATCCACTAAGTAGTCTTGGAGTTGGTGTTTAATCCATAACACTTGGGTGCCACAGCTCCCCGTAGCAACATATTCTGCCTCTGTAGTTGAGAGGGTAACCGAGTGTTGTTTCTTGGAGGCCCAAGAAACTAAACACCCCCCCAGAAACTGGCAGTAGCCACTAGTACTTTTGCGATCCAGCTTGCATCCAGCATAGTCCGCATCAGAATAAAATATAAGAGATAAATCACATGATGACGGATACCACAATCCCAAATCTTGAGTGCCGGTAAGATATCTAAGGATACGTTTGACGGCAGTCAAGTGGGATTCTCTAGGACTAGCTTAAAATCTAGCACAAAAGCATACACTAAACTGGATATCTGGTCGGGATGTAGTCAAGTAAAGCAAAGATCCGATCATACCTCTATAGATCTTTGCATCTACTAATTTACCATTTTCATCTGAATCCAATGATGTTGTGGTGCTCATAGGAGTTGCAATGATTTTGCTGTTCATCATGTCAAATCTTTTTAGCAGCTCCTTGATGTATTTGGCTTGACTTATGAAGCAACCATCTTGTCCTTGGTTGACCTGTAAACCGAGAAAGAATTGGAGTTCTTCCATTAGGCTCATCTTAAATTCGCTAGTCATGAGGTTAGCAAATTCCTCACACATTTCAGATTTAGTAGAACCAAACACAATATCATCAACATAAATTTGAACAATCAAGATGTTCTTACCTTGCTTCTTGGTGAAAAGTGTTTGATCTACCTTACCTCGTGTGTACCCTTTTTCAATGAGAAACGAGCTTAGTCTCCCATACCAAGCTCTTGGTGCTTGCTTAAGTCCATAAAGTGCCCTGTCTAGCTTGTATACAAAATCTGCATGGTTAGAATTATCAAAGCCAGGGGGCTGCTCAACATAGACTTCTTCTTTGATCAAGCCATTCAAGAAAGCACTTTTTACATCCATTTGATACAGCTTTATTCTAAGGAGCATGCAAAGGCAAGTAAAATTCTGATGGCCTCAAGTCTAGCAACTGGGGCATAAGATTCCTCAAAGTCTACCCCAAACTCTTGATTATACCCTTGAGCCACCAATCTAGCCTTGTTTCTTATTATCTTGCCATCCTCACTTAGTTTGTTCCTAAAAACCCACTTAGTGCCTATGACAGATTGTGATGAAGGTTTAGGAACAAGATGCCAAACTTTATTTCTTTCAAACTGGTTTAACTCGTCTTGCATTGAATTTATCCAGTTTTCATCTTTTAATGCCTCATCAACACTCTTGGGTTCAATCTGGGAGACAAGAGCAAGTTGATCTAATTCTTCCACAATTCTAAAATGTGACCTTGTTCTAGATGGGTCATTCAAGCTACCAATGACATTTTCTAAAGGATGATCCTTTAGAATTCTAATGTTTGCAGCATCATTACCTTCTACTGGAGCTTGATCCCTTGCATTACTTGATTTGGCTAGGTCACCATCTTCTTTTATTTCTTCTTGTGGAGAATCACTCTTGTCCTTCATGCTTAGGAATTCCCCGTCTTCATCATTTTTCCTGCAAGAGTTATCATTGTTAGAATCATCATGATATTCATCAAAAGAGACATGAGGTGATTCTTCCACAGTTTGATTCTTAACATTGTAAATTCTATAAGCCCTAGATCTATCAGAATATCCAAGGAATATACCTTCATCACTCTTGGGCTCGAATTTATCTAAATCTCTTTTGTCATTATTGTGGATGAAGCATTTTGACCCAAACACTTTCATATGTGTGAGAGAAGGCTTTTTACCTTTCAACAACTCATAAGGAGTCTTTTTGGTGTGTGGCCTTACCATAGAGCGGTTGATAATATAACATGCCGAGTTTACCGCTTTAGCCCAAAATTTTCTTGGGAGTTGCCGTTCAGCAAGCATTGTTCTTGCCATCTCTATGAGTGTTTGGTTTCTTCTTTCAACTACACCGTTTTGCTCTGGGGTTCTTCGTGAAGAAAACCAGTGTGAAATGCCTTCAGCCCTATAAAGATTATAGAAGTCAGCATTTTTAAATTCACCACCATGATCAGATTGAATGTTGGAGATTTTGAACTCACCATCTTACTTTATCTTCATATAGAGTGCCTGAAACTCATCAAAAGCATCATTTTTATGTGTGAGAAAGAAAACTCATGTGAACCTAGAGTAATCATCCATCAAGACATATCCATATTTTCTACCACTTAAACTAGTAGTTTTGGTTGGACCAAACAAATCCATATGAATCAGCTCAAGTGGTTTAGATGACATGTGTACAGATCTAGCCTTGAAGGATTTTCTTGTTTGTTTACCTATGGCACATGCATCACACAATTTGTTTTCTTGTTTAAAAGAAAGTTCAGGCAACCCATTAACCATTGAATACTTTAACAATTTATGTAAGACATTGTAGCTAGCATGACCTAGTCTACGATGCCATAACCATGCAAGTTCAGATTTTGGTGCAGCAAGATAAAGATTTAAATGAGCAGGATCATCTAAGTCAATCATGTAAACATTGTTAACTCTCTTACCAGAAAATTTTACCTTGTCAGATTTTAGTTCAAGGATTCTACATTCATGAGAGTCAAACAGCACTTTGTGACCTTTATCACACAATTGACTTATACTAAGTAGGTTGTATTTCAAACCTTTAACTAGCAGTACGTTACAAATGGGGTTGGAGAGGTTCTTACCTACATTACCTGTTCCAATGATTTTTCCCTTGTTGTTCCCTCCAAATGTGACATATCCTCCTTCCTTTTCTTCCAAGAGATAAAATTTTATTTTGTCTCCAGTCATGTGTCTTGAACAGCCGCTATCAAGGTACCACCTGTTATGCATGACTGCAAGACACTCCTGCACAAGCAATTAAGCAATTGTGTTTGGAACCCAACCAAATTTGGGTCCCATCAAACTCTTCAGATTTTCAAAACATGAAACCATTTCTTTTGGAATCCAAACCTTCCTACCATTCATGTTTTGTTTGCTTAGAGCAGGGATTTGGTTTTTAGTTTCAGCTTTGACATTCACATTTTGTTTAGAAGCTCTTTATTGAATTTTGTGAAAGTTTGAGGAAGTTTGCTTCGTAAACCATTGAGACCGTTGGTTGGTTTTGGGTTGAAAGTGATTGTTTTGCCACCTAAGGGATTGAGACTTATAAGATTGGTGAACACATGAATCATAATTTCCCCAAAAGTAGGGTGGTGTTGGCCTATATGAATGTGCAATCTAGTTATGGTGATATCTGGAAGATTGAGCATGTAATGGCCAAGGAAGTGTTGACCTATGTTGCGGGGAAGGTCGACCTTTCTTAGGCTTTTTGACAGACTTTTTGGGAATTTTAGTGACTGCCTCTTCAATCTTTTCTTTCCCTTTCTCCTTTTATTTTTGTTGGTTTTGTGTGGGAGTTGTGTTTGAGGTGGAAGCTTCGGAAGATGAAATAAATGTGACAGTTTTTAGCCCAAATGGCCTTTTGTTTGTTGGATCAAAACCCAACCCATCTTTGTTGTGGTTCATTCTAGTTCCTAGCAATGCATCTAGATTTTGTCTTCCATCCACAAACTTTTCTAAAGATTATTGTTTATCCTTCAACTCTTTTTGTAGGTTTTTAATATTTTGAAGAAGTTGAATGTTGACTTGTTTGACAGCTTCATACTTTTCATTGCTCAATTTGCTATCCTTTTCATAGGTTTGCTTTTTTAGCTTCATGCTATCAATCTCATTTCTTAAATCTTCATTTTCAGTTTCCAAGTCAGCCATTTCTTTTTTTCCTTCCTCCAAGTTCTCAATCATTTTCTTAAGATCTTCAATTTCAGTTTCAAGTAGAGCATTCTTATCATTCATATCATGATCATGCACAAAGAAGTTAATTTTTTTTAATGATTTATTCTCCTTTTTGTACATGTCATATTTTTTCATGAGCTGTTGGAGAGGGGGATTTCTGTAGCCCAATTAAGAGCAGTCAAACTAGGCCCATCAGGACCGAACGAGGCTCAGCTCATCCAAGTGACATCCCTCTAGGGCCCACTTCGGCAGAAAAGCCCAATAAAGATCACTCGGGATCCCATCCTTCCTCGGCGGCCCTGAGACTCGGAAGGCCTGAACGTCAGAATGGAGGAAGACCCACGCCCGAGCCATCCCTCCATCAGGATGAAGGGCGAGCGCTCCGCGCCCACTCCGATCCGACTGCCTTCGAGCTATGCCTATCCCTCGGACAGGGCTGGCACTTCTCATGCTTGGATCGACTGACAAATACTTATCCATGCAGCCGTTGACAGTCCTTTATGAGCAGGAGTTCAACGGGATAAGGGAGCCACGATCCCCCAAGGTCATGAAGAGCCCACGATGAGGACGTAACGATCCCATGATGAGGACGTAACTCCAGCCTGAAACTCCTCAACTTATGGGACTCATCAGGGGAACTCGCTATATAAACCAGGGACTCCCTCCGGCGGCAGGTAAGGCAGATATATGCCTAACATTCCCTGAGCAGGAACCACTTCACCATCATGGTGTTGGGGAATCTCGCGCATCTCTTTCTACCTCCCTCAATACCTTCCACCATTGCTCTACTGACTTAAGCATCGAACCATCCCTGGGCCTCCTGATTCGTTTCCCTTTCTCTACAGTTGACTATTCGGTGATCATCCTCCCAGCTCAGGATCAGCGCGAGATCACGCCCCCTCATCTAGCGCCGTCTGTGGGAATCGACCAAAGAGCTAGTATGGTGAGAAGAAGTTCAGGGAGGAGGTCCGCCGGCGACAGGGGAAAGGCCACAGAGGCGGCGGGGGAATGCCCCTCACAAGCCTCCCAAAACCCCCCCTCCGGTGCAAGCACTCCCGCCGACGGACCGCCCCCTCCGCCTGCGGCCGGGCTGCCGCCCCCGCCTCCCACGACGGTAGGGCTGTCGCTCAACGGCGGCGCCGACGCCTTCCAAGCCCTCAACGCGAAACTGGACGACCTCGTGGAACTCATGAGGACCCAGGCGGCCAGGGATGGAAGGTCACGCGCCCCTCCGGAGAGCCCTCCCCATGACAACGTGTCCCAACACACCACCGGAGGCCACTTCACCCTCCGAGGACAGCAGCTCATCCGCAACAAAGTAGGAGGACCCTCGCAAGCTCCCCCTCCGGAGCAGGAGGCTTCCTCCACGCCGAAGCGGGGCAGGCATGGAGCACGCCGTCCCCTCCCGGAGATCGAAGTCCCCAGGGAGCGCCAAGACAGCCTACCTTCACGCCCCCTCACCCTACGGTGCAGCGGCAGCCAGAGCTATCCCTCCGACTACGGGAATTTAAGAGGTGTTTCGTAGAGCAGGAGCGCACCCTGTGAGCCCTGTAGAAGACCTCTCCACCAGAGGACGAGGAGAGATCCCCGTTCTCTAACCATATCTTGAAGGCAGAGGTATCTCCCCGAACCTCTATCCCGACCTTCAAGCCCTACGACGGCCAGGGCGACCCGGCCGACCACTTTGACAGCTTCGACGCTCTGATGACCCTTCACGGAGCATCCGACGCCATCAAGTGCCGAGCCTTTGCGACCACCCTGGTCCAAGGCGCCCAAGCATGGTTCCGGGCCCTCGCCCCCGGATCCATCCGAGACTTCAAGCAGTTCGGGCGAGTATTCAAGGAGAGTTTCACCGGTAGCGCCCCCCCAAGGTCGGTAGCGGGGCTTTTGGCCCTCAAACATGCGCGAGGGGAAAAACTTCGGGCCTACATCCTCCGATTCAAATTGGAAGCCCTGAGGATCCCCCGCTTGGACGTCACCTCGGCCATAACCGCTCTAACCGGGGGCACCCGCGACTAGAACCTCCGCCGCGAGCTTGTCCTCCACCCTCCCTTGACCCTTACTACGCTAGTGACTCTGGCATTGCGCCACGCCGAGTGCAAGGAAGTGCTCAGTGCCTGGCGAGATGCAACCGGATCGGGTCAGGAGGGGGACAAGAAGCGGGCACCTGAGCCAAACTCGGACCCAGGAAAAAGGCGTAATCGAGACGGGGAACACAAGGAACCGTCGCGGAAGTATGAGCGGTACACTCCCCTAACCGCTCTAGTATACGAGATTTATGAAGACATCAAAGGATCAGGCCTCCTCCTCCAACCCGAGCCAATGAAGTCAAAGAACCGCAGTCGCAGCAAGCATTGCCTGTTCCACAGCGACCACGGACATCATACTGGCGACTGCCACCAGCTCGAGGATGAGATCGAGCGTCTCATTCGTCAGGGGCACCTCTCCCGGTTCGTGGCCGGGCACCAGAAAGATCGAGGCGCCCCAGAGGAGATCGACAACACCCCCCGAGAGATCCACATCAACGTCATCGCCGGAGGAGCTGCATCAGGAGGAGATAGCGGCCGAGGAAGGAAGCGTCATGCTGAGCGGGCGAGCCAAGCCATCGAGCCTCTCAGGGCCCCGCTAAGCGAACCCCAGGTCATAATCTTCTCCGACCAAGACCTGGAGGGGCTGAGCACCCCGCACGATGACGCCCTGGTGATATCGGCCACAATAAACCATTGTAACGTAGACATGATTATGGTTGACAATGGAAGTGCCCCTGATGTATTATCCTACGAATGTTTCCTTAAGATGGGAGAGGATCCGTCTAAACTCCGCCCGATCCGGACCCCCCTGTGCGGGTTCAATGGCCAGGCCACCTATCCCGAGGGAGCCCTAAGCCTGCCGGTTACTCTTGGCACCCCACCCAAGACCGTTATGGTCATGGTGGACTTCATAGTGATCAAAGGTATGATAGCATACAACACAATCTTCGGTCGAGGAATCCTCAGCCGAACGAAAGTGGTGCCTTCTACCTATCACCAAAAGATGTAGTTCCCCACCAAAAATGGATTGGGGGAAGTCCGAGGTAACCAGGCAATGGCCCGAAGGTGCTACAATATCTCGGTCAAAGCAACAAGGCCGGACGGGAAAAATAAGGGCCCCGGAGAAATCGAGGAAAAATCCGCAACTGCCGAACCTGGAGGTGAATTGCTAGCGATTTTTCTAAACGACGACCCGACCCTAGGAGTAAAGATCGGACCCGACCTAACATCTGAGGTTCAACAGCAATACAAAGAGTTCCTTTCCGCGTACATCTAGGTCTTTGCATGGTCTGATGATCAACTCCCCGGGATACCGGAAGAGACGGTGGTGCACAAGCTCAACCTCGACCCAACCATGAAGCCCGTGCAACAGCGTAGAAGGAAGCATGCACCAGAGAAGCAGACAATTATCAAGGAGTAGGTCACCAAGGGGTAGAAGACTGGCCTCTTTAGACCGGTCCTGTACCCGACGGGGCTAGCTAACGTCGTCCTGGTGCCGAAAGCTTCTGGAAAGTTGCGGATGTGTGTGGACTTCACCGACTTGAATAAGGCTACTCCAAAGGATTGCTATCCCTTACCGAGCATCGACCAACTGGTTGATTCAACCTCGGGCAATGAGATACTCAGCTTCCTGGATGCCTACTCAGGTTACCACCAGATCAGAATGCACCCCGAAGACATCGAGAAGACCGCCTTTGTCACCGACTTCGGCGTACACTGCTACACCCGGATGCCTTTCGAGTTAAAGAATGCCGGAGCCACGTACCAAAGGCTAGTCAACCATATGTTCGAGGGATAGCTCGGTCGAAACGTCGAGGCCTATATTGACGACATGCTCGTGAAGACCCCCAAGGCCGAGGACCACTTCGACGACCTAGCAAAAACTTTCAACACCCTCCTGAAGTACAACATGAAGCTCAACCCCGCCAAGTGCGCCTTCGGAGTAAAGTCTGGGAAATTCTTGGGCTTCTTAGTCACTCAGCATGGGATTGAGGCCAACCCCGACAAGGTCCAGGCCATCCTGGACATGCGCCCACCCACCTGCATCAAAGACGTTCAACGCCTTACCGGGCGCGTTGCTGTGCTCAGTAGATTCCTGTCCCGCGCGGCTGAACGATGTCTACCCTTCTTCAAACTATTGAGGGGGCCAAAAATGGCATCTACCACATTCGCATGGGACAAGGAATGCCAAAGAGCGTTCACCGAGCTTAAGGGGTTCCTGGCTTCGCCCCCAGTGCTTTCCAAGCCCGTCCCAGGGGAAGCCTTGTATCTCTATCTCTCGGTAACTCCATCCACAGTTAGCTCGGTCCTAGTCAAAAATGACTCGGGAATCGAGAGACCGGTCTACTACACAAACAAGGTGCTCAACGAGGCTGAGAAAAGGTACCCCTCAACCAAGAAACTTGTGCTAGCGTTGGTTACCTCGGCCAAGCGCCTCCGACCCTATTTACAAGGGCACTCCATCACCGTGTTGACCGGCTCGCTCACCCTGAAGCCTCAGGACACCTCGTCAAGTGGGCCATCATGCTCGGGGCCTACGATATATAATATCGGCCTCGCTCGGCTATCACAGGCCAGGCGCTCGCCGACTTCATCGCCGAGAGCACCATCCTGACTGAAGAAAGATCTCCGTCCGCACCCGGGCCGACCTGGGAACTGTTCGTTGACGGATCATCCAATTCATCCGAAAAGCGGTGCCGGCATCCTCCTGAAGTCCCCCGAAGGGGCAGAGCTACAATACGCCCTAAAGTTCAACTTCCAAGCATCCAACAATGCTTCCGAGTATGAGGCCCTCATATCGGGAGCCCGCATAGCCCGGCGGTTAGGGGTTGAGCGAGTCAGGATTCACACCGACTCCCAACTAGTCGCTAGCCAGGTCAACGGTGATTATGAAGCTTGGAAGGCACCGATGATCAAATACCTCCAACTGGTCAAGACTGTGGCACAACAGTTCGAGAGTTTTGAAGTAGTCCGGATAGCTCGGGAGGAAAACTCCCGAGCGGACGCGCTCTCTCGGCTGTCCTCCTCTCTTGACCTCGAGGGTACTCGATCGGTCCTTCTCGAAGAGCTTGAGCGCCCGAGCATTGATTCGGAACACCTAGCTATTGACTCAGCCTCCCCAGGCGACTGGCGTACCCCCTACCTGTCGTGGCTCCAAGACTCCCAGGAGCCTCCCGACCCTCGGGAAGCCCAAAGGTTGAAATACCAAGCTCGGCGATTCGTCACTCTGGATGGCGCACTTTATCGGAGATCCTTCCCTGGATCTCTTTTGAAGTGCCTCGGCACCGACGAAACCAACCGAGCAATCGAAGAAGTTCACGAAGGTCTGTGCGGGGCGCATTTGGGGGGAAGGTCACTCGCTAGGATCTTGCTACCGCGAGGTTATTGGTGGCCCACCCTACAGCGTGACTGCTCGACCTACATACAACGTTGTGACCATTGCCAGCGATTCGACCACTTGGTCCATCAGCCAGCAACGGAGCTCGTCACCCTAGCCGAGCCTTATCCTTTCACTCGCTGGGGAATCGACATCCTCGGGCCGTTCCCCACGGCCCAGGCCCAGAAGAAGTTCATTATCGTCGCCATCGACTACTTTACTAAGTGGATCGAGGTCGAAGCCACGGCAAGGATCACCGAGACAGTCGTCTAAAATTTCGTTTGGAAGTCGATCATCTGTCGCTACGGCATCCCCCGGGTGATAGTGAGCGATAATGGTCGGCAATTTGATTCTCGGTACTTCCGAGACAGATGCGCCGACCTCAATATTCGCAATCACTTCACTTTGGTCGCCCACCCTCAGGCTAACGGGCTGGTCGAAAATGCCAACAAGGCTATCTTAAAAGGCATCAAGACTAGGCTTGGTAAAGCCAAGGGCAGCTAGCTCGAGGAATTGCCGAACGTACTCTGGTCGCACAGAATGACTCCCAGAACGGCAACCGGTGAAAGCCCTTTTCAGCTGGTATACGGTATCGAGGCCGTGATCCCGTTGGAAATTGGCAACCCCTCCCTCCGAGTCATCTGCTTCTCGTCCGAGGCAAATGACCAGAAACTGCTCGAAAATCTTGACTTAGCAGATGAAATCTGGGAGATTGCCAGCATCAGAGGAACGGAGTACCAACGCCGCCTTACTCGATACTACAACGCCAAAGTCTGAGATAGACACTTCCAGCCGGGAGACTTCATCCTCAGGAAAGCCGAAGCCTCTCAACCACTTGAGGCGGCGGGCAAGTTATCCCCTAACTTGGAAGGCCCCTACCGAGTGGTCGAGATGCTCGGTAAAGGAGCATACCGTCTATCTACGATGGAAGGAGAGCCTGTCCCTCGGACCTGGAACGCAACTACATTACGCAAGTTCTACTTCTGAGTACTGAGTATTGTGTAAATGACATGAGATAAGACAAAAGGCTCCTTTCTTTTTATTCAAACAACCCGTTTGTACATCAGGAAGGTCGAAGCCAATAGAATACATGTCAAAAAAGCAAAAGATCCACCCAGCGCCGTCGTATGAGCCCATCGCTCGACTGACTCGGATGACCTTCCTGCGTCCAGCCACTGACTCTGCCCAGTGCAGAAACTGGCTCGGATAAAGGATAGTTGACCCCGCTGGCTCGGGTAGCTCGAGACAAAGGTGACAGAGGGATTAAGAAAGAGAAGGCTATCTTCCAAGTTGAACTTGGAAGAGAAGGGGGAGAGTGAATACATATGAAAGCATCTTCCCCTCCAAACTGCCAACTCTTTGGAAGAAAGAGAGTGCAGGCACCCTCCGAAGAGTGAAAGAAATGAGGAGTAGAGCAGAAGAGGGAAAAAGAGGCTGCAAGAAAGAAAAAGAAACCAGCAGAGCTGGATGAGGAGGCAGGGGAAGGCCCGGGAGGGAAGGAGCTTGGTTGGCTTCCTCCTCCCATCCGTGAAGCGAGCAGGAAGGGACGGGTAGCAGGGATGTCTGATGCCCCCATCCGTCCTCCATCTCACCCCCCTGCAAGTGCCGCCGGAACTGATAAAGGGAAAACGGCGTGCCTTTGCG
The DNA here is from genome assembly GCA_022559845.1 of Amorphophallus konjac. Taxonomy (NCBI): domain Eukaryota; kingdom Viridiplantae; phylum Streptophyta; class Magnoliopsida; order Alismatales; family Araceae; genus Amorphophallus; species Amorphophallus konjac. The sequence continues at coordinate 114,267,764 of CM040121.1, forward strand.
CATCGGCCCCTTTTCAAGTCTGCCCGCCGGCCGTCGACTCCTTTTCAAGTCCGGAGCAGCAGGAACTCCCTGCCCCCCGTCGTCGGCAGCCTCCTCATCTGGAGCTTCCTCCATGCTCCGAATACAACGGCACAACGCTACATGAAGAAGGAACGAGGAAAGACTGTCAGGGAAAACCCTAAGCGGTGGAGAGGAAGGGACGCCCTTCAGTCCTTCTTATAGGCAAAGGGAGGCTACTTACCTTAAATGATTCCCCCCCTAGAAAACACGCCAGAAGGATTTCTCCCTACGAACGGTCACCTCAAACTTCTCATCTTCCGCCCTAGCGGGACACACGAAGCAGCCAGACATTTAAAGCGTGGGAAAATGGAAAGACACCCTATCAGACGCTCACCCAACCATTATGCGAGATTCATGTAGAAAATATCAGTTCTTTCCAACAACCGCAGATACGCTGGACAGAATACGGCAATGGCGATATGGAACAGATAAGTCTTCATCACAATGCCACTGTCTTATTTATCTCGACACAAAAAAGGGAGTCTTTTCCTTCAAAAAGGGAAAAGGTATGCAAAAAGAAGAAGCGAAACAGACACATCAGGCCTCTGGCCCACCATGAAGACCGGAAGTAGAGGGCTCGAGCGGTCTGCCCCCGGCAGCCTCGGCGACGACGGACCCTGGCACCAACCCCACCGGCGTGGGAACTGCCTCGGTTGCGTGCCCTCCCGAGGCATCCGGAGTTGGCGACCCCTCGGGTGATGAGCCCTCAGGATCCTCTTCATCCTGCGTCGAAACAGAGGAACTAGAGGATGACAAGTCCGAGTCATAACATTGACCGGACGGGAAGTCAACCACTCCGGACGCCTGCTCCTCGGCGTAAGAAATGGCCCAGTCGTAGCCCTGCTAGAACGCCTTGCGGATGCCCCGGCGGAGTCCTAGCTCATAGTAGGGGAGGGCAGCCTCCTTAAGGTCGAACCGGTAAGCCTCTGAGCTCTTGTATTGCTCTAGAGCCTCCGCCCCGGCCGATCCCACCCTATCGGCGAGGTCAGCCTCCCTCTGCTCCGCCTCGGCTGCCTTCCGCTCGGCCTCAGCAGTTCGCCCTTTGACCGCCGCCACCTGCTTCTCCGCGTCAGCTCGATCAGCCTCGGCCTCCCGCCGAAGACACTCGGCTTCCTCCGCACTGTCTACTAGCTCGGCACGCTCGGTCTCCCACCGACCGTCCAGCTCAACGCGTGCTAAGCGCTCCTCTTAGAGAAGCCGATTCTTCCTCTCGAGCGATTCACGTGCCTTGGCCAGCTGCTCGGCTAGCGCCCGGGTCTCCACTTGGCTTGATCATACCAGCTCCCTGATTGAGGAGAGCTCCCGCCGAAGCCCGTCACGCTCCTTGATGAGCCAAGTCAACCTCCTGTCCGTCCCACCGAGGGTCCAGGCCAGGTTCGCTCGCTCCCACTCCGATCGAGCGTACGCTTCTGCCAGAACCGCCCCCATCTGGACCAGGGCCAAGCCGCCCTCCATAACCCCGGCGAGAGCTGTGGACGGGGAGTGCTGCCTACCTCCCCCCCTCACCTTCGCGGATATACCATGACACACCTGGCACAGGGGGCCCGAGATACCCAGCCTCTCCAAGGCCGTCGAAACGGAGAACCCCCCATCGCCTGGCGCCCCACCGTATGGCCCGGATCGAGCCCCAGCCTCGGCCGCCCCTCGCGTCCCGGTCGGATTTTCCTGTGGCCTCTCCACACGGATCGGCTCGACACTGGCATCGCCACCTGGAGCACCAGCCTTGGCCGCGATCACAGCGCCCCCATCTTCGGCCACGGCCCCCTCGGCTCCGGCCGAGGGGAGAGCCGGGTCGGCCCCGCTGCCGGTTGCAGGAGCACCCTCGGCCCCCTCGGTCCATGCCAAAGGAGGAACCGAGCCCGCATCATCGCCGCCAGCGGGGGCAGCCCCGAACTCCTCGGGCCCCTCTGGCTCGGATGGTGGGAGAGCCCACCCGGTAGGGTTGGCCCCACTGTGCTCGGTGGGGGGGTGAGCCGCGGTAGGGTCACCTTCGACCGTGGGTACGACCCCGGCCTTCTTGGCCCGCTTTCTGGCCCTCGCAACGGCCCGGATCATACCCTCCAAGGGGCCCTTATGCTTGGGTCCCCGCGGTCCGGAGGATTCGCCCTGGGCCACTCCCTTGCCCTTATCTTTGGTTCGGGAGCGACCCACGGGAGCAGTCGGTTCGTCGGCAGCCGAGTCATCTCCAAGCTCGATCACCTCTACGGCCTCCTTCAGAGGCTCCCGCCTGGTGTCTGCACAAAGAAGAAGGCGTATTCAGAAAAGAAAGGCGACCCCCGCATCCGAAAGAAAATCTAAGTTGTGGCACCTGAGCCCGATGGGTGCAGCCGCGTGAGAAGACACCGCTCGATATTCTCCGGTGTCACCAGTTCCTCGGTGGACTGGCAGTTTTTCAGCAGGGCGGCTGCGTACTTCTCCACGTGAGGGGGGAACTCATCATGCCTAGGAGGGATATTAGGGTAGAAATTGGGGATTACCAAGCACATCCAGGTTTCCTCCACTGAACAAATCTTCACCTAGAAGAATTGGGTTTTCCACCCTTTATGCGAAGAATCCTTCACCGCCAAAGAGATACAACTCCTATTCCGCCTCGCCTGGATGAAATAAAAGCCCTTCCCCGCCGAAGGATGCGCTTTCAACTCAAAGAAATAGTGAAAGAGGTCCATGAAAGGAGGAACTCCACACTGACGACAGAGAATGAGGAAGGTGACGCGTCGTTCCGACCTCCGAGGAAAGGGGGCCCCTTCAGTTCAAATCCGTCAGGATCATCATTAACACGGGCACAGGTGACCACGACACGTGGCTTTCCACACACCGCCAGATCTCCACCCACCTGAGCCACGCTGGTCAGAAACCCCAAGCGGCTACTCGTCCGAGCTTACTAAAGCTCGGGAGTAGGAGGGGGACAAGTGGAGAGGGGGATTTCTGTAGCCCAATTAAGAGCAGCCAAACTAGGCCCATCAGGACCGAACGAGGCTCAGCTCATCCAAGTGACAGCCCTCTAGGGCCCACTTCGGCCGAAAAGCCCAATAAAGATCACTCGGGATCCCATCCTTCCTCGGCGGCCCTGAGGCTCGGAAGGCCTGAACGTGAGAACGGAGGAAGACCCACGCCCGAGCCATCCCTCCATCAGGATGAAGGGCGAGCGCTCCGCGCCCACTCCGATCCGACTGCCTCTGAGTTATGCCTATCGCCCGGACAGGGCTGGCACTTCTTATGCTTGGATCGACTGACAAATACTTATCCATGCAGCCGTTGACAGTCCTTTATGAGCAGGAGTTCAGCGGGATAAGGGAGCCACGATCCCCCAAGGTCATGAAGAGCCCACGATGAGGACGTAATGATCCCATGATGAGGACGTAACTCCCGCCTGAAACTCCTCAACTTATGGGACTCATCAGGGGAACTCGCTATATAAACCATGGACTCCCTCCGGTGGCAGGTAAGGCAGATATAGGCCTAACACTCCCTGAGTAGGAACCACTTCACCATCTTGGTGTTGGGGAATCTCGCGAATCTCTTTCTACCTCCCTCAATACCTTCCAGCATTGCTCTACTGACTTAAGCATCGGAGGGTTTCCCCAGGGAACCATCCCTGGGCCTCCTGATTCGTTTCTCTTTCTCTGCAGTTCACTATCCGGTGATCATCTTCCCAGCTCAGGACCAGCGCGAGATCACGCCCCCTCAGCTGTATATATGCTTCCTCCCAATCATCAAGTGTGTAATTTTTAAATTGAGAGTTTACCTCAGTTTCTTCGTCACCTTTGACCATGAGATAAAGATCTTCTTTTTCCTTGTCCGAGGAGCTAGTTCCACCATCACTTTCTTCCTCGTCACTCTAGGTGGACACCATGGCCTTGTTCTTCTTCTTGCCCTTCCATTTGTCAGCCTTTTTGAATCTGTCAGGACAATCAGTCTTGAAATGCCCTGGTTTGTTGCAAGAATAACAAATGATTTTGTTAGATTTCTTAAAGTTTTCAGAATTAGATTTGAAACCATTTCTTACCTTTGACCTTCCTCTCATGAAGCTCTTACCTTCCTTTCTCAAAAATTTATAGAACTTACGTGTGAGCATGGCTACGTCATCCTCATCTCGCTCACTTGCCGAATCCTCACCTTCATCAGAAGTGCCTTGACCGCTGGGTCCTGCTTTAAGAGCTAGGGACTTTTTCTTAGGCACCTCAGCCTCTTTGTTCTTAAGGTTGATCTCATAGGTCATCAATGACCCAATGAGTTCATCTACCTTGGTAGTTGCGAGATCTCTCGATTCTTCAACCACGGTAGCCTTTGTGTGCCATGCGGGAGTCAATGATCTGAGAATCTTTCTCACAATTTCTTGTTCTGAGTATTCCTTTCCCAAACCAGTCAGACTATTAGTAAGCACAGTTAACCGAGCATACATATTCTGAATTGACTCATCAGGCTTCATGCGGAACATTTCATATTCAGAAACTAAAATGTTAGCTTTTGTTTCTCGTACCTGAGAGGTTCCTTCATAAATTACCTATAACTTGTCCCACATTTGTTTTGCCATTGCACAGGTAGCCACTCTTAAGAATTCTACTAGATGGAGTGAGCACTGCATGATGTGTTTAGCACTCCAGTTGACAGTGGATTATTGTAGCGCTCGTGCCTTAGCGGATTCTTATCAATTCGGATCTAGGCTTTGTCCTGATCGTTTTGGCTATTTTTGTGGATTTTTAGGCGTTCGTTTGGCATTTATCAGAATTTGTTTAAGGTTAAATGGCAATTAGGGTTAAGTTTTTAAAATAATAATAATAATTTTAATATATATATATATATATATATATATCTCTCTCTATCTCTCTCTCTCTCTCTCTCTCTCTCTCTCTCTCTTGTTGTGCCCCTGGTTTTGATGATGACAACCATGAGATGTGAATGTTGAATTCAACTCAAAATGTTGAATTAAATCTTGATTCAGTAATGCTTCCACTTGATTTCTTTTTGTTGCAAGAAAGGAACAGGGTCGACGCTGGGAGTTCAAGGCGTCCACGCATCAGTTGAAGAGGCAAAAACATAAGTCACTGATATAATATCAGTGCGTCAACTCCACGCTATTGCAGCGTCAACTCATCAGCTTAAGAAGCAGAGGCATTCACAGATCTACTTCACTGCGTCAACGCCACAGTAGAGCAGCGTCGACGCATCAGTTAAAAAGGCAGAGCTATGGGTCACTGGAATACCCCAGTGCGTCAACGCTACAGCATGATAGCGTCGACGCAGCAGTTCACTCTGAGGTGAAGTTAGCTCTGGGTCAGTTCAGTGGGTCGACGCAGTGACCCCACGCGTCAACGCATCCAGCATTACATTCAAAGCCATGTGAGGGATTTCAAGGCTGCGTCAACCCCGTGAACTCAATGGGTTGACGCCATTCTGAACCACTTACGAGATTAGTTGGGTGGACCCCAATCGTAAGTGGCGTCAAAGGCCACATCAGCCAAAAGCGCTTGCGATCTAGCTTTCTCTCGCGATTCCAGAAGGCTCTATGCAGAGCAATCATTGGGCTAACCAGAATCTGGATGGGGCCCACTAGACGTATATATTACATGAATCTAGAAGTGAGCGCGGGAACTTGATTATTGAAGAATGTTTTGGAGATTTCAAAGCAAGAGAAGCTCACGAGAGGAACTGGGAGTTCATCTTCTTCCTGATGGTGATCTGCTGAAGACCTGAGGAGATCTAGGAGCAGTGATCCATCGCAAGTTCATCTACATTTCAGAAGAAGAAGATTAGCTGATCGTTGAAGCTGTTTCTCCCAGATTTCTGAATTCAAGCCTGAGATCCGGCTACCCCACAGATCTGAGATTATTCTCTCATTACTGAGTGATTTCATTTATTGATTGTCTTTTCAATTTAAACTCTGTTATATTGTTTCTCCCTCGTACTGGTTTGAGTAGAGGGAGGGGATTGATCCAGCAGACTGTGCTTGGATCAAGAGAAGTTGGGCGTGTTGCCTGCAAGCTGTTTGTCAGTGGTTTAGAGGATCTGCTCCTCTGGTTAAGCCAAGCTGTAAACTCAGCGGTGTGTGAGGAAGTAGTTCCTCGGTGTAGCCAAGCTGTAAAGCTCAGCAGGGATCCTCACTCGTTTAGTGAGAGGTGGACGTAGGTCTCCACAGGGAGACCGAACCACCACAAAAATTTGTGTTCCTTTTGTGGTTTGCTTTCTCACATAATTCACTTATCATTAGATGTTTGATTAGGCATGATATTAATACTGTCTGTTTACTGAACTTCTAATTAGCATTCTACTTTCTATAGCTAGTGTGATCGTGCATTAATTTTTTAAAGGGTCAACCTATTCACCCCTCCCCTCTAGTTTGACCTTCCACCTAATCCAACACGTGGTATCAGAGCTCGGCTCTCTTGTCAAGGGTCTCACAACCCAGAGAGATTTAGTGGAATGGAAAACAAGGGGTTCATGCCTGAGGGGTATGCAGTGAATAGGCCACCCTTCTTTGATGGCACTAACTATGCTTACTGGAAAAATCGGATGCAGGTATTTCTGAGAGCTCAGGACCATGAGATTTGGAGAGTCGTGAGCAAGGGACCATATCAGTTAGAAGGAGATGAAGAACTGTGGGTGAAGGAGTAGATTCGGAAGTCCAATGTCAATTGGCAAGCTATGAACATCATGCAATGCTCATTGCATCCTATGGAGTTTTCACGAGTATCCTCATGTGCCAGTGCCAAGGAAATGTGGGACAGACTTCAAGTCATCTATGAAGGTACGTCAGAGGTAAGAGAGACAAAAGCCAATATGTTAATTTCTGAATATGAAGCTTTTAGAATGAAGCCAGAGGAAAATATATCTGAAATGTATGCTAGACTAACCCTATTAGTGAATGGTCTTAAAGGTCTGGGAAAGGCATACACTGATTACGAACTAGTCAGAAAAATTCTTAGATCCCTAACTCCAGTTTGGCACACCAAGGCCACTGTTGTTGAGGAATCTAGGAACCTTCCTACCACTACCCTAGATGAGCTTATCGGATCTTTGATGGCTTATGAACTGAACCTCAAAAGGACAGATGAGGATGTGAAAAAGAAAAAGTCGCTTGCATTGAAGGCAGGACCAAGTAGCAAGGAGAGCTCAGATGATAGTCATTCATCTACCTCAGATAATGGCTCAGGTGAGATAGCAATGCTCACCAGGAAATTCAGGAAGTTTCTAAGGAGGGAAGGTAAATTTAGAAACAACAGAAGACCAGAGGTAAGAAAGAGTTCAAAATTCAAATCAGAAAACTCTAGGAAATCTGACAAGGTTGTCTGTTACCAATGTAGGAAACAAGGTCATATAAAATCTGAATGTCTAAAGAATATGAAGAAAGTCCAACCGAAATGGAAGAATAAGAAGCCCAAGGCCATGATAAGTACGTGGAGTGACGAGGAGAAAGATGAAGATGAAGAAGAAAGCACTTCTGAAGAAGAGAGTGATGTTAAGCTATGTTTCATGGCTAAGGGAGATGATAAGGATGAGGTAACTTCCTCTTCTGAAAATTTTTCTTGCAGTGATTGGGAAGAAGCATTTAATGAATTGCTAGATAAGTATGATCATGTAAAGAAAGAAATTAAATCACTCAAGAAAAAGAAAAATCTGACTAGTCAAGAAAATTCATTGAATGATAAAATCAAGTGCCTAGAAGCTGAAATTACTAGTTTAAGAAAATCTCTTGATGAAAGTGACCAATATAGAGATCAATTAATAGAGATGAATAGAGAAAACGAATATTTACTAAAAATTCAGGATGACCTGAAACTCAGAATGCAAAAGTTGGAGAGTGATGTAAAAATTTCTGAAGAAAAATATGAAGCAATTCAAGGAGTAAATCAGGAACTCCAAGAAAATTTGAAGAAACTGGAAGATGAGAATTCAAGCAAACAAACCTCTCTTGAGAAATTAACACAAGGTAAAAATAATCTTGAAGCTGTCATGGGAATAAGAAGCAATTTTGGAAAAGAAGGACTTGGTTATAATCCAACCAAGAAGAAGGATCTAGGAACTAGATTTATAACATTTGTTTCTGAACAAGGTACATCTGAGCAGAGCCAAATGGCTGAAAAGAAGTCTTGTGAGGAAAATCAGGAAGAAGGAAAACAGACAGATGAAATCAGAAAAGAAAAGGGCAAAGAGAAAATGTATGATACATTAAATGCGAACCATCATAAGAATGTGCCTAAGTTCAGAAGTAAACCCTCAGGTCAGCCTATAGACCCTAGTTCATCAACCCAGCATCAAGAATATAGAAATTCAGGAAGTCATAGGACTGATACATGATAGTCGCGTCAACGCACTGAGTATCCTGTGTCCACTCATCCCATGTCCCAGGGGTTCTACAGAAATAATGCTAGAACAAACCATTGGGCGCGTCAACGTAGTGTCCACACTGCGTCAACGCATATACCCTTCCCGGGTGGGTACTCTTTCAGAAATATGAGAATGAGTCGACGCAGCCACTACAGTGTGTCAACGCACCCTATGTACCAGAACCCATATGACAGAAAGGTTAGGTGGATGAGTCAACGCAATCATATGATAGGGTCTACTCAGCGAACCTTCATTCCTTCAAGAATTCAATATTCCTCTAGAACCTCTCATCCAAGGTTCTCCAATACCTCTTGGAGTCACAATAACTATTGGAATGAGAACAAGAATAAATCTTCATACTTCTCTAACAACAGAAATGGTTCAAAAAGGTCATTCCAAAGGGTACCTCAACCCAATCAGAAAATTTTCAAATCTATGACTCCCACATCTCAAAAACCCTCAAAACAACAGATTTGGATTCCCAAAAGTATGCTGTCTTACTTGACACAATCATATGGTTTGATGGGACCCAAGCGTATTTGGGTTCCAAAATCCCTTGTTTGATGTGATTTGCAGGAGTGCCTTGCAGCTGTACACAATAGATGGTACCTTGACAGCGGCTGCTCAAGGCACATGACGGGCGATAAGGCAAAATTTTGTCTCCTAGTTGAGAAAGAAGGAGGACATGTCACGTTTGGGGGGAACAATAAAGGTAAAATATTTGGAAAAGGTAAAGTTGGCAAAACTCCCCTGAACTCTATTGATGATGTGTTACTTGTTGAAGGATTAGAATACAATCTTCTTAGTATAAGCCAATTGTGTGATAAGGGGCACAAGGTTGTGTTTGATTCTAATGCATGCACCATTATTGAAAAATAGTCTGATAGTGTCAAATTCTCTGGAAAAAGAATAAATAGCATGTACATGGTAGATTTAGATGATCCTGCTCATAACAATCTTTGTCTAGCTGTGAATAAAAGTGAGCTGGCTTGGCTATGGCACCGTAGACTAGGACATGCTAGCTATAGTGTCATGCATAAGTTAGCCAAATTCAACATGGTGAATGGTCTGCCTGATGTATCATTTAAGCAAAATGACAAAATTTGTAATGCATGCACTCAAGGTAAGCATACTAGGAAGTCATTTAAATCCAGAATTGAAAACCAATCTTCTAGACCTCTTGAACTTGTTTACATGGATTTGTTTGGACCCACTAGAACAGCAAGTTTGAGTGGCAATAAATATGGATTTGTTTTGGTAGATGACTTTTCTAGGTTTACTTGGGTGTTCTTTTTAACTCATAAGAATGATGCATTTGAAGAATTTCAGGTATTCTTCAGGAAAGTTCAGCAGGATGGTAAGTATACTATTTCATCTATCATATCAGATCATGGAGGAGAATTTAAAAATTCAGAATTCGATGGTTTTTGCAGGGCAATGGGAATAACTCACAAATTCTCATCTCCAAGAACTCCTGAACAGAATGGAGTGGTGGAAAGAAGAAACAGAACCCTTGTCGAGATGGCTAGAACTATGTTGATCGAAGGACAACTCCCAAGAAAGTTCTGGGGAGAGGCAGTAAATACAGCTTGCTACATTGTAAACCGGGCAATGGTAAGACCTTTGTCCAAAAAGACTCCATATGAATTGTTGAAAGGTAAGAAGCCTTCTGTTATACATTTCAGACTTTTTGGATCTAAATGTTTTATTCAAAATAATCACAAACGGGACTTAGATAAATTTGAACCTAAGAGTGAACCAGCCATATTTCTAGGATACTCAAATCACTCTAGGGCCTATAGAGTCCTAAATGTCAAAACTCAGTCTGTTGAAGAATCTCCACATATTGTATTCGATGAAATGAATATCAGGTCTGAAAATGAACAATCTTGCAGGGACAAAGATGATGGAGAATTTCTTGAAGAAAAGGAAGAACAATACACTCAAGAGGAAGAGCCAAGGTCAAATGAGAATCTAGCAGAATCAAGTACTAGAGGTGATGCAGATGCTAATGAAGGTGACTCCTTGACCAATGTTAGAATGCTAAAAGACCACCCTCTATCAAGCATTATTGGTAATCTGCATGACCCTACCAGAACTAGATCTCATTTTAGAGCTATTGAAGAAATGGACAATTTAGCTCTTATATCTCAAATTGAATCTAAAAATGTAACTGAAGCCCTGAAAGATGATTGCTGGATAAATGTAATGCATGAGGAATTAAATCAATTCAAAAGAAATAAAGTGTGGCACCTTGTGCCAAGACCCAATGAACTCTCAGTAATTGGAACTAAGTGGGTCTTTAGAAATAAACAAAATGAAAATGGAATTGTGATAAGAAATAAAACAAGACTGGTAGCACAAGGATATAACCAAGAATTTGGCATTGATTTCGAAGAATCTTTGCACCAGTAGCTAGATTAGAAGCTATTAGATTATTACTTGCATATGCATGTTATCATGGAATAAAACTCCATCAAATGGATGTAAAAAGTGCATTTCTTAATGATTTAATAAAAGAAGAGGTGTATGTTGAACAACCCCCTGGTTTTGAATCTATAGACAGCCCTGACCATGTTTACAGATTAGACAAAGCTCTCTATGGGCTCAAACAGGCACCTCGAGCATGGTATGATAGACTCAGCTCATACCTCACTGAGAAAGGATATTCAAGAGGTAAAGTGGACCAAACCCTATTGACCAAGGTAGGAAATAATGACATTATTCTGGTTCAAATCTACGTTGATGATATAGTCTTTGGATCCACTAAATCAAGCATGTGTGAGGAATTTGCAAATTTGATGACCACAGAATTTGAGATGAGTCTCATGGGTGAGCTTCAATTTTTTCTAGGTCTACAAATCACTCAAAGCAAGGATGGATGCTTCATCAACCAGGCAAAGTACATTTTTGAATTATTGAAGAAATATCAAATGGAGAATCTTAAGGCAATCAGCACTCCCATGAGCACCAATACTAGTTTGGATGCAGATCTGAAAGGTAAATCAGTAGATGCAAAGACCTATCGAGGTATGATCGGATCACTCCTCTATCTTACTGCATCTAGGCCTGACATCCAATTTTGTGTATGTATGTGTGCTCGGTTTCAGTCTGATCCTAAAGAATCCCACTTGATTTCTATCAAGCATATCTTTCGATACCTTGCTGGAACTCGAGACTTAGGGATTTGGTATCCTGCATCTTGCACTTTTGATCTTGTATCATACTCAAATGCAGACTATGCTGGATGCAAACTTGACAGGAAAAGCACAAGTGGCTATTGCCAATTTTTGGGAGGGTGTTTGGTTTATTGGGCATCCAAGAAACAACAATCAGTGGCACTATCCACTGCAGAGGCAGAATATGTCGCTGCAGGGAGTTGTGGCACTCAAGTGTTGTGGATCAAACATCAACTCCAAGATTATCAAACTGATCTTGGATGTGTCCCAATATTGTGTGATAACACAAGTGCCATTAACCTGGCAAAGAACCACATCTAGCACTCTAGGACCAAACATATAGAAATAAGGCATCACCTCTTGCGAGATGAAGTTAATAAAGGAAGCTTTAAATTGATTTTTGTAGACTCAGAACATCAACTAGCTGACATCTTCACCAAGCCACCGAATAATGAAAGATTCTCTTGTCTTAAAAGAGAGTTTGGATTGTGCAATCCTCATCTTGCTGCCTAAATTGATTACTTGTTTTCTTCTTTGAAACTTGTCTGATTAACTTTGCCTAGAAATAAATTGATTACATTTCTTGTTTGAATTGCAAATGCCTGATTTCTAAATAAGTCATAGACTTAGGGGGAGTTTAGTTTTGAGCATATCTGTTTAATAACTCATGACAAATAAAAAGCCATCATGTCAACAAATGCATCTTCATTCATATTTTCAGTCATGAATAAATGGAAGGAAAGTTTGCATCAGATTTTACTTGCTAAGGAGTGAAATTCTGTCCTGTTAGATTCAGTTATCTGGGTATCTGAAGAGTGGGCTATAAGACTGAGTCAACACTGAAAGAAACATTCTGGAAACAGGCTGGAAACTGAACTGACTTGTTGAATGAGTTAACGCAGTCACTTGGTTGAGTTGACGCACTGATATAAACCTGATGCAAATGAGTTCTGGAATTAATTGAATTACTTCAGAAGGGTTACCGAAGCTCTGAAGTTTGGATCTCACATATCCTTTTCTTGTTGAAATCTTCTAATACCTCAGTTTGTCTGAAACTTAGTGTCGTCTTCTCAACCTCTCATCAACCTCGTTTCTTATACACTCAGTTTTTCAGCTTATAGTGAAGCACCACTCAATCTTGAGTATGAGGGAAAATTCTTGAGATTTGAAATGTGAATTGATGTCATAGATTCAGGGGGAGCTAAAATGATAATTCCCTTATAAGTGGTGGTGATCTTTATTGACTGTCTCTATGCTGTATTAATGATTGGAGATCTATAAATCTTCTGTTCTTTGAACGCTAAAACTCATGAACACAAAAGAGCTGTGCATATGGAATAGTTTCAGAACTATTTAATAACTGAGAACTCATCATTTCTTGGACTATGATGATCAAAATTAAAGAGACCTTTGTGCAAATGAATTTAATATCTATATTGACTTTAAACTCAGCATAGGGGTAATAAGAGCTGAAGAAACATACCTTATATATACAAATATACATATAATAAATTGTAGAGCAATGGCAAGCTTTCACTGAGAAACTGTCTCTATGCACCAAAGAAGTGCTAATGAGCATGTCATGATGTGGGATGTTACCTCTATTTTAAAATAAAAATAATTCAGTGCAGAGCAATGGTAACTTTCCACTGAGAAACTACCTTCATGCACCAATGAAGTGCTAAAAGGCATGTCATGATGTGAGTTGCCAACTCTGTCTCAGTTGTGCAGAATAGTTAGCTATGCTAAGTAACCGGGGACTCTGGTGTCTGATAAACATGTGCACCCGTGTCAAAAGACTAGCTATACTTGACTGCAATTGATGAAAAATGAATAATGTCAATGTTTATATGGGGTTGACCTGATGCTCAAAAATAAAATCCTTTAGAGTTCATCCTCAATTCGAGTTAAATTCACTAATGTAAGGGTCTCTTGAAATTGAACATTCTAGGGACAAGATTTGAGAATGTTCCAAGTGTGAAAATTGTTCAATCCTTATTTCACAATCATGCTCTTCTTGTTCAAGGATTTATCTCAAAGTCTTAAGATTGTTTTTCTCCACATCATTAAATGAATTAGGGGCTCTCATAATTTCTCATCATATATCTCATAAGGGAACTTGAATTTTTTCGATTAAAAATCCCTGAATGTAATTTCATCTCTTCATAATTTCAATGTCTTTAGAATGCCTAAATACTATGGGTCTTCACTATTTCCTGTCCACTTCACAATACATTCATGACTCGCTTTGGTGGCGTCGACGCAGTGCCTCACTGCGTAAACGCTGTCATTCAATAACTCCCATTTCATCCCAGTCCGGTTCAGAACAGTAAACCGGTTCAATCCTTTGAATTGAACTTGAGTCGTCACCTTCTTTAAAACCCCGCAACGTAAACGCTGCCGTCTACTCAGCTCATTCCAAGACCTGGTGGGTCTCTACCTCTCGATTTTTTTCTCAGCTCCTTCTCTCAATTTTTTTGATTCTCGCCATGGCGCCTCCGGAACAAGTGAAGAAGGGGATGAACAAAAAAGATCTAAAGAGAAGAGATCCCATCTTTGCTACGGGCAGGATTGAGCCTCGAACCAAATATCAAGAGGAGACGCCGTCTCAGTCAGCTCCACCACAACGGAAAGGAAAAGAGAAAAGCTCGCCGGCAAAGACAAGGGTAGCAAAGCAGAAGGGCAAAGACAAGGGCGTGGCAGATCCTTCAGAGGAGGTACCGGCAAAGACAAGGGTAGCAAAGCAGAAGGGCAAAGACAAAGGCGTGGCAGATCCTTCAGAGGAGATACCGTCTCCTTCAGCTCCAAGGAAACGGAAAGGCAAAGAGATAGAGTTATCTCTTTGGAAACGCCGTCTTCATCCAAGCCCATCAACCAAAAAGAGAAAGCTCTCTACCGTAAGGACAGAGGAGCATGTAACATCTTCAGGTGCTGCGAAGGGGAAGAAAGGTGTCGCCAGTTCACATGCAAAGTCTTCTAATCCCTCTCTCATCATCAATGTGGAAGAACCTCTAAAAGTCCTTATTCCAAGGTATATTGTTGCTACTGACGTTGAGATGCTTGAGGTTTTTCCGCAACTATTCCCTATTTTGGATTATCAGGGTTGGTGGTCTTTCGTTACAAATCATAAGATTTATTACCCCACCCTAGTTAGGGAATTTTACCACAATTTGAAGTATGAACCTCATATCCCCAAAATTTCTTCAACTGTCAGGAATGTTAGTTTCGAATTGACAAACAAACTGTTTGCCAGAGCTTGGAAAATACCAATGAATGGGGTTCAGTTACACAGTTTTCAGCTTGATGAACATGCAACTTATGCTCTTCTGACTGAAAAACCCAGTGATCCTACAGACGTTAGGGAGACTTTCTTATCTAGTCTTAAAGCAAATAGGTTCCCTCCATTCAATAGACTGCTCCACCATATTTGCACATCAATGATAACACCTCAGAGCAGTGGTAGGGAACGGGTCACAGAGATGCAGAGATTTTTACTGTATTGCATGCTGAAAAAGATAAACATTTCTCTATCAGATGTAGTCATTCAGACTATGGGATCTTGCTTAACACAATCTAGGACACTCCCATATGCTGCTCCATTGACTGCCATATTTCGAAAAGTTGGAGTAGATTTTGGTGATGAGAAGAAACTGACTATTCCTAAAGGGAACATATACTCCCTTTCCTACATTCAGAAATTCATGGGATTTAAAGTCATAAATGGACAGCCAGTCAGGGTTCTGCCAAGTCAGAAACCTGTCTCTACCTCAGTAGAAACTGGTCAAGAAGTAAGAACTGACACACAAAATCAGCAAGAGGCCAGTCTACACAGAATGGAAAGATCAGAGGTTAGGGAAGATAGACCTGAAGCTAGTTCAGCCAGAATGGACTACCAAGACTTCAGCAATGTCCAAAGTGATTACAATGTACAAGATGATACTCCTGTGTTTCCTGTTGCTTCTAGAGAGCTTGTCATAGTACAAGGTCCTCTTCCAGAACCCTCTCCACCTAAGGGACATGCATCTACTTCTGAGGAGATTCCAGCCAACTCTCAGAATGATTTTTCTAGTATCAATCCTACACTCATTCAATTTTTGGAAATGAAATTCAAGAGTATTGACTCTTCCATAATGCACCTAAGTTCAACAACGGATATGAGGCTGTCACACCTTGAACAGAAATTAGACAGCAGATGGGAAAAGTTTACACGTGATAAATACAAGTCAGACAAGAAGCTTCATGAATTTATGAAATCTCTTCTTCAAGCTTGTCAGAAAGCTAGTTCAGTCATGCGTAACTTACAAAACTTGCATCAACAATGTTTGCACAGGATACAGTGTACAGACATACAACTATGATGTCAGGGAAAACCAACCCAAGTTGAACTTGAAATATTCCACCCTGATTGACAAGAACAATGAGTTCAGTGAAAAGGTTCAAACCTTGTTTGAAAAGATTACATCTTTTGGTCAGGACATTGCTAAACTGTTTGAACGAACCACTCTAGTCGGTGATGAGGTTGTGGATGTGTTGCATATTCTAAAAGAAAACTTCCCACCCACAATTGAAGATCAGCGTGATGTGTACTGCCCTCCACCAACAGAAGCATCCTCCTCTGCACCTGAATGGGGATCTCAGTAGAAAGCTCAGGTGGATTATCTGTTTGATATATTACACAACTGGTTTGATGGTATTTCTACTAAGGTCAAAGAGTACCACAAGTTTGTGGTGAACAAAGATCGGCTGCTTTCTGAAAGGATGGACACTATGGCAACTTCCACGGCTCAGCTTCAGCAACAGTTGGATATTGTGTCTGCAACTGTACTTCAGGCTTCCTCATCTACTCCCCTTTCCTGATGATGTCAAAGGGGGAGAGACATGAACTCAAGTTGAAGTCTAGACTAGAACTGCATTGCATCTGCATCAAATGTGTTGACTGACTGAAGTTTCTTTCTTTTTGTCCTTCTCTATGATGTAAAACTTTGGACTTAAATGAATGACAAAAAATGGTGTTTGGTTCAGTCACTAAAGTGAATTCTTTGTTTGATCTGAACTTTCTTTTTTGATATGAATGATACATTTTTATTTAAATGCAATGGCATTCACCTCATAGTTGCCATCATCAAAAAGGGGGAGATTGTTGTGCCCCTGGTTTTGATGATGACAACCATGAGATGTGAATGTTGAATTCAACTCAAAATGTTGAATTAAATCTTGATTCAGTAATGCTTCCACTTGATTTCTTTTTGTTGCAAGAAAGGAACATGGTCGACGCTGGGAGTTCAAGGCGTCCATGCATCAGTTGAAGAGGCAAAAACATAAGTCACTAATATAATATCAGTGCGTCAACTCCACGCTATTGCAGCGTCAACTCATCAGCTTAAGAAGCAGAGGCATTCACAGATCTACTTTACTGCGTCAACGCCACAGTAGAGCAGCGTCGACGCAGTAGTTAAAAAGGCAGATCTATGGGTCATTGGAATACCCCAGTGCGTCAACGCTACAGCATGATAGCATCGACGCAGTAGTTCACTCTGAGGTGAAGTTGGCTCTGGGTCAGTTCAGTGGGTCAACGTAGTGACCCCACGCGTCAACGCATCCAGCATTACATTCAAAGCCATGTGAGGGATTCCAAGGCTGCGTCAAACCCGTGAACTCAATGGGTTGACGCCATCTGAATCACTTACGAGATTATTTGGGTCGACCCCAATCGTAAGTGACGTCAAAGGCCACATCAGCCAAAAGCGCTTACGATATGGATTTCTCTCGCGATTCCAGAAGGCTCAATGCAGTGCAATCATTGGGCTAACTAGTAAATCTGGATGGGGCCCACTAGACGTATATATTACATGAATCTGGAAGTGAGCGCGGGAACTTGATTATTGAAGAAGGTTTTGGAGATTTCAAAGTTGCTGCGGACAAGGCTGAGCAAGAGAAGCTCACGAGAGGAACTGGGAGTTCATCTTCTTCCTGATGGCGATCTGTAGAAGACCTAAGGAGATCTAGGAGCAGTGATCCATCGCAAGTTCATCTACATTTCAGAAGAAGAAGATTAGTTGATCGTTGAAGTTGTTTCTCCCAGATTTCTGAATTCAAGCCTGAGATCCGGCTGCCCCACAGATCTGGGATTATTCTCTCATTACTGAGTGATTTCGTTTATTGATTGTCTTTTTAATTTAAACTCTGTTATATTGTTTCTCCCTCGTACTGGTTTGAGTAGAGGGAGGGGATTGATCGAACAGACTGTGCTTGGATCAAGGGAAGTTGGGCGTGTTGCCTGCAAGCTGTTTGTCAGCGGTTTAGAGGATATGTTCCTCTGGTTAAGCCAAGTTGTAAACTCAGCGGTGTGTGAGGAAGTAGTTTCTCGGTGTAGCTAAGCTGTAAAGCTCAACAGGGATCCTCACTGGTTTAGTGAGGGGTGGACGTAGGTCTCCACAGGGAGACCGAACCACCATAAAAATCTGTGTTCCTTTTGTGGTTTGCTTTCTCACATAATTCACTTATCGTTAGATGTTTGATTAGGCACGATATTAATACTGTCTGTTTACTGAACTTCTAATTAGCATTCTGCTTTCTATAGCTAGTGTGATCGTGCATTAATTTTTTAAAGGGTCAACCTATTCACCCCACCCCTCTATTTTGACCTTCCACCTAATCCAACATCTCTCTCTCTCTCCCCATCGATTTCTCTCTCCCTCACTCGTTCTCCCTCTTTCTCTATCTCTCCCTCTCACGATCTCTCCGCCCCCACTCTCTCGGTCTTGGTCCGGACGACCGCGGATTGTGGCGCGGGAGGTGTTGTTGGAATCGGCTCGTCGCGAGGAACGCCTAGGCGCTGACCTCATCGCGGTTCGTGGGACGTGGAGGTGAGACGGGACGAGAGGAGCTGCGGCGACCCGTTGCTTGCATGTGGCCCAAATCTGGTTTTCGTCGCGATTGAGGTAGGGGGATGGAATCCTTGCCTCGCTAGGATCGCATTGGCATAGCATGCACGCCCATCCGATGTCGTTTTCTTCAATTTCCATGCTAAATTCCATGTTAGTGTAATTTAGGCTAAATCCTTGAAAATCACTCCATGGGCATTGTTTTTATGTTTTGATGCATGGATTAGTTGTAGAGTGTGGTGGTTTGGCAGGTTTTACAGTTTTTCTATGTTTCCCCATCGACCCGGCTTGACCGGGAGGGGGTTTGATTTTGAACGTATCGGTTTAAGCCCCCAGCTTGTGTGACGGTCCTACCAGGAGCCGTCACACTGTAACGGCCCTTGTGGGGTGCGTTACGTGCGTGTGACGGCCCACAGTGGGGGCGTCACACTTGGTGTAACGATCATCTGATGGACCGTTACACGACCGTCACTTGACCCGTTTGACCGTTGACTTCGTATGGCGGTTGGCCTGATGGCCTGTCGGGCGGCCGTCAGGGCGTTGTAACGCGCCTCCGGGAGCGCGTTACGTCCTGTTAGAACGTTAGTATAGCTGTGGTTTTATTTTTAGCCTCGGGCGGGCGTAACGGCTCCGGGGAGGCGTGTTACGTTCGTGTAACGCCCCTGCCCTGGCGCGTTACAGCCTCGCCGTGACGGTCCCCATGGGACGCGTCGCAGCCCTTGTAACGCCCCTTCCCTTGGCCGTCACACTCTGTGACGCGGCAGCCCTAGACCGTTACATTCCTTTGGGTTTTAAACGCATGCATGGTCAATTTCGAATGCATTCCACGTTATATATATGCCATGTTTGAGTTGTTTTGTGACCGTTGGCTTATTAGTAGATCCCATTGGAATTGCTTTCTCTTTCCTTGTGATGGAACCACTAGTCGTAGCCTAGCGACCGAGCGTGTCGTCCCACCCGGGAGAGGTGGAGGGGTGTTCCCGAGGAACGGTTTGTAAGCTAGTTACCGTGGGCCCCTGCGGTTACCGTTGCGTCCAACGGGGGGGGGGGGGGGACTAGCTAGAGGCCTGGCTCTAGGCAGGAGTCAATGTGTGCACACGTGGTCGGAGACTTGGACTGGCACTGACGAGTGTTGCTCTGACTAGTACTTGGTTTGGTCCTGTTAGGCCTCTCGCTTATCGTGAGCCAGACTTGCGAGTTGCCGAGACGCAGTGTAAGTCGTCAGGGGACGCGTCTGGTCTTGTTCTTCTAGTGGATTGTTCCGTCTCTCACTTCACTTGGTTAGTGATGGTTTATTCTATTGGTAGATTTATTTCTTGTTGTTATTTATTTATTACATTGTGCATCTGCCTTATTATTTAAATGCATGCTCTAATTGCTTTTATATTTGCCTGCTTGTCTGTTTAGTTTGGGGTAGGGATCCGCGTGACCCCTACTGAGTCTGGCTGTGACTCAACCTTCCCCCTTTCATGTGAGCCGCCCCAGTCATCCGCCGGTTCTGCTCGGGATTGTGCCGAGCGTCGTTAGAGTGCCAGCTATGTTGGTATGTCTTTTGTTCTGTTGTGCCGGGGTATGCCCTGTGTAGTTGTACAGTGGACCTCTTTTTATTGAAAAATCTGGACTATTGTATATATTCTATCACTCTGATATTTTAAATTGCTTCCGTACTTATTTATTAATTGCTGTCCTAATTAATATTGCGCGCCTGCGGTCCCAATTCGTTATGCAACTCCTCAGCAAACTTCTTTAACCCTTCAGGGGCCTCATCAGCCTCTTGGGTGGCTTCCCCAGTTCTTGGTATCGGTGTATCGATTTCATCGGTATATCGGTATCCGGAGCTCTGGGTCGTCACAGTTGGTATCAGAGCTGTGTTGGGGATTTGTATTAGGAATTGGAACTTGCGCTGGTCCAGAGCTAGTCCACTGAGTCGTTTGTTGCTGGCTTAGGATGTTTCTCGTGATTATTGATGGTTTTTCCGTTATCGTGTGTTTCCTAGGCTCAAGGTGTTGCCTCGTGGATGGAAGAAAGCTCGGGCTCCTCGGGAGGAGAGTGGCACTTCCTCTGCCCCAGCTGTGCCAGCTTCCGTTAACCCTGCTCCGCGTGATGAAGTGTCTGGTGTCCATGGTAGAGCGTTTAAGGAATTCCTGCTGTTCCACCCACTGACTTTCGAGGGTCAATCAGATCCGGAGGCAGCTAGATCTTGGCTCGATGCTACTGTGTGTGTGTTCCAATCGATGGAGTGCGCGGATGATGAGCGAGTCATGTTGGCTACTTATCAGCTTCAAGGTACCGCACGCACGTGGTGGACTGCAGAGCGGGAGGTTGCCTTCCGTTCCCGTCCGCTTCGGCAAATCACCTGGGCTGAGTTCGTTGCTGCTTTCGAGTGTGCTTACACTCCAGCCTATCTCAAGTTAGCGAAGATGTACCAGTTTCTGGAGCTGACGCAAGGTGACATGACTGTGTTGCAGTACCGAGATAAGTTCATCGAGTTGGGCAGGTACGCGCCCCACATTTTTATTGATGAAGCTATGAAGACTCAGTAGTTTCTACGCAGACTGAAAGCGGAATTGAGCCTGCTGTTGTTCGCTACCCGAGTGTCTGAGTTGGATTCAACGTACCAGGCAGCTGTTGCAGTGAAGATGGAAATGGCGAGGACTCGAGTGCTTTCTCAGGCAAGAATGGTGCAGCCGACTGTGCAGTTTCAGCTGACTTACCAGCCGTCTGTCCCAGGAGTTACTTCTGCCGTTCCTACTGTCAGTGGTGTTTCTTCTTTTTCCGACTCCCACTTCCGGAAATTCAAGAACAAGAAGTCGAAGAGGAAGTTTGAGCATCCGACGCCTTTTGATCCGAGTCAGCTGTCCGTTCCTTTTGTTCGACCGCGTCAAGATTTTTCCAGTGGTCAGCAGCGTCCGTGTTTGAAGTGTGGTGGCAGTCATCCAGGCGTGCCGTGTTCCTTGCCGATCGTCTGTTATCGCTGTGATCAGTCGGGTCATGTGGTTTGAGAAAGTCCGCTGAAGTCGATGCCGGTACAGTTCTCGCAGTTTACCCAGCGGCAGCAGCCTCAGTTTCGTCTTCCTCCGCCGCCTCAACCTCAGCCGTCTTATGTACCTGCTCCAGTTCCTTCCCAGCAGTCTTCTACAGCCGACCGCCCTCCGAGAGGCAGGGTCACTCACATCACCCATGCAGAAGCTGTGGCAGCTAATCTGGTAGAAGGTACGGTTTTGATTTTCGGTCATCCAGCTCATGTTCTTTTCGATTTTGGCGCTACTCATTCTTTTGTGTCCGAGGATTTTCTTGCTCGCATCGAGGAGCCGATGACCGAAGTGTTCTGTAATTTGCTCGTGGAGTTACCCTCTGGAGATTTCATGTCCACTCCGGTGTGCATGGAAGATTCCCCTATTGTTGTCAGCAATCGACCGATGCCTGTGAAGCTTTATGCATTGAAATTGGCCGAATATGACGCTATTCTAGGCATGGACTGGCTGGAATTGTATAGTACCGTGGTTGACTGCAGATACAAGCGCATCTATTTTATACCACGTGGGAAGCCAGCCTTTTATTTTCAAGGTATGCTTTAATTTTGCAGTTGCCTCCTTTCGCCTTCTGTTTAAATTTCGGGGATGAAATTTCATTAAGGAGGGAGGGACTGTAGCGCTCGTGCCTTAGCGGATTCTTAGCAGTTCGGATCTAGGCTTTGTCCTGATCGTTTTGGCTATTTTTGTGGATTTTTAGGCATTCGTTTGGCATTTATCAGAATTTGTTTAAGGTTAAATGGCAATTAGGGTTAAGTTTTTAAAATAATAATAATAATTTTAATATATATATATATATATATATATATATATCTCTTCCCATCGATTTCTCTCTCCCTCACTCGTTCTCCCTCTTTCTCTCTCTCCCTCTCACGATCTCTCCGCCCCCACTCTCTCGGTCTTGGTCCAGACGGCCGCGGATTGAGGCGTGGGAGGTGTTGTTGGAACCGGCTCGTCGCGAGGAACGCATAGGCGCTGACCTCGTCGCGGTTCGTGGGACGTGGAGGTGAGACGGGGCGAGAGGAGCCGCGGCGACCCGTTGCTTGCATGCGGCCAAAATCCAGTTTTCGTCGCGATTGAGGTAGGGGGATGGAATCCTTGCCTCGCTAGGATTGCATTGGCATAGCATGCACGCCCATCCGACGTCGTTTTCTTCAATTTCCATGCTAAATTCCATGTTAGTGTAATTTAGGCTGAATCCTTGAAAATCACTCCATGGGCATTGTTTTTATGTTTTGATGCATGGATTAATTGTAGAGTGTGGTAGTTTGGCATGTTTTACAGTTTTTCTACGTTTCCCCGTCGATCCGGCTCGACCGGGAGGGGGTTTGGTTTTGAACGTATCGGTTTAAGCCCCCAACTTGTGTGACGGTCCTACCAGGAGCCGTCACACTATAACGGCCCTTGTGGGGTGCGTTACGTGCGTGTGACGGCCCACAGTGGGGGCGTCACACTTGGTGTAACGGTCATCTGATAGATCGTTACACGACCATCACTTGACCCGTTTCACCATTGACTTTGTATGGCGGTTGGCCTGACGGCCTGTCGGGCGGCCATCAGGGTGTTGTAACGCGCCTCCGGGAGCGCGTTACGTCCTGTTAGAACGTTAGTATAGCTGTGGTTTTATTTTTAGCCTCGGGCGGGCGTAACGGCTCCGGGGAGGCGCGTTACGTTCGTGTAACGCCCCTGCCCTGGCGCGTTACAGCCTCGCCGTGACGGTCCCCATGGGACGCGTCGCAGCCCTTGTAACGCCCCTTCCCTTGGCCGTCACACTCTGTGACGCGGCAGCCCTAGACCGTTACAATCCTTTGGGTTTTAAACGCATGCATGGTCAATTTCTAATGCATTCCACGTTATATATATGCCATGTTTGAGTTGTTTTGTGACCGATGGCTTATTAGTAGATCCCATTGGAATTGCTTTCTCTTTCCTTGTGATGGAACCACTAGTCGTAGCCCAGCGACCGAGCGTGTCATCCCACCCGGGAGAGGTGGAGGGGTGTTCCTGAGGAACGGTTTGTAAGCTAGTTACCGTGGGCCCCTGCGGTTACCGTTGCGTCCAACGGGGGGGGGAACTAGCTAGAGGCCTGGCTCTAGGCAGGAGTCAGTGTGTGCACATGTGGTCGGAGACTTGGATTGGCACTGATGAGTGTTGCTCTGACTAGTACTTGGTTTGGTCCTATTACGCCTCTCGCTTGTCGTGAGCCAGACTTGCGAGTTGCCGAGACGCAGTGTAAGTCGTCAGGGGACGCGTCTGGTCTTGTTCTTCTAGTGGATTGTTCCGTCTCTCACTTCACTTGGTTAGTGATGGTTTATTCTATTGGTAGATTTATTTCATGTTATTATTTATTTATTACATTGTGCATCTGCCTTATTATTCAAATGCATACTCTAATTGCTTTTATATTTGCCTGCTTGTCTGTTTAGTTTGGGGTAGGGATCCGCGTGACCCCTATTGAGTCTGGCTGTGACTCACCCTTCCTTCTTTCAGGTGAGCCACCCCAGTCGTCCGTCGGTTCTGCTCGGGGTTGTGCCGAGCGTCGTTAGAGTGCCAGCTGTGTTGGTTTGTCTTTTGTTCTGTTGTGCCGGGGTATGTCCCGTGTAGTTGTATAGTGGACCTCTTTTTATTAAAAAATCTGGACTATTATATATATTCTACCACTCTGATATTTTAAATTGCTTTCGCACTTATTTATTAATTGCTGTCCTAATTAATATTGCGCGCCTGCGGTCCCAATTCGTTATGCAACTCCTCAGCAAACTTCTTTAACCCTTCAGGGGCCTCATCAGCCTCTTGGGTGGCTTCCCCAGTTCTTGGTATCGGTGTATTGATTTCATCCATATATCGGTATCCGGAGCTCTGAGTCGTCACAATTATCTTATTTGTTTTTTGGTCCACAAGTCCTCATTATCCGTAAGCTCATACGATACTTTGCTGATCACTCGCCAAAGTTCATAGTCTTGGGCGCGAATGAACACCTGCATGCGATGTTTCCAATAAGGATAATTAGTTCCAGTAAAGTAAGGAGGTCTATTAACAGAATGTCCTTCAGGTAAGAAACCTTTGGACGCTAATCCACCATTTCCCTCAAGGTCATTAGACCCCATAATGAGTGATTAGGCTCTGATACCACTTGTTGAGTAGTGGACAGCGGATCTAGAGGGGAGGGATGAATAGATCTGCCCCTCTTTTCGCAATGCAACCCTCTATATTGCTAGATAAAATAAATCGCAGCGGAATATAACTAGCTTATCGAAGAACACTATGATTCACTTGGCAAGATGAGCAACTAATATATCGATTTGAACCTAAGCATGCATCTAGAACGAAGCAATCACAAAAACAAACCACAACACAAACGATTTTAAGGTGGTTCGGACTGAATCCCCAGTCCTACGTCCACCCCTCACCAAATCCGGTGAGGCTCCACTAGTGCCACGTACTGAACCGTAAATCGGAAAGACCTCCGATTGCCTTCCTACTAACCATAGGTAGGGACGTCAACACCGCAGATCGGACAACTTCCGATTGCCTTCCTACTAACCACCGGTAGGGACGATCTTCAATTTCAAATGTTTGAATGAAATGGAAAGAGAACAAATATGAAAACACTCAAACAAGATATAGAATATGCTCAAAGAGAAAAGATCTTGTTTGAGATTACTGGAGCTTGAGTCTGATGCTTCAATGGTATCTTCTTCCTTGTGAAAAGATCTTGCTTGGATCACCTTGAGTTGATGAAGAAGATGAAGGATGCAGATTTGATCTCCCTTGAGAATGGGCTTCTTTGGATCACCTTGAAATGATGAAGAGGATGATGGTTGCAGCTTTATCTTCACTTGGCTTGGGGTTGATCTCCTCTTGAAGTCGCTTGAATCACTTGAGGATTTGATGAAGAACTTCTTCCCAGAGTACTGTTCACCGCTACAGTACTCAAACTCCTCTCCCTTGAACACACCCTTGCAGCCTCCTTTGATCTCCCAAATGATCAACTAGGGTTTCTAACCCTCTTTCATGTGTTTTATAACCTTTGAATGGTCCTTGGACATCCCCCAGACCAGATCCCCAATCTATGGAAGATTGGGTGACTTTGGGGCTAAACAAATACAAGAAAAGGAGCTCTTCTCGAAGTGGAAAACAAAGTCAACATTGTTGGCTCGGGGCTGGCGGTCGACCTACAGAAGCTAGCGGTCGACCGCTACTGAGAAACGCTGTAGATTTTCAGTCCCTAGTATTTCTGGTCGACCGCTACTGGGCTGGCGGTCTACCGCCACTGAGACTCGTACAGACTGGGAGCTGCTGGCTGGGGCGGTCGACCGCCCCTGTGCTGGCGATCGACCGCCAGTTGGGCAGACCCCGAGTTTTCTCAGGTCGGTCCGTTAACCTCTTTAGCTCCGTCGCTTGAGTCCTTTAGCAGTCCGTTCTCATCTGTGACATCAACCTTGACTGTCTTGAAGATTTCTATTGATTATATCGCTCCTATAATCAAACTTTTGTCTCGGGGGCTCTGCCCCCGGAAACCCACGCAAGGGGCGCTGCCCCCTCGACCCCCGCGACCTGACCGGGCAGGTTGATCCGCGTGCGAGGGCGCAATCATTGAGCTTTCACTTTTGCCATCTCCACTCCATTCCTTGACATATCTGTCATGAAAGAACATCAAGTAGTTTAGTCATATAAGAGTGGTAAAACATCAATGACTTATAGTGTTTAGCCATTATCAAAACCAAGAATATCAAATAACTCAAATGACCATAGGATGATGTCAAATGACCCAAGTGACCACAAGATGACTCAATTGACCACAGGGGCACAACAGTAAATCCCACTGCCTTTCAGAAATGAAAGTGGCCACACTTGCTTCTTTGCTAAGCTCTAGGTCCTGCCTAATTTGATCTCCATATAGGTTGTTGATGCTGTTTCCATTCAACCAAGGGTCAGACCACAAATTAGTGTCATGGCCATTTGAAATAGAGTAGTTTATATGGCTTCTGATCCAATTCCTGGCTTGCAAAACCCCCTTCCAAGCTGAGGAGTAATAGGACTTGATTTTAAAATCCCAGATGTTCCTGTTTGCTAAGTATTTCTTCTTCACCCATGTATACCATAATGAACTCTTTTTTTGTAGAATATCCCACAGCTGCTTGCACATACATGCTTGATTCCACTCTTTCAGATTCTTAATTCTTAACCCTCCTTCAGATTTGGGTTTGCAGATCTGAGCCCAAGGAACCATATGGACTGCTGAATTTGATGAGTGCCCATGCAAGTAGAAATTCGGCAGTATCCTTTCAACTTCATCTATTAATCCAGCATGTAGTAAAAAAGCAGCTTCCCAATATGAAGAGTAGGATGACAGAACTGACCTGATCAGCTCTAGTCTTCCTGTTCTTGAAAGCATCATGTTCTTCCAAGTGTCAATTCTTCTCTTGATCTTCTCAATTATGAGATAACAATTAGCCTTCCTGATAGATTTAGATAGAAGTGGAAGGTCAAGGTATGGGACAAGGAGCTCTCCTTCATTCACTCCAAGTTGACTGATAACATTTGTGTGGTTCTGCACACAGCCCCCTATATATACTTTACGTTTCTCTCTATTAAGAATTAATCCTGACATATTAGCAAAGTTCTGAAGCTGAGGTCCCACATGAGATAATGTCCCAGGATCATTGTTTAAGAATAGGATTAGATCATCCGTAAAAATTATGTGTGAAATTTTCAAATTACCAGCTGTTAGACCTCGGATATCCTTCCTTTGAACTGCTTCTTCAATCAATGATGAGAACCCTTCCATCAATATAGTGAAAAGATAAGGAGATAAGGGATCTCCTTGTCTAATTCCATTCCTGCTATTAAAGAATCCCTGTGGAAAGCCATTAATCATAACAGAAAAAGCAGGGGTCTCTAAACAGTTATAAATCCACTGAATACAGGTTAGAGGAAAACCCATCTGTTCCATCAAGAAGTATAGATAGCTTCTATTTACTGAATCAAAAGCTTTCTTCAGGTCAGCCTTCATACAGATAAAATTCCCTTTAGATTTAGAGTGAAAATTCTTGATGATGTCATTAGCCAATAGCACATTGTGGTTTATGCTCCTTCCTTTGATGAAGGCTGACTGATTATCACTAATGAGCTTTGGAAGGACTGTCTGAATTCTTGTTGCAATCACCTTGGAAATGATTTTATAAATGAAGTTACAAAGTGAGATTGGCCTGAAATGTTCGAAGCTGTCAGCACCTTCCTTGTTGGGAATAAGGGAGATGAAGGTGCAGTTGAATTGTTTAAGTATGGATTTAGTAAAGAAGAAATGTTTTACTGCATTAACCACATCCTCTCCTATTATGGGCCAAGCTGCTTGAAAGAACTCGGCAGAAAACCCATATGGGCCTGGACTTTTATTTTTTGGTGCCTGAAAAATAGCTTGCTTGATTTCTTCTTCAGTGACTGGTGAGCTGAGGAAGTTAGATTCAGTGGAATTAAGCTTGTATTTAGGCAAAAAGTGCCAATTACCAGTAGGAGCTGGCTAGTTTAGAAGATTGTAGAAAAATTATACAGCATATCTGTTAACATCTTCCATGTCATTAGTGTAGCTCCCATCTTGAAGCCTGCATTTCCTGATACAATTAGCAGCCTTCCTACTTCTTAGGGTTGCATATAAATTTTTTGTGTTAGAATTACCTAGAGCCAACCAGTGTTGCCTTGATTTCTACCTTGCGTAAGACTCCTCAGTTTGCAAAGATTTTGAGTATAATTCTTTGCATTGATTTTCCTTAGTAATGGGGTCACAATTCATGGGATCCTTCCTAAGTTCTTGCTGAGCAAGTTCCACTTCTCTGCTAGCCTTCTGAACATTTTCTTGCACATTGCCAAAACAGTTTATGTTCCAAACTTTAAAAGCCTGTTTTAGCTTTTGGAGTTTCTCCCAAAGAATGTATTGTGGTGACCTAGATGTTTGCTGCTCATTCCAGACCTCCTGAACCACATTGCTAAACTGCGGATGACTTGTCCACATATTAAAAAATTTGAAAGGCTTCTTTCCAGACTTGATTTCCTTATCCGAATTAATTCTCAACTGTGAATGATCAGAAAGGAACTCACTGGTGTACTCTGCATAACAGTCCGGGTATTTGCCTAGCCATGAGTCATTAATGAGACATCTGTCCAATCTTGCTACAATCCTTCTAGGAAGAAGAGATATTGTTGAATTCCTCAAGAATAGCTATTGTGACAGGTTTTCCCCCTATTTTTTCAGATGGATAACGAATGGTGTTGAAATCACCTATTACCATCCTGGGTGAACCATTAATAGAGGCTGACAGGTTGATGATATCTTTCCAAAGAAATCTTCTGCAAGATAAAAAATTTGAAGCATAGATAGTTTTAAGGGTGAACGTAGAAGAATTTGTTATATCTGTTGCAAAGATATGAAGGAACTGATCTGTCTTCTTTAACAACTGGATGTTTAACTTTATCTGATCACTTAGGATCCAAATCCTACCTCTTGGATCTTGTGTATGAATAAAATTGGCATCCGGCCATACTATCTGCTTGAAGATAGCAGCATTCCTTGGTTTTACCTTTGTCTCAACAAGGACAGCTAAATCACATTTAGACTGTCGCAGTATATGTTTTAACTGGGCTCTTCTCCCTGCCTTATTAATTCCTCTTACATTCCAACTAACTATCTTCATTAAAATAATTAAAAGGATGAGAAGAGGAGAGTTAAGAAGGTAGTCAAGGTGACCGTCTAGGCTTAGTACCTGTCCTTTCTTTGCCCTTCGAAGATTTATAAATCCATTCTTGGCTTTCTTTGTGTAATATCTCAACCTCTCTCTCAATGGCTTTCTTTGTGTAATCCATTCTTGGCTTTCTTACATTAACTTACTGATGATATGATAAAAAGAACTTTACCATGTTGATTATAGAAATTCTCTGATAACAAAATAAATTTTATCATGTTGAATAATTTTTTTTTAGATTTATTTACTAATTATTTGATGGGAAAATAGATTTATCATGTTGAAAAATAGTTTTTAAATAGCTTTAATATGCTGACAATAGTTCTAACATGCTAAAAATAATTCTACCATGCTGAAAATAATTTTATCATGCTGGAAGTAATTTTAACATGTTGAAAGTAATTTTCATATATCAATTTACTAATTTTTTAATAAAAAATTAGGTTTAGCATGCAAAAAAAATAGTTTTAAATGGATTTAACATGCTGAAAAATAGTTTTCATATCTCAGTATGGATAAAATAATTTTATCATGCTGGAAGTAATTTTTAACATGCTGAAAATATTTTTCATGTATTAGTCTACTAATAATATGGTAAAAATAGATTTTTACATGCTAAAAATAATTTGTATTCTAAAAAAATAATTTTTAACATGCTGTAAAAATTCAAACATGCTAATATTACTTTTCCTTATTTTTGGTGACTTAATGCTTACAATTAATGTGGATTCTAAATGCTATAATTCCTATTGTATAGTGACTAAACTTTAGTCCCACATTGGAAGTTAGAAAAACTTACTTGGCTTTATATGTTGGAGAGTTCACCCTTGGGTCAGGACCCAAGGGGCATAAGATGTGGGCTCGAGTTGTGTGTGGATACGAAACTATTAATTTATTTGAGCCGAGCCGAGGTTGGTTTTTTTAAAGAACGCGACATGGCACTCAAGTTATATATACAGATATATTTATATATCCAAAATAATTTATTTTGGACCCCGAGCTTTCCGGGAAAGTTTCTTGAACGCGCTAGCCCTGACTAGCGCGATCTGAAGATCGCGCTGGCCAATGCTAGCGCGATCTGGAAATTAATTATATATTTTTTTGAAAACTGGGTTTCTGAGAACACACTCGCTCTGG
This sequence comes from Amorphophallus konjac, assembly GCA_022559845.1. Lineage (NCBI taxonomy): Eukaryota > Viridiplantae > Streptophyta > Magnoliopsida > Alismatales > Araceae > Amorphophallus > Amorphophallus konjac. The sequence goes on from CM040121.1 coordinate 114,298,120, forward strand.
ATAGCACGATCTGAAGAACGCGCTGTCCAAGACTAGCGCGATCTGAAATGTTAATATATATATATATATATATATATATATATATATTAAAAAATCTGGACGATGGGAATAGGGTATAGGAACGCGGCATGTCGGGGCAGTGCGTTTATGAATGCGCCCCTGATGGGCAGCGCGTTCTGGTTCTAAAGAAAAATGGGAATATCCCTCCAATAAAAAGACCATAACTTACTCATTTATTAACGAAATTCAATGAAACAGATATCAATGGAAAGAGCACTGAAAAATACACAAGATAGCATACTTTAATTAAGATTTAGCCTGAGAGACACCTACCTTTGAGCAGATCTACGGAAGAGGTAGACAAATAGCCCCAATAATAAGAAAACCATTTGATCTCCGAATCTTCCATTCAAATCCCCTCCAATCTCCGCAGCAGCATAGCATAGGCCACTAAAGATGATTTGAGGGTCGAATGGGGTCCTATTTATTGCCAAAACTTGTCCAAATTTATCAAGATTCCTTACCTAATTTTACCAAACCCATTAACTCCGAATTAGAAGAAAATTCCAACTTCTCCTCTTAATCTAGCCTTAATTTGGTGTGAAACCAATGTAAAAACGGCTGGTCTAAGGTGGCTGGTAGGTAAGGGTTGATTCTTGAGTCAATCTCCTAGAAATGGAGTTATTTTAATCTCTTAAATGCCATATTAAACACATGCTACGAATTTAAGGTTAATTTAACCTTTATTGAATCCTTTAACCATTAATTCAGCCCATTATGGATTATCCAATGGGCCAATTGTAATCATAATCCATTATATGGACTTTTGTTGGACTTACTATGATTTTTATAAGGGTTAGAGTAATTAATTTCTTTTTACCTTAAGTAAATTCAACTAAATACATTTATCTAGTTTATTTTATATAGTAAAAATATAATTTAATTATTTCATGAGAATTTTAATTATATAATTCATTGAAAAAAATTATTTGTCATTTTAATTTATCGGGTTTCTACATCCTCCCCCACTTAAAAGAATTTGATCCTCCAAATTCACATTATATAACTAAAATTCAAAAATTTGAATAGAGAAGTCGAATTTCTAACCTGAGATTAAGTCCGGATACTTCTTCTTGATGGACTCTTCCAATTCCCAGGTGGCTTCCTCGAATCCACGCTTGCTCCATTAAACTTTTACCATCGGAATGGCCGGATTCCTCAGTTGGTGTAATTTTCGATCCAGTATCTTGATCGGTCTTTCTTCATATAAGTCCTTTTGTAGTTTCAAATCTTCAAACTGTATCACATGCGAAGGATCGTACACGTACTTCCTCAGCATTGATACATGGAAGACATCATGTACACCGGCCAGTTGAGGAGGTAAAGCCAGCTTGTACGCCACCTGGCCGATTCTCTCCAGAATCTCGAAAGGACCGATAAATCTTGGACTCAACTTTCCTTTGATGCCGAATATTTTAATTCCACGAGTGGGTGAGATCTTTAAGAAGACGTGCTCCCCCACTTGGAACTCGAGGTCTCTCCTCCGATTGTCGGCATAACTCTTTTTCCGTGTTTGAGCTACCTTCAATCTTTCTTGAATCAACTGGATTTTGTTAGTAGTATCTTGGACAATATCGGGACCAAGCAATCCCTTCTCTCCAACCTCGCTCCAACATAGAGGCGATCTACAGCTTCAGCCATAAAGAGCTTTGAATGGTGCCATTTGTATACTTGACTGATAGCTATTGTTATAAGCGAACTCAGTCAATGGTAAATGTTCATGCCAACTTCCGCCGAAGTCTATCATGCATGCTCTCAACATATCTTCAATAATATGATTTGTCCTCTCGGTTTGTCCATCAGTCTGAGGGTGAAAAGCAGTGTTAAATCTTAGCCTAGTACCCATAGATGACTGCAAACCTTTCTAGAAGTGAGAGGTGAATCTCGGATCTTGATCCGAAATAATAGAACTTGGAATATCATACAGCCTTACGATCTCTTTGATGTATAAGGCGGCTAGAACATCCACGGTACATTTAGTTTTGATAGGTAAAAAGTGAGCAGACTTGGTTAACCGGTCCACAGTTACCCATATAGCATCAAAACCACTTCGGGTCTTCGACAATCCAACTATGAAGTCCATACCGATACTATCCCATTTCCATTCCGGTATTTCGAGAGGCTTGAGTTTACCAGCCGATTTGAGGTGCTCGGCTTTAACTTGTTGACAAACTAAGCATCGACTTACGAACTCGGCTACCTCTCTTTTCATGTTAGGCCACCAGAAAGTTCTCTTGAGGTCTTGGTACATTTTTGTAGCACCGAGGTGAATTGTGTACCTTGACCGATGTGCTTCCTCCAAGATTTTACCCTTGATGGTAGAACAATCGGGTATGCAAGTTCTTCCTTTGAATAATAACCTTCCATCATCAGCCAGAAAGAAATCCCGTCGTTGATCTAGTTTCTCTTTAATTTCAACGATCATCGGATCATCATCTTGCGGTTCCTTGATTTCCGAGAGTAACTCGTGTTGGAGTCGAATATTTACAATAAACACTCCGTCTTTCTTCTCCTCCACATTGAGGTTTAAATTTGCCATTTCTTCAAGTAGATGCCATTCTTTAACCATCAAACTTGATAATAAGGCCATTGGCTTTCGGCTAAGAGCATCAGCTACGGTATTACCTTTCCCAGGGTGGTATTGTATAGAGAAATCGAAATCCTTTAAGTATTCCAACCACCGTTTTTGTCTCATGCTGAGCTCCTTTTGAGAGAATAAATATTTGAGACTCTTGTGATCGGAATACATAATAAAGGCTTCGCCATAGAGATAATGTCGCCAGATCTTCAAAGTAAAGACCACAGCTGCCAGCTCTAGGTCATGCACGGGGTAATTTTTCTCGTGTTTCTTTAATTGCCTTGAAGAATAGGCTATAACCTTACCATGTTGCATTAATACGCAACCTAGGCCAATTCCGGATGCATCAGCATGCACTTCGAATCCTCCTCCTTTCATAGGTAATGTGAGAATAGGGGCAGTCGTCAGACAATCCTTTAAAGTTTGAAAGCTCTTCTCTCATTCCCTGGACCATATAAAAGGATTCTCCTTTCTTGTCAATCTTGTCAAAGATACCGCAATCTTGGAGAAGTCCTTGATGAATCTTCGATAATATCCAGCCAATCCCAAGAAGCTTCGGATTTTCGTCACGCTAGTAGGTCTTTCCCAGTTCTTTACGGCCTCGACCTTTGAAGGATCGACATCGATACCGTTCTGAAAAATTATGTGACCGAAAAAAGAAACTTCCTCCAACCAGAAATCACACTTGTTTAATTTGGCATAAAGCCTGTGATCTCTTAATAATTTAAGGGCCTTCTTGAGATGTTCTTCATGTTCTTCCTTTGACTTGGAGCTGAGTTGATCAAAATGTCGTCAATGAAGACAACCACAAATTGATCAAGGTATGGCCTGAATACGCTGTTCATTAATTGCATAAATGCGGCAGGCGCATTTGTTAGGCCAAAAGACATAACGGTGAACTCGTAATGCCCATACCTACTTCGAAATATAGTCTTGTGAATATCCCCTTCCTTGATGTTTAATTGATGATAACCAGATCAAAGATCAATCTTTGAGAGATATTGAGCTCCAAAAATCTAGTCGAATAATTCATCAATCCTCGGTAATGGATATTTATTCTTGATGATGAGTTGGTTCAATTGCCGATAATCAACACATAGTCTCATCGAACCATCATTCTTTTTAACAAAGAGGACCGGGGCTCCCCAAGGTGAAGTACTTGGTCGGATAAACCCCTTTTCCAATAACTCCAATAGTTGTTCCTTTAACTCCTTCATTTCAACGGCAGACATCCGATATGGAGCTTTAGAAACTGGTGCAGCTCTCGGAATTAAATCAATAGAGAAGACAACTTCTCTCTCTTGAGGAATACCAGGCAACTCGTCCGAAAATATATCAGAATAATCCCGAACGATGGGAATGTCCTTTAGAACGGGTTCCGTGTGCTCGGTCATAGTGATAGAAACTAAGAAACCGGCACAACCCTTCCTTAATAATTTCTCGGCTTTGAGGGCCGAAATGAGGGATATATGTCTAGAATGCCTGATACCAGAAAATAAGAGGTTGGGGTAACCCATAAAAGTTACCGTACCCAACTTGCAATTGACACTAGCACCATGTGCAGATAGCCAACCGGCACCCAATATAACATCATATCCATCCATCTCCATGCATACCAAATCAGCGGGTAAGTTATAACCGCTAATTAGAACTTCACTAGCATGATAGAAATGTTTAATCTCCATTCCCGTTCCAATATGGGTAGTAATAGTGAGTGTAGAATCTAATGGAACAGGCTTCATAGGTAAAAGACCAGCAAATCTTCGAGATATAAATGAATGCGTAGCTCCGGTGTCAAATAAGACAGAGGCATGCCTTGAGTACACAGAAAGAGTACCTTCGACGACGCCTCCTTCCTCGGTAGGTTCCGCATCCATAAGAGCTTGAAGTCTTCCTTGCTTTTTGACAATAGGTGGAAGCTTCTCCCGGTGGAGCTTGCTCGTTGAGAAGAGGACAATTCGGGATCCTATACTCCTGACTCCCGCATCGAAGACATGCGCCGAGCTTTCTCCAACATTCCTTGACTTTGTGTCCGAGTTTCTCGCAAAATTTGCATAATTCCTTTGATGACGTAGAGAAAGGAATAATTTGCTTGTCAACGGTTCTTGGCTTCTTGTCCCCTTGAAAGTTACGCCCACCCTTGTTGAAATTTCGCCCATCCTTGCTGAAGTTATGCCCGTCATTGGGACTTTTCTTCTCGAAGGAAGGTTTGAAACTTCCGGACCCAATAACTTGCTCTCTCTTGGCTTCCCTTCCTCAGATGTGATCCGATAAATCCGTTGCATCTTCTAGGAGTTGTGCTCTTCGTACCGCATCAGAATAAATTTGGATATCCATCGCGGCGAGTTGAGTAATATATTGAGGCCTTAAGCCATTTAAGAACCTCCTTGCCTTCATTTTTTCGGTACCCACGAGATGTGGAGCGTACCGAGATAATATTGAGAATTGAGCTTCATATTCGGCTACCGATAAACCCCTTTGCTTCAAAGCGGCAAATTCGGCGATCTTCCTTTCTTGCACTCGGTCGAAAAAATATTTACTATTGAAGTGTTCCACAAACTCTTCCCATAGAATTTGGTCGTGCGGTAAAGTAGCTTCGACCGATTCCCACAAGGCACGGGCATCTCTTTCCAGTTGGAAAGTAGAGAATATGACCTTTTCCTCGTCAGCACATTGCATAACTCGGAATATCCTCTCGATCTCTTTAATCCAATGTTTGGCTTCATCCGGATCTGTAGATCCAACGAACTTGGGAGGGTTCATGCTTCGGAAATTCCTATGCAAATCACCAGCTCCTCGGTTTGCTCCTCCCTGAGTAACATGTTGGAGGGCTTGGGTTAAGCCTTGAACGGTGTGCTGCATCTCGTGCCATTGAGCTCTCTCGGCGGCCATTTGCGAGAATTAGACTGAAACCATAATTCCAAGGTTTATTATTTTTGTTTTGGTATTTATTTCCTGATAATTCCCTTTTTCTTAAAACTTAACCCGTGTTTCTACCCAATCTTACCGGGAAGGTTTTAAGACCTATCCAATTTCTAGATATTGATCTAAAACCTAACCTAAGTTTAAGAATCCTAGGTTTTATGTAACATAGGCTCTGATATCACAAAGACTGTCACGCCCCGACGCGGAATATCGAGGGCGTGAGTAAGTCGTAATCAAGCGTGTTGATCAGAGCATGTACAAATTTAATTCCAAGACAAAGATTAATGAGAAAATGATACTTTTATTCCATCAAAATAGAGGTTTACATTGCTAATTCACAAGCTATAAAGGCAAATTACAAACTTCCAAACCCAAAGTACATGATTCTTGTAAAACACTAATGATCTACATAAATCCTAGGGAAAAGAAAATCACTCTTTCACTTTTGTCCATTCCCTTGTTCAATGTCATTTCCTGCCACAATTTAACTAAAACGTAGGGTGAGCAAAAAGCTCAATAGGATTTTATATCTCTAAAAACCAGGCAATCTTTAAGTGTTTAACAATTTAAGTAATCTTTCCAAGTTGCATCGAAAAGTGTATAACATGAGTGGAATTTCTAAATAATTGATATAACAAGATATCAATAGAAATTTTCAAGTAATAACTTTGAACAAGTAAAGAATTTCATGTAATTGGCCATTTCACGCAAGTCAAGTAATTCATGTAATTTTCAAGTAATCATGTAAACAAGTAACAAGTACGAATAATGGAATGTCGTAAAAATCTAACAAGTCATGCACTTCGGTGCAATGTCACACCGTGGTCAATCAACTCCCATGGGCACAAGTACTTTCGGGCGTTCCTCCCAGGACCAGACCGGGCCCCATTAATGCCAGGCATTGGGTCGGTGGATCATAAGATCCCAAGTACGTTTAGACATCCACTTAACACTATGGCCAATGAATTTCAAGAATAAGCTCATTTGTAAAAAGTACAGATCTGGCAAAAATCTCAAAAGTTGCAAGAGAAGTGAATAATAATTTTAAGACATCATGTTTAACGACATTAAGTCGTGGAATTCAAGAACGAACGGTAACTAGGAAGAAAATTGAAGTAAATAGAACTATTAGAATTATTTTAATTCCATAATTTAATCTTGTGTTCAATTGATTTAACAAGTGTTTAGGTATATTTTCAGGAAGTTTTTTATATCCTAGAGGTATTTTACTTTAGCCAAAACGCGGATTTTATAGCCAATCGGATTTCTGTTATGAACGTGGTGTAGGTAAGCACCATGTTCACGAAATCATTTGAGAATTCATTCTTAATTATGTTAAAATTCAGAAATATTAAGTTTTAGATAAGATGTATATACTTTTGAATTAAAATCATGATTTCACATATTATTGATATTTTTAATGATAATAAGATAGGATAAATGATAATAAGATAGAATAATAGATTTATCATGCAGAAAATAATTTAACATGCTAAAAAGTAATTTTTATACACCAATTTGCTGATAATATGATAAAATAGATTTTTACATGTTGTAGGCAATTTTAATATATTTATTTACTGATATTATGACAAATATAGATTTTCATGCTTAAGAAAATAGATTTATTATGCTAATAATAGTTTCATCATGCTAAAAATAATTCTAACATGTTAAAGTAATTTTAACATGCTAGAAATACTTTTATCATACTGAGAGTAATTTTATCATTCTGAAAATTAATATTTAACATGCTAAAAATAATACTTAACATGCTAAAATAATTCTCATACATTAACTTACGATTGAGATGATAAAAAGAAGTTTATCATGCTGATTACATAAATTCTCTGATAACCAAATAAATTATATCATGTTGAAATAAAATTTTTTACATTTATTTACTAATTATTTGATGGGAAAATAGATTTATCATGCTGAAAAATAGTTTTTAAATAGCTTTAATATGATGACAATTGTTCTAACATGCTAAAAATAATTCTACCATGCTGGAAATAATTTTATCATGCTGGAAGTAATTTTAACATGTTGAAAGTAATTTTCATGCATCAATTTACTAATTATTTAATAGGAAATTAGGTTTAGCAAGTAAAAAAATAGTTTTAAATGGATTTAACATGCTGAAAAATAGTTTTCATATCTCAGTATGGATAAAATAATTTTATCATGCTGGAAGTAATTTTTAACATGCTGGAAATATGTTTCATGTATTAGTCTACTAATAATATGGTAAAAATAGATTTTTACATGCTAAAAATAATTTTTATTCTACAAAACTAATTTTTAACATGTTGTAAAAATTCAAACATGCTAACATTGATTTTCCTTATTTTTGGTGACTGAATGCTTACAATTAATGTGGATTCTAAATGTTATAATTCCTATTGTATAGTGACTAAACTTTAGTTCCACATTAGAAGTTAGAAAAACGTCATTGGCTTTATATGTTGGAGAGTTCACCCTTGGGTCAGGACCCAAGGGGCATAAGATGTGGGCTTGAGTTGTGTGTGAATACGAAACTATTAATATATTTATTTATTTATTTGTGCCGAGCCGAGCCGAGCCGAGCCGAGCCGAGCCGAGATCCGAATACTGGAAGGAGCCCGATACCATTCGAATTCTAGCCCACCGCCCACGAGCCGGGAGGGCTCGAAAGGGCTAAAAGGAGTGTAGAGGTACAAAGAAATAGAAAATAAAGCAGGATAATTCAACAATTAACAGAAATAAATAGACAACTACTACAATCGAGTCCAGTCCAACAGAAAGTACAGTCTAAAGCAGTAAAACGTACCACATGCCAAGTGAACACTCGGCCCGGCGAGTTGACAACTGAGAACCCCCGAACAGCACCCTCGAACATCGAGGAAGAACCGCCGCACCTGAAAAGTAGGGATGAGTCTCCAAATAGAGACTCAGCATGGGTCCCGCGGAACCCCAACTGGAACCAACGGCGGTAGCGGAAAGGAAAGCTACAACTATAGCAGGAACAGCGAACCGGTGGCCGGTCAAAACTCAGCACTACAGTCACTCCTACTATACCAGAAAAACACACCCCGATCTCACGGTCGGGACTACTGAACCACACTCGTACCACTTACTGAAGTAAAAATCCACGGCAACCCCGCCGTATAGGCCTGTCTCCCAGAGCACGACCAACCTGGACACGCTGTCCAAGGTGCAACCCCGACCACCCGGTCGCGGACACCGCACCAACAAGATGCAACCTCAGTAAAGCTACTAGCACCCTGGCCACTAACTCGGAAACACCAGACGGTCCAGAAAACCACGTCTCACAAACGGGAAACGGAACCCGAAAACACGAGAGTCACGTCTCACGTGACAGGAGTACCTACCCACCAGAAGCAAGGCCGGATGCATCCACTGACGTCTTAGACCACGCCTCAGGTGTCCCCCTCGACCCCTGGTGGAACAGGGACACCGTACTAGTAACCACAGAACAAGTGACTAGCTGGGGTCGCGCTCGTCAGCGCTAGTCGTACTGCCCCCAACCACGTGTGCAGACACAGACCATACGTCCTAGGTCTGGCCCTCTGACTGGTTTTCCCCTCAGTCGGACTCTGGCGTCAAACGTGGGGCCCGATGGTAACCAGCCTAAAACCGTCTCTCGGGGTAGCCTCGCCATCACTCCCTGGTGGGACCACTAGCGTGTCGGAAGGCTACGACTAGTGGGGAGTCACCGATGTGACCACTCTCCAAGGAGAAACTCTGAGAAACACGCACGCACCCTATGTGAAAGTCGAGAAGGACCAAGTGGCGATGAGCCACTGGACATTGGACGGTCCTCTAGATTCACTAAATCCAACGGTCCTTGAGTCACAAGACTCGGGGTCAAGACCGTCGTACGTAACAGCACAAGGCCGTCAATCTTGCCTAATCCCTAGGTCTAAAACCACGATAACACAAATACCGAGATAGCTCATGAGCCGCCGAGATCATTCCCTTGGGAAAGGAACTGAGAAGCCTTCCAGCCCCAGGCTGGACAGCTGGACTCACAGTCCGAGGCCACACACATGGCTCGCGTAGAAAGCACCGAAGCACAATTCCCAAGGTAGCTCACAAGCCGCCATGCTGATTCCCCATCCCAGGAAAAAGCGAGAAACCTCCAGCCCCAGGCTCGCAACTGGACTCGTAGTCCAAGGCCAAATAGTTGACCCAGTCGGGAACCATCTTTCGCAGAAACCTACGACATGCGGGGGAACCCCACCGCACTCACACCGATACATGGTGACTCGAACGAGCGTAACACAAAGCCCGAAACACACACACACCTATGTGCACGTTAGTCGAGGTAACACGGCACCTCCAGACACCCCAGAAACATGAACACGGAAGCAACGAGGTGTCCGAGACACTCACGAGGCCGACCGCAACTCACGGGAACCACGGTCGAAGAGAAACAGGACTGCAAATCACTTGGTGTAGCTCAGAGTTTGGCGGTCCGACCTTGGGCCGCCACAGGCTCTGGTGGTCCAACACTGGTCCGCCACAGGACTATAGCGGTCCAACACAGGAGCGCTAGACGAAGAAGCCACGCTGGCTCTGGCGCACCCATCCCTGGCCGCCACAACGCTCTAGCGGTCAAGCCTTGGCGCGCTAGAAGCCCTCTGGCACCCGTACCTACGGCCGCTAGAGGCACGTGACTCCCGACGGTCAGACAGCACGTGACTCGAGAAGCGACGGTCAAAAATGAGGTAGTGGTCTAACCCTAGGCCGCCACACCGTCTGGCGGTTTATCGTGCGACCGCCAGACGACGGATGCCCTGTCGATAAAATAGTGCCCTGTGGCGCACCCACCTTGGGCCGCCACAGTGTCTAGCGCTCCTACCCTGGGCCGCCAGAGACTCTGGCGGTCTCTGGAAGGACCGCCACACCAGCCCGAGAATGGGCCGGCGGGAAACACCCAAAAATCCAAACCACGCCCCCAAACATCCATGGATGAGGGGGAAAACAAGGGGGAGGCTCCCCTAGGACCCCTAGCATGCATCTAGACCCTCAAAACGTGAAATCGTGGCTTGAAATGGTAGATCGGGCGACCACTCCCCAAAACATGGATTTTCCCCAAAAAGCTCAAATAGGCCCTCTCGACTCACCACGGCCTACAAAACTCGCGGGAAAGGAAGAGCACGAGCTGGGGGTCCATCTCCCTACCTCCACCGAAGATTTCATGCCCCGAGCTCGCCGATCCACGAAGAAATCGCCACGAAACCCTCGCCGGCTCGCGATCCTCCTCATCCCGAGCCCGTCGCTCCACTCCCCACGAGCCACGCTGCCCCGCCCTCACCGCCTCCGTCGGCTGCCCGGAGTGAGAGGGGGAGAGGAGAGAATGTGAGAGAAGAGAGAGGGAAAAGGGAGAGAAATAAGAGATGGGGAGAGAGAGAAAAAAGGGGTTATATATATAAGAAAATCCAAAAATTACCAAAAATACGAAAAATAGAGAAAAATCACCTCCCTGATCCTCGGAAGACGCACAACGCAGTGGTAATGTCTCGGAGTCGGAGAACGCAACGGTTCACCCTACACGGGATTCCGAAGGTCTGATAGACGAAAACACGCGTAAAACCCAAAATGCAACCCGGGACCCCAAAGGCGCTCCGAAAATTCCAGAAAAATACCGATGTGCTCCTCACAACACCACGGACCCAATAAAATTCACAAGCACGCCACCAATGGGTCCGACCATCCGATATAAAACTTTGAAGCTCACTCGGACACAATCCGCAATCCGCGGAAAGACGATCTGAAACCCACAGATCCAGATCCGAAAAACCCGGGGCATTACAGCCCTCCCCCCTTAAAGGAATTTCATCCTCGAAATTCAGGACTAGCACCAAGACACAAGGGAAGAACACCTTAACCTACTGACAACGCTGTCAGAGCCCCAGCACGGAAAACCTCGATTCTAACGGAAACACCGATCCCGATGGACACATCTAGATTAACACTGCGAACGACACCTCGCTCCACATGTCACACACACACCGGCCATTAGAGCAAGCTCAACACAAAAGCACAAGTTTGGTATCACCTCAGTCACAACGAAAACCAATCATGGCACCGCTGCCACCATCTCGCTCCACGAGGAGACACAACCCTCGTCACGAGAAATAGCTACCGATCCATTCTATGGTCAACAGACAAAACACACATCAGCTTCACAGCCAGCTGACATGTCGCACACCCTGCTCAAGCGAACAACCAATACAGAGCCTCCACCAGCTCACAACAGCATCTTTTGTCTGTGAAAGACCACACACCGGTCACCAACTACTCGTCAATGGGAAACCTCCATCGGCCCAACAAGCACGATCCAACTCACAGTAGGCTATCCACTGACTCACACACAGAAAATTACCACATCTCGAGCTGAACTCCTCTCGGACACTACATCTCAACTCGATCATCGCGCCAAGTCGACCCTCTCGGGGAGCACGATGAAACCAAATGACAAGATCCTGGTGTCTTCGGTCATCACCTCACTCGACTCAGACTTACAGGAGAACCATCCCATGCTGGTCACCAAACCAGGGATAACCATTGCGACACCAACCTCCCATCAAGGACCACCATTCCGATGCCAACCTCACTAAAAGGCCTCCACCCATAGGCGTCACTCTTCCGTCTTGTCTCATCACATCCCTCGACTCAATTAATCCAAGTGGACACCTGCCAATCCCAATTCTGCCCTTACCATAGAGCCACGGGACACCACCTGAACAACTTACGGCACACATCTCTAGGGGAGAAAGTGCCAACAAAAATTACGGTAACCAAGTCGCCAACACCACGACCAAAGCACACTAGGTCCCCAACAATACACATCTTACCGTGGTCGTGCATGAGACTAGCCTTACCAGTCACTCGCAGCTACCAATCGGAACCCAAAATCATTCAGAGATCACTTCTCCAAAAATGATCTCATCCAAGGACACGACTGGCAATCCAAGCCGAGCACCATGCCACCGACTCTAACCAACACGTCCTCGATCACTGTCAGGCGACATCCTTAACAACCCCATCCAGGTCTAACACTGACGCTTGACACAGCTTCCATCACAGGAACAGGGTACTCATGCGGCACACTTGCTAACATTTTCCCCAAACATTCCATCCTACCAATGCCAAGAACCACGATATCTCGAGCAACGACACGACAACAACACGTCTCACACCGAGGAACCAATCCTCCGATTCTCAACGCAATCTCCGGAATCCGCCCGTAGCAACCAACGCTACGATCCTGAACCTGTGGGTTATGGGCCCACCAGGCTCCCGCTGCGCACTCAAATCCATGCGCACAGCCAACACAGCAACTCGGGACTCGCCATCCCGACAATCCACAACTCGGCTGGTCAACCTCAGAAAATAGGGTGAGGAATGCTCCCTTACCTCGAACCCCAAGCGCGGATCCACTCCCAAATCTGGCAATCCTCTGCAACTCTGCAGGCTCCGAACTGCCACGCATCGAAAAGTTCCAGCACCATCTAAAAATTCGAACACCGCCCAACCAGCACTCGTCCTTCCGGAACAGCGCAAGTACCCTCACACAGCAAGGGAATTGGGCACGACTTCTCACATGCAACCATTTTGCCAAAATAGGGAACACGTCTCTCACGGACTTTATGGCACACGAGGCCAACCAATCCGAACACGCAATGCAAGATGACGAACCTTAGCTAAACAAAATCTCTCCAACCAAAGGAGAAACCAATCACACCTCAGACCAACGGAAGAACTCCACGCCCGGCCTAACCTCAAACCTTGCACACGTTGGGAACAACACCTTCCAGCACCGAGAAAACCATCACCACGTCAGGCCAGCGCCTCCGACACACTCAGCAAGTGTCACGTCGGACCACAATCATAGCATCTCTCGATGCACCACCACTATAATTCCTTGAACTGCAACACATCACGCCAAGATCCACAACACGAGCCATAACCGACAACCGTCAATGCTCACCCTCGAGTCCCAAAACCACCGCGGAACCTTCACATCTCAAACCAAATCCATGGCAAACATGACCCATTCGCACATAAGAGCGCAGGAGCAAGACTTACTGGGACACCACAGCCCAATCCTGCCTCAAAATATGCAAGAATAACTGGGACCGACACGTCATTCCTGACGCCACAGAGCATGACAAGAACATCAGGTTCGACGAAACAGCAGCTCACCGAGAAGATCCTCCGCTCACCCGAGCACACCTCTCAATCAGAACACCCGCTCTGCCACCTCAAACCACGACCTTAACACCTCAGGGGCTGGATAACCTCAAGCTCGAGTGGCCAACCTCGACAACAACTCCCTCAGAGCACGCTCACGGCCACTTAACCATAAACAATCCTCACCAGCCACCTGACCTCGCTGTAGACACCTCGAACGTAGCACCGCAGCAACGCACCTACCGGCAACCTCTGCCCAACGCAGCGCAACCGGGATCACCACCGATGAGGGAGAAGCTCTCAACCTCGATCCTTAGATCCCACGTCGGCACGAAAGCCGCGAACAACAACCGCCTTCACAGCGCCACACAGTGCACTCAAGCTCTCAAGCGAAAAGTCAAGTGAAAAATAAACACAAAACCTTAAGTCAGCTGCCGACTGTACTGGACCTTATGGACTCTGATCACTGTAATATCTTGAATTCCTATGTACGTCCACAACCACAGCTCTGATACCAGCTGTGATGACCCAAGATCCGGATACCTGGAGGAGCCCGATACCATTCGAATCCTGGCCCGCCGCCCACGAGCCGGGAGGGCTCGGAAGGGCTAAAAGTAGTATGGAGGTACAAAGAAATAGGAAATAAAGCAGGATAATTCAATAATTAATAGAAATAAATAAATAACTACTACAACCGAGTCCACTCCAACAGAAAGTACAGTCTAAAGCAGTAAAACGTACCATATGCCAAGTGAACACTCGGCCCGACGAGCTGGCAACTGAGAACCTCCGAATAGCACTCTCGAATCTCGAGGAAGAACCGCCGCACCTGAAAAGTAGGGATGAGTCTCCAAACAGAGACTCAGCAGGGGTCCCGCGGAACCCCAACTGGAACAAACGACGGTAGCGGAAAGGAAATCTACAACTACAGCAGGAACAGCAAACCGGTGGTTGGTCAAAACTCGGCACTACATCTACTCCTACTGTACCAGAAAAACACACCCCGATCTCACGGTCGGGACTACTGAACCACACTCGTACCACTTACCGAAGTAAAAACCCACGGCAACCCCACCGTAGAGGCATGTCTCCCAGAACACGGCTAACCTGGACACGCTATCCAAGGTGCAACCCCGACCACCCGGTCGCGAACACCGCACCAACAAGACGCAACCTCGGTAAAGCTACTAGCACCCTAGCCACTAACTCGGAAACACCAGACGGTCCAGAAAACCACGTCTCGTAGACGAGAAACGGAACCCGGAAACAGGAGAGTCACGTCTCACGTGACAGGAGTACCTACCCACCAGAAGTAAGGCCGGATGAATCCACTGACGTCTTAGACCACGCCTCAGGTGTCCCCCTCGACCCCTGGTGGAACGGGGACACCGTACTAGTAACCATAGAACAAGTGACTAGCTGGGGTCATGCTCGTCAGCGCTGGTCCTACTGTGTAAGACCCCAAATTCTTTAGAAATTTATTTAGAAAGTTATTTGTAATTATTTAGAATTTATTTGAAGTTATTCGAATTAATGAGAATTATCCAAATTAATTAGATTAATTAATTAATTAATAGAATAAGTCATTTTTCAACTATTTTCTAAAAATCCCCAAAAATCACATCTTGTAGAATTAATTTTGTTTAGCAACTTTGTCTTCTACATTTAAGCCTAAGAAAATCATTTATTATGCCGAATTAGTGAACTTAGTTTTCCAAACTTAACATTTAACTATTTACGGAATAGTATAAGTAATAATCCGACTGCCTTAGAAAAATCTGAAAAAATAGTAAATAGATTTGTGTCGATGTAGATAACAACTTTTCCTTCTGGCATTATGCTATTGTAAATCCGTGGTAAGATCTATTTAGAGTTTAAACCCAAAAGTGCACACTTTTGACCCATACCTAACCCTTAGTTTAAAACATGAAATTCGACCTCAATACTCGACCAAATGATCTGAAATCAAGGGAAAATGGAAGGCCACAATGTAAGGAACATTTACCCTCAATCAATTTGAGGTAAACCTAGCCCCAAAACGTGCTGCCGACATAGTTTGGTCAAGTCAAGGATTTCGGCGCCGTTTCTAAACACGTAGCTTGCAGCAGCGAATACTCCCAATTCCGAAGGCTCCAGAAGCTCTATGAGCTATCAAAATGAAGCCCTACGAGTCTTCTTTCATTTGGCTGCTGTGGGGTTCGCTGAAGTTTTAGATCTGGAGAGATCTAGCTCAATTTGTGGAGGTGGGTCAGCAGGCCGTTGGCTTTCCTTCATCCTTCTTTGATCCATTGATTGAGGTAGGAATTCTCAACCAAATCTTGATCATGAGTATAGAAAATTGTTCCTCTCATCGAGCTCTATCCATTGGTGGCAAAAGCCCTAATTTTCATTAGGTGTCCGTGGAGAAATCGAGCTTTTTGTGAGGTGCTGTCCAAGTGTTCTTCATCCTAGGGTTTGAGTTTTCTCTCTCCGATTTGAGGTAGGATCTAACAACCAAACTCTAATTAACTTACATGATGTAATCAGCATGTTGTTAGCTTTCATTTGACGTAGGAAGCCCCAAATTTCATCGAGCATACTTGGAGAATTTTGATTTTTAGTAAGAGCATGTCTAGAATTTGATGTATATTATGTTCTTCAAGTAGAAGCTTGATTTTCGGGCTATTCTTGGATTAGATAACTTGATCCACATATGGCTTATAGTATATGGTTGGATTCATCATTATGTTAGCTTTCTTTTGATATAAAAAGCCCCAAATTCCGTTGTGTATATTGAGAGAAATCTACGTTTTAGTAGACGCATGTCAAGAACTAGGTTCTTCATGTATTCATCATAAATAGGTTGTGATTCGATTGAGTTTTCAGCAAATTTCTTGTTTCAATCTCTTGTTTTATGACCTTAGTATGTATATTAAGAACCCTAGAGCATTTGGTTAAAATTCCAACTCATTTAGACCCCAAATCATTGAGTTTTCATGGTTTACGGAATCACTCGTCGCTTCTGGAAGTGTAGGGGTCGACCCATGGGGTCGACCCATGCTCCCAGTGAAGGGGGTCGACCCAATGGGTCGACCCATGAAGCTTTTTTTTTGAGGGGTCGACCCAATGGGTCGACCCACACCCAGGAAGGCTCCTGGAATGCCAGGGGTCGACCCAATGGGTCGACCCATGCCCTGTATGACCCCATTAATGATGTTTTTGACTCGGGGATCAATCCGGATCATTGGGGAATCAATCCATTCAACCTAATCACATTGAAAACTACATTTTTGAGGAACTAATGACCTATTCATGTACCCTTTTTAGTTTCAATTAACATTGGTCCATACATGCAAACTTAGTGTAAAAACACACCGTTTATCATCTTCATTTCAATGCATACAAGATTAAATAGAAACCCACATAATTAGTGGTTAATGGTGTAACTAAATCTCTGTTAATGCATTCTATTTCACTCCTGTGGGAGTTGTTCTTTGCCTTATCATCTTGAATCAGCTTCTTGGAAATTGTCTTAATGCAAATGATAATGGTTAATCATGATATCTTAACTTGGTGATTAGGATTAATATGTTGATTAGCTTGTTTGATTGCTGCTGTTTTACAGTAGCGCAGCACGATTAACTCTTGTTGTGACTTGGTTTCGATCTCCTTGATGATTATACTTACCTTGAAATTCTGGAAATGAATCTCTTTCCTACGTGAAGTTGTTATTGCTACTTAGTTTAAACCTTGGAATTCTGGCCATAAACTGTGGAAGTCTAGATTCGTGGGATCTTTGATCTAAAGAAATCAATGCCTGGCAAACAATTAAGGGCTCGGTCTGGTCCTGGGAAGAGCGCCCGAACACTACGTGTACCCCCGGGGAGGTGAATGACTAGGTGTGGCATTTAGCACCAGTACTTGACATGTGTTAAATCTAGGACTGTCCACTACTCTCTACATTACTTTCTACTACTTTTCACTTTCCACTCTTCACTGTTCTATACTCTACTTGTGGTTACTTTACTTGCTTATTACTTGGACGTGGAAATGAAATTACATACGTGCTTGACATGACTTGAATTGTCTTGATATGGCCAACTTTTTATCGTTATCACCTGTAGTAAATTCTTGTCTTACTATTCTATTCATTATATTTCTTGACCTTGCAAGATCTTTGAATTCTGTTTCGTGATATCACCGTTATCTTATTATTGTTTTTATCATTTGTAGCATGACATTTTAAAATGTAATTAAACTGTTCATCACTTATACCTGTCTGTTATTTCCTACTGAGCGTCAGCTCATAGTTGTGTTTCCCCCCCTTTCCAGGCTTTTCAAGTGACGCGCTTACCGATGGAGAAGGGCAGGAGTGATGTCTTGAGTGTATCAGTTCTAGTGTGTTAGTAGTGTGTTATCTTTCTTTAGTTGTGTTTTGGAGAGCTTTTAGTCTCAGTCATGTTATTGAGTTTTAGTGGTTGATTATTCCAGTTGTATTAAGTTGAACTTGAGGTTATTGTATCAGTTGTGGTTTGTTAATGATCATTTAGTATTTCCATCTTGTAGCACTTGTGTATTATTTTAGATTAGTTCTCTCTCTTGCCAGCGTGTCCCTAACTGTACGTCCCGATATTTCTGCCTTGTTCGGGGCGTGACATACTGCCCCCAACCACGTGTGCACACACAGACCATACATCATGGGTCTGGCCCTCTGAGATGTGTTTCCCTCAGTCGGACCCTGCGCGAAAGTCAAGAAGGACCAAGTGGCGACGAGCCACTGGACTCTAGACGGTCCTTGAGTCACAAGACTCGGGGTCAAGACCGTCGTACGCAACAACACAAGGTGGTCAATCTAGCCTAATCCGTAGGTCTAAAACCATGGTAGCATAAATACCAAGGTAGCTCACGAGCCGCTGAGATCATTCCCTCGGGAAGGGAACTGAGAAGCCTTCTAGCCCCAGACTGGACAGCTGGACTTATAGTCCGAGGCCACACACACGGCCCACGCGGAAAGCACCGAAGCATGATTCCCAAGGTAGCTGACAAGCCGCCACGCTGATTCCCCATCATAGGGAAAAGTGAGAAACCTCCAGCCCAGGTTGGCAACTAGACTCGCAGTCCAAGGCCAAACACTTGGCCCAGTCGGGAACCATCTTTCGCAAAAACCTACGACATGCGGGGGAACCCCACCGCACTCACACCGATACACGGTGACTCGATCGAGCATAACATAAAGCTTAGAACACACACACCTACGGACACGCTAATCAAGGTAACACGGCACCTCCAAACGCCCCAGAAACACGAACACGGAACCTACGGGTTGTCCAAGACACTCACGAGGCTGACCGCAACTCACGGGAACCACGGTCAAAGAGAAACGGGACTGTAAACCACTCGGCGTAGCTCAGTGTTTGGCGGTCCAACCTTGGGCCGCCACAGGCTCTAGCGTTCCAACACTGGTCCGCCATAGGACTATGGCGGACCAACACAGGAGCGCTAGATGAAGAAGCCACGCTGGCTCTGGCTCACCCATCCCAGCCACAGTGCTCTAGCGGTCAAGCCTTGGCGCGCTAGAAGCCCTCTGGCACCCGTACCTACGGCCGCTAGAGGCACGTGACTCCCGACGGTCAGATAGCACGTGACTCGAGAAGCGACAGTCAAAAATGAGGTAGTGGTCTAACCCTAGGCCACCACACAATCTGGCGGTTTATCGTGCGACCGCCAGACGACGGACGCCCTGCCGATAAAATAGTGCCCTGTGGCGCACCCACCTTGGGCCGCCACAGTGTCTGGCGCTCCTACCCTGGGCCGCCAGAGACTCTGGCGGTCTCTGGAAGGACCGCCACACCAGCCCGAGAATGGGCCGGCGGGAAACACCCAAAAATCCAAACCACGCCCCCAAACATCCATGGATGAGGGGGAAAACAAGGGGGAGGCTCCCCTAGGACCCCTAGCATGCATCTAGACCCTCAAAACGCGAAATCGTGGCTTGAAACGGTAGATCGGGCGACCACTCCCCAAAACATGGATTTTCCCCAAAAAGCTCAAATAGGCCCTCTCGACTCACCACGGCCTACAAAACTCGCGGGAAAGGAAGAGCACGAGCTGGGGGTCCATCTCCCTACCTCCACCGAAGATTTCACGCCCCGAGCTCGCCGATCCACGAAGAAATCGCCACGAAACCCTCGCCGACTCGCGATCCTCCTCGTCCCGAGCCCGTCGCTCCAAGCCCCACGAGCCACGCCACCCCGCCCTCCCCGCCTCCGTTGGCCGCCCGGAGTGAGATGGGGAGAGGAGAGAACGTGAGAGAATAGGGAGGGAAAAGGGAGAGAAATGAGAGATGGGGAGAGAGAGAGAGTAAAAATGGTTATATATATATATGAAAATCTAGAAATTACCAAAAATACAAAAAATAGGGAAAAATCACCTCCCTGATCCTCAGAAGATGCACAACGCAGTGGTAACATCTCGGAGTCAGAGAATGCAGCGGTTCACCTTACACGGGATTCCGAAGGTCTGAGAGACGAAAACACGCGTAAAACCCAAAACGCAACCCGAGACCCACAAAGGCGCTCCGAAAATTCCAGAAAAATACCGGCGTGCTCCTCACAACACCACGGACCCAAGGAAATTCACGGGCACACCACCAACGGGTCCGGCCATCCAGTATAAAAGTCTGAAGCTCACTTGGACACAATCCACAATCCTTGGAAAGACGAACCGAAACCCACAGATCCAGATCTGAAAAACCCGGGGCATTACACGAGCCGAGCCGAGGTTAGTTTTTTTAAAGAACGTGACGTGGCACTCAAGTTATATATACATATATATTTATATATCCAAAATAATTTATTTTGGAACCCGGGCATTCTGGGAAAGTTTCTTGAACGCGCTAGCCCTGACTAGCGCGATCTGAAGATCGTGTTTGCCAGTGCTAGCGTGATCTGAAAATTTATTTAATTATATATTTTTTTGAAAACTGGGTTTCTGAGAACGCTCTGGCTCTGGATAGCACGATCTGAAGAACGCGAGGTCCAAGACTAGCGTGATCTGAAATGTTAATATATATATATATATATATATACATATATATATATATATATAATTTAAAAATCTGGACGATGGAAATAGGGTATAGGAACGCGGCATGTCGGGGCAGCGCGTTTATGAACGCGCCCCTGATGGGCAGCGCGTTCTGGTTCTAAAGAAAAATGGGAATATCCCTCCAATAAAAAGACCATAACTTACTCATTTATTAACGAAATTCAATGAAACAGATATCAATGGAAAGAGCACTGAAAAATACACAAGATAGCATACTTTAATTAAGATTTAGCCTGAGAGACACCTACCTTTGAGCAGATCTAAGGAAGAGGTAGAAAAATAGCCCCAATAATAAGAAAACCGTTTGATCTCCTAATCTTCCATTCAAATTCCCTCCAATCTCCGCAGCAGCATAGCATAGGCCACCAAATATGATTTGAGGGTCGAATGGGGTCCTATTTATTGCCAAAACTTGTTCAAATTTGTCAAGATTCCTTACCTAATTTTACCAAACCCATTAACTCCGAATTAGAAGAAAATTCCAACTTCTCCTCTTAATCTAGCCTTAATTTGGTGTGAAACCAATGAAAAAACGGCTGGTCTAAGGTGGCTGGTAGGTAAGGGTTGATTCTTGAGTCAATCTCCTAGAAATGGAGTTATTTTAATCTCTTAAATGCCATATTAAACACATGTTACAAATTTAAGGTTAATTTAACCTTTATTGAATCCTTTAACCATTAATTCAGCCCATTATGGATTATCCAATGGGCCAATTGTAATCCTAATCCATTATATGGACTTTCATTGGGCTTACTATGATTTTTCTAAGGGTTAGAGTATTTAATTTCTATTTACCTTAAGTAAATTCAAGTAAATGCATTTATCTAGTTTATTTCATATAGTAAAAATATAATTTAATTATTTCAAGAAGATTTTAATTATATAATTCATTGAAAAAAATTATTTATCATTTTAATTTATCAAGTTTTTACAGAGGATCTTGTCATGAGATATGAAATCTTTTAAACTCTTGTTGGTCCCCAATTTTTAACTTGTTTGCATTACTAAGGGGCTGCAATGGGTAAGTTGGGGGGTGTGATAAGTGAGTAATTATATATAGTTATTCATATCACACACACTATTTCTCGGGTTTTAACAAAGTTAATTATGCATTTTTATATAATAATCTAAGTCTCATGTAAAATAGAGATTTTTCTTTAATGAATGAGATTTGAGATATTTTTCATAATATAAAAAAGGGCATAATTACAATTTGATGAAATTATTTCATAAGAGATTGTATGTGAACTGTTGGGTTCGGTGTGCTCCCCTCTTTGTCTTTGATAACGGTTTTGATGATAATAATATATTGTGTGTGAGTATTGTGGAAAATACTCATTGATCATTTTGGTGTTATGGAGCTCATTGTTGATATCTTGATTTGTAGGTATAAAATGCTTGGTGTTTTCTAGAGCATATCTTCTTGGTTCTTCAAAATCATAAATGGATGCAATTCTAAATTGATGTTCACATGCATAACATTCAAGTGTGTTTAATGGAGTTTTCAGAATTTTCAAATGCATGTTATTTCTGAAAAAATCATGTTATCATTGAGTGTCATAAGGCCCTTGATGTGGTTTAATAGGATTGGATGTCCTTGGGTTGAACCGGACTGCCTTTTGGCAGATTTCTTCTTTGTCACTACAAGGGTCGACCCCATGGGTCGACCCCTAGCTCTTTGAGCCCTGGTTCTTGCTTTGTTGTTAAGGTGCTCTTGTAATGTTAAGTCATGGGTTGTTCATGCAGAAATTGATTTAAGATTTACATAAATCTGAATTTCCAGAATGTGCAGGTTTCATTCTACTATTAATTCATTGGGGTCCATGGTATGATGGTAAGCTTCCACTCTTGTTTATAACCATTGGATCCATGGTATGAATGCACTTCTTAAATTGACCGTCTATTGCCTTAATTGTGTTTGAAGTGGTCTTCATGTACTGGGTTTTCTTGTGCCTTCATGCATATCCTAAATGGGGTTTTTTGATGTGGCTTTTTGCCTAACATGCTGTCTATAATTCCTGGTTATCCAAGTTTGTTTGGTGTTCTTAAGACCCTTCAACCATGCTTTCGAACTTGGCCAAATCATATTTTTAAATGGGGCTTAACAGAGTTGATTCATGTATTGAGCTCACTAGCTTTAATTCATTGCATATCTTTAGTTTCTGGATTTCAGTGCGTGGGTCGACCCCATGGGTCGACCCATGAGAGTTCCCGAGCCTTCAGGTCTCTCTGTTTTCATGTTGGCTGGTTGCATGGGTCGACCCCTGGGAGTTGTTTTTCTCGCCAATATTTTCCTTTCCTGTTCAAACTTGCACCGAGTTCTTCAGATGTGCACCGATCTGCGTTGGTGTTTCACAACCTTGCACCGACCGTCCATAGCATGTTTCAAAGTGTGCACAGACCCTATCATTGCACCGACCTTCTTTGGCAGTTGCACAAACCTTGTCCTCCTATGCATCGACCCTGTCAAGGCTACTCAATTCATGCACTGACCTGACTTTGCACCGACCCTTTCATTTGTTGGTCTTTGTTATTTTTCAAACTTGCACCGACTTGCTCATATGGCATTTGCTGTTTGCACCGACTTCTATCTTTGTTTACAAAGTTTGCACTGACCTTGCATTTGCATTGACTTGTGCGCAGCTAGAACACTGCACCAACTTATCCTCTTGTCTGATATAGGGTGCTTCAGAATGTGCATCGACTTTCCAATATGTGCACAGACCTTGGTCTTGCTTGCACATACCTTTTCTTGTGCGTGATACCATCCTTGCACCGACCTTCCTGATGCTTGCATAGACCTTCCTTGTGTGTGATACAATCTTTGCACCGACCTTCCCTTGCTTGATAAAAAGTGCACCGACCCTTTCATATCTATAGCCTGTACAATATGTGCACTGACCCTCTTTGTGCACTGACCTGGTCTTTGCTCTGCATACATGCACCGACCCTACCTCTCTCATATGCATCGACCATGGGTTCTTTGCACAGACCTTAGCCTGTGTAATGGTTTTTCTGTATGTTGGCAGAGCGCCCTGAAAAGAGTGTTGACTCCAAGAGTCGACACTTCTTCTGGGGTGTTCGGATCGTGTTTTCCAGATGGGTTTCGTAAGACCCACTTTGTGATCCGATTGGACTGATCTTTTTATTGTTTTAACATATTACCCTTAGGGTTTCTCCCATCTATTGGGTGTGTATTTGAAGGGTTTTAAGAAGGGCTTTTGTGGTCTTTAGTTCTATATCTCTGCCCTATTTATATCCTGCGATCTCCATCGTAGGAGATCAATCATGCGGCCTTATTGTTTTATCCTTTCTTGCAGGTGAAGAAGAACGAGGAGGAGGCGTGCTCATCTAGAGGAGGAGGAAGAAGAAGATCAGGAGACCGTAGTATGCAAACCATGCCGATCTGAATCCTTTACCTGGGCGTCTCTTGCGTGCTTGGCTAGCTTCCACTCCGAGAATGATCTCCAACACACCCTACCTCTTCTATAAAGAGGCTTCAATGCAGATTTGAGGGGGATTTCTTCTTTTCTCACTTATATCCTTTTATTTGAGCACAGTTTATCATTTGGGACAGATATTGTATATCTTTTCATTTCATAGAACTCGGAATATCACTGTGTGTGGGCGGAGCTGAGTCTCTGAGTGTGTGGTTTCATTGCGGAGTTAGTTTCCCCGAGTCTTTATGGTAGACGGAGCTGCGTCTCCGTGTGGTTTTAGTGTCCGGGGTGTGTTCCCCGACGTTGTGTGTGCTGCAGTGGCAGCATTTTGGGGCGTGTCCCCGTGTATGTATTGCTGCGGAAGCAGCGTGTGTGGTGTTGGGGTTCGTCCCCGTGTTGCTACTTCGGTAGCGTGTTAGTGAAGCCTCACCAAGTTCGGTGAGGGGTGGACGTAGGGAGCCCGTCGTGGTCCCGAACCACCTAAAAATCTTTGTGTCTCATGTGAATGCCTGTGTGATTGTCCATTTCTTCTATCTCCCTTCACAGGTCCATTATATAGATTTTTATTTCACTACACCATCGCACCCTGCTTCATCCACTATCTGTGTTAGGCATAAAGTTATCTGTTATTTGCATTATTAATTCGAGTGAAATAGGAAAGCTTGAGAGAACATTTTAAATCCCACGTCTGTTTAGGTAATTAACATAGACAAATTTAATTATGCTACTTTTAGTTAAGAAAAATTTTAAAATCTGCCATCTCGGCTGGTGGATAATTCAACCCCCCTTCTTGTCCGCCGTCTACTCTGGGCCAACAATTAGTATCAAAGCCCAGTCTTTGATCTTCGTTAGCGGACCTCACGGTCTAGAAGAAAAGATCACCTTATGATGGCTTGCATGAATTTGATTCCCGTCTTGGATGGTTTTGATTATGCTTTATGGCTTGAAAAATTTTGTGTATGGATTACTAATGTTGATCCGAAGCTTATGAATCTAATTACTCATGGTCCTTACAGTTTACCTAAAAATGAGTCAAGATGGACCGATCAGCACGTGAAAAAGAATTCTGATAATGTTTATGTTTTGAATGCTCTTAAGGCTGCAGTGAACATTGACATATATCCTTTTGTTTTATCTTGCAGGACAGCCAAATCGATATGGGATGGGCTAAGCTAAGCCAAGAAAGAAAGCTACAATGATGATGAGTGCCTCGTGGCAAATAAAGAAATTGAGCGTCAAAGTGAGGTGAGCCCAAAGGTAAATTCTGACTCTGACGAAGAGGATGAGATTAGCTATGAGGAACTTGTGATTGCTTATGATGAACTGTTTGAAAAATACAAAGCTATAAAATCTGATAACAGAAAATTGAAAAAGAAATGTGACTATTCTTCATGTGGAAAATGCACCGAGCTCAAAAGACTAGTTGAGTCTCACATGCTTGATGATGAAGAACTCAAAGAGATAATTACAAATCCTAGATCTGAAAATAAATCTTTATTGGATAAAATTTCAGAACTTCAACAAATAGAAAAAGATAATGAAAAGCTAAAAACGTTGAATGCCGCCATATCTGAAAAACTGCTTCTTCTTGAAAAAGGGAAAGCTACTCTGAATGTTGACAAGTCTGAAAAGCTGAAGGAACTGAGAAAGGAAATAGAAAGCTTTAGGAACATAAATGATAGATTTGAATGTAATGAAACCATGAATAGAGTGTTTGATGAAGATGTGAGTTATCAAATGAAAGAACGTGAAGACACCTTCATGACTGAAAATTCATTTGAAAAACTTCAAAATGAAAGGCTTGCTGAAGAAATCGAGAGATTAAAGAATCAAAACAATTTGTTAGTTGATAAACTCAACACTTTTGAAAAAGGAAAATGTGTAGTTGTTGTTGATGAGTCTGAAAATCTTCATGTTCTAGAACAAGAGATTGCTAGCTATAAAACTGTCAATTCTCTCTTGAATGAAAAAGTAACTTCATGTGAAAAAGAGGCTGCTGATCTTGAAATACACATCACGACATTGGAAAAGGAAATCAAGAGCTTGAATGAATCCTTGTCGTTGTGTGATAAAGAAAATAAAAAATAGAAAAATATTGTTGATTGCTCTTGTGTGCATGTAAAACCCCATGTTGTTAAACATAGTCTTGCAAGTAAAATGAGAAATGTCTCATGTTATTATTACGGAAAATATGGCCACGAAATGTATGATTGCTTCTTGATGAAATCTGATGATGATGTGGCATTGAATTCAAGAATGAAAGTAGTTGCTGGTTCTAAAGATCATGAGAAACCCATGTTGGGTTCGGTGCAGTAGATTCAGAGGGGGGTGAATGAATCTCCCCTTAAAAATTTCACCCAATTAAAAATTCTTCCTGATACTAACAGATGTCCAATAAGCAATTGCCGAATTCAGATTCACTAAGTCAAGTGAAATGCTTATAGATGAACTGACTAGTGACTTAGGAACAATGTCAAAGGACTCTCAAAGCTACAATCGAACACACAGTGTGTAATCAAACCATATCGTCCCTAAGCATTCATCTAGCGCCAATCAGATAAGAAAATTCAAACCACAGTGCACAAAGGATTTTTAGGTGGTTCGGTCCTCCAGACCTACATTCACCCCACACTCAAACCCGAGTGTGGATTCCGCTGACTCACAGCTTGAACAGCTGGGCATCACAGCTTGCCAGACAACCGCTGGGCAACACAACTTGCCATCCGATGGGGACTACATCTTAACCCGTCCGAGGTATCCACCTCGCTGCTGTGCATCACAGCTTGCACTGATGATAGACAGCTTGAAGAAAGGTTTAAAAGGAAAGTAAAAACAAGAAACTACAGCAACGAAAACTGTAAACAATGAAGCATGAATGTGGCTCATAAGGAGCTGACTGGCCTGGATTTGATCTACGGTCCAATGAAGGCAGATCTCTCTCGATCTCACTATCTTCCTTTCTCTTTTTCTTCTTTTGCTAATCACACTATCTCTTTCTCTACTCAAGCTCTCTAACTCTCTCTTTCTCTTCTTTCTCTTCTGCTCTTCTTCTCTTTCACTTTTTCTTCTCTGCTTCTTCTGCTTCTCTTTTCTTTCTCACAGGATCGTGCAGGCCATCCTCTGCTTCAGTCGATCAGCTTCTTCTGATGAAAGAGGCTTCATATATATATATATAGCAGCAGGAAGCAGATAGGGCATGTGTCTTCCACATTTCCCGCCCAGAACTTTTGGCCACGTGTCATCTTCCTGTCAGCCCTTCCAACCTCGGATCACGTGCCTTTCATTAAGCTCTGCAAAGAGTCCCCGTTAGACAGTCGAATAGGATTATCAGTTTAAGTCTAACAGCTTGTACAGACTATATGAAGGCAGTGCAGTGTGTAGACTTTGCAATACGAAGACAAGGCATGTACAGACTTCACGTTGTGAATGCAAAGCTAAAGCATGTACATACTTTGTGAATGCTAAGCAATACAATGTTCAGACTTTATGAATGCGTGGCTATGGCATTGTATAGACTTGGTGAATGCAGAACAATGCCATGTACAGACTACATATATGCAGTGCTTTGGCCTTGTACATACTTCACGTATGCAATGCTAAGAACATAGCAGATGATTGTATAGACATGCCATATGAATATGCAGACTCATCGTGTAATGTTGTCTAGACTTTGTATATGCAGAGCTATGGCATGTGCAGACTTCGTGGATGCAAAGCTAAGGTGTATACAGACTTAGTGAATGCAACACTGAAGTATGTATAGACTTGCTGAATGAGAAGCTATGCCATGTACAGACTTTATATATGCAACGCTAGAGCATGTATAGACTTGCTGAGGCGTGATGCAGTGTGCACAAGATGAAGTATGTACAACAGAACTAACTGCATTAAGCAAAGTGTGTACATTGAAGATGAATGCAAATGTAGTGTGTAGACTTTGTGTTGCACTAAGTAAGAATGCATCAAGCAAGGTGTGTACATTGCAATTGGATGTATAGACTTGAATGACAGACTCAATGTGCCACAATGTATAGACTTTGAATCCCAGTGAAAAAGCCTGATAGAATGTATAGACTTTCTACGGCATCAAGGCAACCATGATGATGTGCAATGTTCAGACTTGACAATATATGAAGAACATATGCTGTACAGACTTTGAATCAATAGATGCACGATGTACAGAATTCAAGTCAAAGGATGCACAATGTACAGACTTGAATGCTATGCGATGTACAGACATGAATGAGCACATGCAACACGATGTATAGACTTGCTCATGACTGTCTAGACTCTGCATGCGTGCTACAGCAATGTGCAGACTTGCTGACAAGGCGTTGTGCAGACTCTGCGTGCCATGCATGAAGAACCAAAGTATAGACTTAGATAGTCTTGCTAGCGTGGAATGTGCAGACTTCATGCATGAAGCAATGTGTAGACTTAGACAAACAACTGAACGATGTATGGACTTGCCAATTCAAGGGCTGTACAGACTTGAGCAAGGAATGTGCAGACTTGAAGCACTGCAATGCAAACGAATGTATAGACTTCACGATGTGTGGACTTGCCAAAGGAAAGGCTGTACAGACTTGAACAAGCACGATGTATAGACTTTGAAGGTTCAACTGGTGAATGTACAGACTTCACCAATGTATAGACTTGGAAGTTCACTGATGGATGTACAGACTTCACCTCGAGCAAGCTACAGTGTAGTGTATGGACTTTGAAGAATGATGCATGACGCTGTACAGACTTCACTTTGTGCAAGCTACAGTGCAGTGTATGGACTTTGAAGAATGATGCATGACGCTGTATAGACTTCACTTCGTGCAAGCTACAGTGCAGTGTATGGACTTGAAGAATGATGCATGACGCTGTAGGACAACAGCCAATGTATAGACTTTGCAGATGCAAGCAATGCAATAATGGGTAGACTTTGGGCTATGTCATGCAATGTATAGACTTTGAGCACAAACACCACAATGCAATGTATAGACTTGCTAGTTAACGTGATCTGCAATGTATAGACTTTGCCCAATGCATAAGACGCTAAGAGAGACACTGAATGAGACGCTGAAGTCTGTATAGACTTTAACAGTGAGACAGTGTACAGACTTTCAGCAACACACCATGTACAGACTTTCTCAACTCTGTGGCGTGCAACTAATCAATGTGTAGACTTCAGAAAGGCATAGAGACGCACATAGGCTGTATAGACTTGAGGAAATGCTTCAAGTGGATGGCTGTACAGACTTGACCGATCTGGCTATACAGACTTGATGTGTGTGTGCTAGACAATGTATAGACTTGCTGGTCATCAAGCTACGTGCAGACAGCAAACTCTGTACAGACTTCACGCGATGTATAGACTATGCACATGCATGAAGAGCCCTGACGATGTATAGACTTGATAATGCAATCTAGGGCAATGTACAGACTTGACCACTCGAACCTATAATGGAATGTATAGACTTGATGAACTACATCATGAACATATCAACAGAGAAGCAATGCACAGAACAGAAATCAAGCACAAAACAATTTATGCACTTAGTATGGAACACATCATGACTTAGCATACACATGCATTCTCCACAGAACAGATCAGTCATATGCATTCATGTTGCTATCATTCAATGTGATGTTCTTAGCAAAACAATATGGTGACTCATTCATGTTGCTATCATTAAAACACCACATTATCATCAAAGCACAAGGGGAATAATAATCTCCCCCTTTTTGATGATGGCAACATAATGAGTCACACTGACTCGTCAAACTATTCTCCCCATTTGACATAAGCAAAAATGAGATGGTTTGAGAGACAAAATTCAGCACACAAATACACAGAATGAAACAAGGTTCACTGAAATGGAGTTCCCCCTTTATGACAATAAAACAGCTCTCCCCCTATCAACATGCATGATTGACTACACTCCCCTTAAAAGCAGATAACCCATAACTCCCCCTGAAGCGCAGGGATGAACTCTGGTTATCCAATAAATCAATCTGAAATCTGCCATTACAAAGAATCTGAATTCTGGTTATGGCACCTCACATATGCATGAATAGAATGAAACAGGTGAAAAGACCATAGAACCAGAACTAGTTGCACAACAAGATGGAAGATTCCAACAATGTGGAGAGAAGTACATCTCAGGAATCAATCTGAAATCCACCACCATAAGGATTCTGAAGTTCAGAAAGCTGCAAGTGAACAAGGTAATAATGGGAGTGGCACCTCACATTTGTATGGTCAGAAAAATGCAGATGGAATCAGTCGACTGATAAGAGAGGAGTTGACAATACAGTTTCTGTTGAACAAGTTGTCAGATATGAAACATATCATGAGGGATTGTAGGGCATGCACAACTATAATAAGTCTTAACATGAAAAGACTCTCTTATCATAGAGGGTTATGAATTAGCAACTTGACCAACCTGATTTAATTATGATGTATACCAGATTTATCAATTAAATTCAATACTCATATCTGAAATCAAGTTTTAATAAAGGTGAACCAAATAACTAGATAACACTCATGACCAATCATCTTCATCTTACACACAAAATCTCAATGACTGCTTTTAAGAGTTACACAGATTAGTATTGAGATTAAACACTTTTTACAGGAGCATGAGTTGACATAGTTTGTATGAAATTTTCATTTGAAGCATATTTTACTTTACCTGAGTAATTTAGGTTGATCAACACCTTTTTACATGAGGCACAACACGTCTCAGGTGAAGTGACCAAGTTACTCAGTGTGATAACTGTCATTGCCTCTCAACATTGAGACCAGAGTTAGCAATAGACATGTCTTTTTACGTGAGGAGACACCTTGATCAGAGGCCAGACTCCCCAGTTACTTGACACAAATATGCCATTGCTCTGTCAGGTTTTTCAATAAATTTTTACCATAGATAACTATGGCACTTCATGACATAAGTTACTTTATTTCATTGACGAAGAACTCAGTTTCTCAGTGACCAAGTCATTGCTCTGAATTTACAGTTTTTCAATTAGTCAACATTTCTCAAGTTAATGTTTAACCACAGTACTCACTCTATGTATCTCTACCAAAGTAGCCTTGATTTCCAATTTTCAGATATCAAATGAGAGAGTCTAAGGTTTTCATGACACAAGTGGTTAAAGTTCATTAACTCTTATCATTCAGATATTTTCAAGAAATTTAAGTACAAATCTGAGAATACATAATTCTTATATTAGTCTAATTCAGTGGTTATTCTTAAACCTATATGATAGAAATTTCTACATGATTCAGACTAGATTGTATGGCATGCAATTTGTGTTCCTCAGATCAAATCGAAAGAATAACTGACCAACAAGTCAACAATAGAATTAAGCCAGTCACACCAGCTAAGAAGTATGTGAAAGATGAGTGTTAGCTGGTAGTGCAACAAATAGCAAGAGAAGAGCATTAGAAGGGAGTTTATCAGCAAACAGTAGCTGAGTCTGGATTTCAGACAGATCAGCTGTTTTGGTGAAGACAACAGAGAATTCAATTGAACCAAACTGAGAGCATTAGAAGATCCAATAAACTAGACAGGAAGATTTCAGGTGAAAGTGAATGAGATAATAAAAAAACTTCCTCTGTCTAGATTCATCATGACAATAACAAGGCATGAGCAGCAGAATGGTTGGTCAAGACAAGTTGAGCTCCCCCTGACTAAGTGCATGAAATGTATTGAAAGCACATCACATGATATCAAATTTTGCATTCAGATATGATTCATGCAAATTAGACAGAAGAGAATTACCATAAGCATGATTGTTCAATTCATATTTCAGAAAACTTTAATTTAGCACCAACAGAACAACATGTTATGCAATACACTGCTCTATATGACTTGACCCATGATACTAGGATGAGGACTTGGTCCAAGGACCACCTCACACATGGCAGTAGCATCCAGACATACTCCATCTGCCCTTCAGCACTGTTCCATTTAATATACCATGATGGTCATGCAAATCAGTGCAATACAACATGCAGGGAGTTTGACATATCATGCATCATGACATAGATATGTAATGCATTCAGAGATAAACTACAATTATTTCCATGTGCATTTTAGATTTTCAATTAGATTCAGTTAGATGATGCACAAAAGAGTTAACATGATATGCAATCATTTCAAGTTCACAATTTCATATAATGGAATTTAAGCAAAGTGTTCAGAACTAACATGAAAAGCAGAACCCTGGGGTCTTCCTGTTGAGTGCCTTGGTTTATTTACCCCTCTTTTTCATTCTAAGGCACACCTGTAACATGTTAATCAATTTGATCCTGCAGGGACCCAAATAGCCTTGGGTCCCGAGTTAGTTCTAACAGGTGTTCTGAATAGTCTCTTAGCAACATTATCATCATAGTCCATCAGATGACAATTAGTCATGTAGTGACCAAATTTACCACAATATCTACATGAAACAGCATATTTTCTGGTCCTATGGTGCATATCAGCAGCAACATGAGACCTATGAAACTGAGCATTAAATGTTCTGTTGTTTACATGAATATTTTGTTGCTTATTACCAGATGACCAACATTCAGCATACTTGTGACCTGACTTGTCACAGTTATAACATGAAAAATTCACACTTTTTGTTCTGGGGAATTCAACAGATTTGAAGTTAATATGATTTCCCTGAACATGCCAGCAGTCCTTGACTGCATGACCATATTTCCCACATTCAAAGCATCTAAGATGCTTGCTTCTTGATTCATTGTTACCCCAATGATTTCCTGACCAGCACTCATCTGCCTTATGCCCAGACTTGTTGCAAGTGAAACAAATAATATGCTGGCCTGAAGTAGATTTGTATCTATATGGGCCATGAGCATGTGAGAGAATTTTAGCATGTAGTTCATTGTCTTCTTTCAAGATAAAACATGCATTCATTAGGTGACCATGCCTACCACAGTAATAACATGATGCATCAGATTTCTTAGTGGTGTGGTTTCTATCAGATAAATTCCTAGAATGCATAGCTTTACCAGCATGCTCATCTTCAAGCAACAGTCTGTAATCATCCATTACATGCCCTTTCTTGCCACAATAGTGACATGACACATGTGATTTCCTGGCGACATGATTACTAACAGACTGACTAGATGCATGAGAATGAGTACATGAAGCATGAGCATTTTGCATTGACCCATTAAATTCAGCAGAGCTAACAGATTTCATGACACAAATAGGGACATTTTTAACCCCATCTTTCTTTCCATTCTTGTTGAATTGTTTAACTTTGTTTACAATTCTTGTTGGTTTTTCAGCTTTCTGTGCCTTAAATTGAAAGACAGATGATGGATGTGATTTCAGATTTTTGTTTTATTTTTGGGATTGACTTGAGGTACCAGCTACATCAGAGCTTTGCACAAAGGTAGGGTATAGCTGGTTTCTAGTAGTTTCCTTAACATCAGAACTACAGCTTGTCCCCCTTTTTGAATTCTTGTCCACACTTTTCATGACAGATGTCATTTTTCCTTTTATTTTAGCAGACTTAATTGCTGAATTTTCCATATCATGAATTTTATTTTCTAAGCTAGTAATGTGAAGTTCATAACTGGCTATCTCCTGTTCACTGTAATTAACACATTCACTTAGAACTTTGTTTGCAGTTTTATACTTCTCATTTTCTTGTTCTAAATTATTCAACATTTGTGATTCTCCATCACAGGTGAATTTTCCCTTTTTTAAGGTGAGAAGTGTTTCAGATAAGCCAGTGTTTAACAACTTTAACTTTTCAACTTCAGCTTTCAGTTCAGTGTTTTCCTCCTCAAGTTTTTATGGTTGAGCTTCCTTAATAGTAGATTTTTCTTTTTCGACAGTCAGAAACCTCTGTGAGAAAATAGTATTTAAAACCATCAGTTTCTTGTTTTGTTCCCTCAGTTCTTTATTCTCTTCAGATAGCCTCATGACTCCTTCATTACATTTTCCATTTCCAGACATAAGCTCCAATTTTTCAATTAGTTCATCTTCTCGTTCCTCCACTTTGATTTTATCAGCAAGCAAATTTCTGTGATCTTCTTTAAATAAGATAATTTGTTTCTTCATCCATTCATTTTCATTATAGAGATCTTCATTACGTTCTCTTAGAGCTGAGCACATATTACAGTTTGATTTTAGAGAAGAGATATGCATTGTTTCCTTGCTGATTTTATTCAGACTAGCCTTGAGATCTTCATTTTGCTTTTGAACCTCAACATTTTCAGACTTCAGTTTGTCCATTACAGAATTTATCTCAATCACTTCTTGCATGCCTTTTAGATGCTCATTTTTCATCTTAATAAGCTGATTCTCCAGTTCAGATATCTTGTCCAAATATGTTTGATTTTCAAGTTTTAGAGAATCATTTTGTTCCTTAAAGTTATGAACATCTAACATATATGCATCATAAGGTTGTTTCAGATTTGGACATTTTTCACAAGAAGCTTTCAAATTTATCTGATCACATTTCTTTTTCAATCTTTTATTCTCAGATTTTAATCTTTCACATCTATCATTAAGTTCCTCATTTATATTCCATAGATCATCAATCGAAAGTTCTTCAGATTCAGAGCTTACCTAAGATGAGGTTTCATCATCATCATTTCTCTGATCAGCCATCAAGCATTTGCTGTGATTCCTGATTAGCTTTAATTTTTCCAAAATTTCTTTGGCAGACCTGCAAGAAGAAATACATTCGATTAGAGGTCTGTCAATTGATTCTTTTATTAAAACTACTGCTCTAGTGTTGACAGAGTCTTTCAATTTGTCCTTCTCAGTCCATGTAGATTTATCTTTTGATAATTTGTGTGGACCATGAGTTATTACCTTCCAAAGATTTAGATCAGTAGATTTTACATACCGATGGAAATTTTCTAACCAAGAATCAAAGTTATTACCTCTGAATATCGGAGCATTAGCCATCGATATATGATGAATGCACTGAAATCAGATGAACAACTCAAGACACACAACTGATGAAACAAAACACAGAACACAAGAAGCACACTCTGAAATGCACCAAAGACTAGCAGGATCCTCGCAGATTGTTAGATCTGTTAAGTCAGAGACCCGCTCTGATACCAATTGTTGGGTTCGGTGCAGTAGATTCAGAGGGGGGTGAATGAATCTCCCCTTAAAAATTTTGCCCAATTAAAAATTCTTCCTGATACTAACAGATGTCCAATAAGTAATTGCGGAATTCAGATTCACTAAGTCAAGTGAAATACTTATAGATGAACTGACTAGTGACTTAGGAACAATGTCAAAGGACTCTCAAAGCTACAATCGAACACACAGTGTGCAAACAACCCATATCGTCCCTAAGCATTCATCTAGCGCCAATCAGATAAGAAAATTCAAACCACATTGCACAAAGGATTTTTAGGTGGTTCGGTCCTCCAGACCTACATCCACCCCACACTCAAACCCGAGTGTGGATTCCGCTGACTCACAGCTTGAACAGCTGGGCATCATAGCTTGCCATACAACCGCTGGGCAACACAGCTTGCCATCCACTGGGGACTACAGCTTAACCCGTCCGAGGTATCCACCTTGCCACTATGCATCACAGCTTGCACTGCTGACAGACAGCTTGAAGAAAGGTTTAAAAGGAAAGCAAAAACAAGAAACTACAGCAACAAAAACTGTAAACAATGAAGCACGAATGTGGCTCACAAGGAGCTGACTGACGTGGATTTGATCCACGGTCCAGTGAAGGTAGATCTCTCTTGATCTCACTATCTTTCTTTCTCTTTTTCTTCTTCTGCTAATCACACTCTCTCTTTCTCTGCTCGAGCTCTCTAACTCTCTCTTTCTCTTCTGCTCTTCTTCTCTTTCTCTTTTTCTTCTCTGCTTCTTCTGCTTCTCTTTTCTTTCTCACAGGATCGTGCAGGCTATCCTCTGCTTCAGTCGATCAGCTTCTTCTGATGGAAGAGGCTTCATATATATATAGAGCAGCAGGAAGCAGATAGGGCGTGTGTCTTCCACATTTCCCACCCAGAACTTTTGGTCACGTGTCATCTTCCTATCAGCCCCTCTAGCCTTGGATCACGTGCCTTTCATTAAGCTCTGCAAAGAGTCCCTGTCAGACAGTCGAATAGGATTATCAGTTTAAGTCTAACAGCTTGTACACACTTTATGAAGGCAGTGCAGTGTGTAGACTTTGCAATACGAAGACAAGGCATGTACAGACTTCACGTTGTGAATGCAAAGCTAAAGCATGTACATACTTTGTGAATGCTAAGTAATGCAATGTTCAGACTTTATGAATGCGTGGCTATGGCATTGTATAGACTTGGTGAATGTAGAACAATGCCATGTACAGACTACATATATGCAGTGCTTTGGCCTTGTACATACTTCACGTATGCAATGCTAAGAACATAGCATATGATTGTATAGACATGCCATATGAATATGCAGACTCATCGTGCAATGTTGTCTAGACTTTGTATATGCAGAGCTATGGCATGTGCAGACTTCGTGGATGCAAAGCTAAGGTGTGTACAGACTTAGTGAATGCAACACTGAAGTATGTATAGACTTGCTGAATGAGAAGCTATGCCATGTACAGACTTTATATATGCAACCCTAGAGCATGTATAGACTTGCTGAGGCGTGATGCAGTGTGCACAAGATGAAGTATGTACAACAGAACTAACTGCATCAGGCAAAGTGTGTACATTAAAGATGAATGCAAATGCAGTGTGTAGACTTTGTGTTGCACTAAGTAAGAATGCATCAAGCAAGGTGTGTACATTGCAATTGGATGTATAGACTTGAATGACAGACTCAACGTGCCACAATGTATAGACTTTGAATCCCAGTGAAAAAGTCTGATAGAATGTATAGACTTTCTACGGCATCAAGGCAACCATGATGATGTGCAATGTTCAGACTTGACAATATATGAAGAACATATGCTGTACAGACTTCGAATCAATAAATGCACGATGTACAGACTTCAAGTCAAAGGATGCACAATGTACAGACTTGAATGCTATGTGATGTACAGACATGAATGAGCACATGCAACACGATGTATAGACTTGCTCATGACTGTCTAGACTCTGCATGCGTGCTACAGCAATGTGCAGACTTGCTGACAAGGTGTTGTGCAGACTCTGCGTGCCATGCATGAAGAACCAAAGTATAGACTTAGACAGTCTTGCTAGCGTGGAATGTGCAGACTTCATGCATGAAGCAATGTGTAGACTTAGACAAACAACTGAACGATGTATGGACTTGCCAATTCAAGGGCTGTACAGACTTGAGCAAGGAATGTGCAGACTTGAAGCACTGCAATGCAAACGAATGTATAGACTTCACGATGTGTGGACTTGCCAAAGGAAAGGCTGTACAGACTTGAACAAGCACGATGTATAGACTTTGAAGGTTCAACTGGTGAATGTACAGACTTCACCAATGTATAGACTTGGAAGTTCACTGATGGATGTACAGACTTTACCTCGAGCAAGCTACAGTGTAGTGTATGGACTTTGAAGAATGATGCATGACGCTGTACAGACTTCACTTCGTGCAAGCTACAGTGAAGTGTATGGACTTTGAAGAATGATGCATGACAATGTACAGACTTCACTTCGTGCAAGCTACAGTGTAGTGTATAGACTTAAAGAATGATCCATGACGCTGTAGGACAACAGCCAATGTATAGACTTTGCAGATGCAAGCAATGCAATAATGGGTAGACTTTGGGCTATGTCATGCAATGTATAGACTTTGAGCACAAACACCACAATGCAATGTATAGACTAGCTAGTTACGTGATCTGCAATGTATAGACTTTGCCCAATGCATAAGACGCTAAGAGAGACACTGAATGAGACGCTGAAGTCTGTATAGACTTTAACAGTGAGACCGTGTACAGACTTTCAGCAACACACCATGTACAGACTTTCTCAACTCTGTGGCGTGCAACTAATCAATGTGTCGACTTCAGAAAGGCATAGAGACGCACATAGGCTGTATAGACTTGAGAAAATGCTTCAAGTGGATGGCTGTACAGACTTGACCGATCTGGTTGTACAGACTTGATGTGTGTGTGCTAGACAATGTATAGACTTGCTGGTCATCAAGCTACGTGCAGACAGCAAACTCTGTACAGACTTCACGCGATGTATAGACTATGCACATGCATGAAGAGCCCTGATGATGCATAGACTTGATAATGCAATCTTGGGCGATGTACAGACTTGACCACTCAAACCTATAGTGGAATGTATAGACTTGATGAACTATAGCATGAACATATCAGCAGAGAAGCAATGCACAGAACAGAAATCAAGCACAAAATAATTTATGCACTTAGTATGGAACACATCATGACTTAGCATACACATGCATTCTCCACAAAACAGATCAGTCATATGCATTCATGTTGATATCATTTAATGTGATGTTCTTAGCAAAACAATATGGTGACTCATTCATGTTGCTATCATTAAAACACCACATTATCATCAAAGCACAAGGGGCACAACAACCCATTAAGAAAACATTCAACTCTCATTGCTTCTATTGTGGGTTACATGGTCATGTTTTTGAAGATTGTTTCACCAAGAAAAGTGTTGGGTCCTGTAGTGCAGGAACACGGATCTAGAGGGGGGGTGAATAGATCCTACTGCTAAAAACTATGTCCAATTAAAAACACAAACTAGCACACATCGAAATTTACCAGATTGATAGGATTGAGGAAATTAATCTAAACAAGTTTAAACTTGATTCACTCAATCTCGCCGAGCTCACACGATAGCACAAACAGATATGATAGTGAACACACAATCACAAGAATCAAACCATAGGACACGGGGATTTTTAAGGTGGCTCGGGACCACGATGGGCTCCCTACGTCCACCCCTCACCAAACCGGTGAGGCTTCACTACACGCTACAAAATGTAGCAACACGGAGATGAACCTCAACACGCACACACTACTTTCACAGCAAAACACACACACAAGGCCTTGCCTCAACCTGCTGCCACAACAGCACACACACACATACACACACACACAGGGGAACACACCCCAAACAATATACCTTACACGGAGATACAGCTCCGTCCACACACACGTAGGGCAATGCCTACGCAACCACACGGGAGAAAACTCCTAACAACACACACGGATATACTCCGCACAAATCGACACACATAAGACCACACACACACTCGGAGACCCCTTTCTCCGAACACCCACATAAAATATTATGTCAAATGTATATGTAACAATCACAAATATATGCTATGACCTTCCACACAAACTCTATAGATGTAAACTAGAAGAATGCATCAAGTATAAGGCTCCCCCTTCTTCATCAAAATCTGATTCTCCTTGCTCGTTGATGGATGATCATAATCTTGACATCATCTTCTTCCTCTCCTCTAGCCGCTTCTCTTTTCCTTATTCCAATCTCCTCTCTTCACCTGAAAGAGTAGATAGACATAATGAGTTCAATCTTTAAGCTAATCTCAAACAAGAATATAGACTTGAATGGTTTAGAGATTCCCCTCTTCTTCACCTATACAAAAGAATACATGAGCATTGGAGATGTTGTATCACAAAGATTGTAGCTCATATATATATGCAAGAGAGAGTGAACAAAGAACATGTAAATGATTATTACACATCTTAGATGCCCATTCAAAACCTTGAACAATCTCAAACAAAAGATATAGAAGTGAAAGATCAAGATTACACCCTCATGAAATGCTTCTACAGGATGAAGAACGTTCTTGAAGCAATTTTGAAGAGATGCAACACGAATAGAGGTTGGATCTTGATTTCAGATGCTGCCTTCAATTGTATATGATCTTGGGCCTTGATTCAAGCTTCTTCCCTTCAATTTTATCTTCAGAGCAAGGTGGAAGAGGGCTTGGGAGCTTCAACTCCGAACCTGCACACACAAGGGTTAGAAGAAAATAATTTTCAGATCTAGCATTCTCTCCCTTAGGGTTTACAACCCAGGAGTTGTATATAAGTGTTTAGAATGGTCAAGGAACAACCTAGGGACCAGATCCAGGAATTAGGGAGATGTATAGGGCATTTGGAATTGATTGGTTGGACTTTCGGAGCAAGAAAATGGCGGTCAAAAAGTGCGGCTCGAGGTCCGACCGGAATGGGTCGACCCTTGGGGTCGACCCTCGGACAATCAGAAGCCAAACAGAACACTTTTTGTGTTCTGTTTTACAGGGGTCGACCCCAGGGGTCGACCCTCGCACTGCCAGAAATCAAACAGAACTAAAAACAAGTTCTGGGTTAAAGGGGTCGACCCCAGGGGGGGTCGACCCCATGGGTCGACCCCTACTAGATTGGGCCTGAAAAATAACTAAAAACACCATCAATTCAATGGGAAACAATTGATTAAATGGTACCATCATCCCATGAAGATCAACCATGATTTTTCATCCTGAAAGACAAGATAAAGCAAGGTGTTAGTTGACAATCAAGATCTTTACATCAAGCATTAACACTATGACCATGTTCACAATAAATTACTTCGTTGAACCTATTCCAAGAGTGAAAGATGGAACTTACAACATTATTTTACCTGAGTTTCACATTGTCCTTAAATGCTTGTTCTTTTGTTGAATCGTTCATGTAAGAATCATGGAGTTCCAATATTGAATTACCATTGCATGATCAACAAATTTGGAATAAAGGTACGCATAACAATGTTGAGTCACATTCCATGTGATCAATCCACAAGCTCATCAAACCACATATAATTCCCTCCATTCATTTAGCATTACCAAAGTACACATTCATGATATGTGGCTCAATATGACATGATGCTCAATATGAGAGGCTCAATATGGCATGATGCTCAAAATGACATTTATCCAAGTATGTTTTTCACAGAGGCTTCTCATTAAATACAAATCAATCTCACCAAGTGTAGAGACAATGTGTATGCAATGTTTGTGCTAACTTCAAAGCACGTATGCATCCACATGATGATAAGCCTTGTAGAATTACAATGCATCCACATGATGATATCCCAAAAGAAATAGTTTATGATCATTTCCACAACCAGTTCAAGTGAAGAGCATTCACGCACAAGGCTAAGTAACAAATGCATTTTGTAATCATCAAAATCACATACACAACAATCTCCCCCATTTTGATGATGACAAAATTTTATGCTATAATGCTCTCTCCCCCTTTGAGAGAATCAGAAATGGGGATCATGATGGGGAATCCAGAATGGCAAGAACCTATGGACAACCGGATTATGAAGAGAACCAATGAGCACAATATGCATGAACGAATTACAGAACTGTGGGATACCAAATGATGAAATGAAACTCTTATACCAATTGTCTGATACCAATTTGTTGAAATTGGAAATGCAAATGTGGACAATATGGTCATGTAGAATGCAAGATGACAAAATGATATGCAAATGCTCACAAGTTGCAGCAATTGGAAATGGTGGATGGCATGACAATAATGAGCAAGTAAACAAGCACTCAAACACTCATAGAAAGGTATTGACTCATGCAAGTCTTGATGAGTTAGGCAGATAAGATCACATGCAAAGCTCCCCATGTGACATTGACACATTAGATGACTGACTTTGATTTTCAAATTTTTAATTTTTAATTTTCTTGTGAAATGCATGAAACATGATGTATGAAAATGATGAGACATGAAATACATACAATGTAATCAAGCAAATATCTATAGATACATGTAACATAACTCCTTCATAAGAAGTGATACCAATTGATTTACAGTGAGGGGATAGATGTAGGAGAAGTGCAAGTGAGTCATTAAGTTCAGAATGCTCATGATTACACCTAGAGGATTGTGCAGATAAATAGGAGAAGACGTACAGCAGGTCAAGCAATTGATCAAATTTTCAAAATACATATCAAATCAAATTACCATGTGCAAGTGAGTAACATGAGAATGAAGTTTAGCCATATGGATAACAAGATTTTCAAGTAAATACAATAGTAAGTGTACAAACTGCATTTCAATCTAGAGAACAACGTATTGGAGGCTTCGCTCTACCTCAATCAAATATATCATCAGAAATTTTCATACTGACAATCTGAATTTTTCTAAGAAGGATCAGGTTCAAAATAATTCCTTTTTACCCGAGGAGACACATGGAGCTCATGCCAGAATCCCCGGTTACTCAGAGTACTGAACCTTGTCACCTCATTTGAACAGAGATACTTTAGTCAACACTTTTCAGAAATGAACCACATCACGTCTCAGGTGACATGTGTCCAGTTTACTCAGTGAGACTTAGCATTGCTCTGCCTTTCATTTCATCCATCTTTTGAATGTGGAGGCAGGCAACTTTTTTCTCAACTGTCTCTTATCATCCATGCAGCAAGTTGAATTACTTTAGAGTGTTGAAATTAAATTC
Organism: Amorphophallus konjac; assembly: GCA_022559845.1. Taxonomy (NCBI): domain Eukaryota; kingdom Viridiplantae; phylum Streptophyta; class Magnoliopsida; order Alismatales; family Araceae; genus Amorphophallus; species Amorphophallus konjac. Next base: position 114,340,826 of record CM040121.1, read on the forward strand.
CTATATCCTTATGAATACCACTCAATTTCACATTAAAGTGCATGAAGTGTACGAATTTGATTTAACATGTATGGAGAAAATTTAACTTAAAACAAGATAGTGTAGCTCCCCCTATGTAAATGCAATAAGCATGAAATGCTCCCCCTGAGAGTTTGACATGAAGCACACTTATTAAGACTCAGATGTAATATTATTTAACAATGGAGTATTCTGTCTTAAAAGTTTCAAAGGAAGGGGTTGAATAGCATATAATAACATGCAAGCATACAATGGAGATATGCATATGCAATGTAAAATGAAAAGGTATGCAATCTCAATGCTTGAAATGTTGGCTCCAAAGATATGATGATCAATGTTGGAAGTATTCTTTTTGGCATTTATGTAACATGAAATGTTCAAGATGATGCATTTCAAAATATGCACTATATGCATGCTAGAAATGCCAACTATGCAACAAGAGACACGATGAGCTTCATCTTCCAAAAGCACTATGTGAATGATATGTAGAGAGTGATTTACAAATATGCAATGTGATGCACGATTCCAGATTTGACATGACACTCTATATGCACCTAATGCAACTAATGCATGACATGCATTACCAAATGTTAAAATGTGAGGACACCACTTTATTCTGAAAAGAGAATTCAGAAAATTTATTCAGAGCATCAAAATCATCACATGTGAGCTTTTCTTAAAAACAGTTATGTTTTTAACCAAAAAGATGAGTGGCACATTGGTAAAGACCATGGAACATTGATCAACTTCAGTCCTCAAAAAGTTCAGCCACAGAACAACATCATCATGCTTAGAGAATGGAAAACATCAATCTCAAAATTTTCAGCATGCAAAACTCCCCCATAATCAATGCATGATTTCAAAAAATTTATTTAAGTTGGATGCCATATGCATAAATGATTCATGGTACCGGGCGGAGGCATATTCTCACGCATGGTGATAGCTTTCAGATAGGCTTGACCTGTCCTTCTACATGTCACCATTTTATATACCATGTAATCATTGAAATGATGATCAGAAATAAATGTATGCACATTTGACATCCGGAGTTTAGCAAAAGGCATTCAATGGCTACACTCTCATATATACTGCTCAGATGTTCCAATACCATTCAACCAAGCATTCATCATCCACAGTCAGGAGCAACCAAGGGGTATTCAAAACTTCAAAATCACTGTCTGTCGAGATATGGCATTAACATCAAAATCAAAGAGCTTTAAATAAACACTTTATTTTCTCACCTTTGTCTTGAGTTACCTTTATTGACATTTTCAGATTCTTTACTTTATTTCGCTTGTTGTCATCTTCATCAACAAGCTCATTTCTTTCTCTCCTGTAAGAATTAGAATGATATCAGCCAGAAGAAATGGAAGCAGATCTAATCTTGCATTGAAGTCCTCTTGAGCTCCTTTCTTTCTCTCCTGCAAGAAATATAACGATATTAGCCAAAGGAGTTCCATTGAGATCCCAAATTCACATCTTATAGATAGCAGCATGTAAGGATATAAAAAGATGAAGAACCCCATGCCAAAACCCTTCCAAAACTCCTTAGGATAAGAAGAGAAACTCTAAGGGTAATGGGGTAAAAGTTCAAACCAATTGGTCCTCAAGATGGGCATTTCGACACCAACTGAGGAACAAGCAAAACTGCCTAAGACAGTTAATCTGAGCCCAGAAATGCCAAACATGAATTAAACTCCATCTAGGCACATGGTGATACATTCAAACATTTGAATTCTTACCATGATTTTAGGGGTTGATGGTCATTATCAAACCTGCACTGTAAAGAGCTCAATTCATGTCAATATCAATTCAATACAAATGAGAAGGCCAATATCAATGCTTTTCTTCCACAAGACAATCTCCTATGAGCTGCAAGTATGTATGATGAATTGCAGCTATCAATTACAAGTGACTCACTTAAGCTGACATGAGTTCAAAATTAATTTCAGAAATTTCAGGTTTAGTCCAACTTGTGTAAAGAGTCAAGTCTATGCATATGAGGCACATGAAACACATAAGACTGCCTCTACAATCAAATTAGTATCAATTCAAGGACAAACCCATGTTTACCAAAGCATTACACCAAAGACTGGCCAAGTCGACTTAGGCCTCAACAAATGTCGACTTGAAGCACCCATGACCACGGATTGGCCTTAAGGCATTCCTCTATCAAAGTTCTCATATTGCAGACTTGAGTATCCAAGCTTCCTTAGATCTTTGGAGTTTAGCAGCACTTGAAAAAGAGCATTTTATGGCAATTCATTTTCTGTACTTGTGTCTTGAACATCCATCAGCTTCCAAGCTTTCCACTTGGCCTCAAGACAATCCTGCAACAAGGTTCTCATTTGGTTGCTTTGGGTATCCAAACCTTCTTGGGTCCCGAATGATTAGTTGCACCTCTAGTGGGTGTCTTCCACAGTTTTTGGGCATGCATATCATCAAAATACATTAAGGAGCAAACATTCATGGTATGTCCAAACTCACCATAATAATGACAACAACCAAGAGACTTCACAGAATTCTCATAAACATGACAATCAAATTTCTGTGATTTGGCATGAATGTTATCATTATAAGCATGGAAATTTTTCTTCTTCACAACAGGATGAGCATGAAGTTTTTGTGGTTTGCAAACGTATAATTATTTTTGACTTTGAAATTCTTTCTTTCATTTGCTTGCCAACACTGTGACATATGGTGTCCTGGCTTTCCACATGTAAAACAACCACCCCTTTTTCTTTTAGAAACAAGTTCATTTTTGCATGCTTTCAAATCACCCGATTTCATTAAAAAGCATTCATGCATCATATGATCAAGTTCACCACAATAAAAACATGAGATTTTATTTATGGATGCATGTGTGTGTGCAACATGATTTTTCATGGCATTCATCGTGACACCAACAATATTTTTAGTTTTTTGATGTAAGTTTTGTTTCTTTTTCAGACTTTCATTTGATTACTTTGTTGTTTGAGGAACAGATTGATTTGGAGACCCATTTGATGTGCTGGCTATATTAGAACTATGGACAAATGATGTGTAGACTTTATTTTCAAAGTTCATTTTGTTTACAGGATTATAGCCCAGCCCCTCTTTTTGGAAATTCACCTTAGTCCCCAATATCTTATTCAGATTTTCTTTCCCATTTACAAACTTACACAAAGAAGCATTCAGATCAAGAATTTCTTTTTCAAGTGATGAAATGTGCAATTCATAGGAAATGATCTCATTTTCACAAGAAATGACTTTTTCATTCAATTGAGCATTGATGGTTTGGTAGCTTTCCATCTTTTGTTCTAACACAAGCATCTTGTCAGATTCATCAACAATCACAGATTTCCCTTTTTCAAGTTTTTCAAGATTTTTCAATCTACTTTCAAGCAGGGAGATCTGAATTAGCATTGCACTGTTCTCCTTTTTGAGTTCTTCATTTTCATTTGCAAGTTTATCATTCATAATCAATTCATTGCAAATATCCTGATCAATTGAGTTTGATTCCATTTTGTTTCTTAGATCTTTTTCAGTTTTCTCCAATTGATTGATTTTATTCTTGAAGGCAACATTCTCATTTCTCAAACAGGCAATAGTTTCTTTGTGACATTCAACATCATGTTCTAAAAGTTCATTCAACTTATCAAGCTCAGAACACTTATCATAAGAACCATTTTCATGGAGCATGTTTTCATATTTCTTTTTCAGTTTTCTGTTTTCCGACTTGACTTTCTTATATTATTTTTCCAACTCATCATAAGCATCAACAAGATCTTCAAGAGTAAATTCTTCAGAATCTGAATTTACCTCTTCTGCATTTTTGTCACTTTGTTGATCTGTAACATCGGCCATGAGACATTTTTATCTTTCCTTCTCTTGAGCTTTGATCAGCCGGTCCATTAGCTCCTTCGCCATCCTACAAGAAGATGCAAATGGATACTTGTTACTACTTACAGAAGCTTTCAATAAACTCAAAGCAGTAACATTATCATGATGCATCATTTTATCCTGATTAGACCACTTGGTCTCATCTAGAGGTAATATGTGTGGACCATGATAAATCAATTTCTAAAGACTAGGATTAATAGAATTGATCACCATACACAGTTTGCCTAGCCATGAATCAAAATTCAAACCAGTGAAGATTGGCAAACAGTTCATTGATATATGTTCAGTAGAAAAATTCATGATTGTGGAATGCACTGGGATCACTCTGTAGATCGCAAGATCTAGGGACAACAGAGCCTAGCTCTGATACCAATTGTTGGGTCCCGTAGTGCAGGAACACGGATCTAGAGGGGGGGTGAATAGATCCTACTGCTAAAAACTATGTCCAATTAAAAACACAAACTAGCACACAGCGGAATTTACCAGATTGATAGGATTGAGGAAATTAATCTAAACAAGTTTAAACTTGATTCACTCAATCTCACCGAGCTCACACGATAGCACAAACAGATATGATAGTGAACACACAATCACAAGAATCAAACCACAGGACACGGAGATTTTTAAGGTGGTTCGGGACCACGACGGGCTCCCTACGTCCACCCCTCACCAAACCGGTGAGGCTTCACTACACGCTACAAAATGTAGCAACACGGGGACGAACCCCAACACACACACGCTGCTTTCATAGCAAAACACACACACGAGACCTTGCCTCAACCTGCTGCCACAGCAGCCCACACACACATACACACACAGGGGAACACACCCCGAACAATATACCTTACACGGAGATACAGCTCCGTCCACACACACGTAGGGCAATGCCTACACAACCACACGGGAGAAAACTCCCAACAACACACACGGATATACTCCGCACAAATCGACACACATAAGACCACACACACACTCGGAGACCCCTTTCTCCGAACACCCACACAAAATATTCTGTCAAATGTATATGTAACAATCACAAATATATGCTATGACCTTCCACACAAATTCTATAGATGTAAACTAGAAGAATGCATCAAGTATAAGGCTCCCCCTTCTTCATCAAAATCTGATTCTCCTTGCTCGTTGATGGATGATCATAATCTTGACATCATCTTCTTCCTCTCCTCTAGCCGCTTCTCTTTTCCTTATTCCAATCTCCTCTCTTCACCTGAAAGAGTAGATAGACATAATGAGTTCAATCTTTAAGCTAATCTCAAACAAGAATATAGACTTGAATGGTTTAGAGATTCCCCTCTTCTTCACCTATACAAAAGAATACATGAGCATTAGAGATGTTGTATCACAAAGATTGTAGCTCATATATATATGCAAGAGAGAGTGAACAAAGAACATGTAAATGATTATTACACATCTTAGATGCCCATTCAAAACCTTGAACAATCTCAAACAAAAGATATAGAAGTGAAAGATCAAGATTACTTCCTCATGAAATGCTTCTACAGGATGAAGAACGTTCTTGAAGCAATTTTGAAGAGATGCAACACGAACAGAGGTTGGATCTTGATTTCAGATGCTGCCTTCAGTTGCATATGATCTTGGGCCTTGATTCAAGCTTCTTCCCTTCAATTTCAGCTTCAGAGCAAGGTGGAAGAGGGCTTGGGAGCTTCAACTCTGAACCTGCACACAGAAGGGTTAGAAGAAAACAATTTTCAGATCTAGCATCCTCTCCCTTAGGGTTTACAACCCAAGAGTTGTATATAAGTGTTTAGAATGGTCAAGGAACAGCCTAGGGACCAGATCCACGAATTAGGGAGATGTATAGGGCATTTGGAATTGATTGGTTGGACTTTCGGAGCAAGAAAATGGCGGTCAAAAAGTGCGGCTCGAGGTCCGACCGGAATGGGTCGACCCTTGGGGTCGACCCTCGGGCAATCAGAAGCCGAACAGAACACTTTTTGTGTTCTATTTTACAGGGGTCGACCCCAGGGGTCGACCCTCGCACTGCCAGAAACCAAACAGAACTAAAAATAAGTTCTGGGTTAAAGGGGTCGACCCCAGGGGTCGACCCTTTCAAGCAGACTACACCAAAATGGGTCTATTTTGATTCTGTTTGAACAGAACCTGAGAGAGTCGACCCCATGGGTCAACCCCTACTAGATTGGGTCTGAAAAATAACTAAAAACACCATCAATTCAATGGGAAACAATTGATTAAATGTTACCATCATCCCATGAAGATCAACCATGATTTTTCATCCTGAAAGACAAGATAAAGCAAGGTGTTAGTTGACAATCAAGATCTTTACATCAAGCATTAACACTATGACCATGTTCACAATAAATTACTTCGTTGAACCTATTCCAAGAGTGAAAGATGGAACTTACAACATTATTTTACCTGAGTTTCACATTGTCCTTAAATGCTTGTTCTTTTGTTGAATCGTTCATGTAAGAATCATGGAGTTCCAATATTGAATTACCATTGCATGATCAACAAATTTGGAATCAAGGTACGCATAACAATGTTGAGTCACATTCCATGTGATCAATCCACAAGCTCATCAAACCACATATCATTCCTTCTATTCATTTAGCATTACCAAAGTACACATTCATGATATGTGGCTCAATATGACATGATGCTCAATATGAGAGGCTCAATATGACATGATGCTCAAAATGACATTTATCCAAGTATGTTTTTCACAGAGGCTTCTCATTAAATACAAATCAATCTCACCAAGTGTAGAGACAATGTGTATGCAATGTTTGTGCTAACTTCAAAGCACGCATGCATCCACATGATGATAAGCCTTGTAGAATTACAATTCATCCACATGATGATAAGCCTTATAGAATTACAATGCATCCGCATGATGATATCTCAAAAGAAATAGTTTATGATCATTTTCACAACCAGTTCAAGTGAAGAGCATTCACGCACAAGGCTAAGCAACAAAGGTATTTTGTAATCATCAAAATCACATACACAACAAAAAGTGATGATGAGTGGTCAGTTAAAAGAAACTCCTCTTGGTGTTTTTATTGTGGTAACATTGGACATATGATGAACATTTGTTCTTTAATGAAAAATGATGATAATTAGTTTATGAAAAGAAAATTTTCTTATTATTATTATTGTGGTGAGAATGGTCATTCTATGGATGATTGTTCTACAATGAGATTTGATGACGATTGGTGGTCTAGGAGATATAAGAATACATCTCCTAATGCTAGAACTAACCCCTCGGGACCCAAGATGGCTTGGGTACCCAAATTTCCAAAATGAGAATCTGTTTTGCAGGGGACCTTGAGGTCAAGCAATGCTAATAAATAAAGGACTCCCAAGGTGAGAAAGAAAAATGGTTTGTTTTTGAAAGTCATTTTGTTTAGGTTGATTTGAAAAATCTGAAAAAGTGAAGTTTGAGTTTGGAGAAAATGCTTGCAATTAAACAGTTGCAATTTTGGTTCACTGATTTTGGCATCTTCTGAAATCTTGAGATTTATTGAGTCTGGTGATCAGTTAACTTGAACACTTCTCCTTGCACAATTTGTGAATAAACTTGATCTTTGAATGCTTTGGTCTGTGCATAAAAGTCTTTCATACTCGTACTTACTTTTTGCAAATAACAATTCAATCTTGCATACATAGAACACATACTTAATTGGACATATCATACACATCTTTATATACTTGTACATAAAGAAAGTCCTTGAACATCGGGTCAGTTGCGTGTATGCACGTGCATATACGTTACATATTTGTGTACTTGAATGCCATGATTATCCGGTATATCAAATGGCGATTGTGGAAGGTTGGATTTTGTTCAACTGGAAGCCTTCCCCATGCTTGATGGTGGTCTTCGGACCTACGTTCTCAGCCACGTAACGGTAGTCACCTTGTGTGAAGACTTGACCTTCATGGATGTTTGAGTGTATATATATTATATCACCATTTTCTTGAAAACATCCTATGACTTTTTCCCTTGCTAGATAAAATTACATTGATTTAGACATGTTTGTTACATGGCATATATTAAGGGAGAGATTTTTTCTTTATAACCGTGCATACACTTAGGGGGAGACATAACTGTGATTAGACTAATTCATATCTTACATTCAATACAACCACCCACAGACCTTGCACCTTTTTGAGATAATGATTCAATCTAATAAAAGATTACGATTTTCTACTCTACACTTTTAAGGACTTTTGATTCTCTACATGAAATTCACATATCTCGTGAGGAAAAAGCCATTTACCCCTTCAAAAGATTGGATAAGTGGAACGTGAATCCGAGTAGCCAGGAATCTCCCCTGAAATAAAGGAGGAAACTCGCGTCGAAAGGAGAAACTAATCCACATTTAAAATAAGTGTGATTTGCCACCAAGTAGCCGGGAAGTGCCCTTGGGACAAAGGGTACAACTCGCGCCGAAAAGTGACAACATCCACAGTGAAGATGAGTGACGAAACTGAGAAACCGAGAAGTGTCCCTGAGATAAAGGATACAACTCGTGTCAAAAGGTTAGTCACACCAATTTTAGTATTAAAAATTTTTTTTGGGGTCATACGTAGCTACCAATATTCGAGCATTGTGTATGAAAGTGTATGGATGATAAGTTCTTTTTGGTGTTCTTTAGAAAATCTGATTTTCCATATTACCTTGGAATTCATTGCTCAATCTTCACATATGCACTCTAGTTTTGATTGTTTGAATGTCCTTTATGAATCAGTCGTCTTTCATCATTAATGTTGTACTTTATTTATGTAAGCACGACCTTATTAGTATTGTACATGCACATCATGTTCTATAATCGATTGCATAATCCTTACACCCGTCCCAAAGGGACTTGCATGAGTCTATATCTTGTTATGCATGCTTGAGTGCTTGATTGCTTGATCTATTTTGACCATATCATATTTCATTCCATAGTTTACATCTTTAGGTTATACTTGTAAATAACATGTTAAATAACCCATTGTCAGTTGGTTTTTGTTCATGACAATTGGGAGAGAATAATGTGCTCTTTAGCATAGCACTTGCATATAGTCCAAGTTAGTCATACTTTTTGTGCATAGCTTAGTCTTACATCTTGCATATAGTTAGTTTTGTTATACTCCTTGTGCATAATTTGGTTATACTTTTTCAACATATCTCAAAATTGAGCATCTGGACATATTTGAAAAATATTACATATTGCACGTCAACTTTCTTTTTCTTGCTTGGTGCTCATGGCTTTCACACCTTCTTTTCATGGTAGGTTATTGTTGAGTTTGTGCGCTATTCAATCTCATTTCATTTTTGATTGTTCCTCTACACCCCTACTTTTTGACAATGCCAAAGGGTGAGAGAGTTTTGGATGGCCACAATATATTGTCATCATCAAAAAGGGGGAGATTGTTGGGTTCGGTGTGCTCCCCTATTTATCTTTGATAACGATTTTGATGATAATAATATATTGTGTGAGTATTGTGAAAAATACTCATGGATCATTTTGGTGTTATGGAGCTCATTGTTGATATCTTGATTTGTAGGTATAAAATGCTTGGTGTTTTCTTGAGCATATCTTCTTGGTTCTTCAAAATCATAAATGGATGCAATTCTAAATTGATGTTCACATGCATAACATTCAAGTGTGTTTAATGGAGTTTTCAGAATTTTAAAATGCATGTTATGTCTGGAAAAATCATGTTATCATTGAGGGTCATAAGGCCCTTGATGTTGTTTAATAGGATTGGATGTCCTTGGGTTGAACCGGACTGCCTTTAGGCAGATTTCTTCTTTGCCACTGCAAAGGTCGACCCCATGGGTCTACCCCTGGCTCTTTGAGCCCTGGTTCTTGCTTTGTTGTTAAGGTGGTCTTTTAATGTTAAGTCATGGGTTGTTCATGCAGAAATTGATTTAAGATTTACATAAATCTGAATTTCCAGAATGTACAGGTTTCATTCTACTATTAATTCATTGGGGTCCATGGTATGATGGTAAGCTTCCACTCTTGTTTATAACCATTGGATCCATGGTATGAATGTACTTCTGAAATTGACTGTCTATTTCCTTAATTGTGTTTGAAGTGGTCTTCATGTACTTGGTTTTCTTGTGCCTTCATGCATATCCTAAATGGGGTTTTTTGATGTGGCTTTTTGCCTAACATGCTATCTATAATTCTTGGTTATCCAAGTTTGTTTGGTGTTCTTAAGACCCTTCAACCATGCTTTCGAACTTGGCCAAATCATGTTTTCAAATGGGGCTTAACAGAGTTGATTCATGTATTGAGCTCACTGGCTTTAATTCATTGCATATCTTTAGTTTTTGGATTTCAGTGCGTGGGTCGACCCCATGGGTTGACCCCTGAGAGTTCCCGAGCCTTAAGGTCTCTCTGTTTTCATGTTGGCTGGTTGCATGGGTCAACCCCAAGGGTCGACCCCTGGGAGTTGTTTTTCTCACCAATATTTTCCTTTCCCTTTATTCAAACTTCCACCGAGTTCTTCAGATGTGCACCGACCTACATTGGTGTTTCACAACCTTGCACCGACCGTCCCTAGCATGTTTCAAAGTGTGCAAAGACCCTATCATTGCACCGACCTTGCACTTGCATCTAAAGCTTGCACCGACCTTCCTTGGCAGTTGCACAGACCTTGTCCTCCTATGCATCGACCCTGTCAAGGCTACTCAATTCATGCACCGACTTGACTTTGCACTGACCCTTTCATTTGTTGGTCTTTGTTGTTTTTCAAATATGCACCGACTTGCTCATATGGCATTTGCTGTTTGCACCGACTTCTATATTTGTTTACAAAGTTTGCACCGACCTTGCATTTGCATTGACTTGTGCACAGCTAGAACTCTACATCGACTTATCCTCTTGTCTGATATAGGGTGCTTCAGAATGTGCATCGACTTTCCAATATGTGCACAGACCTTGGTCTTGCTTGCACAGACCTTTTCTTGTGCGTGATACCATCCTTGCACCGACCTTCCTGATGCTTGCACAGACCTTCCTTGTGCGTGATACTATCTTTGAACCGACCTTCCCTTGCTTGATAAAAAGTGCACCAACCCTTTCATATCTATAGCTTGTACAATCTGTGCACCGACCCTCTTTGTGCACTGACCTGGTCTTTGCTCTGCATACATGCACCGACCCTACCTTTCTCATATGCATCGACCATGGGTTCTCTGCACACACCTTAGCCTATGTAATGGTTCTTCTGTATGTTGGCAGAACGCCCTGAAAAGAGTGTTGACTCCAAGAGTCGACACTTCTTCTGGGGTGTTCGGATCGTGTTTTCCAGATGGGTTTCGTAAGACCCACTTTGTGATCCGATTGGACTGATCTTTTTATTATTTTACCATATTACCCTTAGGGTTTCTCCCATCTATTGGGTGTGTATTTGAAGGGTTTTAAGAAGGGCTTTTGTGGTCTTTAGTTCTATATCCCTGCCCTATTTATATCCTGCGATCTCCATCGTAGGAGATCAATTCTGTGGCCTTATTGTTTTATCCTTTCTTGCAGGTGAAGAAGAACGAGGAGGAGGCGTGCTCATCTGGAGGATGAGGAAGAAGAAGATCAGGAGACCGTAGTATGCAAACCATGCCGATCTGAATCCTTTACCTGGGCGTCTCCTGCATGCTTGGCTAGCTTCCACTCCGAGAATGATCTCCAACACACCCTACCTCTTCTATAAAGGGGCTTCAATGCAGATTTGAGGGGGATTTCTTCTTCTCTCACTTCTATTCTTTTATTTGAGCATAGTTTATCATTTGGGGCAGATATTGTATATCTTTTCATTTCATAGAACTCGGAATATCACTGTGTGTGGGCGGAGCTGAGTCTCCGAGTGTGTGGTTTCATTGCGGGGTTAGTTTCACCGAGTCTTTATGGTAGACGGAGCTGCGTCTCCGTGTGGTTTTAGTGTTCGGGGTGTGTTCCCCGACGTTGTGTGTGTGTGCTGTAGTGGCAGCGTTTTGGGACGTGTCCCCGTGTGTGTATTGCTGCGGAAGCAGCGTGTGTGGTGTTGGGGTTCGTCCCCGTGTTACTACTTCGATAGCGTGTTAGTGAAGCCTCACCGGGTTCGGTGAGGGGTGGACGTAGGGACCCCGTCGTGGTCCCGAACCACCTAAAAATCTCTGTGTCTCATGTGAATGCCTGTGTGATTGTCCATTTCTTCTATCTCCCTTCACAGGTCCATTATATTGATTTTTATTTCACTGCACCATCGCACCCTGCTCCATCCGCTATCTGTGTTAGGCATAAAGTTATCTATTATTTGCATTATTAATTCGAGTGAGATCGGAAAGCTTGAGAGAACATTTTAAATCTCACGTCTGTTTAGGTAATTAACATAGGAGAATTTAGTTCCGCTGTTTTTAGTTAAGAAAGTTTTTAAAGTCCGCCATCTCGGCTGGAGGATAATTCAACCCCCCTTCTTGTCCGCCATCTACTCTGGGCCAAAACAAAATAGATGGAGAAATGACGAATGTTCTAAAACTATTTTGTGAGAAATGCATGGGCCCCCTTGGCAGCTCATCGCGTGTTTGCATGGGCGTCTGCCTCTGGCGTGTGCAGGAGCAAGCAGCAACGGTGTGGGCATGGGCGTTCATGGGCTCGCAGACGTGTTGGGCAAGCACTCTCAGGCGCGTCTGCAGGCAACGGCAGCAAGCGAGCCCCCTCTCGCGTACGTCCTCCGGGCATGGGTTGGCACGGTAGAAGCAACGGCACCAACACGGTAGCGTGCATGCCACTTCCTCGCATGCATGGGCGGTGGCAGGCGGTAGTAGGCCTCTGGCAGCAGCGTGGGCACGGTGATTGGCTTCGGCGAGCAGTGCGCAAGAAGGACTGAGTGGCATCGAATGGTGGGGCTCTCACGACACCGGCAATGGCATGGGCACCTCCGTCACCTCCTCACTATAAAACTGGTCTCTCCCCTCTCACCATGGGGGTTCGAACACCTCCCTACTTCATCTTCAAGTCTTCCTTCTCCCCCGTCTCCTTTCTCCTCTCTCCCTCCTTCTCACTTCGCAGGCACCACCTCCACTCCCTCACCCCCTCTCTCTGCTAAACCCCAGCCGCAACTTCTTCACCCCTCCTCAAGCCCACTCTTGTCCCTTCTCTCTCTGCACCGCCCTCTGATCTCTCTTCTTCTTTTCTACACACACACACTCACCTTCTAACTCACACACCCCTTCACACTCGCGGGCGGACCACAGCCCATTCCCTGTCTCCTCTTTCTCTCTTCACATTTCTCCTCCCCCTCCTCTACACACCGCCGTAACTGCCTTCCCCTCCTCTTCATACCCACACTCACTCCCATCTCTCATCCTCTCCCTCTCCCTCTCCCTCTCCTCACCACACTGCAACCCCCACCTGCCTGCACTCCCTCACCGTCCTCACTCTCTCGCTCCCTCTCCCATACACGTCGCACCGTGGCCATCCCCCTAGTCCGTGCCTCTCTCTCTCTCCCTCTGCCTTCACCCCGACTCCACATCTCACCGTCACACACAGCCTCCCCAGTCCCTCTCTCACCTCCGCATTGCCCTCTGCACTCCCGTCTCTCACTACATACACTTCACCACGCCCCGCGACGCTGCATGCCCTCCGCCTTCACTTACAACTACCGCTAGCCCAGCACCTTCACAGTGGCCCTCCTTCTCCAGGGCCCCTCCTGCACCGGTGGCAACACCTTCACCTCACCGGCCTTCTCACACACCCAGCTCTCCACCGCTCTCTCCCCTCCACTCTTCTACTCACACCAGCAGCTACCTCCATCTCCCCTCCGTCTCGCCTGCACACGGACGACAACGTTGGTCTGTTCTCATCGACCTCGTCCCACTCTTGCTCTCTATCTCTCTCCATCCCACACAACTCCCTCTCTCTCTTCTCAACACGCACAAGCACACACCGCCAATTTTAAGTTTATTTTATTTTTTTATTTCTTTTATTTAGTAACCTTTCTCTCCACCTCTATCTTTCTCTCTCTCTATATCTCTCTCTTTCTTCTATCTCTCTAACCCCTCCAAAGACGGCATAAGACGAGCGTCCTCGGCTCCGGGTTGAGTGGGAATCAAAGGCTCATGGAGACGACATCACCCCGACACCAAGGCCGCGACATCCTTGCCCCTCGTCCTCCTCGGTGTTATTTAGGATTTATTTTCATTTGAAATTGTAATTTTTACTTTTGCATTTCATGTTGTAAACCTTGTCATTTTAATTAATGAAAATCATGTATTTCTATTTTCTCTCTCTAAATCTCTCTCTCCTCTTTCTTCTTCTTCCTCTCCCTCTCTTCTTTCTCTCTCCAAAACCCTCCAAAATTCATTAGATAGATTTATTTAATGTCATTTTTTTATTTTAAGTTACATATAATCTCCAAAGTGCGCGTTCCGCCTAGAACACAAGATTTTCAATTCGTAAAATTAAACCTCTCCGTAGATTCGACTCGGACTCGCCATCATACTACATTATTTATTTTTGTTGCGAGTTCGGTATATTTTTTTGAATTTGAGTGCGCGAGTTTTTAACGACGAGCTTCACGAAACAACAGTCAGCACACGCGTGCTGTAAGAAGGCTACGACTAGTGGGGAGTCACTAACGTGAACAAGGAAAGCCACGCACGCACCCATCGCGAGTAACGCGGAGTAACATGTGGCTTGGGGCCACCAGACTCTGGTTGGTCCACTAGACCTACTAAACCCAACGGTCCTTGAGTCACGCGACTCGGGTCCAGACCGCTGCACGGGACGGCACATCGCTGTCGATCTAGCCTAACCCTAGGTCTGAAACCACGGTAGCATGATTCCCAAGGTAGCTCACAAGCCGCCGAGTCGATCCCCTATCCAAGGGAAAAGCGGGAAACCTCCAACCCCAGGCTGGGTGACTGGACTCGCAGTCCAAGGGCCAACTTACGGCCCACTCGGAAATCACTTTCTGGAGAACCCACGTTGTGCGAGGAAAGCCCTCCGCACTCATGCCGACTCACGGCAACTCGATCTAGCGAAAGCACGAAAAGCCCGGAACATATGGGGTCACCCGGACCCTCAAAACACATGGGCATGCTAATCGAGGTAAAGCGATACCTCCAGACACCCAAAAATACGTCCACGGTACCCACGGGGTGTCCGGGACACTCACGGGGCCATAGGTCGGTCATTGGGTCTCAACCGGACCGATCGGGGCCCAAACAATGCGAATGGGACACATATAGCACGGAAATTCGAGTAGCGGTCCTCCCTAGACCATCACTTCAAGTGGCGGTCCACTCTAGACTGCAATCCCCAGATAGTGGTCCCCTCTGGGACGCTACCCTCCAAGTGGCGGTCTCCACAGGAGCGCTACTTTCCAGGGATACCTGGAATAAAGCAGCCATCCCCGGACCGCAACCAGAACATAGCGGTCCACTCTGGGACTGCAACCTAAAGAATGCGGCCATGGGGAGACCGCATCTCAAGGGTTCGGTGAAAAGAGCATTGACGCGCCTGCCACGGGTGCGTCGACCCCACCAGGTGGCGGTCCTGGCCTGACCGCTATCAGAGAGTAGCGGTTAGTCGCGGGGCCACTACCTAGAACCAACAAACTGGGCCAAGAAACTATCTCCATTAGACCGCCTTCATAGGTAGCGGTTCTTGGTACGACCGCTACCTGCTTCCGAGCCCGAAAATGGCGAATCCGGCGCAAAACCCCATTCCACTCCCCGTTCATACACATGTGAAGGGGAAAATAAGGAGAAATCATTCCCCAACCTCTCTAGCACCGAGAGGACCTATTTAAACCCCAAAAATGCGATCAAAACACGAAATCCTGCTTACACCCCAAAATCACACATTTTAACCCCGGCGGGAAAATAAACCCCCTCGGCTCGCCTCGGGCTACCAAACTCACAGGAAATGAAGTACATGGGTTAAAGATCCATCCCCCTACCTCCACCGAATATTTCGCGCACCGAGGACGCCGATCTGCCACGAAAATGCCGTTTAAATTGCCGCCAACTCGTGATCTCACGAACTGCCTCCACCATCACGATCCTCGTCCCGCGCACATCGCTCCTCTCCCCACGAGCATCGATGCCCCGCCCTCATCTGCCTCCATCGGCCGCCCGGAGAAGAGAGGGGGAGAGGGGAGAACGTGAGAGATGAGAGAGGGAGAGGGAGAGAAATGAGAGATGGGGAGAGAGAGAAAAAGGGGGTTGGTTTATATAGAAAATACAGAATTTATGAAAAATACTAAAAATAGGGAAAAATACTCCCCATGATCTTCGGAAAACGCACAACGTGCTGGTAACAATCCGGAGTCGGAGAACGCAATGGTATGCCCTACGCAGGGTTCCAAAGGTTCGATAGATAAAAACACGTATAAACCGTAAAACTCAATCTGGGACCCACAAAAGCGATCCGAAACCCACAGATCCTGATCCGAAGTTCGGATTCCAAACAACATCTGAAAAATCCAGGGAGTTACAGCCCTCCCCCCTTAAAGAAATTTCATCCTCAAAATTTAGGACAAGCGCCATGCCACAGGGGAAGAACACCTTAACCAACTGACAACCCTGTCAGAGCCCCAGCACAGAAAACCTCTATTCTCACGAAAGCACCGATCCTAAGGGATATGGCCAGACCATAATCACGAACGACATGTGCAGCTCCAAACGCAACACACCTCGATCATCAGAGCAGGCATAACATAAAAGGACAAGTTTGGCATTACCTCAGTCATAACAAAATCCAATCACGGCACTGCTGTCACAATCTTGCTCACTGAGGAGACACAGTCCTCGTTACAAGAAACAACCACCGATTAGAACCACATGCTTGGTGGAGCAATCACGCGTCAGCTCCGCCACCAGCTGACTAATCTCACGCCCTTCGCAAGGGACCACCATCACTGAGCTTCAACCAGCTCACACAGTAATTCTCGCTGACTGCCATAAATCCGTCAGTTCCACGCCAAGGACCAACTCACACCCGGCAAGCCGAACGCTCACAACAGCACGGGACCAACTCTGTCAGAACTTAAACTTCGACAAAGCCCAGATCCCATCTGAAAAAAGCACATTACGGAAAACGCCAGTGATGGGGGACTATGAACGATCTAGAGGAGGGTGAATAGATCAGTCACCCAATTTAAACCAGACTGCAGCAATCACAAGTGCGGAAATAAAACAAGCTGCTGCAGGACGATAGAGAAGTAAGAAAGAGTAGTCACAGAAATCCAACTATAGCAGATCTGAATCAAACGGACCTAAGCATGCATCTATAGCGTATAATGGAAGTGATCATGATGAACAACAATTCGCAAGGCAAACACACAGGAGACTGGAAGTTTTTAAGGTGGTTCGATCTCAAACCCGAGATCTACGTCCACCCCACACTCTAACCTGGAATATGGCTTCAACCGCTGATTCACAGCTTCAACTGCTGGGCCTCACAGCTTTCCTACAACCACTGACAAACAGCTTGAACAGCTAGGCATTATAGCTTCGCCGACCAGAGGATACCACACCTCTGCAATCGCTGGGGATTACAGCTTAACCCGTCCAGAGGAATCCTCCTCTGCAAATCGCTGAGCTTCACAGCTTGCTGTTCAAGGTATTCACCTCGCCCGCTGACAAATAGCTTGAAAACAAGGTTTCAGAAAATGAAATGGAAACAGACGAAAAACAAGAAAACTCAATTGGAATGTAGCTCACAATGAGCAATCTCAGTTCTGGTATCTGAACCAAGAAACTGATGGACAATCTTTCAGAGAAATTCTCTCAGACTCCTCTCACTAAATTCTCTTTCTCTCTTCTCTCTGGATCGTTTCTTTTCTTCTCTGCTACACTCTCTCTTTTTCTTCTGTTCTCAATAGCACACACAGATCTTCTGATCATGATCACTCTTCTCCAGATGGAGGAGTCTTCTATTTATAGCATCATAGAGGTGGGCGTGTGTCCTCCACAATTCCCACCCAGAGCGCCTTGACCACGTGGCAGTATTTCAGCTCACTGCGTTACACGTGTCACGATCCTGGCTTCTTGGATCACGTGCTCTTCTTAAGTTCCTCGACCAGCAGATATCCTGCAAGGATTAGAGCATATAGTTGGTTCGAGATTTGATCTAAGCCTATATAGACTTGATGCATAAAATGCAGTGTGCATATAAGAGAGTATGTACAACGAGAATGAATGCACGAACACCTCATCCACGAGTGTACAGACTTTGAATGCACGTAATGCATTTTGTATGTGAAGAAGTATGCACATTGGGAATGAATGTACAGACTTTCTGGAGTGATGATGCATGAACTTAACCACTCGTACCAGCAATGGAGTGTATAGACTTTGATTGCATGGTAAAGAGTGTATAGACTTGATATCATGCGGCGATGTATAGACTTGCTCAGTTGTCAAAGCAGCCGTGCAGACTAAGTGTATGCATGGACCAAATGAGTGCACTTACTTTGGCTAACACATGCAAACATGCATCAATTAGAGATACGCACGAGATGGTCAATGCACTGACTATGTGGTGTGCAACTAAAAATAATGCACCAATGCAAGCTGTGCACGAACTTGAATGAACCTGATGCAGAGAATAGACAATGCGCCATATGGCTGCGTCAATGCAATGCCCATACTGTGCTAATGCACACAGTATATATGCTGAAGTATGAAGAATGATGAAGCATGCATAACATTTACTGATTCTTATCTTACATGATTCATTAGTGGTTGCTATCATCAAAACTATATAACTTCATCAATGCATAGGGGGCACAACAATCTCCCCCCTTTTGATGATGGCAACACAATGAATAAATGCCATGAGATCGGTTCATGCGAGCACAGAATGAATAGATGCCATGAGATTGGTTCATGCGAGCACAGAATGAATAGATGCACTTAGACGTATGCACTAAATGAGATTCCTATCCCATCTCCCGTCTCCCCCTTGCACATTCTCCCCCTTTGCCATCAGCAAATAAGGAGCAACGTTCTATGTGGCTGTTCAGAATGTGAGCACATTATGACACAATCCTTAAAATATATGAATCGAGTAATGGCTTTCTTGATGTCAATTAGGTTTAACAGTGATAAAAGGTGAGGAGAGAGAACTGGCTTTTTGAGATAGGAGCATATGCTGTAGTTATAGCAATGAACTTAAGTCACATTACCATAATAGTTTAGGTCGATACAAGACCCTAGTTACTTCAGAGAAAGTGAAAGACAAGGAAAGACACCTGAACATGTATTGAGATTAAACAATTGACCCTCAAATGATATTTGTTTTCTAAGGGTTGCAACAATTTCATTCACATGCTTCTGAATCTGGAACTTATTGAATAGACAAGTATTGTTTATGCCGTTGACATTAGGTGTATACCTTGATCAGAGGCCAATACTCCCAGTTACTAAGCATAAATTACTATATCTATTTCTGATCAAGGCTACAAGAATAATTTGCACCTTTGACGTTAAGGGTATACCTTGATCAGAGGCCAATACCCCTAGTTACTCAGTGAAATCTCCCTGGTAGATTCGACCAATTGAACAGAGATAACCTGAGTCACTTCATGACTTAAGGTACTCTCCATTTTTTTGATGGAGACATCAATTTCTCAGTGAAACTCAGTCATTGCTCTGCCACTTTGTTCACTTCTTTTTCTTTGATGATCTTCAATTTAGCTGCCCTTGTGATTTTTGGAGAAACTTGTTTAAGAACAATACAAGATTCTTGGTTTTCAAACCTTAACCAACACTAATTTTGTCATGTTCGGGTACTGTGAGAACTTGTTCTATCATAATCATGAGATAGAGGTTAAGAGCTATAAATGCTTTCTATCATCTTATTTTCAGAAGACAGTCTTTTAAACATCACAGTCTATTAAAGTTAAACCTTAGTTTCAATCAGTAAGCACATGTGATTCTTATAACAGAAGAGTTGTAATAATTTCAGCTCACGATAATGAACCAATCACTAGACTGTTATCCATTCTGTGAAGGGGTTGAACTTAGTTCTAATAATGCAAACCTCCCCCTGAAAATAATATGAATTTCAAAACAATGCAATGATTCGACCTATCATGCAGTTAATACATTGGGTGCATTGACTATGTGTAGAGCATGCTTCAACATAAAGTCTATACAATGCAATTAATTGACTACATGCGCAACCATCTGTCGACTATATGCCCTACTATGCATCGACTACAGGGATAATGTGTGCAAGATGTGCAGCAACTGATGTACTCAGTCCACAGGAGGTTATTCCATCATCAACCAAATTTATTCACAAGATCAAGAACATGCAAACCAATTATTTCAAGTACTCTAAAAGATATTTCAAGAGAAAAATTAGTCATTTTCCTGCTGAAATTTACAAAGCCCCAGTTCTCTTCTTAAATATCTAAATCTTTCATTCCCAAGAGGTTTTGTAAAAATATCAGCAACTTATTTTTCAGTTTCAACAAAGACTAATTCAATTTCACTCTTGCTCACAGCATCTCTGAGAAAATGATGTTTGATATCAATGTGCTTAGTCCTAGAGTGGTGAACAGGATTTTTAGTAAGGTAGATGGCACTAGTGTTATCACAAAGAATAGGAATACATCCTAGGTTTATCTGATAATCTGAGAGCTGATGTTTGATCCATAGTACCTGGGCAGCACAATTCTATGCAGCAACATATTCTGCCTCTGCAGTGGAGAGTGCTACAGTGTGTTACTTTTTAGAGGCTCAAGATACTAGGCAACCACCTAGGAATTGGCAATATCCACTAGTGCTCTTCCTATCTATCCGACACCCAGCATAGTCTGCATCAGTGTAAGATATAAGCTCAATCTCACACCTGGCAGGGTACCAAAGATCAAGTTCTTGGGTGCCTGACAGATATCTAAAGATCCTTTTCACTGTACTAAAATGAGACACTTTAGGACTAGCCTGAAATCTAGCACATAAACATACTGCAAATTGTATATCATGCCTTGATGCAGTGAGGTACAAGAGGGATCCGATCATACCTCTATACAGCTTTTGATCCACTGGGTTACCTTTTGTATCTTGATCAAGACTTGTGGAGGTACCCATTGGAGCTGCAATGTCTTTGAGGTCTTCGAGCTTGTATTTCTTCAGGAGGTCCCTAATGTATTTGGACTAGGTGATAAAGGTTCCATCTTTTGTTTGAGTCACCTGCAATCCAAGGAAGAGTTTCAGCTCACCCATTGAGCTCATTTCAAACTCTTGTGTCATTAAGTCAGAAAATTCCTTACACATCTTTGGGTTAGTTGAACCAAAAATAATGTCATCCACATAAATCTGAACAATAAGTATGTCAGGGTGACTTACCTTTGTAAACAAAGTTTGGTCAATCTCACCTCTTGAGAACTTCTTGTCGGTAAGGAATTTGCTGAGCCTGTCATACCAAGCTCTAGGAGCTTGCTTCAAACCATAGAGAGCTTTATTCAACTTATATACATGGGAAGGGAAGTCTGAGCATTCAAAGCCAGGAGGTTGATGAACAAAGACATCCTCCTTAATTTCCCCATTGAGAAAAGCATATTTTATATCCATCTACTGGAGATTTATTCTAAGAGAGCATGCATAAGCTAACAGAATTCTAATGGCTTCTAACCTGGCTACAGGGGCAAAAGACTCTTCAAAATCAATTCCGAATTCTTGGTTATACCCCTGAGTAACAAGTCTGGCCTTCTTTTTCACAACATTACCTAGCTCATCAGTTTTATTTCTAAAGACCCACTTCGTCCCAATGACATTTCCATCAACAGGAGGTGGGACTAGATGCCACACCTTGTTCCTGTCAAACTGATTAAGCTCCTCGTGCATGGCATTGATCCAATGCACATCTTTTAGGGCAATGTCAATGGACTTGGGTTCTATATGCGAAACCAATGCATATACATTTAATTCATTTTGAGCTCTAAGAAAACCTCTAGTCCTAGGAGGTTCATGTAAATCACCAATGATGTTCTCAATAGGATGATCTCTTAAGAATCTGACATTGGTAATTTGGTTACCTTGATCTTCATTTACCTCCCCCTGAACAGTAGGCTCCTCTGCATTGTTTTCTTCTGGCTCTTCTTCTTGATCTGATTGGTCTGCAGATTATCTTTCATTCAATATTTCTCCATCATCTTCTTTCCTGTACAGACCATTTTCACATTTAGTTAGGGATTCATCAAATACAATATGTGGAGATTCCTCAACAGTTTTAGAGTTAAGATTGTACACTCTATATGCTCTAGTGTATTCAGAATACCCAAGAAAAATTCCTGGATCACTTTTAGGTTCAAATTTATCAAGATCTCTTTTATCATTAACATGAATGAAGCATTTACAGCCAAAGACCTTGAAATAAGTAATTGAAGGCTTCTTACCTTTCAGAATCTCATAAGGAGTTTTCTGAGTGAAAGGCCTTACCATGGCTCTGTTGATTATGTGGCATGCAATATTATCTGCCTCTGCCCAAAATTTTCTTGGTAAGCCACCTTCAACAAGCAGTGTACGTGCCATCTCCACAATCGTCCGGCTCCTCCTTTCTACTATTCCATTCTGCTCAGGCGTCCTAGGTGAGGAGAACCGATGATTAATCCCATTGACCCTGCAAAATTCATCAAATTGAGAATTCTCGAACTCACCTCCATGATCAGATAAGATATTTTCAATCAAATTTTCATTTTTCTATTTTATTTTCAAATAGAACTCCTGAAATTCCATGAATGCATCATTTTTATGTTTAAGGAAAAAGACCCAAGTATACCTGGAGAAGTCATCAACTAGAACATATCCATATCTTCTCCCTAACAAGTTGGCTGAACGCGTGGGTCCAAATAAGTCAATGTGTATCAGTTCATAAGGTTTAAAGGACATGTTTTCAGTTCTTGATTTAAATGACTTCCTAGTTTGCTTGGATTGTGTACACGCACTGCACACCTTAATTTCCTTCTTGAAAGAAATGTCAGGGAGTCCTCTAACCATGCTATGTTTATTCAATTTATGCAAAATCGTATAGCTGGCTTGGCCTAATCTACGATGCCACAGGAATGCTAAGTCAACTTTATTTGTAATTAGGCAAAGATTAGAATGAGCTAAATCATCTAAATCTACCAAGTAGATGTTATTTACCCTTTTTCTTGAAAATTTAACTATATCCGAATCAGGTTCAAAGATTTTGCAATGTTGAGAGTCAAACACTACCTTGTGTCCTTTGTCACATAGCTGGCTGATACTGAGTAAGTTGTATGCAAGACCATCAACCAGCAGTACCTCTTCAATGCAACAGGTAGTACATCTACCTACTTTACCTGATCCGATGATTCTACCCTTTGTATTTCCTCCAAAGGTGACAAGGCCTCCATTCTTCTCAGTCAGCATGCAAAATTTGGTCTTGTCTCCTGTCATATGCCTGGAGCAGCCACTATCAAGATACCACATATTGCTTCTGGCTGCGAGGCATACCTGCAATCACAATCAGGTAGAGAATTTTGGAACCCAAAACTATTTGGGCTTCGAAGCAGAAACAGAACAATTGAAACAAGACATCAATTGTTTAGGAATCCACATCTGTCTAAACATGGTTAGCTTAGTGGAATTCATGACATTCTGTTTATTATCCTTCTTTCTCTCAGCACCAACTGATTGAACCTTCTTCCTCTGGTGCTTTGGTTTATATTGAGTTATGGCTCCATCCTTATTAGCAGCAAAATTGTTTTTGTGCCAGTGCCCAGGCCAATAGGTCCTCAAATAATTGTGGCCAGCTGTAGTCCTAGACTGACCCCATCTAGCAGATTGAGGTCTATGGCAATGAGTGAGAAAAGGTTAATATCTAGACCTCCCTTCGACCTGATTCCATCCAGACCTATAGAATGGTTGGACCTGTTTGTGAGGATAGGTGTGATAGGTCTGAACCTTGGGCTGGTAAGTATAGCTTTTCTGGCCCCATGCAGCATTATGTCTCCCTTGCACTGGTGACCCACTAGACTTATGTACAGGTTTATGTTGGGTCTTCTTCTGGATAGGTGATGATGGTGGGGACTTTGTGGCTTTCCCCTGGGGTTTAGACTTGCTTGGAGGCTGACCCCAAACCTGAGACTCACATTTGGGTGAAGGGTAAGATCTGATGCACTCACCAACCTTATGTTTACCCTTGTCCTTGGCACTGGACATTTTCGAACTGACAGTTTTTGAAACAGAATTTTCACTTGACATTTTTATAAGAGGTCCCTTCTTTTTCTCTGTCACAAATGATATGGTTTTCATGGCAAGGCTTTTAGTGGCAGTTGAGTTGAATCCAAGACCTTCTTTTCTGAAGTTAACCTTTGACCCTAACAAAGCATTGAGATTGTCTGTGCCTTGGGTCATATTTTATATTATTTTTCTTTTGTCAGCATTTCCTTTTTCTAAATTTTCAACTGTTTTCTTTAATTCAGAATTTACACACAAGACAGCTTCATATTTTTCCTTTGAAATTTTTAATTCATTTTCAAACAATTGAACTCTCAGCTTCAAATCATCATTAGCATTCTTTAACAGTTCATTCTCCTTTCTAGTATCTGTTAAAGCATGCTTCAGATCATCAAATTCAGCACAAAAAATTTTTAAATTGTCATTTTCTGATTGCAGATAGGCTATTTTGTCAGACATGGTTTTATCATTCAAAATGGAGTTTACTTTCTTCTTCAAATGCATGTTCTCCTTTCTAATGTCATCTACTTTATCTAGCAAGTCTCCATAAGCATCATCCCAATCAGAAATTGTATAGTGCTCAAAGGGAGAGGATACCTCATCGGAGTCTTCTTCCTCCTTTTCATCATTCTTGTCCATCAGGCAGATGGGCTTTTCTTCGTCTTCACTTTCTGATGTACTTCTCAAATTGCCCTCGTCCTTGTCGCTCCATGTACTCACCATTACTTTTCCTCTGGGAGCTCTTTTCTTGGACTTTTCTTTCAGCATCTGGAGCTCTGGACAATCTGCCTTCATATGCCCAGCCTTCCTACAATGATAACAAACATTAGTGTCAGGTTTCTTAGCTGGGTTGGACCTATACCTGCTGTGTCGCCGGCCACTGAATTGTCTTCGGCCGAAATTTCTGCCTTCTTTCCTCAACAATCACCTGAACTCTCTTGTCAACATAGCAAGTTGATCTCTATCAATTTCTGACCCAGATAGGCTGCTCTGCTCGCTTGATGATCCATTGTGGCTGGATCTGCTTATTTTACTGGAACTAGCCTTCAGCGCAATTGGTTTCTTCTTGATCTCGAGCTCATCAATTTTGGGAAGGTTCATCTCATTTGTCATTAGAGAACCTATTAGCTCGTCAACTTTCATCGTCTGAAGATATCTTGACTCCTCGATCACTGTTGCCTTTGTGTGCCAAACAGGAGTCAGAGACCGCAAGATCTTCCTTACAATCTCGTAGTCTGAATAGCTCTTTCCCAAATTCCTCATACCATTAGTTTACATCTCAGTCACAGTCTCACCGAGTTTCATCCGGAATGCTTCATATTCTGAGACCAACATGTTCGCCTTGGTCTCTCTCACCTGTGATGTCCCTTCGTAGATAACCTCCAGTGTATCCCACATTTCCTTGGCGGTTCTGCACGATGACACTCTGGAGAATTCAGTAGGATGAAGTGTGCACTGAATAGCATTGATGGCACTCCAGTTCAAAGTAGATTTTCTAATTTCCTCTCTCGTCCAAACCTCTTCATTCTGGTGCAGTTCGAATGGTCCCTTGCTCACTACTCGCCAGATCTTGTAGTGATGCGGGACGGGACCACAGACACGACAAGCTCGCGATCGTCCCTTAACGAGGGAAGCGTCGGATGTGCGCGGTTGAGAAACCGGCAATGAGCTAGGGTGGTCGGCTCTCTTTTGCGCCCGGATCGGGTCACGGGACGGCTTCGCTCTCTCTCGCAGCAGTGATATTATAAATTGAAAGCGGGCTAGGTATCCCTACACATGCTCCCTAGCAGCGGCATATAAAGCATATAAAGAATTGAGCTAATGCCAAGTGTAAGGGTGAAGGCGATACCTCCACGCTCTCGGCGTGGCGAAGATGGGACCCGGCCGGAACTCGTACCCCCGGGAACTTAATACATTATGGTTACAGCAATGCAACTAAGCCCACTCCACGCAGGGAGGTAAAGGGTGACACAAGCGGGCCCGGGAGGACCAGTTTCGGGTTGACGGGCGGTTTCGGGCAATGCTTCGGCTTCACGCGTACTCGTGCTAGTGGGGGCCCACGTATTGACCGGAGGGGTCGTGTGGGGCCTGATGACTCCTCTGTTGTGGAGACACTTGGGAAGCGTTCCCCTGGGATGGCGAGCTGCTGGAACGACCACCGGACGCCGGGCGGCCCTCGGACGACGCTCGCGGGGAACTCGGCCACAAACCTGAACTTCTGTTTGCAGGCGCGCGACTTGGAGGAAACTGCTGCTGCGATCAGCCCCGTCGTCGGAACGCGACGAAATTAGAGCCGTTGGAAAGAGGACTCAAAATACTTCGACGTAGTGATCTTCAGACAAAATAATCAGCTCTGTATTTCTGATCATGTATTTTACAAGCTTGCTGGAATCTGGCCAGAACTGCAGGGGCAGGTTCTGACTTCTCTGAAGATCAACGTTGACCGGGGAGAAGACCTCCGAATCTGGCAATGATTTCTTCAGCAAAGTTGAAGGTCTCTGAGAGAGGAATACGGGACTATTTTTGGTTTTCTGATTGGAGACGAAATAGATTTTCTCGGATTTCTTTACTAGACCTGGGTCGGATCTTGGAAACTGTGGGCAGACTGTTCTTGGGAACTTGGACGAAATTTGAAAAATACTTGGAGGGTGAACCAAAAATTAATAAAATTCCTGGTGGTAGAGGGATGTGGACAGAGATCTTAGTAAATTTGGGCGACCCAAAAAAAATCAAAAGGTGGTTCGAATGGGGTAAACTCAGAGCTGATGAACAGTAAACAGAACCAGGACAGATCTGGAACTTGGATTTGGACGAAAATCAAAAAATAGCTAAAGGATGAATTTTGACGTGATTTTTTTTGTGGGGATAAGGGTTCTAGAGGGGAACCAACCCTGAAATTTTGAGCTTCAGAAGATGAAGGGAGTGGTAGCAGGAATTCGGAGAAGAAGGTTCTATCCTGAGTGGACAGAACACCGAAACCGTTGGCGACGACGCGTCGGCGGCGAGACGATGGCGGCGGCGATCACCGGAGTTGCTTCAGATGCTGGAGGGGATCAAGGGGGAAGGGATTACACTCTAGAAAGGGGGCTGGAGGTGGAGGAACCAGGGAGAGAGAGGGGAGGGGCACAAGATCTAATTGGGGGCAAATACCTTTTTTTCCTTCATTAATTCATTCAATATGAAAAATACAACCTTATATAGGATGCCAACCAAATTCAATCTCAACCATTGGATCTAGGGGTTTGGATTGAAGGGCTGGGATGAGGTATGACCAACCACAAGAAATACAATATTTAAAGGAATCCCATTCCTAATTCTACCACATGTGGTCAAATAAAGGGAGGAAAGAAAGAAAATTAAACAACCTAGCCTAATGGAGCCAAAAGAGGGGGCGCCCCCCCTTCATGGGCCAAGGGCCTTTCATGGGCCATGAGCCATCCACAAGCCCATGCTAGACTTGGACCCTTCCCATTTAGTTGGCCCATGAGGGAGTGTAAACCAATTTGGGCCTTAAGTGCATTAATGACCCATTAGAAACCTAATGACCCAATATGGCATAAGCTCCTTAATGGACTCTACTAATGGCTACCTAGCCATGGACTCTACATTAGAAATGGCCCATTGGCTTGATATAAGCCTTACAAGAAGCCCAAAAGAAAGAAATTACACAATTACAATCTTATACAAGCCATAACACACAAATACACTTCACCCGTGTATGGAAATCGCCTTTGATGCCCCATCATGTAGTCTTTCGCTCTCAGAAAGACATGCATTCTGTTCTTCCAATAGGCGTAGTTAGAGCCATCGAAGTACAGAGGCTTGGAGATTGAATGTCCTTCTGCTGTCATTCCCTTACCGTTCATGATCGTTCCTCTTTAGGATGTTAGTCCCTGAAAAAGTGTTAGGCTCTGATACCAAGTGATGGGGGACTATGAACGATCTAGAGGGGGGTGAATAGATCAGTCACCCAATTTAAACCAGACTGCGGCAATCACAAGTGCGGAAATAAAACAAGCTACTGCAGGACGATAGAGAAGTAAGAGAGAGCAGTCACAGAAATCCAACTATAGCAGATCTGAATCAAACGGACCTAAGCATGCATCTATAGCGTATAATGGAAGTGATCATGATGAACAGCAATTTGCAAGGCAAACACACAGGAGACTGGAAGTTTTTAAGGTGGTTCGATCTCAAACCCGAGATCTACGTCCACCCCACACTCCAACCTGGAATATGACTTCAACCGCTGATTCACAGCTTCAACTGCTGGGCCTCACAGCTTGCCAACAACCGCTGACAAACAGCTTGAACAGCTGGGCATTACAGCTTCGCCAACAAGAGGATACCACACCTCTGCAACCGTTGGGGATTACAGCTTAACCCGTCCAGAGGAATCCTCCTCTGTAAATCGCTGAGCTTCACAGCTTGCTGTCCGAGGTATTCACCTCGCACGCTGACAAACAGCTTGAAAACAAGGTTTCAGAAAATGAAATGGAAACAGACGAAAAACAAGAAAACTCAATTGGAATGTAGCTCACAATGAGCAATCTCAGTTCTGGTATCTGAACCAAGAAACTGATGGACAATCTTTCAGAGAAATTCTCTCAGACTCCTCTCACTAAATTCTCTCTTCTCTTTGGATCGTTTCTTTTCTTCTCTGCTGCACTCTCTCTTTTTCTTCTGTTCTCAATAGCACACACAGATCTTCTGATCACGATCACTCTTCTCCAGATGGAGAAGTCTTCTATTTATAGCATCAGAGAGGTGGGTGTGTGTCCTCCACAATTCCCGCCCTGAGCGCCTTGACCACGTGGTAGTATTTCAGCTCACTACGTTACACGTGTCACGATCCTGGCTTCTTGGATCACGTGCCCTTCTTAAGTTCCTCAACTAGCAGATATCCTGCAAGGATTAGAGCATATAGTTGGTTCGAGATTTGATCTAAGCCTATATAGACTTGATGCATAAAATGCCGTGTGCATATAAGAGAGTATGTACAACAAGAATGAATGCACGAACACCTCATCCACAAGTGTCCAGACTTTTAATGCTCGTAATGCATTTTGTATGTGAAGAAATATGCACATTGGGAATGAATGTACAGACTTTCTGGAGTGATTGCATGAACTTAACCACTCATACCAGCAATGGAGTGTATAGACTTTGATTGCATGGTAAAGAGTGTATAGACTTGATATCATGCGGCGATGTATAGACTTGCTCAGTTGTCAAAGCAGCCGTGCAGACTAAGTGTATGCATGGACCAAACGAGTGCACTTACTTTGGCTAACACATGCAAACATGCATCAATTAGAGATACACACGAGATGGTCAATGCACTGACTATGTGGCGTGCAACTAAAAAAAATGCACCAATGCAAGCTGTGCACGAACTTGAATGAACCTGATGCAGAGAACAGACAATGCGCCATATGGCTGCGTCAACGCAATGCCCATACTGTGCTAACGCACACAGTATATATGCTGAAGTATGAAGAATGATGAAGCATGCAAAGCATTTACTAATTCTTATCTTACATGATTCATTAGTGGTTGCTATCATCAAAACTATATAACTTCATCAATGCACAGGGGGCACAACAGCTAGCAGAGGCCTCGATTGCACACGGCTCTCGCCATTCCCGACTCGCTACAACCAGTATCTTCTATCTGTGAAAGACCAATCACCGGTCACCAGACATTCGTCAACGGGAAACCCTAACTCACTCAGCTTCTTCCTTCTTTCCTGGTCCTTCATCAATTCTGAAGGGCACATTCCAAATCTCGTCAGGCCATCCGTTGACTTCCACACAGACCACCACTGCATCACGAACCGCTCCTTACTCAGACACCGCATCTAGACCGATCCTCATGCCAACTCTACCCTCTCAGGGGAGCACAGCGGAACCAAATGACAAGATTCTAGAGTCATCGGTCTTCACCTCTTTCGACTCAAGCTTACAGGGAAATCCTCCCATGCTGGTCACCAGACCAAAGACCACCATCCGACGCCAACGTCTCTCAAGGGACCACCACACACAGGCATCGCCTGATTGCTACCCAATCATAACTCATCTCAATTACTCTAAGTGGACGCATGTCGATCCCGATTCCACTCTTACCACAGGGCCACGAGACACACAACCTGAGCAATTCATGGCACACGACTCCAAGGCAACCGAGTGCCACTTGCTATCACAGCAACCTGGTCGACAGTGCCGCGACCAATGCACATGAGTCCCTAAACAATACACATCTTACCATGGTCGACCACTCGGTCAACCTTACTAGCCGCTCGCAGCCACCAATTGGGACCCATAATCTCAACCGAGGACACAACTTGCAACATGAGTCAAGAACATGGCCACCGACTGACCAACACGTCCTCGTCCTCTGTCAGGCGACATCCTTAACAACCCCATGCAGGTCTAGCTCCAACACCTGACACGGCTTCCAACACATGAACATGGTACTCTTGCAGCACACTTGTCGACACATTTCCCCAAATCTCCATCCTGCTAGTGCCACGAGACACAATATCTTGAGCAACGGCACAGCAAAAACACGTCTCAAATCGAGGAACCAATCCTCCGACGCTCACAAATCCTCGGGAAATCCGCCCGTAACAACCAATGCTATGATCTCGATCCTGTGGGTTATAGGCCCACCAGGCTTCCGCTGCGCCACTCTAATCCACATGCTCAGCCAACATAGATGACTCGGGACCCATCATCCCGATGATCCTCAACTCGACTGGCTAACCAAAACAACAGGGTGAGGAAAACTTCATTACCTCGAACCTAGAGCACAGGTTCTCTCTCCAAATCTGGCAATCCTCTGTAACTCCGCAGACTCCAATTCTCAAGACACCGAAAATCACAACACCAGCCACGAGTCTTCACAAGCACTGCCCAACTGGCACATATCCTTCCGAAAAAATGCCAGCACACCCTTACGCATCAAGGGAAATGGGTACAACTTCTCACAGGCAACCACCTTACCAAAACACAGGACGCGTCTCACACGGACTTCATGGCACACAAAGGCCAACCAATCCAGACACACGATGCAAGATGGTAAACCTTAGCCAAATACGATTCTCTCCAACCAAAAGAGAAACCAATTACACCTCTTACGAATTGGGAGAACTCCACCCTCGACCTGACCTCGAGCCTCACGCATGCTGGGAATCACACCTTCCACCACCAGGAAAACCATCACTTCCGTCAGGTCATCTCCTCCGACAACACTTGCCAAGTGTCTCGTCGGACCATCTTCACAGCATCTCGCGATGCACCACCAACGCAATTCCACGAATCGCGACACGCCACGCTAAGAGCCACAACATTAGCCATAATCGGCAACCGCCAACGCTCATCCTTGAGTCCCGAACTCACCGCGGAACCTTCACATCTCAAGCCAAATCCAAGGCGAACACAACCTATCCACACGCAGAAGCGTAGGACTTAGAGCTTACTAGGACAACTCTGCCCAATCCTGCCTTGAAATTCATGAAAATAATCGGGACTAGCATGTCATTTCTGACACCATCGAGCATGACAAGAACATCAGCTCGACAATCAGTAGCTTAACAGAAGATCCTCCGCTCGCCAGAGCATAATTCTCGACTGGAGCATCTGCTCGGTCACCTCAAACCACGACCTCAAACCTCGGGGGCTGGATAAACTTCAAGCGGGAGTGGCCAAACTCTATAACAGCTCCCTCGGAGCACACTCACGGCTACATAACCACAAACAATCCTCACCAGCCGCCTGACCTCGTCGCAAATCCTCGAATGTAACACCGAAGATCCGCACCTGTCGGCAACCTCTGCCCAACGCTTCACCACCGGGGGCCATCACCCATTGGGAAAAAATCTCTCTATCACATCCCTCGGGCCCCACACTAGCATTCCAACAAGAGCGACCACTGCCATCACAGCGCCAACTCAGTGCACTCAAGCTCTCACGTGAGAAACCAAACGAAAAATATGCACAAAACCCTATGCCAGCTACCAACTGTACAAGACCTTATGGACTCCGATCACTATAATATCTTGAAGTCCCATGTACGTCCTAAACCACTGCTCTGATACCAACTGTAACGACCCAAGATCCGGATACCGGGAAGGACTCGATACCATTCAAATCTTGGCCCGCCGCCCACGAGCCGAGGGGGCTCGGAAGGGCTAAAAGGTGCGAGTGGAGTACATAGAAATAGGAAATAAAGCAGGATAATTCAATAATTAACAGAAATAAATAAACTAACTACAATAGAGTCCAGTCCAACTAAAGTACAGTCTAAGGCAGAGAAGCGTACCCAACATCGAGTGAACACTCGGCCCGACGAGTTGGCAAGTAATAATCTTCTCGTAGCACCCTCGAACCTCAAGGAAGAACCGCCACACCTGAAAAGTAGGGGTGAGCCTCCTATCACTGGCTCAGTAGGGGTCTCGTGGAACCCCAACCGAAAACAACGGCCGTAGCGGAAAGTAGCAACTACAGCAGGAACAGCAAACCCAGTGGCCGGTAAAACCTCGACTCTACAACTACTCCTACTAGAACTAAAACCAACACCTCGATCTCACAGTAGGAAAACACCGGTCTAACGGAAAGACCTCTAGCTACACCGCTACAATACACACCACGATAACTCTATCGTGGAGGCATGTCTCACAGACAAAGGCCCAACCCAAGACCACACCGTCTGGGTAGAGACGATCACGACCTCGCCGTCGTGAACCCTACACTGTCTAGGGAAAACCCTCGATGATGCTCACCGAAAACCCTAGACCTCTACCTTGGGAAAACACCCAGAACTACACACAAAACCACGTCTCGCAGATGGGAAAGAGAAACTCGGGTCATGAGAAACTCACGTCACGTGACAGGAGTACATGTCCATCATAAGCAAGGTCGGATGCATCCACTGTTGACTTAATCCGCAGCCTCAGGTGTCGCCCTACGATGCCCCAGGCAGAGACTGTGACACCGTACAGTAACCAGGAACACAGAGCAAGGACTAGCTGGGTTCACGCTCATCAGCGCGGGTCCGACGACCCCAACAGCGTGTGCACACACAGACCATGCACCCTAGGTCAGATCCTCTAGCTGGTTCTTCCCCCAAGCCCAGACTCAGTCTGTGCGAAGGGGCCCTATGATAACCGGCCTAAAAACCTTCTCTCTCGGGTAAGCCGCTCCACCACTCCATTGTGGGTCAGCACACGCGTGCTGTAAGAAGACTACGACTAGTGGGGAGTCACTAACGTGAACATGAAAATCCTTGCACAAACCCATCACGAGTAATGCGGAGTACCAGGTGGCTCGGGACCACCAGACTCTGGATGGTCCACTAGACCTACTAAACCCAACCGTCCTTGAGTCATGCGACTCGGGTCAAGACCACTGCATGGATGGCACAGCGCTGTCGATCTAGCCTAAGCCCTAGGTTTGAAACTACGATAGCATGATTCCCAAGGTAGCTCACAAGCCACTGAGTCGATCCCCTATCCAATGGAAACGCGGGAAACCTCCAGCCCCAGGCTGGGTGACTGGACTCGCAGTCCAAGGGCCAACTCACGGCCCACTTGGAAATGGCTTTCTGGAGAACCCACGTTGTGTGGGGAAAGCCCTCCGCACTCATGCCGACTCACGGAGACTCGATCTAGCGAAAGCACGAAAAGCCCGGAACATATGGGGTCACCCGGACCCTTAAAACTCATGGGCATGCTAATCGAGGTAAAGCGATATCACTGGACACCCAAAAACACGGCCACAGTACCCACAGGGTGTCTGGGACACTCACAGGGTCATAGGTCTATCATTGGGTCTCCACCGGACCGACCGGGGCCCAAACAATGCGAATGGGACACAACTAGCACGAAAAATTGAGTAGCGATCCTCCCTGGACTGTCACTTCAAGTGGTGGTCCACTTTGGACCGCAAGCCCGAGATAGCAGTCGACTCTGGGCCGCTACCCTCCAAGTGGCGGTCTCCACAGGACTGCTACTTGCCAGGGTACCTGGGATAAAGAGACCATCCCCAGACCACAACTAGTATATAGCGGTCCACTCTAGGACAGCAACCTGAAGAATGCGGCCATGGGGCGACCGCATCCTCAAGGGTTCGGTGAAAAGCGCGTCGACTCACCCGCCACGGGAGCGTTGACCCCACCAGGTGGCGGTCCTGGCCTGACCGCTATCAGAGAGCAGTGGTCAGTCGCGAGGCTGCTACTTGGAACTGACAAACTGGGCCAGGAAATGGTCCCCATTGGGTAGCCTTCACAGGTAGCGATTCCTGGTATGACCGCTACCTGCTTCCGAGCCCGAAAATGGCGAATCCGATGAAAAACCCCATTCCACGCCCCGTTCACACCCATGTGAAGGGAAAAATATAGGGGAAACCATTCTCCAACCTCTCTAGCACCGAGAGGACCCATTTAAACCCCAAAAACGTGATCGAAACACGAAATCTGGCTCACACATCAAAATCACACATTTTAACCCCGATGGAAAAATAAACCCTCTTGGCTCGCCTCGGGCTACCAAACTCATGGGAAATGAAGTACAGGTGTTAAGGAACCATCTCCCTACCTCCACCGAAGATTCCACGCACTGAGGACGCCGATCCGCCACGAAAACACCGTTTAAACCGACGTTGGCTCACAATCTCATGAACCGCCTCCACCATCGCGATCCTCGTCTCGCGCACGTCGCTCCTCACCCCACGAGCAATGCTGCCCCACCCTCGTCTGCCTCCGTCGGCCGCCCGGAGAAGAGAGGGGGAGAGGGGAGAACTTGAGAGAAGAGAGAGGAAGAGGGAGAGAAATGAGAGATGGGGAGAGAGAGAAAAAGGGGGTTGGTTTATATAGAAAATCCAAAATTTCTAGAAAATCCCCAAAACAGGGAAAAATACTCTCCACGATCCTCGAAAAATGCACAACGCGCTGGTAACGTCTCAGAGTCAGAGAATGCAATGGTTCGTCCTACGTGGGATTCCGAAGGTTCGACAGACAAAAACACGCATAAATCGTAAAACTCAATCCGAGAGCCACAAAAGCCATCCGAAACCCATGTATCCTGATCCGAACAATATCCGAAAAATGCAGGACATTACACGATCCGTACCGTGCCGTACCAGTAAAGTACCGGTACGGTTGGTACGAACGGGACTGCAAACCTTGCTTGAGATGGATAGGAAGTGATCTAGGGTGAAAACCTCAAGATAGAAACCCTAAAGAAGGACTTTAAGATGATGAACACCAGAAGAGAGGTGTTCTAGCCAGGCAACAAAGGTCTCTGAGAATGCGGTTAGTCAGGTGACCGTGACTTGAAGAACGCAGTCAGTGTTGAGACAGGTGCGATAGATTCAGAGGGGGGGGTGAATGAATCTCCCCTGTAAAATATAGCCTAATAAAAAACTAATGCTTAGATATGCGGACTTAAAGAACAGTTGCAGATATATTCTGAAGATACTTAGAAGG
Organism: Amorphophallus konjac; assembly: GCA_022559845.1. Classification (NCBI taxonomy): domain Eukaryota; kingdom Viridiplantae; phylum Streptophyta; class Magnoliopsida; order Alismatales; family Araceae; genus Amorphophallus; species Amorphophallus konjac. Next base: position 114,376,404 of record CM040121.1, read on the forward strand.
ATCTTGCAAAGCAACACAAAGAATAAGCTCTCACTCGATCCTAAGCAAACATCTAATGTGCGAAGCAATAAGATGAACACATAAGAAAAATAAACCACAAGGGACACCAGAATTTTTAGGTGGTTCGGTCCACAGACCTACGTCCACCCCTCACTCCAAATCGGAGTGAGGCTTCCACTAGCAACGCTAGAACAGCAGACTCAGTCTGTAACAAATGCTGTCACACAGCTTGACCAGGGGAACAACCTCCCCTCTTCCTCCCAACCGGAGGGAACCACTAGTGACACCCAGTCACTAGCAAACCAGAGACCGAAGTCTCTCTTCCTCCAGACCAGGAGGGAACACCTGGACTTGCAATCCACAAGACCAGAACTGGAGAAAAATCTCCCTTCCTCCAAACCAGGAGGGAACCCACAAGTGACTCCCAGTCACCTGCAAACTAGAGGTCTCGGACCTCTCTTCCTCCACAAAGGAGGGAACCACTAATGACACAAGGTCACCAGCAAACTGGAGAAACAAATCTTCCTTCTCTTGAAACCACAGGAGGAACCCGATCCCCAACAGGGCAATCGGAAGAACAAGGTAAAGGAAAACAATAAAAGATAAAAATCACAGCGACAGAAAGCTGGAGAAATGAAAAGCACAAAGTAGCTCTCGCAGGAGCAAACTATATTAGATCTGATCCAAATTCCAGTGAAGACAATGAGGCTCTCTTCTTCTTCACGACCTCTCTATCTCTCAATCTTTTTCTTCTTCTCAACTCATGCTCTCTCTTTTTCTATTTTTCTTCTGCTACTTCTCTGCCCTTTCTGCTTCAGCTCTTCTTCTTTCGATCACTCTCTTTCTTCTGTCTTTCATCCACTTCTTGATCAGTCTTCTCCAGATGGAGGAGGCTTCGTATTTATAGCAGCAGCAATTAGGGCGTTGTCCTCAGATCACGTGCCAGGTGCCAACCTCGGATCACGTGCCCTTCATAGGCTTCATGAACAGTACCTGTCACACAGTAATAAGAGAATAATCAGAAGGATGTACAGACTTGCTGGGTAACTGAAGATCACCGTGTACAGACTTAGTGTGAAGGATAGAATGTATAGACTTAGAAATAAGGAGTGTACAGACTTTAGCTTGAAGAACGTTCAACCTTTGAGTGCTAAAGAGTGTACAGACTTGCTGAAGTGTGTTCAGCCTTTGAGTGCTGAAGTGTGTACAGACTTGTTTGATCGTGCATGCTACAATGTGTAGACTTAGTGTTTGTGTAGAGGACAATGTATAGACTTATGAACTGATGCAGACACAAGCTGTCTATAGAAAGTGAATGCAATGCAGACACACAAGAGTGTATAGACTTGAAACAGCTAGCCAACGAGTGTATAGACTTGAAACAGCTAGCCAACGAGTGTATAGACTTGAAAGCTTGAAAAGGATTGTACAGACTTCGTCTTGAAGAGAGATGCACAAACAAAATGAAAGTATGCACATTGAATGCATGAGATGCTCAGACAAGCTGTCAACGAATGTACAAACTTGTCTTAGTGTTTATGCATGAGTCTGTCAATGAATGTACAGACTTTCTATGCTGCATGCACAAGACGCTAAGGGAGACGTTGTATAGACTTGCAGAACAATGCAACACAATGTAAAGACTTTGTTGTACTATGCAAACGATGTGCAGACTTGTAGCATACAGTGAAGCAATGTACAGACTTAGAGTGAAGCACAAACAAATGCAATGTATAGACTTTGTTCTGAACGTAGGTAAAGATGAGGAGTGTATAGACTTTGCTTTAGTGTTTATGCATGAATGAGGTGGCGATGTATAGACTTGAACTGAATGCAAGCAGTGTATAGACTTTGTGCCCAAAGGCAATGTATAGACTTGCACAATTCAGCTGCCAATGTATAGACTTTTAGGCCCAAAGGCAATGTATAGACTTGCAAGTGTGAGATGCTGAAAGAGACGGTGGATGTACAGACTTGGGTTGTACAGACTTGCAGTGTGCAATGCATGCGATGTATAGACTTTGCCTTAGAGACGCTGCATAAGACGATGCATTGTATAGACTTAGCGATGCAATGTTCACACTCACTTAGACGCTGAGTGAGACGTTGGACAATGTACAAATTTTATGTGAAAGCCCAATGTACAGACTTGAACGCATGCTGTGCCATGCGATGTATAGACTTCCCAGTAGCAAGGCTTTGCTATGAATGTGCAGACTTGATGAAATGAGGCATGTACAGACTTGAACTCTTGCAATTGAAGGCTGTACAGACTTGGTCGTGTATGCGAGACAAGGCAGACGCTGTACAGACTTGGTTATGCATGGCGAGACAAGGTAGACGCTGTACAGACTTGGTTATGCATGGTGAGACAAGGCAGATGATGTACAGACTTGGTCGAGACGATGCATAAGACGCCGCCAGACGTTGTACACACTTGAAGTAATGCATGCAGGAGACAATGTACAGACTTGGTCTTGCGACCATGGGCTGTACAGACATGATGTGCAGACTATGTGTGTGTGTGCAAACAAGACACTATATGGACTTGAGAGCGACCAGAACAATGTACAAACTTTGACATGATGCATAAGAAGCATGAAATGCATTGGCTGTACAGACTTGATCGATTAATCAGCAGATGAGTGTATAGACTTCAGCTATCAAGCTTCAGGCAGACTGTCTAAGGATGTATAAACTGTGCAGAGAGAGTGATACACTGGCTGTGCAGACAACACCCGTTGTACAGACTTAACCTGACTGTGCAGACAACACCCGTTGTACAGACTTGACCTGAGTAGACATGAAATGCATGAGTCTAAGTCTAGACATTCATAGAAACAAGGTAATGAAATGCAGACATTCATTGACTTATGGAAGTTATGAAATGCACCAATGCACACAGCCTGTTCGATGTAATGATACTCAAATAAGATGTTCATTGAAACATTCACATATGCAATAAATAAGATGTTCATTGAAACATTCACATATGCAACAAATAAGATGTTCATTGAAACATTCACATATGCAACACAAACAGATTCATCTGCAGACACAACAGATGATGACTTATAGTGTTTGCTATCATCAAAATCACAGGGACACAACAATCTCCCCCTTTTTGATGATGGCAACACTATGAGTCATACTGACTTGATCAAATATTTCTCCTCCTTTGACTTCAGCAAAAAGACATTAGTTGAAGAGGGAAGAATAAGACTGCATAAGATGAGTGAATTAAAAGCTCCCCCTTGGCTAAGCTCCCCCTTAATGGCAATTAGCTCCCCCTGAATAGAATAATGATCAGAAACATTTTGAAGGTTGAAACTAATTGAGATGAAGGGAGAATATCAACAAAAGCACAGGGACACTCAAGAATGTTGACTAGATCTCCCCCTTTATGAAAGACACTCAGCATGACAGGAAAGCTCCCCCTGATTAGATGGAGTGAAAGAGGTGATGAGCATCTATCAGCAAAACACATGGGTACTCAAGGATTACCACAGTCTGTAATCACAGTGAATAAATGAGGAAGAAGATTTTCGTTAACACACCAAATTCATAAATCTTGATGACCGAATTTCAGACTCTTCAATTATAATAGATTATGAATGAGTTGAAACTTACTTTCATGATTTAAGAGTGATGTATTCAAAGTTTATCAAGAAAATTCAATAATCATATCTGAAACACCTTTTAATAGTAGTGAACCAAAGACACATCTGAAATTCATGTTTAACCTCCTTCCATCTTACTCATTTAAATTCAATGTCACCTATGGAAGTTACACAAGATAATATTGAGATTAAACAAGAAAAAATATGTGTCTAAATTTACCTTTAGTTTTTCAGAATTTTCTATTTATCAGCACTTATTTTTCCTGAGCAAGTTTGGTTCAGTCAACACCTTTTTACGTGAGGCACAACACGTCTTAGGTGAAGTGACCCAGTTACTCAGTGTGACAACCATATTGCCTCTCAAGGAGAACAGAGTTAGTGATGCGGGACGAGACCACGGACACGACAAGCTCACGATTGTCCCTTAACGAGGGAAGCGTCGGACGTGCGCGGTTGAGAAACCAGCAATGAGCTAGGGTGATCGGCTCTCTCGTGTGCCCGGATCGGGTCACGGGACAGTCTCGCACTCTCTCGCAGCAGCGGTAATGAATAGATAAAGTGAGCTAGATATCCCTACACATGCTCTCTAGCAACGGCATAAACAAATATATATGAAGTAAGTAAAATGCCAAGTAAGGAGCGAGGACGATACCTCCACGCGCTCGGCGTGGGGACGACGGACCCGGCCGAAACTCGTACTCCCTGGATAAATATTACACAATGATGACAACAATGAAATATCGCCTACTCCACGCAGGGAGGTAAAGGGCTACACAACTGGGCCCGGGAGGACCGAATTCGGGTTGACGGGCGGCTTCTCGCGTTGATTCGGCAACACCCGAACTTGTGACGGTGGGGCCCACGTGCTGTCCGGAGGTGCCGTGTGGGACCCGATGGCACCGCTATAGTGGGGACACTTAGGGAAGCGCTCCCCGGGCTGGCGGCACGCTGGTTCGCCGGCCGGAGGCCGGGCGGCTCCGTTCGGCACCGGTCGGAATAACCGGCCACGGATCTGCAGCTTCTGGTTTTCAGTGTGCGTCCTGGTGAGAACGGGCGCTGCGATCAGTCCCGATGTCGGATCGACCCGAGACTGGCGCCGTTGGAAAGCTAACTTCAAATCCTTCAACCTAGGCCTAGAGATCTGGCCTGAATCTACACGAATCTGGGCTTTAATGAATTTACAACTTCCTATTGTACAGTAGCCTAACACTCAGATCTGTAGGGCTATTCTCTGAGAACTACCTTTGACTTCTATGAAGACCTTGGATTCAGACTTCGACTGCTTCATGAACGTTGTGAGAAATTGAGCTAGGAAAACGGAAAAACCTGTTTGGATAAATTTGGATATGGCTAAAAATTGATATGAGTTTTTCACTAACAGTGGGTCGGATCTGGAAATGGGCTGAAAGCACTGTAGCTGAGATGGAACACGAATTGTGAAAAATAGATAGAGGGCGAATCAAAAATCAAGAAAAATGGTGGATGTAGGGGATGATGGAAGGAACTCCCAGTAAAATTGGGAGGATTTGGAAAAATCAAAAAGAGGGTCAGAGGTGAGAAACACTGGGCTGCTGTCACTGTAGACAGAGATAAAACAAATCTGGGAATGAAAGATGCACGAAAATGGAAAAATACTAAACGAGGGATTTTGGACCTGAACTGTTTTGTGGATGATGGGGTGGAATATAGGAACACACCATAAAAGTTGCAGACCACGAAGAGGCCATGGCTGGTAGCAGGAATTTTGGGAAGACACCTCTGTCCAGCAGGACAGAATACCGAAGACGGTTTCGCGGCGGCTCGAAGGCGGCACGAACGGCGGCGGTGGCGGCACAGATGATCACCGGAGATAGAGGGGAGGGGATAGAAGATAGAAATCACTCTAGAACTGGAGGTTGGAGGAGAGAAACCAGAGGGAGAGAGGGGGGGCTCAAGAACACTCTTGATTTTCCAACAATTTTCTCTTCATTAATGCTAACAAATGGAAAATGCAACCCTTTTATATGCCATGTGTCAAATCTAATCTACACCATTAGATCTAGGGGTGGGGAATGGAGGGCCTAGATTGGATGTGAATAACACACAAAAATAATAAAATATTAAGGGGAGAGGGGCGCCCCCTTGACCATGGTTAATGGGGTTGAATGGGTAGGTGAGGTAGGTAACCCACCTTGGACTAATTAAGCCACTTGTCTCCCATGTGGTCAAATGGCATTCAACCCTTCTAGATGGCCACTTAGGATGGTTGACCAGCCCCACATGGATGACATGGACCAATGGGAAAGGGCTGGGGGCCCCCTTACTGGTCCTACTGATAAATTACATAGAAACCCACACAATCCGTGGGAATGACGCATTGGCTTACAAAGCCGTACAATTGCATACATACTTTCCCAAGGATATAAACACAAACTAAAAGGACATAAATGTAAAAGAAAAAGTACATGCTCGGCGTCGATTCCCATCAACTCTCCCCGGGTGGGAGGAACTCGACCCCGTCGAGTAGGGGTATGGATGCTCGAGTACTCCGACGGATCCGTCACCGTGCCAAGTAACGCGGGTACGCTCCACTCCAAGTGATCGTCACCTGCTCATTCCATATATACTCGATATGCGCAAGCTGCCATGGACTAGTGGTGGACACTCCGGGTGGGGCACTCTCAAAGGGGGAGGTGACGGCTTGAAGACTCACTAGGAATCACCGCTGAGTCCCTGTAGGTGACTAGATCCGGGTGTAGATATAGAACCGATCCCATACTCATCGAGTGAGTCCACTCGCCTCTTACTCATAAGAGAACGACAAGGAGCTTGCACAAGACACATGCAGACAAATAAATGACACACAAACCATGCAAACAAACCACACAAAATAAGCCACACAAGGAAAACACACCGACTCATCTATGACCCTAGACACACCTAATGTTAGTCCGACCCATACATGGGCGACAGCGGACCAGGACACCCGAATATGTGCCATGCATGCATGTTGTGCAACTGGGAATGGATGGCATGGGGAACACCTATACGTCGGGTGTGGTTATACGTGGATGGTCTTTTGAATGTGGGCGACTCGGGTGGTTTAGAAGGGCCGGGTGTAGGTGGGTCGGGGTTGGTGGATGTAGATGGCCCATCCCAAGGGGAAGAGGCATAAAAGTGGGCTTCCTTGAAGAAGGGGAGTACGGGTGGTAACTCGGGAAGCCTACTAGTGAAGGGGTCAAAAGGGTCAAAGAAGGTATGGCCCCTTGTGGTGGGTTCCCACAAGTCACGGTCCCACGTGTAAAAGGTTTGAAGATGTGGGTAGTCACCTTCTTGAATTGTAACGGGTGGGACGGAGATCGTAGGCAAGAAGTATGATTCCTCCCTCGGACAAAAGAGTATGAATTCGGGCTCGTCCGGTAAGGGGAGGAGTAAGAGGACCTCCGTGGTGACACAACCCACGGTGCACTTGGAGGTAATGGACCCGAAGGTCGGATGGGTGAAGCTAAGACTAGCGGGTTGGTCAAAGCCTCGCGCCAAAAGATGCGTCAACTCCCATTGTGAATCCAATCCCATGACAAGATCGTCCAATGTGTCAACATGGTGAATAGATCGAAAGGTGGTATGGAATGAGTTGACTGGCACTAAAGGTAAGGTGGGGTCCATGGACGGGAAGGGATGTGGGACCAAGCCATCCTTGAGCCAACTAAGAAGTGGCTCGGCTATGTAAAGTGTTCCCGTAAGAAACACGGGTGGCTCGGGCTTTGGTAGCTCCAAAGAAGAAGGTTCCGAATAGAGCTCGGAAGGAGCGGGTGGTGATGGAGCACCTACGAGAGGTGAAGAAGCACTTATCCTTTCCAACAAATCCGAAATCATTTTCTTGCATTCCTCAAAGGAGCGGGTTGGAGTAGGGACCTTGGGGTGGACTCGCTCCTCATCCCTCGACCTAGGTGTGGTCCTAGGCTCGGCTATAAGCGGGGCTTCCACTCGGTTGGAGGTACTTGAGTGGGTTGGGATGCGGGTGCCAAGGGGAGGTTGGTTGGAGGTGCTTGGGCGGGCCACTAGATTGGGGTCGCTTTGTTGGGCTTGGACGGCGGTGAAGGGGTGGGATTGGGTAGCGGTGTGGCCCACTTGGTTGTGGGTGAGTTGGTGGGGTGGGTGAGTGGTATGACCTCCGTGGTTGGAGGTAGGTGGGCGGGGCAAGTAGGCCCTCCTAAGCGCTCTCTTCATTTCCCACCATGACTCGATGGGCCTTAGATTCCTATCCTCCCTCCAATATTTGATGTCCCTCCATGTTTCGGTGGCTTCACCAAAAAGTCTCCTTTTGGCATCATCGACTTGCATGGGCCCGTACATATTGTACACCTCGAAGTAGTCGTCCATAATGGCTTCCCACTCTAGGTAGTCACCTGGGTCATCGGACCCGTAGAAGTCCCGGGTTTCGGGCCTAGTGGGGTGATTCGGGTGGTCCTTCCATTTGAGATAGTATCGCCACCATGGATAAGATCCGGGTGTTCGGTAATCCATGGGACACGGAGAAGCTAGTGGATGGTCATGTCGACACTAGTAGATAAACCAACTAGACAATGGACTACAACCCTAGACATGACGACCAAGACTCGGTACGTGGCGGAGCTAATCGATCTGAAGATCACTCGCGCAAATGTGCGGCCTTCCCGATAGGCGTAGCCTAACATTCGGACAACACCTTTTGATATACCGACTAATGGTATGCAAATGCAACTCCTAAGACCGACTTAGACACTTAGACTTAAATGACACTCTTTTTTTTATTTTTAGACACCCTAGACTCAAACTCGCTCTGATACCAAATTGATGTGGGACGAGACCACAGACACGACAAGCTCACGATTGTCCCTTAACGAGGGAAGCGACGGACGTGCGCGGTTGAGAAACCGGCAATGAGCTAGGGTGATCGGCTCTCTCGTGTGCCCGGATCGGGTCACGGGATGGTCTCGCACTCTCTCGCAGCAGCGGTAATGAATAGATAAAGCGAGCTAGATATCCCTACACATGCTCTCTAGCAGCGGCATAAACAAATATATATGAAGTAAGCAAAATGCCAAGTAAGGAGCGAGGACGATACCTCCACGCGCTCAGTGTGGGGACGACGGACCCGGCCGAAACTCGTACTCCCGGGATAAATATTACACAATGATGACAGCAATGAAATATCGCCCACTCCACGCAGGGAGGTAAAGGGCTACACAACTGGGCCCGGGAGGACCGAATTCGGGTTGATTGATTCGGCAACACCCGAACTTGTGATGGTGGGGCCCACGTGCTGTCCGGAGGGGCCGTGTGGGACCCGATGGCACCGCTGTAGTGGGGACACTTAGGGAAGCGCTCCCCGGGCTGGCGGCACACTGGTTCTCCGGTCGGAGGCCGGGCGGCTCCGTTCGGCACCGGTCGGAATAACCGGCCACGGATCTGCATCTTCTGGTTTTCAGCGCTCGTCCCGGCGAGAACGGGCGCTACGATCAACCCCGATGTCGGATCGACACGAGACTAGCGCCGTTGGAAAGCTAACTTCAAATCCTTCAACTTAGGCCTAGAGATCTGGCCTGGATCTACACAGATCTATGCTTTAATGAATTTACAACTTCCTGTTGTACAGTAGCTGAACACTCAGATCTACAGGGCTATTCTCTGAGAACTACCTTTGACTTCTATGAAGACCTTGAATTCAGACTTCGATAGCTTCATGAAAGTTGTGAGAAATTGAGCTAGGAAAATGGTAAAACTAGTTTGGACAAGTTTGGATATGGCTAAATATTGATAGGAGTTTTTCACTAACAGTGGGTCAGTGATGTGAAACGGCCCACTAATGATGATATTGACCTCTAGACCTATGCATCCACAAGCATACAAGCTCTCAATTCGGCTCACCGTGCGACCTATCTCACGCGACGCACATGCGCTCCCGGTGGGTCCGAGTGATGCCGGCGAGGATCCGGGGTGGGACCCTAAGGTTTCCACCGGTTGGTGGGCTTATGGCTGACCCCTAATGGGCCTGGGATACCCAATTTATGGGCGGGCTAGCACACTGGGGCGTGGGCTTGGGTGGCGCTCTCTCACTTGCCACGGTGGTGCGCTCGTGGTTTCACAAACAATCAAGTCCGGGCACTCAATTACCGCCAACGAGCTAAGGAAACGATACTAGCTAAGCAAAGTAAATGAGGACCAGGAGAGGGACCAGAAGCTCACCTGATCGGTGTGAAGACACCGATCCCGGCCGGAGACGATGGGCGCGCCGGGAGGCGTGGGTATGCACCCGAACGCCGCGGCGGGGTAGCTTGACCTGCTGGTTAGTTAATTACACAACTACGCCTCTCGCAGGAGGGGGGATCTCGGGGTGGGGGTTATGGAGTTTACACCAAACACTACCACCACGCAGGGTGGGGCCTTCAGCCGGCCAAGCGGGGTGGGGAAAATTGGTTAATTATCACACCGGCGGTCGATACCGAAACCTGTCCGGTTCTGGGATTCTGGACCAGCAGTCACTGATGTAGCCGTAGAACACTTTCTGGAATTTTGCCGGAGGCGCGGTCGGTGTCGTTGGCTTCGTAACAGAATAGGGGTGCGCCTCAAATTTTATGGATTTTCGTTCTGCACGAGCCGGGCTGCCACGATCGACCGAACGGGGTCCCTGTTCAGGACCTGCACAGGTTCAGCTTCTGAACAGCAGATTGCCGAGGACGCCACGAACGCTCCCGGGCTCTGTTTTGCAAACGGCCGGTGTCGATGGAAGCGTGGGGAAGTCTACTTTCCAACGGAGCCGGCCTCGCCACTGTCTGAAGTCCGTGTGGACAGGATGGTCCCGTTGAAGGGGGACAGGTCGGGGAAGACAGACAGGAGGCAGAACGAACGCCCGGCGGTATAAAAATGGTAACTTCCACTTACGGCGTTCAAACGATGCTCCGTCTTCGGCTTCTGAAAGCTGACAGGGGGAGGAAGAATTTTGATGAAGAGTTTGATGACCGATTCCTCCAGTCTTGGCCGCTGCACGAGGGTCGAACAGAGATGGCCTTCTGGTTGAGCCCCCAGTGCGCAGTCGCGGTAGAACGGAGCTAGCGGCCGGCCACGATCTTGGAACGGAGCGATTCCAACTCGCCTGCGGAGAAGACTCGTGGATGCACAAGTTTGCTGAAGCGCTTGGATGCCGAATCCTCCTGGAACGGGTTGGAAAATGCTCTGCAAGTTGGGGCCAGAAACTGCCTGCGGGCTGGAATGGATTTGTGGAGGGGAGGCTAAGGTGGTGGTGGTGTATGTGGGTGGAGATGGAGGGGGGTGCGACCCTAGGAGGGAGGGGAAGGGGATGGACGACCTAGGGAGGTGAAGGGGTCCCTTGGAGAGGGGAAAGGGGTCTTGGGTGGAGGAATATGGCTTGGGAAGGGTGGGGAGTGGCCTTGGGAAGGTGAAAGGGTGCCTGGGAAGATGAAAGGGTGCCTAGGAGAAGGGGTTTCCACCTAGGGGTTGGAGGGGGAATTGAATGAGTGTATAGGGAAGGGGGAGGGGTCTTAAAGAAGGGTGATTAGGGAGGAGAGAGAGGGGATTTCGAAATTTAGAGAGAGAGAGGGAGAAGTAGTGAGAGAGAGAGAGAGAACTATAGAGAGAGGGAGAGAGAATACTTGAGGGTTTAATTTTTCAATTCATCAAAAGTTGTTACAAATGGGAGAGGGGGGGGTCCTTATATAGAGTTGGACCATTTGCACAAAACCCCCTAACAAAGTGCATAAATGCAAAAGACCAAGAGACTAGGGGGGGGCCCATGGGCCAAGCCCACTAACTGGGCCCAATGTCCTCAACTAAGGTCCAAATGACTCAAGACTTGGATAATTAACTCTAAGACCTAGATAGTGGACTCAAATAAAGGAAAATTACACATGATATGACTCAAATAAAGAAACTACATAAGCAACAAATAAAGATAGCCATGAGGACCACATCTCCAAGGGGTCACGAAGTCGGAGTCGCCTCGTGCCATAGGGAATGCCGGGAGATGTCCTCATCAAATCCCCCGGGGTGGGGAGAACTCGACCCCGTCGAGTAGGGGTCCAATCGGCTCTCGTACTGCACCAGCAGGTCCGGGTCTAGGCGCATCAAGTCCTCTCGGCTTACCCAAGCATCCTCGGTCGGGGAACGGCCTTTCCACCTCACGAGGTAGCGCTGGTAGACCCTGTTCCTGGTAAGTGTGCTCTGCTCATCCAGTATTGCCTCCACTTGCTCAAGTCGGCCTCTCAATCGGGGTGGTAGTTTCGCTCCGGGAGGGTCACTCACAAGGGGGGGTAAAGGCTCGAGATCCTGACTGGGTTCCACCGTGGGGCCCTTATAGCGAACCAGATCCGCCACATTGAAAGTGGGGTGAACCCCAAAGCCCTTAGGTAAGTCGAGCTCATAAGCATTGGTACCAACCCGTCTTAGAACCCGAAAGGGTCCCAAACCCCGTGTCCTCAATTTGGAGGCGGGCCCTGGGAGGAGCCGCTCCGTTCTCACCATCACATGGTCTCCCACTTGGTATTCACAGTGACGTCGATGAGCATCAGCCTGCCTTTTGTAAGCCTCATTGCTTTTGCCTATATGCTTGCGGATTTCTTCATGCTACTTTGTGGATGTTGACTCACTAGTGGATAATGGGGGTCCTGGACAACCAAATGTGGACCTATCATGCAGTGGTGCTACACAGACTTTGGTAGACCTAGGAGCTTATGCGTCTTGTCAAGGGGGGTGGGGATGGAAGACCCGGAAAACCCATAAAGGGACCTATCATGCCATGCCATGTAGGCCCTAATAGACCTAGGTGGGCCAGGACAACCATAGATGGATCTATCATGCATGGTGGTGATAATTACCGGGGAACCCGAACTTCCTTGAATATTTCTCTCATGCCTAAGACTTGCGACGAACGAGGGTGGGCCATTACATCCGTACATAGACCACTCATACTTCTTACATGTCATGTGGGTGATTTGAATGAATGGACCCGACTCATGAATCATGTCAAGCGGTGTGGTGTGTCTAGACACATGCATTCCTTCCCAAATGGCATCCCTAATGTGTATGGCTTGGTGTGGGAGTTTCCTCTCATAGGGGTCAAATGGGTCTGGGAAAATAGAGTGGGCCTGGTCTATTAAGGTGGGTGAGGGTAGGAAAGGGTGGGTGGTGGGTAAGGGGGGTGGGTTGCATGGGGGTCTAGACTCCCATAGGAAGGGGTCAAAGGGGTCATGGTAAGGGTCCCCTAGGGAGAGGAACTCCAGGTCCTCATGTAGCGGTGAGTCATCCTTCTCTAAAGAAATAATTGGGCCGAAGTCTTTGGTGGGTGGATCAGCCAGGAAGGGATGGTTTGACACTCTACCCGAGATAAGCAATTCTAATTCATGGAGAGCAGCAGGCTCATCCGGTGTAGGGAGGATTAGAAGGAGGTCGCTAGTGTAGCAACCTACAGTGTAAGCTGTGGTGATGGATCCGACACATAGATGTAGGAGGTCAACGCTCCTAGGTTGGTCAGCCATTGTGGCCAACATGTCGGTCAACTCTATTTGCCATGCTAGGCCCTTAAGAAGGTCATCCCAACTCTCAACCTCATAGGAGGATTGGATAGTGGTGTGATAGAGGAGAGAGGGACTATGGGGAGGTGTTGTTCCATGGGAGGGTAGGCATGGGCCATCATCTCTCTAATTGGGCTACCCATCAACCAGCTAACAAGGGTCTCTCCTAAAATAAGCTCGGTCCCATCTAGAGAGGGTGGTGTAGGGTGAGGTTACCATGTGAGTTTTTTTCTTCAATTTGGACATGTGTGGTCTCCATGTTGGGAATTGGGTCCGGGGTGTTCACCACTTTGGGGTCGGGTATGGGTTCCTCCTCCAAAGAGGTGAGAGAGTATGTTCGGGGTGGGGTGGTGATGGTAGGTGCATGGCGCCCCCAAGGTGATGAGCAAGGTCGGAATTGGGTTGGGGTTGGAAGTGGAGGTAGTGGGAGTCTAGGTTGGGGTAGGTTTGTAGTTGGAAGTGGAAGGTGGGTTGGGTGAAGACAGTTGGATTGGTCGATCTTGGGTGGGGCATCCCTTATAGGGGATAATGGAGGGGTAGTAGTAGGGGCTACGGGGGTTTGGGGAGTATGGGTCTCATGGGGAATAGTGAGTTGCGGGGTGGTGACCGGTGCGGGCCTAGGTGGAGGGGTGGGCACGGGATCCACTTGGGTTTGAACGGTGAGGGTTATGGAAGTGAGTTTTAGTTGGGGAAGGTTGGTGGGGATTGGGTTTTCCTGACTTGACTCTTGGCATTGTGCCTCAAATTCTTCCTCCCATTCAAGGGGAGCTTCATGAACTTCAATCACTTTCTCAACTCTTTGGGGTGGAGGGGTTTGGTAGGGATTTGTGGGTTGGAGGGTGGTGGTCTTTGGGGGCCTAGGTGGAGGGGTGGGTAGTTGGGACAGTTGGGTTCTAAGGGAGAGGAGTTGGTGGCGAAATGTGGAGAGGGAATCGGTTAGGGGTGGTGGGGGCGGAGTCCTATGGATGGTCTTAAGTTGGCCGGGTTGGGATTGAGTAGTGGTGGTGCTCCTCGGGCTAGGGGTGTGTGAGTAGGAAGAGTAGGAAGGTTTTGGAATGTAGACTTTCCTAAGTTCTCTCGTCATCTCTTCCCACGAGTGAATGGGCTCTTGCCTCTCAATCCTTCTTATGGCCTCTATGTGTTCCAATTCTATCTTGGCTTGACCCCGAATTTGTCCCTTGGCCCTACAAACTCTTGTGTGTCCGTATACCCGATTCCTCTCAAAGTTCCTTTCCATTGCAGCCTCCCACTTGAGGTAATCACTAGCATGCGACCCATCAAAGGTAACACCCTCATCTCGAATAATGTCCCAAAGTATTGGGTTGATCGGATCCCGGTAGTGGGCCGAGTGGGATGGGTATGTGGTAGCCATGATTCATGAACTAGATGACAATGCGCCCTAGGACTAGACTTAGTAGAGACAAGTCTAAAACTTGCTCTGATACCACTTGATGTGAAACGGCCCACTAATGATGATATTGACCTCTAGACCTATGCATCCACAAGCATACAAGCTCTCAATTCGGCTCACCGTGCGACCTATCTCACGCGACGCACATGCGCTCCCGGTGGGTCCGAGTGATGCCGGCGAGGATCCGGGGTGGGACCCTAAGGTTTCCACCGGTTGGTGGGCTTATGGCTGACCCCTAATGGGCCTGGGATACCCAATTTATGGGCGGGCTAGCACGCTGGGGCGTGGGCTTGGGTGGCGCTCTCTCACTTGCCACGGTGGTGCGCTCGTGGTTTCACAAACAATCAAGTCCGGGCACTCAATTACCGCCAACGAGCTAAGGAAACGATACTAGCTAAGCAAAGTAAATGAGGACCAGGAGAGGGACCAGAAGCTCACCTGATCGGTGTGAAGACACCGATCCCGGCCGGAGACGATGGGCGCGCCGGGAGGCGTGGGTATGCACCCGAACGCCGCGGCGGGGTAGCTTGACCTGCTGGTTAGTTAATTACACAACTACGCCTCTCGCAGGAGGGGGGATCTCGGGGTGGGGGTTATGGAGTTTACACCAAACACTACCACCACGCAGGGTGGGGCCTTCAGCCGGCCAAGCGGGGTGGGGAAAATTGGTTAATTATCACACCGGCGGTCGATACCGAAACCTGTCCGGTTCTGGGATTCTGGACCAGCAGTCACTGATGTAGCCGTAGAACACTTTCTGGAATTTTGCCGGAGGCGCGGTCGGTGTCGTTGGCTTCGTAACAGAATAGGGGTGCGCCTCAAATTTTATGGATTTTCGTTCTGCACGAGCCGGGCTGCCACGATCGACCGAACGGGGTCCCTGTTCAGGACCTGCACAGGTTCAGCTTCTGAACAGCAGATTGCCGAGGACGCCACGAACGCTCCCGGGCTCTGTTTTGCAAACGGCCGGTGTCGATGGAAGCGTGGGGAAGTCTACTTTCCAACGGAGCCGGCCTCGCCACTGTCTGAAGTCCGTGTGGACAGGATGGTCCCGTTGAAGGGGGACAGGTCGGGGAAGACAGACAGGAGGCAGAACGAACGCCCGGCGGTATAAAAATGGTAACTTCCACTTACGGCGTTCAAACGATGCTCCGTCTTCGGCTTCTGAAAGCTGACAGGGGGAGGAAGAATTTTGATGAAGAGTTTGATGACCGATTCCTCCAGTCTTGGCCGCTGCACGAGGGTCGAACAGAGATGGCCTTCTGGTTGAGCCCCCAGTGCGCAGTCGCGGTAGAACGGAGCTAGCGGCCGGCCACGATCTTGGAACGGAGCGATTCCAACTCGCCTGCGGAGAAGACTCGTGGATGCACAAGTTTGCTGAAGCGCTTGGATGCCGAATCCTCCTGGAACGGGTTGGAAAATGCTCTGCAAGTTGGGGCCAGAAACTGCCTGCGGGCTGGAATGGATTTGTGGAGGGGAGGCTAAGGTGGTGGTGGTGTATGTGGGTGGAGATGGAGGGGGGTGCGACCCTAGGAGGGAGGGGAAGGGGATGGACGACCTAGGGAGGTGAAGGGGTCCCTTGGAGAGGGGAAAGGGGTCTTGGGTGGAGGAATATGGCTTGGGAAGGGTGGGGAGTGGCCTTGGGAAGGTGAAAGGGTGCCTGGGAAGATGAAAGGGTGCCTAGGAGAAGGGGTTTCCACCTAGGGGTTGGAGGGGGAATTGAATGAGTGTATAGGGAAGGGGGAGGGGTCTTAAAGAAGGGTGATTAGGGAGGAGAGAGAGGGGATTTCGAAATTTAGAGAGAGAGAGGGAGAAGTAGTGAGAGAGAGAGAGAGAACTATAGAGAGAGGGAGAGAGAATACTTGAGGGTTTAATTTTTCAATTCATCAAAAGTTGTTACAAATGGGAGAGGGGGGGTCCTTATATAGAGTTGGACCATTTGCACAAAACCCCCTAACAAAGTGCATAAATGCAAAAGACCAAGAGACTAGGGGGGTGCCCATGGGCCAAGCCCACTAATTGGGCTCAATTCCCTTAACTAATGACCCAAAAGACTCAAGACTTAGATAATTAACTCTAGGACCTAGATAGTGGACTCAAATAAAGGAAAATTACACATGATATGACTCAAATAAAGAAACTACATAAGCAACAAATAAAGATAGCCATGAGGACCACATCTCCAAGGGGTCACGAAGTCGGAGACGCCTCGTGCCATAGGGAATGCCGGGAGATGGCCTCATCAGTCAGATCTGAAAATGGGCTGAAAGCACTGTAGCTGAGATAGAACACGAATTTTGAAAAATAGATAGAGGGCGAATCAAAAATCAAGAAAAATGGTGGATGTAGGGGATGATGGACATAACTCTCAGTAAAATTGGGAGGATTTGAAAAAATCAAAAAGAGGGTCGGACGTGAGAAACACAGGGCTGCTGTCACTGTAGATAGAGACAAAACAGATCTGGGAATGAAAGATGCACGAAAATGGAAAAATACTAAACGAGGAATTTTGGACCTGAATTTTTTTGTGGATGATGGGGTGGAATATAGGAACACACCATAAAAATGTCAGACTACGAAGAGGCCGTGGCTGGTAGCAGGAATTTCGGGAAGACACCTCTGTCCAACAGGATAGAATATCGAAGACGGTTTCGCGGCGGCTCGAAGGCGGCACGAACGGCGGCGGCACAGATGATCACCGGAGATAGAGGGGAGGGGATAGAAGATAGAAATCACTCTAGAACTGGAGGTTGGAGGAGAGAAACCAGAGGGAGAGAGGGGGGGCTCAAGAACACTCTTGATTTTCCAACAATTTTCTCTTCATTAATGCTAACAAATGGAAAATACAACCCTTTTATATGCCATGTGTCAAATCTAATCTACACCATTAGATCTAGGGGTGGGGAATGGAGGGCTTAGATTGGATGTGAATAACACACAAAAAATAATAAAATATTAAGGGGAGAGGGGCGCCCCCTTGACCATGGTTAATGGGGTTGAATGGGTAGGTGGGGTAGGTAACCCACCTTGGACTAATTAAGCCACTTGTCTCCCATGTGGTCAAATGGCATTCAACCCTTCTAGATGGTCACCTAGGATGGTTGACCAGCCCCACATGGATGACATGGACCAATGGGAAAGGGCTAGGGGCCCCCTTGCTGGTCCTACTGACAAATTACATAGAAACCCACACAATCCGTGGGAATGACGCATTGGCTTACAAAGCCGTACAATTGCGTACATACTTTCCCAAGGATATAAACACAAACTAAAAGGACATAAATGTAAAAGAAAAAGTACATGCTCGGCGTCGATTCCCATCAGTTAGCAATGAGGAGTGTCTTTTTACATGAGGAGGCACCTTGATCAGAGGCCAGAATCCCCAGTTACTCAACACAACCATGCCATTGCTCTGTCAGATTTTTAATCATTTTTATAAGAGAGGTAATTATGGCACTTCATGACATGGGGTTACTCTATTTCTTTGATGGACACCCCAGTTTCTCTGTGACCAAAATCATTGCTCTTATTTTAAAATTTTTAAATATTTTCTAAATTTTCAAACAAAGCTCAGTACACAGAATTGTTTAAGGACAATACTTTCTACATGTATCTTAACCAAAGATAGCCATGTCCTTTAAAATTTCAGATTTCAGAAAGTTTTGCATGAAGTTATATGAGATAATTGGTTAAGATTTATTAAGTAAATGATTCAGATACTTTCATGTCTTTTAGATCAAAGCTTAATGAATACATTAGTCTTAAATCAATTTGATATATCAGACATTCTTAAGTCAGTATAATAGAAGATTCTTCTTTTAGAAATATGTCTAATTTTTGATAAGGGTGCAGTGACTAAAATCTTTCCTCATTCATGATGAATCAACATTGACATTGCAGCACATCAGTGGAGTCAACAAAACATTTTTATTGAGAGAATAGCATAAATTAATCATGATGAGACAAGGGGTGAACATTAGAACAATGATGTTTAGAAATCAATAGCTGAGTCTGGAGTACAGACAGAACAGCTACACAAGTGGAAACAGCAGTGAATTCAAGTGAACCACACAATTGCCAAGAGAATGAATCAAATTGCTAGAAAGTAGGTGTCACGCCCCGAGCGCGGAAGATACCCGGAGGTGCGCGACGTGTCTATATCAATCATGTCAATCAGAGTGGTCATGTATTCGACACAAAGACAGAGATGTGCAAAATAGCAAGATAACCCAATCCTTTATTCCTTTATAATAGACTATTACAAATCCAATACTCTGTTTAATAAAAAGAAAAGTACATAGTTGACTCAAGAAATTATAGAAAAGACTAGATGACACTTGAGTAGCTCTATCACTTTCACTCTTGACCATTCCCATCCGATTGACTTCCATCATCGTCGGACTTACCTGAAAAGTAAAAAGGGACAAACGGGATGAGCGAACGCTCAGTAGGAAATTATATCTCAAGTACTAGCAAGGGTTTTAAGTGATTACATTTTTCATGAATGCAATAAAGCTATGCATGCTCGCATAAAACGACAAGATAGAGAGAATGTAATATCAAGGAAATAAGATGAACTTAATCATGAACTTTCAACAAGATAACAAGTTTATTCAAGATATTCAAGCAAGTACGTATAACAAGTCATGTCAAGAACTTTGGCTATCATGTATCAAGCAAGTAAATTACCCTTTTTCGGGCCACGCATTTCATGTCAAGTCAAGTACGATTCAAGTACAAGATGTGTGTGGAATGTCCAATCAAGCAAGTCAAGTACTCGGTATAATGCCAGATACCTTATCATTTTAACTCCCATGGACACAAGTACTTTCGGGTGCTCCTCCCAGGACCAGATCGGGCCCTATATGCGCAGGCATTTATCATGTGTTTTGACATCCACTCTTGTTTATAGCCAACATAGAATTTCAATAATCAAGCTTGTAGACACGTATGACAACTTTGATAGAATAGAGTCCAAAATATGACAAAGGACATAGAATGGCGATAATAACGGTATAATCACGATATCGATAAAAATCTAGGTAGAATATGGTTCCCTTAACTTGGGTACCATGATAAATCGATATAGACATTCTATATATAGAATTGAGGTTCACAAGAATGGCATGATATGGCATGATATCATCATCCCATTAAGGAATTTCTTATGATATACTATTTGTATAATCATAAGGGCTGGTATACCATGTTTCTTTAGATTGACATGGCATTAATTGTGTAATAGGTTTTTAGGGTAGAACCAGCTCAGTCGGCCTTGAGGGAAATCAAGGCTACGAGGAGTCTTACGGAGGTCTCTATGACTAACTCGCTAGTCCAAAGGAACGGAATGTCCAATGGAGAGCTTGTATGTCAATGAGAATTGAGTGTGATCGATAAAACAACGTGAAAAGTGGGACTATACTCACGGAGTGGAGAATAGTGCCGATATATATATTATATAATATGAAACCATCGGTTATAGAATCAGGATAAAAATCAGTTTACAGAAAATAATGACTTAGGTCAAGTCGTTTCTCAAGTAACGCCTAAGAGAAGGGCGTTTACATATGTTCCGTTTTGTAGAATTTTCAATAATTCAGTAATTTATCTAAAACGCGCCCTGGACGGGGTCGTTTCTTAAAGAGTTGACGACTACAGTAGCAGGCGTCTCATTATTTATATATTTGATAGAATATCAACAATTTGTCACGATTTGTCTAAAACACGCCCTGGCAAGGGGCGTTACTGTTTAATTATATATTACAGAATATATGTATTTCAGGATTTTGACCGATAAATGCCCTAGGAAGGGGCGTGTCTTTTCAATTTACGCCCTATGGTAGGGCGTTGACATGTGAAAAATGACTTTGTCAAGGTCGTTACTTAAAGTTTCTGCAGGAAATTTGAAGGACAGTAATAATTTCAGGATAACAGAGGAACGAAGATAATATCAGGACAGTAACGTTAGCAGGTTGAAGACAGAGGATCATGCATTGTTTATAATCATGATTTCATAGATAATCAGTTCTTAAGGTGGGTGATTAACGGTTTAAAGAAATTAACGCCTGAGTACAGGGCGTTAGATATTAAAGTAACGACCTGGGAAGGGTCGTTTCATGTGAAATAGCGCCCTTGACAGGGGCGTCTCTTTCAAAATATTTCCGAAAAACGCATGGAAACTATAATAACCGTATGCATGACATGCTTATATATATCTTGCATTAATTTCATTTGGGCTACATTATCTTGAGAAAATCCTACCTTTAATGGAACGTGAAGGATGAGATAGAAGATGAGCTCTGTTGCAACGAAAAATTCGCAACAGCAGCAGCAGCCGGAAGAAGAACAAATGTTCTTCAAAGATCTTCACGCTACAGAACCTGTAGAGGAAGAGAAAAAGAAGGAAGATGAAGATGTTAATAATCTTCATAGTTATAATCGACGTTTAAGGAAAAAGATAGAAGAATATTACCTATTCTTCGACGGCAGTAGCAGAGTTTCCTGAACAAGAAGAAAACTAATTATTCTTCATATAATCTGAAGCAAGAAAAACAAAAGGGAATAAGAAGAACAGTTTGTTCTTCATGTACCATGCAGCAGTAGTTCGTCCAAATAGATTTAGGGTTGGCCGAACAGGTTTATTTATAAGACTTTGGAAGTCCTATTAGAGTTAGTGATTGTGTGAGGGTAGTATATCCCTAATAGAGTCCTTACTCTATTAGACACTTACTAGATTAGGTTAATCTTTCTCTGGATAAGCTCTGGGTTCGAACGGTTCACGAACGGAATTAACGCCTTTGGTCAGGGCGTCGATTCTTTAATTAACGACCTTGTTCAGGTCGTTTCTTAAGAAGCGCCTTATATAAGGGCGTTCCTTATTTTTAAAACACGCCCAAGACAGGGGCGTTTCTTGGCCTTGACCTTTTTTGGCGTTGGGTTTTGACGCTGTCAGGTGAGGGCGTCCTTTCTTTAGTCACGCCGTATATAGAGGCGTTTCTTTTTAAATTAACGCCTTACTAAGAGGCGTTATTTGTAAAATGTTTTATTTCATCCAATTAACCCTATTCTTATTATCTGTATTACTTCTATAATATATATGTTTTAATTCATTTCAAATATTCATTTATCAGGGTTGCTACACCCTCCCCCACTTAAAAAGAATTTGGTCCCCAAATTCCATTGCATATTATGTATATACGCGGAGAGTGTAGAGTATATACCTCTTAGAATAACTCGGGAAATCGTTTCTTCATAGATTCCTCGGTCTCCCATGTCGCTTCGTGTTCCGTATTCTTATTCCATTGCACTTTAAGCATGGGAATAACCTTATTCCTTAGAGCTCGTATTTCACGATCTAAGATTTTCATAGGCTTCTGTTCATATGTGAGATCTTTCTGGATCACCAGATCTCCATGTTCAATAATATGAGATGGATCGTGTACATACTTCTTCAACATAGATATGTGAAATACATTATGTACCTCGGACAATTGAGGAGGCAATGCGATGCGATAAGCAACCTCGCCAACTCTCTCGAGTATCTCAAATGGTCCGATGAATCTTGGCGTAAGCTTGCCCTTAACACCAAATCTTCGTATGCCACGTCTAGGCGATATTTTAAGAAATACATGATCTCCAACCTGGAATTCAAGATCTCTTCTCCTTGTATCAGCATAAGCCTTTTGTCTGGTCTGAGCAACTTGCAATCTTTCTCTGATTACTTGTATCTTCTCAGTTGTATCCCTTACCATGTCTGGACCTAACAGTTGTTTCTCTCCAACTTCGTTCCAGCATAAAGGTGATCGGCAACTCATTCCATATAAAGCTTCGAAAGGTGCCATTTGGATACTAGCTTGGTAGCTATTATTATATGTAAATTCAACTAGAGGCAAGTGGCCATGCCAGTTTCCTCCAAAGTTAATGATGCATGCTCTAAGCATATCCTCAACAACTTGATTAGTTCTCTCGGTCTGACCATCCGTTTGAGGGTGAAAAGCTGTACTAAAATTTAGTCTTGTCCCCAACGAATGTTGTAATCCTTTCCAAAAATGAGAAGTGAAACGGGGATCTCTATCAGACACGATTGAGGCAGGGATTCCATGTATCCTGACTATTTCCTTGATGTATAGTGCAGCTAGTACATCAATTGACCATCGACTTTTTATTGGCAAGAAATGCGCCGATTTAGTTAATCGGTCAATGATAACCCAGATTCTATCGTGTCCTCCTTTTGATTTAGATAAACCCATGATGAAGTCCATACCAATATCCTCCCACTTCCACTTAGGAATATCTAGAGGATGTAGTTTTCCAGCAGGCTTTTGGTGTTCCGCCTTGACCTGTTGGCATGTGAGACAGCGTGATACATAGTCCGCTATTTCTCTTTTCATGTTGGGCCACCAAAAGTTCCTCTTTACATCTTGGTACATTTTGGTTGATCCTGGATGAATAGTGTACCTTGATCGGTGAGCTTCATCTAAGATCTTCTTCTTTAATTCCGGACAGTCGGGTATACAAGTTCTACCTTTGAATAATAATCTTCCATCAGAAGTTAGTTAAAAATCAGATTGTCCTTCTAATCTGCCTTTGATTTCCACTAATATAGGATCATCATCCTGAAGTGCTTGTATCTCAGATAATAAATCTGACTGTATGCTTACATGAGATAATGTGACAAATTTGGCTTCCTTGTCCAAGCTTATATTGAGCTCGGAGAATTGTTCTAGCAACCTCCATTCTTGTATCATATAATTGGCTATCATTGCTCTCGGCTTTCGACTAAGGGCATCAGCAACATAATTACCCTTTCCGGGATGGTATTGCATATTGAAGTCGAAGTCCTTGAGATATTCTAGCCAGCGTCTTTGTCTCATGTTTAGCTCTTTTTGTGAAAATAGATATTTGAGACTTTTGTGATCGGAGTATACAGTAAACTGCACTCCATAGAGATAGTGTCTCCATATCTTTAGGGCAAATACCACCGCGGCCAGTTCTAAGTCATGGACGGGGTAATTCTCCTCATGCTTCTTCAGTTGACGTGAAGAGTATGCTATGACCTTTCCTAGTTGTATTAGGACACATCCGAGGCCAATGCCAGAAGCATCTGTGTAGACCTCGAATTTCTCTCCTTCTATAGGTAGAGCTAACACCGGAGCTGTAGTGAGATGATCCTTAAGAGTTTGGAAACTTCTTTCACATTCCTCACTCCATTCATATCGGATCTCCTTGCGAGTTAATCTTGTAAGTGGTACGGCGATCTTAGAGAAATCTTTGATGAATCGCCGATAATAGCCTGCAAGACCTAAGAAACTTCTGATCTCACTTGCATTAGTTGGTTTTTCCCAGTTTCTTACAGCTTCTACCTTTGATGGATCAACAGATAGACCATCCTTGGATATCACATGTCCGAGGAAAGTCACTTCTTCAAGCCAGAATTCACATTTGCTGAGCTTTGCATATAATTGATTTTCCTTCAATACTTGCAATGCGATCCTTAAATGCTCTTCATGTTCTTCCTTAGTCTTGGAATATATCAATATATCATCAATGAAGACTACTATGAATTGATCCAAGTAAGGCCTGAATATGTTATTCATTAACTGCATGAAGGCAGCAGGGGCATTGGTTAGTCCAAAAGGCATAACAACAAATTCGTAATGGCCATACCTGCTTCTGAATGCAGTCTTATGAATGTCATCATCCTTGATTCTTAACTGATGATATCTCGACCTGAGATCAATCTTGGAAAAATATTTGGATCCGAAAATTTGATCAAATAACTCATCGATTCTCGGCAGTGGATACTTGTTTTTGATAGTAAGATGATTCAACTGTCGATAGTCGATGCACAATCTCATGGATCCATCCTTCTTCTTTACAAATAAGACTGGTGCTCCCCACGGGGAAGTACTTGGTCTAATAAACCCTTTTCGAATCAGTTCCATTAACTGCTCCTTCAATTCTTTGAGTTCCGCAGGGGACATTCTATAGGGTGCCTTTGAAACTGGACCAGCACCAGGGACTAAGTCAATGGTGAAGGCCACTTCTCTTTGAGGGGGTAATCCCGACAAATCTTCCGGAAATACGTCTGGAAATTCTTGCACTACCTGAATGTCTTCTATCTTAGTGTCCTTTGTTTCCTTAACTGTGACAAATGCAAGGAAGGATACACATCCTTTCCTGACGAGTTTGCTTGCTCGAAGAGCCGAAATAAGAGGGGATTTGCTCCGACTCTTGGGGTGAGTAAAGACTAATTCTGGAAAATCCTTGAAAGCAATTCGGCTATTGCGGCAATCAACCGTTGCCAGGTACTTGGATAACCAGTCCGCTCCCAGTATAACATCATACTCCTTTAGATCGAGGCATATGAGATCTATAGGTAAATTCCTACCTTGAACCATTACCTCACAGTTTTGATAGTGATGAGAAATATCATTTTCACTTCCCAGAGGAGTAGTTAGAACTATTTTTATCCATTCTGGTTCTAACGGTAACGGGTCGGCAAACTTCTTAGAAATAAAGGAATGCGATGCACCCGTATCAAATAAGACATAAGCACTTTTGGAACAAATTTTCAATGTACCTTCCACTAATCCGCCTTCTTCTTCAGGTTCGGTCTCCTGGATTGCATGAAGACGAGCATTCTTCGTCATCGGGCGTTTACCGTCACCGGCTTGATCATTCATTAATGGACAATCGGGAATCCGATGTTCGCGACTCCCACAACGGAGACAAGCTCCTAATTTCCTCCAGCATTCTTCGGTCTTGTGACCAGCCTTATCACAATGCTTGCATATTGTATTAGAAGGTGTAGTGGTGATTGAGAAGGGCTTGGATTTCTTGAACTTGGAATCTTGAGAGGATGAACCTCCAGTATTGGGCCTCTTCTTAAAGTTGGGTTTGAAAGAACCCGAACCCGTGACTTGCTCCTTCTTGTCTTTTCCACGGATCCTATCAGATAGTTCCGTGGCATCTTCAAGTAGTTGAGCTCGGCGCACTATTTCAGAATAAACTTGGATATCCATAGGTGCCAGTTGAGTAATATAGTGGGGCCTAAGCCCATTAAGAAATCTACGGGCTTTCATCTTCTCTGTGCTAATAAGATGCTTAGCATATCTAGACAACTTGGAGAACTGAGCTTCATAATCTGCTAATGATAAAGATCGTTGCTTCAATGCAGCGAATTCTGCAGCCTTCTTTTCTTGGACTCGGTCCGAGAAATATTTAGCATTGAAGTATTCCACAAATTCTTCCCATGTTACTTGAGTAGGATCGATGGTTGCTTCAATAGACTCCCACCAGCATCTAGCATCTTTCTCTAACTGGAATGTAGCTAATAGAACTTTGTCCTGATCCGTGCATTGCATGACACGGAATATGCGTTCGGTTTCCCGAACCCAATGCTCGGCATCGTCCGGATCGGTCGATCCCATGAACTTCGGGGGATTCATGTTCTTAAATGCTTGGTGTAAGCTTCCAGCTCGTGGAGCACCACCTTGTGCTACCTGTTGTAGCACTTGAGTCATCCCTTGGAGGGTACGCTGCATGTTGCGCCATTGAGCACGTTCGGCAGCCATTATCCTACAATTACAATAGCTACGTTAGTATTATATCACTGTGATCTTATTAAAAGACTTATTGACTCTCAACCCTTGGTTCTACCCAATCTCACTGGTTGAAAGGTTCAAACTTATCCTTGGACTTGGGTTTTCCCTAGTAATTGAATACCTTAGGCTCTGATACCACAAAGACTGTCACGCCCCGGGCGCGGAAGATACCCGGAGGTGCGCGACGTGTCTATATCAATCATGTCAATCAGAGTGGTCGTGTATTCGACACAAAGACAGAAATGCGCAAAATAGCAAGATAACCCAATCCTTTATTCCTTTATAATAGACTATTACAAATCCAATACTCTGTTTAATAAAAAGAAAAGTACATAGTTGACTCAAGAAATTATAGAAAAGACTAGATGACACTTGAGCAGCTCTATCACTTTCACTCTTGACCATTCCCATCCGATTGACTTCCATCGTCGTCGGACTTACCTGAAAAGTAAAAAGGGACAAACGGGATGAGCGAACGCTCAGTAGGAAATTATATCTCAAGTACTAGCAAGGGGTTTAAGTGATTACATTTTTCATGAATGCAATAAAGCTATGCATGCTCGCATAAAATGACAAGATAGAGAGAATGTAATATCAAGGAAATAAGATGAACTTAATCATGAACTTTCAACAAGATAACAAGTTTATTCAAGATATTCAAGCAAGTACGTATAACAAGTCATGTCAAGAACTTTGGCTATCATGTATCAAGCAAGTAAATTACCCTTTTTCGGGCCACGCATTTCATGTCAAGTCAAGTACGATTCAAGTACAAGATGTGTGTGGAATGTCCAATCAAGCAAGTCAAGTACTCGGTATAATGCCAGATACCTTATCATTTTAACTCCCATGGGCACAAGTACTTTCGGGTGCTCCTCCTAGGACCAGATCGGGCCCTATATGCGCAGGCATTTATCATGTGTTTTGACATCCACTCTTGTTTATAGCTAACATAGAATTTCAATAATCAAGCTTGTAGACACGTATGACAACTTTGATAGAATAGAGTCCAAAATATGACAAAGGACATAGAATGGCGATAATAACGGTATAATCACGATATCGATAAAAATCTAGGTAGAATATGGTTCCCTTAACTTGGGTACCATGACAAATCGATATAGACATTCTATATATAGAATTGAGGTTCACAAGAATGGCATGATATGGCATGATATCATCATCCCATTAAGGAATTTCTTATGATATACTCTTTGTATAATCATAAGGGCTGGTATACCATGTTTCTTTAGATTGACATGGCATTAATTGTGTAATAGGTTTTTAGGGTAGAACCAGCTCAGTCGGCCTTGAGGGAAATCAAGGCTACGAGGAGTCTTACGGAGGTCTCTATGACTAACTCACTAGTCCAAAGGAACGGAATGTCCAATGGAGAGCTTGTATGTCAATGATAATTGAGTGTGATCGATAAAACAACGTGAAAAGTGGGACTATACTCACGGAGTGGAGAATAGTGCCGATATATATATTATATAATATGAAACCATCGGTTATAGAATCAGGATAAAAATTAGTTTACAGAAAATAACGACTTAGGTCAAGTCGTTTCTCAAGTAAGTAACGCCTAAGAGAAGGGCGTTTACATATGTTTCGTTTTGCAGAATTTTCAATAATTCAGTAATTTATCTAAAACGCGCCCTGGACGGGGTCGTTTCTTAAAGAGTTGACGACTACAGTAGCAGGCGTCTCATTATTTATATATTTGACAGAATATCAACAATTTTTCACGATTTGTCTAAAACACGCCCTGGCAAGGGGCGTTACTGTTTAATTCTATATTACAGAATATATGTATTTCAGGATTTTGACCGATAAACGCCCTAGGAAGGGGCGTGTCTTTTCAATTTACGCCCTATGGTAGGGCATTGACATGTGGAAAATGACTTTGTCAAGGTCGTTACTTAAAGTTTCTGCAGGAAATTTGAAGGACAGTAATAATTTCAGGATAACAGAGGAACGAAGATAATATCTGGACAGTAACGTTAGCAGGTTGAAGACAGAGGATCATGCATTGTTTATAATCATGATTTCATAGATAATCAGTTCTTAAGGTGGGTGATTAACGGTTTAAAGAAATTAACGCCTGAGTACAGGGCGTTAGATATTAAAGTAACGACCTGGGAAGGGTCGTTTCATGTGAAATAGCGCCCTTGACAGGGGCGTCTCTTTCAAAATATTTCTGAAAAACGCATGGAAACTATAATAACCGTATGCATGACATGCTTATATATATATCTTGCATTAATTTCATTTGGGCTACATTATCTTGAGAAAATCCTACCTTTAATGGAACGTGAAGGATGAGATAGAAGATGAGCTCTGTTGCAACGAAAAATCCGCAACAGCAGTAGCAGCCGGAAGAAGAACAAATGTTCTTCAAAGATCTTCACGCTACAGAACCTGTAGAGGAAGAGAAAAAGAAGGAAGATGAAGATGTTAATAATCTTCATAGTTGTAATCGACGTTTAAGGAAAAAGATAGAAGAATATTACCTATTCTTCGACGGCAGTAGCAGAGTTTCCTGAACAAGAAGAAAACTAATTATTCTTCATATAATCTAAAGCAAGAAAAACAAAAGGGAATAAGAAGAACAGTTTGTTCTTCACGTACCGTGCAGCAGTAGTTCATCCAAATAGATTTAGGGTTGGCCGAACAGGTTTATTTATAAGACTTTGGAAGTCCTATTAGAGTTAGTGATTGTGTGAGGGTAGTATATCCCTAATAGAGTCCTTACTCTATTAGACACTTACTAGATTAGGTTAATCTTTCTCTGGATAAGCTCTGGGTTCGAACGGTTCACGAACGGAATTAACGCCTTTGGTCAGGGCGTCGATTCTTTAATTAACGACCTTGTTCAGGTCGTTTCTTAAGAAGCGCCTTATATAAGGGCGTTCCTTATTTTTAAAACACGCCCAAGACAGGGGCGTTTCTTGGCCTTGCCCTTTTTTGGCGTTGGGTTTTGACGCCGTCAGGTGAGGGCGTCCTTTCTTTAGTCACGCCGTATATAGAGGCGTTTCTTTTTAAATTAACGCCTTACTAAGAGGCGTTATTTGTAAAATATTTTATTTCATCCAATTAACCCTATTCTTATTATCTGTATTACTTCTGTAATATATATGTTTTAATTCATTTCAAATATTCATTTATCAGGGTTGCTACAGTAGGAGTTCAAGAGATGAAGAAGTGATCAAACAAGAATGCTCTCCCTGTCTAGATGCAATGGAATATCCTTTTAGGTTTTTCAAATTTTATGTTATGTAATGCATTCAGAGATAAACTACAATCATTTCCATGAGCATTTCAGATTTTTCAATTAGATTCAGTTAGACAATGCACAAATATCATGATATGCAGTGCATTCAGATCACACAAATTCAGAATACAGAGTTTTCAGAATTTACCTGAATGGGGCTTTATCATCTTGGGTGCCTTGATTTATTTACCCCTCTTTTTATTCCTCAATCCAAGGCACACCTGCAAATTTTGATCATTTTGATCCTGCAAGGACCCAAGCAGCTTTGGGTCCTGCCTTAGCCCTGACAAGTGTTCTAACCTGTTTCTTAGCTAGATCAACATCAAATTTCATCATAAAGCAATCATCCATAAAATGTCCAAATTTTCCACAATATCTACATGTACCAACAGAATTTTTGACTTTATTATGATGCACATTAGCAAAAACATGAGGCCTATGTGCATGAGCATAAGATTGTCTGTTGCTTACATGAACATTTTGTATCTTATTCTTAATCAGCCAACATTCAGAAGATTTGTGACCTTGCTTCCCACAGTTATAGCATGAAAGTCTTGCAAATGGTTTTGCAGGGAATTTGACTACATGGGGGTTAGCAGACTTCTTCTGAACATGTCAACAGTCCTTGACTGTATGGCCATTTTTCCCACACTCGAAGCATCTGATATGCTTACTTTTAAAACCATTACCTGCCCACCAACATTCAGAAGTTCGGTGGCCAGTTTTTCCACATTCAAAGCATGCAAGATTCTTTTCTTCAAAAATAGTTTTATCCCTACCAAAAACATTTTTATTTACAGGAAATTTGACAAATTCAAAATTAAGTTTAGTTCCCTGTTTATGCCAACAGTGGGCTGCAATGTGGCCTAGCTTGCCTCAACAATAACATTGAATTTTATTTTTCTGAAAATCATGATTCTTAACATGGTCTTTCCTAGCATGAGTTTTGTCAAATTTCAGATCATCCTCCTTCATCACAAAGCACTCAGTCATCTCATGACCAAATTTTCCACAATAATAACATGACCCCTTTTTAGTATGAGTTTGTGGGAGATCATGTGACTTGTGTGCAACAATTTTTGTAACAACAAGAGTGTCTTTGTCCTTTTTCTGTAGATTTTCATTCTTTTTCAATTTTTGAGTTTATTCTACAGTTTTGGGACTAAGAGTGGATTTTTGGTTTTTCTGAGCACTGAATTTGAAGATAGGTGCACTAGATGTACTAGTTGGCTCAGAGCTGCACACAAATGAAGTGTGAAGCTTACTATCAATGCCCTTTTTATTTGCTGGGTTAAAACCCAAACCCTCACGTTGGAAATTAATTTTACAACCAAGGAGCTTGTCCAAATTATCCTTTCCACTCACAAATCTTTCAAGAGATTTGTTCAAGACAGTGATTTCAGATTCAAGTTTTGAAACATTAAGTTCTAGGCCTACAATTTTAGTTTCATAAGAAATGACCTGATTATGCAATGCATCATTCAGATTTTTCAATGTTTCATTTTCCTATTCGAGTTTAGCAAGATTTTCAGATTGATTTTCATCAACAACACAATTTCCTTTTTCTAGAGTAAGCAGTCTCTCTGACATAGCAGTGTTTAACTGCTTCAACTCTTCATTCCCTTTTTGTATCAGTTTCAATTTTTCATTTTCAAATTTAAAATTTTTGATTTGTTCAGCAGAATTTTCGTCATTAGCAATGGAACTTAGCTGTTCTATTTGAACTTCTTCTCTCTGTTCATTTTTCAAACTTTCATTGAGCAATTCATTATTCTCATTTCTTAAAGAGGCAACTATATCTTTATATCATTCAAGATCAAATTGAAGACTCTCATTAACTTCTTTCAGACATGAGCAATCCTTGCAAACAAATTCACATGTAATTTCAGCATTGACTTTTGAGCTCTGTTTCCTAAGACATTCATTCTCAGATCTTAAGACATTCAATTCAGAGCTAACACACTCTAAATCTTTTATCAGTTTTTCATTCTGAACTACATTATCGTTATGAGCCTGATCATCATCAATCAAGCTAAGTCTTTCTTTTAGTTCAGTAATTTTACAAGCAAGCTCTTGATTTTCCTTTTCATGTAAACCAATTTGTTTCATAAGCATTCCCTTTTCAGATTTCAAATGATCTAGATCTGAAGTAACAGAGTCAAACTCTTTTAGTTGTCTTATGAATATCTCATTTTCTGTCTTCAAAATTACCATATCCTCACCTCCAGAATTAGCATTCACATGATCATTCAACTTCCTTTTTAGAGATTTATTTCGTTTTCTCAACTTTTCGTAAGCATCAAGCAAATCATTGTATGCTACAATCCAATCATCCATATCATAATTATCGAATTCAGAAGATACCTCATCTTCATCCTTTTCTTCGTTTTCTTCTTGTTGTCCATCAACGTCCACCATCATACATGTGTTGTGATTCCTGGTAAGCTTCAATTTCTCTAGAATCTCCTTGGCGGACCTGCAAGAAGAAACACATGAGATTAGAGCTCTGTAAAGTGATGCTTTCATTAAGTCTAATGCTCTAGAATTGACAGAATCCGTCAATCTATCCCTATCAGTCCATTTAGATATATCTTTTGATAATTTGTGTGGACCGTGGACAATGACTTTCCAAAGTTCAGGATCAGTCGATCTAACATACTGATGTAAGTTCTTCAGCCATAGATCAAGATCATTACCTTTGAAGATTGGCGAATGAGCCATTACAACATATAGAAAGCAACGGCACACAAGACAATCGACAAGAATGCACAGAAAACAGATGAGCAAAGCTTGGCACTAAGACAGTGAAGCAAAATACCGAGCACCAGAAACCCACTCTGAAATGCACCACATAAGATGCAGGATCTACTGCGGATTGTTAGATTCTATGCACAGCAACCTGCTCTGATACCAATTGTTGAGACAGGTGCGATAGATTCAGAGGGGGGGGGGTGAATGAATCTCCCCTTAAAAATATAGCCTAATAAAAAACTAATGCTCAGATATGCGGAATTAAAGAACAATTGCAGATATATTCTGAAGATACTTAGAAGGATCTCGCAAAGCAACACAAAGAATAAGCTCTCACTCGATCCTAAGCAAACATCTAATGTGCGAAGCAATAAGATGAACACATAAGAAAAACAAACCACATGGGACACCGGGATTTTTAGATGGTTCGGTCCACAGACCTACGCCCACCCCTCACTCCAAACCGGAGTGAGGCTTCCACTAGCAACGCTAGAACAGCAGACTCAGTCTGCAACAAATGCTGCCACACAGCTTGACCAGGGGAACAACCTCCCCTCTTCCTCCCAATCGGAGGGAACCACTAGTGACACCCAGTCACTAGCAAATCAGAGACCGAAGTCTCTCTTCCTCCAGACTAGGAGGGAACACCTGGACTTGCAATCCACAAGACTAGAACCGGAGACAAATCTTCCTTCCTCCAAACCAGGAGGGAACCCACAAGTGACTCCCAGTCACCTGCAAACCAGAGGTCTCGGACCTCTCTTCCTCCACAAAGGAGGGAACCACTGATGACACAAGGTCACCAGCAAATCGGAGAAACAAATCTCCCTTCTCTTGAAACCACAGGAGGAACCCGATCCCCAACAGGGCAATCGGAAGAACAAGGTAAAGGAAAACAATAAAAGATAAAAATCACAGCGACAGAAAGCTGGAGAAATGAAAAGCACAAAGTAGCTCTCGCAGGAGCAAACTATATTAGATCTGATCCAAATTCCAGTGAAGACAATGAGGCTCTCTTCTTCTTCACAACCTCTCTATCTCTCAATCTTTTTCTTCTTCTCAACTCATGCTCTCTCTTTTTCTATTTTTCTTCTGCTACTTCTCTGCCCTTTCTGCTTCAGCTCTTCTTCTTTCGATCACTCTCTTTCTTCTGTCTTTCATCCACTTCTTGATCAGTCTTCTCCAAATGGAGGAGGCTTCGTATTTATAGCAACAGTAATTAGGGCGTTGTCCTCAGATCACGTGCCAGGTGCTAACCTCGGATCACGTGCCCTTCATAGGCTTCACGAACAGTACCTGTCACACAGTAATAAGAGAATAATCATAAGGATGTACAGACTTGCTGGGTAACTGAAGACCACCGTGTACAGACTTAGTGTGAAGGATAGAATGTATAGACTTAGAAATAAGGAGTGTACAGCCTTTAGCTTGAAGAACGTTCAACCTTTGAGTGCTGAAGAGTGTACAGACTTGCTGAAGTGTGTTCAGCCTTTGAGTGCTGAAGTGTGTACAGACTTGTTTGATCGTGCATGCTACAATGTGTAGACTTAGTGTTTGTGCAGAAGACAATGTATAGACTTATGAACTGATGCAGACACAAGCTGTCTATAGAAAGTGAATGCAATGCAGACACACAAGAGTGTATAGACTTGAAACAGCTAGCCAACGAGTGTATAGACTTGAAACAGCTAGCCAACGAGTGTATAGACTTGAAAGCTTGAAAAGGATTGTACAGACTTCGTCTTGAAGAGAGATGCACAAACAGAATGAAAGTATGCACAATGAATGCATGAGATGCTCAGACAAGCTGTCAACGAATGTACAGACTTGTCTTAGTGTTTATGCATGAGTCTGTCAACGAATGTACAGACTTTCTATGTTGCATGCACAAGACGCTAAGAGAGACACTGTATAGACTTGCTGAACAATGCAACAGAATGTATAGACTTTGTTGTATTGTGTAAACGATGTGCAGACTTGTAGCATACAGTGAAGCAATGTACAGACTTAGAGTGAAGCACAAACAAATGCAATGTATAGACTTTGTTCTGAACGTAGGTAAAGATGAGGAGTGTATAGACTTTGCTTTAGTGTTTATGCATGAATAAGGTGGCGATGTATAGACTTGAACTGAATGCAAGCAGTGTATAGACTTTGTGCCCAAAGGCAATGTATAGACTTGCACAGTTCAGCTGCCAATGTATAGACTTTGATCCCCAAAGGTAATGTATAGACTTGCAAGTGTGGGACGCTGAAAGAGACGGTGGATGTACATACTTGGGTTGTACAGACTTGCAGTGTGCAATGCATGCGATGTATAGACTTTGCCTTAGAGACGCTGCATAAGACGATGCATTGTATAGACTTAGCGATGCAATGTTCACACTCACTTAGACGCTGGACAATGTACATACTTTATGTGAAAGCCCAATGTACAGACTTGAACGCATGTTGTGCCATGCGATGTATAGACTTCCCAGTAGCAAGGCTTTGCTATGAATGTGCAGACTTGATGAAATGAGGCATGTACAGACTTGAACTCGTGCAATTGAAGGCTGTACAGACTTGGTCGTGTATGCAAGACAAGGCAGACGCTGTACAGACTTGGTTATGCATGGCGAGACAAGGCAGACGTTGTACAGACTTGGTTATGCATGGCGAGACAAGGCAGACACTGTACAGACTTGGTCGAGACGATGCATAAGACGCTGCCAGACGATGTACACACTTGAAGTAATGAATGCAGGAGACAATGTACAGACTTGGTCTTGCGACCAGGGGCTGTACAGACATGATGTGCAGACTATGTGTGTGTGTGCAGACAAGACACTGTATGGACTTGAGAGCGACCAGAACAATGTACAGACTTTGACATGATGCATAAGAAGCATGAAATGCATTGGCTGTACAGACTTGATCGATTAATCAGCAGATGAGTGTATAGACTTCAGCTATCAAGCTTCAGGCAGGCTGTCTAAGGATGTATAGACTGTGCAGAGAGAGTGATACACTGGCTGTGCAGACAACACCCGTTGTACAGACTTAACCTTACTGTGCAGACAACACCCGTTGTACAGACTTCACCTGAGTAGATATGAAATGCATGAGTCTAAGTCTAGACATTCATAGAAACAAGGTAATGAAATGCAGACATTCATTGACTTATGGCAGTTATGAAATGCACCAATGCACACAGCCTGTTCGATGTAATGATACTCAAATAAGATGTTCATTGAAACATTCACATATGCAACAAATAAGATGTTCATTGAAACATTCACATATGCAACAAATAAGATATTCATTGAAACATTCACATATGCAACACAAACAGATTCATCTGCAGACACAACAGATGATAACTTATAGTGTTTGCTATCATCAAAATCACAGGGACACAACAGTCAGTCAACTGACCGCGATCATGCAAGGTTAGCCAAGACATGGAATTTCATGAAAATTGATTTTTCAGGGTTTAACAAGCCAGCAAATGAATAAAATGAGCTCATAATGGTTTGAGGAAGCACAAAAGTGATGGCCAATTCGGGACATCATAAATATGAACAAGACAAGGACTCAACTTGCAGGCTAAAAATGGGTGTCAACACTCATCATGTGACTAACTGCCCCACGATTGCACAATTTTCCCATTCATCCAAGAACATGTGCGAACCGCACAATGTTTCTTTAAATCAAGTAATGAACCATTTTCTAACACCTACAACCCTGCTTAGAGAAATCACCCTAATTTTTTTGTGAAAATCAAATCAAGTCCAGAATCCCCTGATCTACAGTTTTTAGAATAGGCCACAACATTCAAATAATTTATAAAATAATGTCTATAATAGGGGACCACCTGGACCTTCACAACAAACATACAAGCCATTCACATACTCTCCGCCTACCTATCACAACCCTCCTCTGATGTCATACCAACCTCTTCAATAGAACAACCTAACTGACGATGGCTTCATGTAGCTTTAACAGTTCATTCTTACCCAGTAGTAGTCTATTGTCAAGTTAGAAGACCAAATTGGACAAATAGCTAAAGCTTCTATGAGGAGGGAACTAGGTCAATCATCAAGTCAACCTATGGCAAATCCCAAGAGCCAATCACCTGATTTTCACCATTACATATTGTCCTACAAATGCTACCCAAGAATCCACAATTAGACAATGCCAAGGTAATTTTTACACCAAGGAGTGATGGAATCCTTGCGGACCTATACCAAAATAAAGCAAGAGATGTCAATATTGATGTTAGCAAATCCTTTAAGAACACAATTATCTCTCCAGCTGACCATAGTTATGAGATTAAGAGTATTAGTTCCAAGATGAAGGTTCAAATCAACATCTTTTATGCTTATCAAGACATGAAAGAAGTGGAGGATTCTAAAAACTCTCTCTTGATGAGTTTGATGAAGAGGCTCATACCTATGAAGTACATGCCTTACTTGACCCATCACCCCCCAAGACATGGTCCAAAAAATTTGAGCCTTTACCTGGACTAAAAATGAGCCTCCACTTCTTACAATTAAGGCTCATCCACAACTAGAATTGAAACCTTTACCGGAATCTCTCAAACATATTTTTCTAGGACCCAAAGGACACCTCGTTAGTCATAAGTGCTACTGATCTGAATCCTGAGTAGTAGAACCAGTTGGTAGATGTTCTTAGGACACATGAGACTGTTGTTGGGTGGACTATGACAAATCTGAAAGGCATTAGTCTTTTAGTATGCACGCATCACATCTATACAGAGAACAATGCCAAACTTGTTCATGAGATGAAGGGACATTTAAATTCTAACATGCAAGGGATAGTGAAATGGTTAGATACAGGACAAAGACTCAACCCATATATTGAAGAGATATTGGCCATTGATTCTTATATGACCCCTAGAGAAGATAACCAGTTGATACATGTCCTCAATGCCAAAATCAATGGTGATATGATCCAACATACCTTCAGCCAGTTTAAGGGTGTGTAGCATCTTCTCCTCAAATGACACAAGGGATGGAGCTTGAAAGGGGATAGGATTAGTTGGTGGCTCATTCTTCATACTACACTTTGAGTAGTTTGCATTATTGATAAGGTCGGCATGATGGACCCATACTGTGATGACCCAAGATCCAGATACCGGGAAGAACCCGATACCATTCGAATCCTGGCCCGCCGCCCACGAGCCAAGAGGGCTCGGAAGGGATGAAAAGGAGTGTGGAGGTAAAAGAAAATAGGAAATAAAATAGGATAATTCAATAATTAATCAGAGATAAACAACAACTAAAATAGTAAAGTCTAATCCAACAAAAGTACAGTTTAAGGTAGAAGAACGTACCCAACACTGAGTGAACACTCGGCCCGACTAGCTGGCAACTAAGAACCTCTACATAGCACCCTCGAACCCCGAGGAAGAACCGCCACACCTGAAAAGTAGGGGTGAGCCTCCTGTCACTGGCTCAGTAGGGGTCCCGCAGAACCCCAACTGAGAACAATGGCAGTAGCATAAAGGAAAGCAGCAACAACTACAACAGGAACAACAAACTGGTGGCCGGTCAAAACTCGGCACTACAGCTACTCCTACTGTACCGGAAAAACACGCCCCTGATCTCATAGTCGGGGACTATCGAACTAACGGGAGAACCTCTCGCTACGCCGCAAGAAGAAACAATGACGACCTCGCAGTCATGGACCTAACACCGTTTAGGGAAACTCTCGGTGACGCTAATCGGAAAACCCCTAGACCTCTACCTCAGGAACACTCCCTTAAACTGTCGGGGGAACCACGTCTCGCAGACGGGAAACAAAACCCGAAAATAGGAGAGTCATGACTCACGTGATGGGAGTACCTGTCAACCAGAAGCAAGGCCGGATGCGTCCACAGACGACTTAGGCCACAGCCTCAAGTGTCTCGCTGCGACACCCCAGACGGAGCCAAGGACACCCTACAGTAACCAGGAACACAGAACAAGAACTAGCTGGGGTCGTGCTCGTCAGCGCGGGTCCAACTGCCCCCAACCACGTGTGCACACACTGACCACGCGTCCCAATTCAGGCCCTCTGACTGGTTTTCCCCTCAGCCGGACTCTGGCTGCAAGACGTGGGGCCCTTCGGTAACCAGTCTAAAAATTGACTCTCTCGGGTCAAGCCTCGCCACCACTCCCTGGTGGGACCACACGCAGGTCGGAAGGCTACGACGAGTTGAGAGTCATTATGTGACCACTCTCCGAGGAGAAACTCTGAGAAACACGCACGCACCCTATAAGAAAGTCACGAAGAACCAAATGGCGTCGAGCCACTGGACTCTGGACAGTCCTCTAGACTCACTAAATCTGACGGTCCTTGAGTCGCAAGACTCGGGGTCAAGACCGTTGCACCGAACGACGCTATGCCGTCAATCTGCCCTAACCCTAGGGTCAGAAACCTCAGCATGATGACTCACGAGACAGTTCACAATTGTCGAGATCATTCCCTCGAAACGGGAATTAATAAACCCTCCGGCCCCAGGCTGGGTAATTAGACTCATAGGCCACACACATGGCCCACGCGGAAAACACAGAAGCACGATTCCCAAGGTAGCTCACAAGCCGCCAAGCCAATTCTCCATCCCAAGGAAAAGCGAGAAACCTCCAGCCCCAGGCTGAATGACTGGAATCGTAGTCCAAGGCCATACACTTGGCCCACTCAAGAAGCACCTTCCGGAGAAACCCACGACGTGCGGGAAAAACCCCACCACACTCGCACCGATACACAGTGACTCGATCAAGTGTAACACAAAACCCGGAACAGACACACAGGGTCGCTCGGACCCTCTAAATCTATGGGCATGCTAATCGAGGTAAAATAGCACCTCCAGACACCCCAGAAACATGGTCACGGAACCTATGGGATGTTCGGGACACTCACGAGGCAGATGGTTGACCACTGGGTCGCAACCGGGTCGACCGGAGACCAACACGACGCTAAACGGGGACGGCAAGCACGAAAACCAAGTGGCGGTCCACCCTGGACCATCACAGAGCCTGGCGGTCTGGATAGGACCGCAAGACCTGGCCTAGCGGTCCAGCCAGGACCGCATAGCCCCAGATGCCTCTAGAACCCAGGCGGTCCCTCCCTGATCGCCAAGAAGGATGGCGGTCCATTGCCTGACCGTTTGGTGTCACCTAGCCGTCAGCTGCATGGCCGCTACCCCTCCTAACCTCGAACGACTCCAAAATAGAAAATGGCCATGCCCTGGCCGCTATTCGGAGAGTAGCGGCCAGTCGTGAGGCCGCCACGGGACCTAGGTGGTCACTCTTAGACCGCCACACGTCCGTTACGACAAAGACCGTAGACGGTCCTGGCCTGACTGCTACAAGGAGAATGATGGTCCACACCAGGCCGCTAAGCTCTTCAGGCGGTCTATCGCGCGATCGCAAAATCAACCAACATAGGGGGGCGGCCCCCAGAGGACCATCAGGGATAGTGGCGGTCCCTGGTAGGACCGCTAGATGTCTGCAAACCTGAAAATGGTGAGTTCGATGAAAAACTCCATTCCACGCCCCACTCACGCCCACGTGAAGGGTAAAACAAGAGAAAACTAGTCCCCAACCTCTCTAGCACCGAGAGGACCCATTTGAACCCCAAAAATGTGATTAAAATGCTAGATCCAACTCACTCCCCAAAAATATGCATCTTCCCCAAAATGCTCAAATAAGCTCGCTCGGCTTACCACGGCCTACCAAAATCATGGGAATGGAAGTACACGAGCTGGGGGTCCATCTCCCTACCTCCACCGAAGATTTGACGCGCCGTGGACGCCGATCCATCAAGAAAATGCCGTTGGAACTCCGCCGGGACACGAACTCGTGGCCAAGCTTCCACGCGCCTCCACCGCCTCGATCCTTGCCCATCCTTGCCCGTGCCTTGTCCGTGTCGCCCCCACCTCGCCCGCGCCCCGCTCTGTCGGTCGCTGGAGAAGAGAGCGTGAGAGGAGAGAGCGTGAGAGAGGTGAGAGGGAGAGAGTGAGAGGAATGAGAGATGGGGAGAGAGAAAAAGGGTGAGGGGGTTTATATAGGAAAATCTAAAAATTCTGGAAAATACCAAAAATAGGAAAAAAATACTCCCCACGATCCTCGGAAAATGTACAACGCAGTGGTAACGTCTTGGAGTCGGAGAATGCAACAGTTCACCCTACACGGGATTTAGAAGGTCCCACAGATAAAAACATGCGTAAATCGCTAAACTCAACCCGGGACCCACAAAAGCAACCTAAAACCCATGGATCTTGATCCGATAAACATCCAAAAAATCGGGGGCATTATAGCCCTCCCCCCTTAAGGAAATTTCATCCTCGAAATTCAGGACAAATGCGGGAACACAGGGGAAGAATGCCTTAACCAACTGACAACGCCGTCTGAGCCCCAACAACTTCGATTCTCACGAAAGCACCAATCTTGAGGGATACAGCCAGACTATAATCATGAATGACACCTCGCTCCGCACGCCGTGCACACCGATCATCAGAGCAGGCATACACCAAAGGACACAGTCCGGCATCACCCCAGTCACAACGAAGACCAATCATGGCACCACTGCCACCATCTTGCTCACTGAGGAGACACAGTCCTCGGCACGAGAAACAGCTACCGATCCATCCTATGGTCGGCAGAAAAAACCCACATCAGCTTCACAACCAGCTGACTGGTTTCACGCCCTGCTCAAGGGAACAACCAATATTGAGCTTCCACCAGCTCACACCTGGCAACCCAAATGCTCACAACAGCACCAGACCAACTCTGCCAGAAGACAAACTTTGACAAAGCCCAGATCCCATCTGGAAAGGCACATCACGGAAACGGCCACCAAAGGCCTCACTTGCACACGACTCCCGCCATCCTCGATGCGTAACCACCAGCATCTTCTATCTGTGAAAGACCACACGCCGGTCACCCATTACTCGTCAATAGGAAACCCGCCTCTTGCTCAACTTCTTCCTTCTTTCCTTGTCCTACACCAGAACTGACAAACACATTCCAAACCTCGATGGGCCACCAGCTGACTTGCGCATAGACCAACACCACATTCAGACCTATCATCATGCCAACTCTACCCTCTCAGGGGAGCACGGTGAAACCAAATGACAAGGGGAGCACGGTGAAACCAAATGACAAGATCTTGGTGTCTTCAGTCTTTACCTCACTCGACTCAGACTTACAGGGAAATCCTCCCGTGCTGGTCACTAGACTAAGGACCACCATCCAATGCCAACCTCTCTTCAAAGACCTCCAACCATAGGCATCACTCTTTCGTCCTGTCTCATCGAAACCTTCGTCTCAATTAATCCAAGTGGACACCTGCCAATCCTGATTTTCGCTCTTACCACAGAGCCACGGGACACCACCGGGACAATTCATGGCACACGTCTCTAGGGGAGGAAAGTACTGCCATCCAATCTTACGACAACCTAGTCGCCAACACCATGACCAATGCATACGGGTCCCCAAGCAATACACATCTTACCGTGGTTGAACACTCGGTCAACCTGACCAGCCAAGAATTCTCGTGAACACCGCCCAACTGACACTCGTCCTTCCAGAACAGTGCCAACGCACCCTTACGCATCAGGGAATGGGCAACGCTTCTCATAGGCAACAACCTTGCCAAAACGCGGGACATGTCTCGCACGGACTTCATGGCACACGAAGGCCAACCAATCTGATCACATGATGCAAGATGACGAACCCTCACAAAACGTGATCTCCTCAAACCTAAGGAGAACCCAACACACCTCCGACCAACGAAAAATCTCCACACTCAACCTGACCTTAAACCTCGCGCACGCTGGGAACAGCACCTTCCAGCACCGAGAAAACCATCGCTTCCATCAGGTCAGCGCCTCCGACACACTCGGCGAGTGTC
This sequence comes from Amorphophallus konjac, assembly GCA_022559845.1. NCBI lineage: Eukaryota > Viridiplantae > Streptophyta > Magnoliopsida > Alismatales > Araceae > Amorphophallus > Amorphophallus konjac. The sequence continues at coordinate 114,418,514 of CM040121.1, forward strand.
ACGTCGGACCACAATCACAACATCTCTCGATGCACCACCGCTATAATTCCTCGAATTGCAACACGCCACACCAAGAGCCGCAACACGAGCCATAATCGACAATCGCCAACGCTCATCCTTGAGTCCAGAACTCGCCACGGAATCTTCACATCTCAAACCAAATCCAGGGCGAACACAACCCATTCACACGTAGAAGCGTAGGAGCAAGAACTTACTGGGACAACTCTGCCCAATCCTGTCTCAAAATTCGCAAAAATAATCAGGACCGACACATCATTTTTGACGCTACAGAGCATGACAAGAACATTGGCTCGACAATCAATAGCTTAACGGAAGATCCTCTGCTCTCCCGAGCACACCTCTCGATCAGAGCACCCGCTCCGACACCTCAAACCACGACCTTAACACCTCATGGGCTGGATAACCTCAGACTGGGGTGGCCAAAACTAATAACAGCTCCCTCAGAGCACGCTTACGGCCACTTAACCACGAACAATCCTCGCCAGCAAATTGACCTTGCAGTAGGTTCCTCGAACACAGCACCGCAGCGACACACGCCTGCCAGCAACCTCTGCCCAACGCTGTACCACTAGAGCCACAACCCATCGGGAAGAAATCTCTTTATCATGTCCCTTGGGCCCCACACAGGCACAAAAGCCAGAAACAACAGCCACCTTCACAGTGCCGCACAGGGCACTCAAGCTCTCAAGCAAGAAATCAACCGAGAAACCAAACAGAAAATATGCACAAAACCCTATGCCAGCTGTCGACTGTACTAGACCTTATGGACTCTGATCGTTGCAATATCTCGAATTCCCATGTACGTCCATAACCACTGCTCTGATACTAGCTGTAACAATCCAAGATCTGGACATCGGGAAGAACCCGATACCATTCGAATCCTGGCCTGCCGCCCAGGAGCTGGGAAGGCTCGGAAGGGCTGAAAAGGAGTGTGGAGGTACAAGAAAATGGGAAATAAAGCAGGATAATTCAACAATCAATCATAGATAAATAACAACTAAAATAGTGGAGTCCAGTCCAACAAAAGTACAGTTTAAGGCAGAAGAATGTACCTAACACCGAGTGAACACTCGGCTTGGTAAATTGGCAACTAAGAACCTCCGCACAGCACCCTCGAACCCCGAGGAAGAACCGCCGCACCTGAAAAGCAGGGGTGAGCCTCCTGTCACTGGCTCGGTAGGGGTCCCGCGAAACCCCAACCGAGAACAGCGGCGGTAGCGGAAAGGAAAGCAACAACAACTACAGCAGGAACAACGAACTGGTGGCCGGTCAAAACTCGGCACTACAGCTACTCCTACAGTATCGAAAAAATAAGCCCCGATCTCATAGTCGAGGGACTACTGAACTAACGGGAGAACCTCTGGCTACGCCGCCAAAAGAAACAATCACGACCTTACAGTCGTGGACCTAACACTGTCTAGGGAAAACCCTAAGTGACGCTCACAGGAAAACCCCTAGACCTCTACCTCGAGAACACTCCCTGAAACTGTCAGGGGAACCACGTCTCGCAGACGAGAAACGAAACCCGAAAATAGGAGAGTCACGACTCACGTGATGGGAGTACCTGCCTACAGAAGCAAGGCCGGATGCGTCCACTGACGAATTAGTCCATAGCCTCGGGTGTCTCGCTGCGACGCCCCAGGCAGAGCCAAGGACACCGTACAATAACCAGGAAAACAGAACAAGAACTAGCTGGGGTCACGCTCGTCAGCGCAGGTCCAACTGCCCCCGACCACGTGTGCACACACTGACCAAGCGTCCCAGGTCAAGCCCTCTGACTGGTTTTCCCCTCAGCCGGACTCTGGCTGTAAGATGTGGGGCCCTACGGTAACGAGTCTAAAAATCGTCTCTCTCGGGTCAAGCCTCGCCACCACTCCCTGGTGGGACCACACGCGTGTCGAAAGGCTACAACTAGTGGGGAGTCACTGATGTGACCACTCTCCGAGGAGAAACTCCAAGAAACACGCACACACCCTACGCGAAAGTCATGAAGAACCAAGTGGCGCCGAGCGACTGGACTCTGGACAGTCCTCTAGACTCACTAAATCTGACGGCCCTTGAGTCACAAGACTCGGGGTCAAGACCGTTGCACCGAACGACGCTATGCCGTCAATCTGCCCTAACCCTAGGGTCAGAAACCTCGACACGATGACTCACGAGATAGTTTACAACCACCGAGACCATTCCCTCGAAAAGGGAACTAGTAAACCCTCCTGCCCCAGGCTGGTTAATTGGACTCACAGTCCACAGGCCACACACACGGCCCACGCGGAAAACACAGAAGCATGATTCCCAAGGTAGCTCACAAGCCGCCAAGCCGATTCTCCATCCCAGGGAAAAGCAGAAAACCTCCAGCCACAGGCTGGGTGACTGGACTCCCAGTCCAAGGCCATACACTTGGCCCACTCGGGAACCACCTTCCCAAGAAACCCACGACGTGCGGGGAAAACCCCATCGCACTCGCACCGATACACAGTGACTCGATCAAGCGTAAAACAAAGCCCGGAACACATACATAAGGTCGCCCAGACCCTCTAAATCTATGGGCGCTCTAATCAAGGTAAAACGGTACCTCCAGACACCCCAGAAACACGGTCATCGAACCCATGGGATGTCCGGGACACTCACGAGGCCGATGGTTGACCACTGGGTCGCAACCAAGGTCGACCGGAGACCAACACGATGCTAAACGGGAACGGCAAGCACGAAAACCAAGTGGCGGTCCTCCCTAGACCGTCACAGAGCCTGGTGGTCTGGCTAGGACTGCAAGGCCTGGCCTAGCGGTCTAGCCTAGACCACATAGCCCCAGATGCCTCCAGAACCCAGGCGGTCACTCCCAGACCGCCAAGAAGGATGGCGATCCATTGCCTGACCGCTGGGTGTCACCTAGCGGTCAGCTGCATGGCCGCTACCCCTCCTGACATCGAACGACTCCAAAATAGAAAACGGCCGTGCCCTGGCTGCTATTCGGAGAGTAGCGGCCAGTCGTGAGGCCGCCGTGGGACCTAGGCTGTCACTCTCAGGCAGCCACACGCCCATTATGATGAAAACCGTAGACGGTCCTGGCCTGATCGCTACAAGGAGCAAGGTAGTCCACACCAGACCACTAAGCTCTTCAGGCGGTCTATCGCATGACTGCAAAACCAACCGACATAGGGGGGTAAGTGGCGGCCCCCAGAGGACTGCCAGGGATAGTGGCGGTCCCTGGTAGGACCGCTACTTGTCCGCAAACCTGAAAATGTCGAGTTCGGTGGAAAACTCCGTTCCACGCCCCGTTCACGTCCACGTGAAGGGGAAAACAAGGGGAAACTAGTCCCCAACCTCTCTAGCACTGAGAGGACCCATTTGAACTCCAAAAATGTGGTTAAAACGCTAGATCTGGCTCACTCCCCCAAAATATACATTTTCTCCAAAATGCTCAAATAAGCCTACTCGGCTCACCACGGCCTATCAAAATTGTGAAAATGAAAGTAGACGAGCTGGGGGTCCATCTCCCTACCTCCACCGAAGATTTGACGCGCCATGGATGCCGATCCGTTAAGAAAACGCCCTTGGAACTCCGCTAGGACACGAACTCGCGGCCAAGCTTCCACGCGCCTCAACCGCCTCAGTCCTTGCCCATCCTCGCCCGTGCCTCGCCCCCGTCTTCCCCGCCTCGCCCTCGCCCCGCTCTGTCGGCCGCCGGAGAAGAGAGGGTGAGAGGAGAGAGCGTGAGAGAGGTGAGAGGGAGAGAGTGAGAGGAATGGGAGATGGGGAGATAGAAAAAGGGTGAGGGGGTTTATCTAGGAAATCTAAAAATTTTGGAAAATATTAAAAATAGAGAAAAATACTCCCCACTATCCTCGAAAAATATATAATGCAGTGGTAACGTCCCAGAGTCGGAGAACGCAACGGTTCACCCTACACGGGATTCCGAAGGTCTGACAGACAAAAACACGCGTAAACTGCTAAACTCAACCCGGGACCCACAAAAGCGATTCGAAACCCACGGATCCTGATCCGATAAACATCCGAAAAATTCGGGGCATTACACATACTGACCGAGCTACACTGTGTCTAGCTAAAGATGGTAAGTGTAGCACTTATTGGGAGGAAACCCAATGTTCTCATATTTATTTCTCTACTATTTTGTAGGTCACTCGTGGGTAGCCTACTTCGAGGAGATGATTGAGGGGACCCTTGCCAAAATCGCATGTTGTATCTATCCTTCCCTTAAATTATTATTTCCCTGGATGAATTTTCTCATCATACCATTGGGGACAATGATACTTAAGGTGGAGGGAGGGGGAACTACATTTTGAATTTGCAGGCAACTCCTTCTGAAAATCTGAAGAAATATTTTTACTCCTAATTGAGTTTTTCATTTTCATCTCTTATGAAAGAACTTAAGGTGGAGGGAGGGGGAACTACATTTTGAATTTGCAGGCAACTCCTTTTGAAAATCTGAAGAAATATTTTTACTCCTAATTGAGTTTTTCATTTTCATCTCTTGTGAAAGAAAATCTACCGTAGAATAGTATAAGGAAATGGATGTAGAATATTTGTTAATATATGGTTATGAATCTTACTTAGAATCACTTAAAGTCTATTAGCACTAAAAAAAAGTACACTTGGATACTAATGAAACAAGCAAAATAATCTTTCTGTCATTTTGTTAGTAACTCATAATCTATATATCCCAATGAAGAAATATTTTTTGAAAACGTTACTTGTCAAATAAAGTGTAAAAAGATTGAAAATGATTTTGAACTTAGTAACCAAACCTCTACACCTAAGGCAAGTGCAAATATTTTGGTCAAATGGTGAAGGGATCTGTAGCACTATATACACACCAAAAAAATAAAAAATAAAAATAAAAATAAAAATAAAAAATAAGAGAGTGGTGAAAAAAGAAACAATAGGCAGAGTGAAAACTACCATTGTTAAAATTATGACCTGAGATATGTAGAGTTGAAAGTCAACTAAGTTGAGTGACATATAAGGAATGTAATTATCCAGCTGTGGAGTTAGACATCACAAGCACAAGTGTGACAGATCTTTGGGTGTGTTCTAAGAACATTCTGAGCATTGCTCCCTACTGATGAAATTTTGAGGCTGAATGTAAGGCTAGCGTTCTTTGATGATTCTAAAATCTTAATCTTTAGTTAATTTTATGAAAAAAAAATTTTCAATAGAAACCTAACCTAGGGGTCAATGGGAGAGTGCACCCCTTACCAGAGGTAAGGAGAAAGCCACTCCACCATCTAACCACTAGGAGGCAAATGATATTTTCATTGATTAAGAATAAAGAATTACATCAATCTGATACTAGGCATGCCTAGTGAGTCTAGCCGAGCAGCGCCTTTTATAATGGAAGGGAGCTCACTATAAGAATAGAAAGAATTACATTTGGTAGTGCAAGCTAATGAAGCAAGAAGGTCTGCTACTGTATTGCCTTCTCTGTAGATATGAGAGATAGTGTCGTGCTGAGAAATGATGCCCTAGATATCCCTGACATAGCTGAGAATGGACCAAGGACAGTGAATTTCCTTTTTGATAATCCTGAAAAGGGTAAGGGAGTCACATTCTATAAATGCTGGCTTGGAATCCACAGTATGTAAATATTTTATGCCGTCAAGAAGGGCACGGGCTTCAGCAATTAAGCTATTAGATTGACCATAAAAATGAGAAAAAGCAAGGATGACCTTGCCTCTGGAGTCCCTGATAATGCCGCCTCCTCCAGAATCTCTAGATTGTTTGAAAGCACCATCAGTGTTTAATTTGAGAAAGGGCCAGGGAGGGCTAAGCCATTTCACAATTTTCAGCTGTTGTCTGCAGTGGGATTGGATTTTAATACCCAAATCTTCCAAAGTTTTCCTATTTTTAGTCTTTGGCTCCTTAAGTGCAGCAATCGAACAAACCATCTTCACTTGGGATGTGATATGATGAATGATGTTGGATTTTGAGAAAGATTTATCATCATGTCTGACCAAGTTTCTAGCTTTCCAAATTTCCCACATTCCAAGCCCAACAGATGCAAGGTTGAATAGAGCAAAGGCTGAACCTGACTGAGTATGGCTGAAGGAATTCAGAATGAGTTCCCTAGCAGTCCGGCCTTCAAGATGTAGACCGGTTGCTTTTATAGCAGTTCAAACGTAACCTGCCAAATCACTGTTGAGGAAGAGATGGTTTAGATCTTCCACATGGGGCACCGAGCAGCAAGAACATTTGGAACAGCAAACAACACCAACTCTTTGAATGTTATCATCAGTCGGTATGCAATTGTTCAGAATCTTCCATAAGTGGACAAAAATTTTAATTGGAATCCAATTTGACCACAGTCGGGTCCAAGGGATATCAGTCTGGATTTGATCATGAGCCAAAGCTTTATAGGTCGAGGCTACTGAACACAATCCAGATGAAGAGAGAATCCAAACTCCCAAATCCTTTTCCTGATTTAATTGCACAGTTCTGATAGCTTGCTGGATACTGTTGGGAATCAAATCTTCTATCAGTGCTGATTCTTCAGATGAAGGGTGCAGAATAACATCTCTAACTGATGCTTTAGGATTAGGGATGAGGTCATCAGAAATATAATTGTTTAAACAATTTTATGAAAGATTATCTTGACACGAGGAATGAAACTTTTAAACACTCAGTGGTCCATAATTTTTGATTATTTACATTGCTACGAGACTAGCGATGAGTAAGTTGAGGGGTTTGATAGTTTACATATTCTTAGATTAATTGTGGATATTTAATGAAAATATCTCCATTAAAATCATCATTTTATGTATAATCTCTATGAAAATTAAGAATCATAAATATTCAAATTTTCTTACAACATTTGATGTGCATATTTAATCGAGCATTATTGTAGATATTCAGGTGCATAAATTAATTTTCTATTTTATTTGAGCACCTAAAATGAGATAATCATATTATTTGTAATTTTTCTTATTGTAAGCGGTATTTTAGAGAACGGATGTTGCAAGGAAACCATAACCAAGCTCTGGTCACCTTAGCCTCCATGCCTCTCTAACCACCATGCTCAAATGGGGAAAGGTTAAAGGTTTCTAAATTAAATAAAAGGAAGAAATACAAGAGGAAGGGGTGCTAATTTCGAGAAAGGAGGAGGGCTGCCATGATGAAAAAAAGGAAATAACAAATGCAAAAGAAGGAAATTCACATTTTTGGCTTCTCTCTCCCCCCCCCCTCCCCACACTCTATCCCTTTTTCTCTTGCATGCTCTCTCCCTTTCTTAATTATTTCACCTTTTGTTTCTCCCATCATAATAGTGGCCTCTTCCTATTATTTCTTATTTTCTTCTTCTCGTTTCTTCTTCTTGTCTTATTTCTCTTTGTTTTTTTAATTCTTGTCTTTCCTTCCCATCGTAACATTTTTTTTGGCTTTCTTCTTCTTTCTTCTTCTCTCTCTCTCTCCATACATCACGTTCCACACCTTTTCTTCATTCTTCTTCTTTTATTTATTTTGTCTTCTTCCCTTGTCCCTTTTATTTCTTGATTTTTTCTTTTTGTTGTATTCTCTTATTTTGTTTTTTATTCATTAGTTTTTAGTTGCAAGAGGAGGAGTTCATCTTACTAGGAGATGGAGGTGATTTTCTCGAGGAGTTCGAGACTAAAGAAAAGAGAGAAGGCCATGGCAATGAGGAGTTTCAAGTAGAGTTCTACTCATCTTCCTGAGGTTGTTGTGCTACATTATTAGTATTCTAGTTTTATTTTTCCTTTCCCTCTTTATTATAATGAACAATTTGTAGTTGAATTATTTTCTATTCGCACTCATCATCAATTATTTTCATTTGAGTTATTTTATATTCACACTTATGGTTGAGTTATTTTCTATTTGTGCTTGACTTTCTATACTAAAATCAAAGTTTTCAAACCAAGGTTTTGTAGCCTCTATGTGGAATTTCCCTGAACTCATCGCTATTCTATCTTTCTTCATTCTTGTTACCATTCAGAATTAAAACTGGCAGTCACCGTACCTAACGACACACTCGAGATCCTACCAACAACTAAGTGTTAGCTTGGAAAGACCTAGAGACTTAGTCTTGAGCCATTAGGAGGCCTGAGGTAACTTGGCCCCAACCCTCAGAAGGTCTAGAGTAGTAGCTTGGGCCCGAGCCATTAGGAGGCCTCGTGAGATAACTTAGCCCCAACCCTCAGGAGGCCTAGAGCCATAGCTCAGCAACGAGCCATTAGGATGTCCTAAGTGATAACTCAGCCTCAACCCTTAGGAGGCCAAGAGCCATAGCTTGGTCCCAAGGCCAAGTCCGAACACCGAGCATCAGCTCCACTTGCACGATTCGATTGAGAGATGTTTGGAAGGACCTCCACAACCGTCACTTCTGCAGAAGACCAAGCACTGACCCTGGCCATGCATGTAGTGTCCTTAGGTATCGGATCACATTTCCATGGGTATCGGATCAATTTTTTGAGCATGCTTAGAATTTTTAATTTTGGGTCACGGATCCCATTTGGGAACATCGAATTGTTTTGGGATTTTCGAATGCATATTGGCGAAAATAAATATTTTAAATGGCATTTGGGATGTTTTCCTAATTTTTAGACTTTTCTAAACCAAAATAACCCCAAACCCTTAAAAACCACTACAGCCCCTCCCTCTTCCCCATTTCCTCCATCCTCCTTCCTCCTACTATTTCCCCCTTTCTCTCCTCCCATCCTCTGGCTGTAGATGGTGGGTTGTGAGGGGCAAAAGGTAGGTCTTGCGTGCGAGACGGGTGTGGGTTCGTGTGCAATGGATGATCGTGGGATTTGGATTATGGTGTGGATCGGTGTTATTTGACGCGTAAGATTGTCATTTGAGATAGGGGGCTAGATTTTGACCTTTCCCCTTGTGATTTCCCCTTCGTTCTGTGTCGATTCGAGCTAGAGAGAGGATTTATATTATAATTGGGAAAAATAGCATGTCAGGGTTCTGCGACGAGTTTTGATCGATCCGTGTGATGATTTTTAGTGTAGATGACTTTTTTTGATAGTGTGATTGGAGGGGACAAGTTCCCTAGTGTATCCCCCTCATATGAGGCGAGTGGGGAGGGGGTTTGGACCCCTAGAATGTGATTCTAGATGGGGTAATCTCCATAGACGGTAGGTAGGTTCCTGGCCGTTAGAGATTAGGGGTGGTCAGGTCAATGGCTGCCCTGCATGTCTAGGCAGCTAGGTCCCTGGCAGCCTTGCACTATTGGGTGGCTAGGTGGGTGGCCGCCAAGTGGGGTGTTGTTGCTGGGGGGCCAGCCCTCTGGCTGCCCAGGTCTGCTGGTCAGCCAGCTCTCTGGCGGCCTAGGCTTGGTAGGCAGCCAGAGGGGTGGCCACCTAGGGTTATGCCTTGCTAGGCGGCCAACCTTCTGGTTGCCCAGGTTTGGTGGGCAGCTGTTTCTGATGTTTTTTGTTTCCCATGTATATTATTTATTTTTTGGGGAAAGGGTTTTTGGGGGTTGATTGCTTTCCTGGAGTCCTCTCTCTCTAAGTCTTCCTTTCGCTCGGGGAGCCTTGACTAAGGAGAGAAGGGAAAGAGAGAAGGACCCACGTGTGAAAATGTATCAGGCGATATGCGGCATAGGGTACTGGACGAGATCCCCACCGACCGTAAGTAATTGGTGTTCATTTACATCGGAACGAATCCAAACAACTTATTTCTTTCGTTAGCAAAAGGAGATGATACACTGTAATGACCGTGACAGAGGAGAAGCCATGTGCACGTTGCTCATATAACATCGACATCATGAAACTAGGAATAACAATGTATAATCATCCACATTTCATTGATAATAAGCGGTGAAAGGCATTTTACAGAGATACATGAGCTCTTCCTTATATTATATGCAAGCCATGGGACAAGTCCGTCAAGAATGACAGTCCTCGGGTCATTGCTCTGGAAAGGAACTTGACTGTGTGCTATCGTAACATCCCCGGCGGGACGATAGACTGGGAAATGCTGGCTCTGGGCACAGCACAACTGGTCTTCAATTGACCGCGTAAGTCTCTGGGTCGGGCGTTAGAACACCGACTTGCTGACATGAGCACGCTCGGGGACGACATGTTTGAACTACACGTCTCCCGAGTAGGAGTACATCTCGGGGGTGCCACCCCCTCCCTACAGCACATCTGGGGTTGAATGGGTTTGTAGGAAATCCCAAGGTGTGCCCTCACGTAGGAATGATTGCAAGCTTAGAAGTGCCGTGTGTTGGATCATCAGATAAGCCACTGTAGTAGGGGCATGGCATTGTACCATTGCCAAGGCTTGCAGATAGAAGATGGCACAACCGTACCTGTAGGAGGAATGGCTAGGATATAATTGATCCGAAGCAAAATTGGAGTCTGGGAGTTGAAAGACATCCGGATCATAACTGACCTAGAGCAAAACCAGGTTTAGGTCAGTAATGTGATATGGCTAGGATGAAGTAAACATCGAGAGGAATTATGGCACAAGCCATAATTAAGCGTATGGTTTCAATGAGAAGGCTGATTTTAACTGAGATGGCCATCCAATTAGATCAGTCCATCTATAGGAAAGGTGTGTAGTTAGATGAGCTGGAATGGGTAATATGTGGAGACAACTGTATAAACTGGGACAGTTGAATAAACTGAGACTGGGTGGACTGGGACAGTCGGATAATTGTATAAACTGGAGCAGCTGGTTGATTGTACGAGCTAGAGGCTTAGGGGTGAAAACAACTGTATCAACTGGGGCAGTTGTATAAATTGGATGGGCTGGATGAGCCAGACAGATAAACTGGAAAGTAGTTATCTGGGGGGCTGGGTCAACTAAGACAACTATAACTGTATCAAGTAGGACAGTTTGTGTGAGTGAGGTTTGGGAGACTGGAGTTACTGGGAGACAGTGAGCTTACTGGGAGACTGGAGTTACTAGGGATAGTGAGTTAGCTGGAGACCGGAGTTGTTGGAGACTGGAGTTGCTGGGGACAGTAAGTTAGCTGAAGACTAGAGTTGCTGGAGACAGTGAGTTAGCTGGAGACTGGATTCACTGGGGGCAATGAGTTAGCTAGAGACTGTTAACTCACTAGGAGATTTGAGTTGTTGGATAGCTGCATAGACTAAAATGGCCTGATTCGATTAAGAGTGCAAACTAGGCTGGAAGCTAGACCCTGTGAACTGGGCCGAAGAAAAAATTTACTTTTCTTATCAACTGGATGGCAGCGCCCGGGGTAGTCTCTTTGTAAAAATATAATCTTTCAAAAAATGACGTTAATATTGGCAGCGGCAGTAGCATTACCCCAAAGATCGTATATAGAATAATCAGAAAATCAGAAATGCTTCAGCTCTAGGTTGCTCTGTGCTCTTCAGCGTTCTTCTTCTTTGTATCTTGCATGTGTTGGCCTTTCCCCCACCCGTGTATTTATAGGCGTTAGGTAAGGGTGTTGGGTGCACTAGAGGGACCACTTGCACCAACTGGAAGCGCTGGGCAACGCACTTGGTCCAACTTGCCTTCACCACCACACCAGTTCGTCGGGGTAGGGGCGCTGAGCGCCCTCAGTTACCACAACTGCAGCATGGAGTAGAATCACTCGATTTGGGATTTCCTCAGAGTGAGTGGTGCTGAAATGGGCCTTGGCTCAGGGTGGCTGGAGGGGCACTCGAATTGGCGGTTGGTCAGGGAGATAGGGCGTTGTAGTTGGGATTTTTTCAGGGTGGCAAGGACGTTCAATTGGCCATTCTGTCAGGGTGAGGGGCGCTAGAATTGGGATTTTGTCCGGGTGGCAGGGGCGCTCGATTGGACAAGCTGTCAGGGTGAGGGGTGCTCGATTGGCCATTCTGTTAGGGTGAGTGGCGCTGGAATTGGGTTTTTGTTCGAGTGAGGGGCGCTGGATTGGGGTTTTTGTCCAGGCACTCCTTTGAGGTTTTTTTCCAGGTGGGGGACCACCTGGGGGCGGGGAGCGCCCCCACTTGCTCCAGGTAGGGCTTTCGCCCCCTATAAGAGGGTCCCCCTCCTCTTCTCTCTTCTCACTATTCACATCTTGGCCTCTTCTGGATTTTCTATGATATTCATCTTTAAACTGAACTGTGGGATGTGATATTGACCCATGACCATTTTTTATGTCAATTTTTCATGTAAGTATTTAAAAATACTTATAAATTTCATATTGTCAACAAATGCCCCCCACGGGACATCGGCCGGAAGGCAGTGATGGCGGATGGCCCGTGTCCTTTTACTCACCCCACTAATTTTTTTTTTGTCATTGTGGTAGTGTTCTAGCACCATGTCTCGTTCTGGGAGTGATCGTCGAGTAGCAGAGACATCACAGTAAGAGGCCCGGAGAGCCCCCACTATACATCGTATGGGACAATTTATGCCTCCCTTTTCTCCCACAACAATCACATTAGAAGTCTTCAGTGCCATGGATCATGGGTACTGTAACGACCCAGAACCCGGATACTGGGTAAACCCGATACCACTTGGATGCTGAGAGGTCTCCCACGAGCGGGAAAGCTCGGAAGGGAAAGAAAGGTGTGTGGAGGTACATTGAAATTTCAAATAAAGTAGGAAATAACTATATAATTATGATCAGGATTGTTTAATTAACAGAAATAAAATTATATTTTCAATTAAATAAATTAACTACTGCAGCTAATAGAGCTACAACATAGTCCAGTCCAACAAAAGTACAGTCTACAGGAAAGGAAACGTACTCTGAAGTCGGGAGTAGTCCGACACTGGCAAAGCTGACACTAAGAACCACCGCACTGCACCCCGAACTACGAGGAAGAACCGCTACACTTGAAAAGTCAGGGGTGAGCCTCATTCTAATGCTGCTTTACCTGACTATTATCTAACTTTTGTTTATGCCAAATGCAATGCTGTGGAGAGGCAAAATCTGTGGGCTTCCTTAGTGGATACTCATTCACTGTTTAATGGACCTTGGATGGTAGCAGGTGATTTTAACTGCATCACTAATGTGGATGAAAAGCTTGGTGGAAATTCACCAAATCTTACTGCTATGATGGACTTTAATAATTGTATATCAGGCTGTGCCTTAATTGATGGTGGATTCAATGGTTCTAAATATACCTGGCATAACAACCAATCTGGTGGCAGAGGAATTTGGGCCCGGCTGGATAGGGTGCTTCTGAATGCAGCCTGGCTTAATCTTCAACCTATTTCTATTGATCATCTGTCCAGGGAAGCATCTGATCATGCTCCTCTTCTTGTTAAACTGATCTCTCAAGATCGAAGATTTAGTAGATTTTGCTTTCAAAAAATGTGGATTTTGCATGAGAAATTTTTTGAAGATGTCCAGACTTGCTGGCATTCCAGCCCTGTAGCTTCATCTCCAATGCATTGCTTATATCTCAAGCTCAAGTCTATGAAAAGGATGCTTCGGATTTGGAATAAGGAAATTTTTGGTAATGTTCACATTAATCTGTCTGCTGCTGAGGATGCAGTCTTACAAGCTGAACACCTCTATGACACTCAACCAACTGATGCAAGCTTGGCTGCTTTAGAAGATGCAAAGAGTAACCAGTCCGAAAGGCTTCTACAACAAGAGTATTTTTGGAGACAAAAATCTGGGATAAGGTGGCTCCTAGAGGGGGATGGAAATACCAAATTCTTTCATATGTCTACTCTTGCTAATAGACGAAAACACAAAATTACCCAATTGAAAACCCCTGCTGGTATCCTTTCCTCAGACCATGAGGTTATGAAAAGAATTGCTATCTCACATTTTCAGAATGCTTTCACCACTCAGGACCACCAGATTGACAATGGTTTCTTGGGCTGTATTCCTCAACTAGTTAATCAGGATGAAAATGACAGGCTTTGTGCTGTTCCTACAGACATAGAAATCCATGATGCAGTCTTCAGTTTGTCATCTGATAGTGCTCCTGGGCCTGATGGTTTTTCCGGAGTGTTTTTTCAAAAAGTTTGGAATCTCATAGCCCCCATTGTAATCAGTGCGGTGCAAGAGGCTTTTTCCTCCAGAAATCCCCTGCCTAGATGTGTTACTTCTACTCTCATTGCTCTCATTCCTAAAAAATCCAATGCTGTGGATATTACTGATTATAGGCTGATAAGCTTATGCAATTTTTTCTACAAGATTATATCTTCTATCATTAACAGAAGGCTGGCCATCATTCTTCCCAAAATCATCTCACCTGAGCAGTCTGCTTTTGTCAAGGGAAGACAGATTATTGAAAACATTGCCCTTGCTCAAGAGCTCTCAAATGATTTGGGCAGGAAAACCAGAGGTTCCAATGTTATGTTTAAGCTTGATATGGCTAAAGCTTATGACAGATTAGAATGTGACTTTCTCTACTCATTTTTGATCAGATTTGGATTTAGTTACAATTTCATTTATCTTATTGATAGACTGCTTAACAATTGCTGGTTTTCTGTTTTATTGAATGGAGACACTGCTGGTTATTTCAAATCTTCAAGAGGTATCCGTCAAGGTGACCCCTTAGCACCCTCTCTATTCGTTATAGCAGAAGAAGCTTTGAGTAGATCGCTTAGAGTAGCCTTCAGCAATGGTCAGATTGAATGTTTTTCTGGTTTCCAGAGATGTCCCTCTATTTCTCATCTGTTGTTTGCAGATGATACATTGATATTCAGTAAAGCCACAACTGCTTCTATTAGAAATTTGCTTAACCTTTTCCACACATATGAACATTCCTCAGGGCAATTGATTAATGTCAGCAATAGTGGATTTCTTATTCACCCAAAGAAGCCACCCTCTGTTGCTCAGCGGATTCAGAACCTAACTGGATTTTCCAGATTTTCCTTTCCTCATAAATATCTTGGAATACCTCTGGTGATTGGAAGAACAAAGAAGATTTATTTTGCAGGTGTTATTAACTCTATCCAAAAGAGGATAGCCGGGTAGAAGGCTAATCTGTTGTCCCAAGGTGCTAGACTGGTTCTAGTTAGACATGTTCTTACCTCTTTGCCTATTTATTCCCTGTCTTCTACTCCCTTGCATATTGGTGTTCATAATCAGCTTGAGCGGGCTATTGCTAATTTCTTTTGGGGGTCTTCTCCCCTTGGAAAAAGAAGACATTGGAAATCTTGGAAGACTCTATGTAGGCCACAATCAAAAGGAGGTCTTGGCATCTTGTCTCTTAGAATTATGGAGAATGCTCTTCGAGTTAAAATGCTGTGGAATGCCATTCATTCTGATTCTCTTTGGGCTTCCTACTTTAGAGCCAAATACTTGCACCAAGGCCACATCCGAAATGCAAATTTTAGAAATATGAAGGGTTTTGCAAGAAGAAGCTGGTTGAAGGCTAAGGATTATATTCTTCAGTTCAAGAAAGTCATCATTGGGAATGGTTCAAACACTAACTTCTGGTATGATAATTGGCTGGGCCAACAATGCTTAAAAACTTTTGCTTCTAAAGATTCTATTCCTAATCCAGAAGCCACAGTTAGAGATATCATTCTGCACCCCACTGTTGAGGAGTCTGCTCTGATGAATGCTTCGTTCCCCTCTGAAATCCAGCAAGCTATCAGGTCAGTTACATTGAATCAGGAATTGGATTTGGGTATATGGAGTCTTTCTCCTTCTGGACAGTGCTCTGTTTCTTCATCATACAACTCTATGGCTAATAGCCATTTACTGTCTAGTATCCCTTGGAGTCGGCTGTGGTCTAAATGGCTTCCTACTAAAATATCAGTCCACTTATGGAAGATTATACATAACAGTATTCTGACTGATGATAATATCCAAAGAGTGGGTATTGTTCTATGTTCCAAATGTTCTTGCTGCAGGACACCTCAAGTGGAAGACCTCAATCACCTATTTCTGAAAAGTGAAATTGCTGTCTCTATCTGGACTGCTCTCACAGCTGCATGCCTGCATCTTGAAGGTAGAACTGCCAGGGAATACATTTTGAATTCCATCTGTCATGTTCAGCCAGGCTCGGCCTATGCACTTTTTACTCTTGCTTCCATTGGATATGGAATGTGGGAAATATGGAAAGCCAGGAACACTATCAAGTATGATCAGAAACATTTCTACAGAACCAGTTTCATTCATTTTACTATGTCCCAAATTAAGGTGGTTTGCTCGGCTGCTGCTCTAAAGGAAACAAAGACCAGCAACCAGAAATGCTTGGATCAACTGGGAATCAAAACCAAAGCTACCAGCAAACAGCAAATGAGGATTGTCAGATGGGTCTGTCCTCCTTGGCCCTCTATAAAACTGAATACCGATGGGGCTAATAAGAATTCTGGAGATACCGAGGGAGGAGGTATAATCAGGGATTCTAGAGGCAAGACTATACTTGCCTTCTCTCATTACTATGGTCAATCGGATAGCCTCATAGCTGAAGCCAGAGCACTTCTTGATGGTATCAAATATTTAAAGACAGTGGCTTCTATTCCAGCTCTTATTGAATGTGACTCTCTTATCCTTGTCAGGATTATCAAAAAGGAAGCCAAATGTCCTTGGACCATCCTCAGCTATGTCAGAGAAATATGGAGTGTCATTTCTCAGCATGACTCTATATCTCATATTTTCAGAGAAGCCAACACTGCTGCAGACCTTCTTGCTTCTCTCGCTTGCACTACCAAATGTAATTCCTTTTATTCTTATAGTGAGCTCCCTTGCATTATAAAAGGTGCTGCTCGGCTGGACTCACTAGGCTTGCCTAGTATCAGATTGATGTAATTCTTTATTCATCATTATTGGAATAAATTTGCCTCCTAGTGGTCGGATGGTGGAGTGGCTTTCTCCTTACCTCTGGTAAGGGGTGCACTCTCCCATTGACCCCTAGGTTAGGTTCTTCTATTAAAAAAAAAAGGGGGTGAGCCTCATCTCATTCACTCAGTAGGGGTCCCACGGATCCCTACCACGAAACAACAGCGGTAACAACAGTGCTAACAACAACAACAACAACAGTAACGGGAGTAACAGCAACAAAAAAAGTAACAGCTGTAACGACAATAGTCGAAGAAACCACGGCTAAGCCGCAAACTACTCCTATCGACAAGAAACACAAATTCCTGTACTCGCGGTCGGGAACTGTTGAACTGACACAACGAAACTCTGGCTACCCAGCCAGGAAACACGCCGACACCTCTGTCGTGCAGGCTCGTCCTCAGAGACAAAAGTCCAACTCAAGACCACACGGTCCAAAAACACCAACACATACACGACCTCCCCGTCGTGTACTCTACACTGACTACAGGTAAAACTACCATGTCAGAAGGACACAAACCACCCGAAGTACCACGTCAACATAGACGAGAACTCGACCTCGATTCAAGAGACAAAACCGTATGTCGAGAGACTCACACTCCACGAAAACCACACGACCTGCGAATCATATGTCATGTGACAGAAGTACCCTCTCACTAGAAGCAATGCTAGATGCGTCCATTGACATCTTATACTACGCCTCGGGTGTCTCCCACTCACCTCGAACGCAGTAATTGAGACACCGTAAGAGTAACCAAGAAAATAAGGACTAGTCAGGGTCACGCTTGTCAGCGCAGGTCCAACGTCTCTAACCACGTGTGCACATACATGCTCAATGCCTTAATCCAGGTCCCTAGCTGGTTTTCCCACCCAGTCAGACTCTAACTGGAAGGCAAGGGGGCTCTCGGCAACTAGCCTAAAAATCGTCTCTATTGGGACTGCCCCGCCACCACTCCCAATTGGGCCGACACGAAGTGTCGTCAGGTTACGACTAGTGGAGGCTCACTTGACACAGAGACTCAAACACTGAAGTACGGACAGGCTACGCACCTGTCATATGTACACTAAACACATGGCAGCACAAAGCCACCAGACTCAAGACAATCAACTAGACCTGCTAACACAACGATCCTTGAGTCACACGACTTAGGTCAAGACCGTCGTACAAAGAGGTAACATGTCGCCAATCAGCCTAGTCCTTGGGTCAAAAATCACGATAAAAGATCGTGGAAGCGGCACACAATAGCCGGATCCACGTCACCAATCGAAAGTCCTTGGCCCCTTGGCCGCTCATCGGACTCATGATTCTGCATAACGGGAAAGCATGGAACATGAGGGGTCACTCGAGCCCTCGAGCCACACTGGCACGTAAACCAAGGTAACATGTATTATGCCCCGGAGTATTTTGACGAAGACAAATTGTTCAATCTAGTAATTTGCATTGCATATCCTTTGATGAATGTGAGTCAAAATGATTGGTCACATGAATGGCCATCCTTGAACTGAAATTGAATTGCTTAAATATTTAATCAAATTGGTTCTATTTTTAATGGTTTGTGGGAGTTCGGCTTGTCTTTGACTGCATGTTAAATTCATGTGTGATTTGATTGAATTGAATTTAGACTCCATGCTTTGAACTGAATGAATATTTGATATGAAATGCTGAAACTCAAATCTGGTGTTAATGACTTGACTAGCAGAGATCTGACTGTGTTTGTTTTGAGTAACTCATGAGAGGTCAGATGGGAAGGTGGCCAAGGTTTGATTTGAAGCTTGGGAATGGCTCTTACATGTTAAACAAGCCATATGACAAAGGTTTAACATGAAGGTTCAACAGGTAATTTTTGTTCTGCATTTCCTTAAGATTGATTTGAGTGAATTGGTTGTGGAAAGTGCAGGATTGATTTACAAATTGCTTTCAATCTGTTGGATCCATGGTAAGAATTCATGGTTGAATGCATTTCAATATGGCTAGATTGGTCTTGATGCATTCTTAATGTTTTTAAGGTTTAATTGGCTGCATTAGGCATTTTTCAGTCTCTGCTCTGCAAGTGTCGACTCTCAGAGTCGACACTTGTTGGGCAGCCTGCTGCCTTGATGCAGCAGGCAACAAGTGTCGACTCTGAGAGTCGACACTTACTGGTGGGTGCTTGCTATTTAATGCAAATAGGTGCTATGGCAAAAAGTGTCGACTCTGAGAGTCGACACTTACAGGTGGGTGCTTGTTGTTTAACGCAAATAGGTGCTATGGTAAAAAGTGTCGACTCTGAGAGTCGACACTTTCAACCTAGCTCTTGTTTTTTCAAACGGGATAGCACACACTAGAAGAAGTGTCGACTCCAAGAGTCGACACTTGTCCAAGTGCGTCCAGATTGTGTTTGCCGGTTTGGTTTCGAAACCCCCATTTTGTGATCCAATTAGCTTGGGTTTTTACCCCCTTACCCTTAGGGTTTCTCTACTTGATTACGTGTTGTTTTGAAGGGATTTTCTTATGGGCTATTATGTCTTTTTGCATCTCCTTTCCTTGGGTATTTATATCCTGCGAACTTCATCGACGGAGGTATCCTTTTGAGCTAATAGTTTTTATCTTTCTAGCAGGAGGAGGCGAGGGCGTCGCACACCTGCTGGAGGAGGAAGGAGAAGCCACAGAGGTCGCCATCTACGAGCCTGAGCTCCGATCTGGAGGCTGCTACTGCTGCTCACCATGGTCTGCGATTTTGGGCATTTCATTCTACAAGGTCGGCTGCTTCCACTCTGTGATTCATCATTTCCAGTGCACCATTCCATCCTATGTGCGGGTTTACTTGAAGATTTGAGGGTGATCTCTTGTTCTCTTGCTTATACACTTCTATTTGAGCATAGTTTATCAAATCTAGACTGGGCTTTGTAATTTCCTATATTTTTCTTTCATATATGATTTCGGAGCATCGCCTCAGTGTGCATGGTTTCTCGTCGCCGTGCGACAACACACGTGTGTGTGTGGGGCTGTTGTGCCCATGTGTGATTGTTGTGATCGTTTTGCTACGTTGTGCAGTGTGGTTAGTGGAATCCTCTCGTGTTGAGAGGGGTGGATGTAGGACTGCACTGGGTGCGTCCGAACCACCTAAAAATTCTGGTGTTGTGGTTTGCTTCTTGCTTGTCTGTCTTGTTCGATTGTTCATTCTCGATTTTGTGTGGGATGCAGTGAGTAGAGAGTAGACATATAATCCATGCCCATTTCTCATTCTATCAGAGTGGTTCTCATACTGTTGTTGGTGAGTTGAGAGTCTGTGCTTAATATTCATATAATTAAATCTCATTGTTCAGCAGTTAGGTTGATTTTCATTCTCATCTAAACATCTCTGTGCATAGTTTCTTAAAAAGGGGGCGCAATAAATTCACCCCCCTCTTGCTTGCATTCCTAATCGGGCCAACATATGGGCTAATGGAAGGCACCGTTCAAATTTATGCGCATCCTGCTTTTGTACTATTTGATACTGGTGCCTCTCACTCTTTTATATCTGCTACCTTTGCAAAAACTTTCCTAATTTCACCTGTTCCTCTACCTTCTGACCTAGCTATCACTATACCTTTAGGTCCTAGAACAAAACTTACAACCCACTACCCCGATAGTGAGGTAATTGTAGAGGTCATAACCTGCCTGCAAACCTCGTATGCCTTGACATGGAAGGCTACAATGTCATTCTAGGTGTAGATTGACTTGTTGATCATGACGCCTATATAAATTATCGCAATAGGAGAATTTCTTTTCAAAAATCAGGTCTCCCGCGATTTTCCTTCATTGGTATCAAGTATAGGAAGCACCCTACCATCATTTCTTCTCTTCACGCTTGCAAACTCATTTCGTAAGGATGTGAAGCTTTTCTTGCTTCCATGATTGTCACCGAGTCCAAGGAAATCCTCATAGACGAAATTTCAAATGTCAAAGAGTTCCCCGATGTATTTCCATCCGATTTACCCGGTTTACCACCCGAAAGGGAAGTAAACTTCTCCATTGAACTCATTCCTGGAGCAGCACCTGTTTCAATAGCTCCCTACAGAATGTCCCCTATAGAACTCAAAGAACTGAAGAGGCAACTTCAGGAGTTGCTAGACAAGGGTTTCATTCGACCCACCACATCCCCTTGGGGTGCATCGGTCTTATTCGTCAGAAAGAAGGATGGATCCCTCAGGCTATGTATCGATTACCGGCGACGTAATCAACTCACCATCAAGAACAAATATCCGTTATCGTGTATCGACGAGTTGTTTGATCAAATTTTTTGAGCAGAATATTTCTCAAAGATCGACCTCAGGTCAGGCTAGCATCAATTGAAGATCACAGATAAAGACATGTACAAGACTGCTTTCTGGAGCAGATATGGGCATTATGAGTTCGTGATTATGCCGTTCGGGTTAACCAACGCCCCTGCAGCATTTATGCAACTCATGAATAATGTTTTCAGGTCATATCTCGATCGATTTATGGGCGTATTCATTGGCGACATCCTTATCTATTCCAAGACAAAGGAAGATCATGAAGAACACTTAAGAATTGCTTTGCAAACCTTGAGAGAACACCAACTATATGTGAAGCATAGCAAGTGCGAGTTTTGGCTAAAGGAGGTCTCTTTCCTCGGCCATATTATTTTAAAAGAAGGTATCGCTGTTGATCCTTCAAAAGTAGAAGCTATCAAGAATTGGAGCCAACCAACAACCATGTCCGAAGTCAGGAGTTTTATTGGTTTGGCTGTCTATTATAGGTGGTTCATTAAGGATTTCTCCAAAATCACCATTCCTTTGACTAGGCTCACAAGGAAGAAAAATCCCTTTATATGGTCGAAGGATTGCGAAGAGAGTTTCCTAACTCTTAAAGAACATCCCCTAACTCTTAAAGAACATCTCACCACTATTCCTGTCTTGGCACTACCCGTTGAATGTAGCAACCCTGGAAAAAATAAAGATTTTTAAAATAAATCAAATTAGAATAAATAAATTCTTAATTAGTCAAAATAGGCTAAAAGATTTAAGTAAGTAAAAGAAAAATCAAGAGGAACAAATAAATAGAACCAAAAATGTGAATAACGCCTTGATTCAAGGCGCTAATTAAAAATTAAACGCCTCTGGCTAAGGCGTGAATTGAAAAAGGGACGCCCACTGGACAAGGCGTCAATTCTCAAACGGCCAAAATAATAAAAAAAGGAAGTAAATGTAACGCCCTCCACTTGGGCGCGTTTTTCACAAGAAACGACATAGGCAAAGGCGTCAATTTAAATTCAACGCCCTCACTTAAGACGTCAATTCAGTTCGAGTTTCGTTCGACCCAGGAGACTATCCAGAGCAAGTTCTGGATAACTACGAGGGAGATTGATTATAGAAAGAACTCTAATGGGGAAATATTACTCCCAATACAATACTAACCCCCTTAGGATTCTAAAAACCCTATAAATAATCCTTGTCCATCAAACCCTAAAATCTATTTGGTCGAAGCTCTGCTGCTGCGTACGTGAATAACAGGTGATGTTCTTCTTCCCTTGCCTTCAGGTTACGTATGTGAAGATTATTAATATCTTCTCCTCTTCCTCTACAGGTTGCCTGTGGTGTGAAGACGCCTGAAAACTATTCCTCGACCATATTCTTCTTCCTGCAAGTGGTACGTGAAGACCGTGTCTTCCTTCCTCCTTACTGAACTGAAGACAAGACTGCTACTTGTTCTTCCCATCCTACAAAACAACATACTCTGTTCATAACAGAGTACCGTTTCTTCATCAAAGTTCACCAGTCAATCCATAACATCAGGTAGGTTTTCTCAAGATCGTAGCCCAAACTAGCTTAAGATCTTAATAATATCATCGGTCGTGCATGCATATAGTTTTATTGTGGTTTCAGATGTTTTCTATGTAATTTCAAAAAGAAACGCCCTTGACAAGGGCGCTAATTTAAAGAAGCGACCCACACTAGGACGCTAATTCTTGTTTTGACGCCCTACCTAGGAGTTGTCAATTTCATATAAATCAATAATTACCCATGTTTAAAATTCTATATCTATGAAACCATTAACCTAATCTAATGCATGTTCATCCTGATTGAATCCTGCTATTTTTCTGGTCCTGACCATGTACCTGTTTTCCTGAAATCTGAAATTTGGAAAATTGTTGCATTAACGACCTGCACAAGGTCGTCTCTTATTGAACTGACGCCCCCGACCAGGGCGCTAATTGACAAGTAACGCCCCTGTCCAGGGCGTGTTTTTGTTAAAATTCCAGAATATTGATTTTTCTGCAGAATAGAAATATTGAAGGGACGACTAATGCATAAGTCGTCAAATTGTGAATAAACGCCCCTGAGTAAGGCGTTAATTGGATAATTAATGACTTAGCTTAAGTCGCTATTTTCTGTATTACTGTTTTACACTGATTACTGTCACCGAAGGGTTTTATATATATATATATATATATATATATATCGGCACTATATTCCAGTCCGTGAATATAGTCCCATGTTTCATGATATTTTTATCGCACTACCCTCAATTCTCATTGACATACAAGCTCTCCATTGGACATTCCGTTCCTTTGGACTAGCAAGTTAGTCATAGAGACCTCCGTAAGACTCCTCGAGCCATGGATTCCCTCAAGGCCGACTGAGCTAGTTGTACCATAAAAACTCATTACATTATTTGATTGCCATGTCACTTTAAAGAAACATGGTATACCGGCCCTCATGTTATGCAAAGTGTGTATCATGAGAATTCTCTTAATGGGATGAGGTTATCATGTCATTTGATGCTGTTCTTGTAAACCCCAATTCTATATTCAACATGATGTTCTTGTGGACCTCAATTCTATATTAAGAATGAGGACGTCTTGCCATTGATGTGCTGTTCATGTGGACCTCAATTCTATATAAAGAGTGTCCATACTTGCTTGTCATGGTACCCAAGTTAGGGAACCAATTCCACCTAGTTTTATCGATAATCGTGATGTACCGTTATTATCGCCTATCTATGTCAAGTGTCATATTTTGGACTCTATTCTATCAAAGTCTATCCTACGTGTCTACAAGCTTTATCCTTGAAATTCCATATTGGCTATATACAAAAGTGGATGTTAAAAATACATGATTAATACCTGCACGTATAGGGCCCGATCTGGTCCTGGGAGGAGCACCCGAAAGTACTTGTGCCCATGGGAGTTGATTGATCACGGTATTGGCATTATACCGAAGTGCATGACTAGCTTGATTGAACATTCCACAAATATTGTACTTGACTTGATATTACATGACTTGCGTGGCCCGAAAAGGGTAATTGTATACTTGCTTGACTTGAAACAAAATAGCCAAATTCTAACATGACATGATGAGTTTACTTGCTTGAATATCTTGATGTCTTTTGATATAAGTTCTTGAAAGTTCATGACTAGTACTTCCTGCTATCTTATTGTTATCCACTCTCTTTATCTTGTCGTTTTACGAGCATGCATAGCTATAGTGCATTCATGGAAAAATGTAATTACTTAAACCCATTGCTAGTTCTTGAGATATAATTTCCTACTGAGCGTTCGCTCACTCAGTGTTTCCCTACTTTTCAGGTAAGTCCGACGATGAGGGAATTCAATCTGATCGGGAAAGTCAAGAGTGAAAGAGTTAGAGCTCCTCATGCGTCAATTAGTCCTGTCTTTTCTCTATTTTTCTTGCGTCAAGCGTTGTATTTTTATTTTATTGAGTCTAGTATTTGCAAGGGTTTGTAATAGACATATTCTTATTAAAGGAATTAATGGATTGGGTTATCTTTATATTTGCGCACTCTGTCTTTGTGTCGAATACACTACTACTCTGATTGACATGATTGATATAAACTCGTCGCGCATCTCCGGGTACCTTCCACGCTCGGGGCGTGACAATTTTTGTGGTATCAGAGCCTGGGGTATTCAATTCCTAGGAAAACCCAAGTCCAAGGATAGGTTCAAACCTTTAACCAGTGAGATTGGGTAGAACCAAGGGTTTAGTTAACATAAAAACTGAACAGCCCTTAACGCGAGTATATACTAACATAGTTATTGTAATTGTAGGATAATGGCTGCCGAACGTGCTCAATGGCGCAACATGCAGCGTACACTCCAAGGCATGACCCAAGTGCTGCAACAAGTAGCACAGGGAGGTGCACAACGAGCCGGAAGTCTCCACCAAGTCTTCAAGAACATGAACCCTCCCAAATTCATCGGTTCTACTGATCCGGATGACGCAGAGCACTGGATCAGGTAGACGGAGCGTATATTCCGTGTTATGCAGTGCATGGATCAAGATAAAGTCTTATTAGCTACTTTCCAACTAGAAAGGGATGCCCGATGCTGGTGGGAGTCAGTCGAAGCTACTATAAATCAAGACCAAATTACTTGGGAAGAATTTGTTGAACATTTCAACAATAAATATTTTTCAGACCGAGTCCAAGAAAAGAAAGCTACCGAATTTGCCGCACTCAAGCAACGGTCATTATCGGTGGCGGAGTACGAGGCACAATTCTCTAGATTGTCTCGGTATGCTAAGCACTTAGTTAGCACCGAGAAGATGAAAGCTAGGAGGTTTCTTAACGGGCTCAGGCCCCAATATATTACCCAGCTGGCGCCAATGGATATTCAGGTCTACTCAGAGATAGTACGCCGAGCTCAATTGTTAGAAGATGCCACGGAGCTATCAGATAGAATCCGTGGGAAGGATAAGAAGGAACAAGTTACAAGTTCGGGTTCCTTTAAACCCAACTTCAAGAAGAGGCCTAGCACTGGAGGTACTTCTTCTCAAGACCAGAAGTTGAAGAAGACCAAGCCCTTCTCCATCACCACTACTACACCTTCGAATATAATATGCAAGCATTGTGACAAGGCTGGTCATAAAGCCGAAGAGTGCTAGAGGAAACTTGGAGCATGTCTCCGTTGCGAGAGCCGTGAGCATCGGATTCCCGATTGTCCATTACTTAATGATCAAACCGGTGACGGAAAGCGCCTGGTAACCAAGAACACTCGTCTTCACGCAATTAAGGAGACCGAAGAAGAAGAAGGCGGACTAGTAGAAGGTACACTGAAAGTTTGTTCCAAGTATGCACATGTCTTATTTGATACGGGTGCATCACATTCTTTTATTTCCAAGAAGTTTGCTAACCCACTACCTATGGAACCGGAATGGATGAAAATAATTTTATCTACTCCTCTCGGAAACGAAATCGATATTACTCACCATTATCAAAACTGTGAAGTCTTGGTAAAAGGAAGAAATCTTCCTATAAATCTCATATGCTTAGATCTAAAGGAGTATGATGTCATACTGGGAGCGGATTGGTTATCCAAATACCAGGCAACAGTCGATTGCCGCAATAGCAAGGTTACTTTCAAGGACTTTCCAGAACTAGTCTATTCTAGCCCTAAGAGTCGGAGCGAGTCACCTCTTATTTCGGCTCTCCGAGCTAGCAAGCTAATAAGGAAAGGATGTGTATCTTTCCTTGCATTTGTCACGATTAAGGAGGCTAAGGAAACTAAGATAGAAGATATCCCAGTTGTGCAAGAATTTCCAGATGTGTTTCCGGAAGATTTGCCTGGATTACCCCCACAAAGAGAAGTGGCCTTCACCATCGACTTAGTCCCTGGTGCTGGACCTGTTTCTAAGGCACCTTATAGAATGTCCCTTGCTGAACTCAAGGAGTTAAAGGAGCAATTAATGGAACTTCTTAAGAAAGGATTCATTAGACCGATTACTTCCCCGTGGGGAGCGCCTGTGCTATTTGTAAAGAAGAAGGATGGATCCATGAGACTATGCATCGACTATCGACAGTTGAATCATCTCACTATCAAGAACAAGTATCCACTGCCGAGAATCGATGAGTTATTTGATCAAATATCTGGATCCAAGTATTTTTCAAAGATTGATCTCAGGTCAGGATATCACCAACTAAGGATCAAGGATGTTGACATTCATAAGACCGCATTCAGAAGCAGGTATGGCCATTATGAATTTGTTGTTATGCCTTTCGGACTAACGAATGCCCCTGCTGCCTTTATGCAGCTAATGAATAGTATATCCAGGTCTTATTTGGATCAATTCGTGGTGGTCTTTATTGATGATATATTGATTTATTCCAAGACCAAGGAAGAGCATGAGGAGCATTTAAGGATTGCATTACAAATATTAAGGATAAACCGATTATATGCGAAGCTCAGCAAATGTGAGTTCTGGCTTGAAGAAGTAACTTTCCTCGGACATGTGATATCAAAGGATGGATTATCTGTAGATCCATCAAAGGTTGAAGCTGTGAAGAATTGGGAAAGACCGACCAATGCTAGCGAGATCCGAAGTTTCTTAGGTCTTGCCGGCTATTACAGGCGATTCATCAAGGATTTCTCTAAGATCGCCGTGCCGCTTACTAGGCTAACTCGCAAGGAGATCCGTTATGAATGGAGTGAGGAATGTGAAAGAAGCTTCCAAAATCTCAAGGATCTTCTAACTACAGCTCCGGTCTTAGCGTTACCAATGGAAGGAGAGAAATTCGAGGTATGCACTGATGCTTCTGGCATTGGCCTCGGATGTGTTCTAATGCAACAAGGAAAGGTTATAGCTTATTCTTCTCGTCAATTGAAGAAGCATGAAGAGAACTACCCCGTTCATGACTTAGAATTGGCCGCGGTGGTATTTGCACTCAAAATATGGAGACATTATCTTTATGGAGTACAGTTTACTGTATACTCTGATCACAAGAGTCTCAAGTATCTCTTTTCACAAAAGGAACTAAATATAAGGCAAAGACGTTGGCTAGAATATCTCAAGGACTTCGACTTCAATATATAATATCATCCCGGAAAGGGTAACCATGTAGCAGATGCCCTTTGTCGAAAGACGAGAGTACTGTTAGCCAATTGTATGATTCAAGAATGGAAATTGCTGGAGCAATTATCTGAACTCAATATAAGCATGGACACAGACTTTCAATGTGTCACATTATCTCATATAAGCATTCATCTAGACCTATTATCTGAAATACGAGCGCTTTAAGATAATGACCCAATATTAGTAGAGATCAAAGGTAAACTGGAAGGACAATCTGATTTCCAAATAACTTGTGAAGGAAGATTAATGTTCAGGAATAGAACTTGCATACCGGATTATCCCGAGTTAAGGAAGAAGATCTTAGATGAAGCTCATAGATCAAGGTACACGATTCATCCAGGATCAACCAAAATGTACCAAGATGTGAAGAGGAATTTTTGGTGGCCCAACATGAAAAGGGAAATAGCAGACTATGTATCACGCTGTCTCACTTGCCAACAGGTCAAGGCAGAACACCAAAAGCCTGCTGGAAAATTACATCCTCTAGATATTCTCAAATGGAAGTGGGAGAATATTAGTATGGATTTCATTATGGGTTTATCTAAATCAAAAGGAGGACATGATGGAATATGGGTTATTATTGACCGATTGACTAAATCGGCGCATTTCTTGCCAATAAAGAGCCGATGGTCAGTTGATGTTTTGGCTGCATTATACATCAAGGAAATAGTCAGATTACATGGTATTCCTATTTCAATCGTGTCTGACAGAGATCCCCATTTTACTTCTCATTTTTGGAAGGGACTACAACATTCGTTGGGAACAAGGCTTAACTTTAGTACAGCTTTTCATCCTCAAACGGATGGTCAGACCGAGAGAACTAATCAGGTGGTTGAAGATATGCTCAGAGCTTGCATCATTGATTTCGATGGAAGCTGGCATGATCACTTGCCGTTGGTGGAATTTGCATACAATAATAGCTACCAAGCAAGTATACAAATGGCACCTTTCAAAGCTTTATACGGAAGGAGTTGCCGATCACCCTTATGCTGGGACGAAGTTGGAGAGAAACAACTGCTAGGTCCAGACATGGTAAGGGTTACCACTGAAAGAATACAATTGATTCGAGAAAGACTGCAAGTTGCTCAGTCTAGGCAAAAGGCTTATGCCGACACGAGAAGGAGAGATCTTGAGTTCCAAATCGGAGATCATGTATTTCTCAAGATATCGCTGGGACGTGGCATACGGAGATTTGGTGTTAAGGGTAAGCTTACACCAAGATTCATTGGACCTTTTGAGATACTGGAAAGAGTTGGCGAGGTGGCTTATCGCATCGCATTGCCTCCTCAATTGTCCGATGTTCATAATGTGTTCCACATATCTATGTTGAAGAAGTATGTACACGATCCATCACATATTATTGAACATGAAGACTTAGTGATCCAAAAGGATCTCACATATGAGCAGAAGCCCATGAAGATACTAGATCATGAAGTACGTACCCTAAGGAATAAGGTTATTCCCATGCTAAAGGTACAATGGAGTAAGAGTTCCGAGCATGAAGCCACATGGGAGACCGAGGAATCCATGAGGAAGCGATTCCCAGAATTATTTTAAGGTAATAGGCTCTACACTCTCCACATGTATATGCGATTGAATTTGGGGACCAAATTCTTTTAAGTGGGGGAGGGTGTAGCAACCCTGGAAAAAAAAAGATTTTTAAAATAAATCAAATTAGAATAAATAAATTCTTAATTAGTCAAAATAGGCTAAAAGATTTAAGTAAGTAAAAGAAAAATCAAGAGGAACAAATAAATAGAACCAAAAATGTGAATAACGCCTTGATTCAAGGCGCTAATTAAAAATTAAACGCCTCTGGCTAAGGCGTGAATTGAAAAAGGGACGCCCACTGGACAAGGCGTCAATTCTCAAACGGCCAAAATAATAAAAAAAGGAAGTAAATGTAACGCCCTCCACTTGGGCGCATTTTTCACAAGAAACGACATAGGTAAAGGCGTCAATTTAAATTCAACGCCCTCACTTAAGACGTCAATTCAGTTCGAGTTTCGTTCGACCCAGGAGACTATCCAGAGCAAGTTCTGGATAACTACGAGGGAGATTGATTATAGAAAGAACTCTAATGGGGAAATATTACTCCCAATACAATACTAACCCCCTTAGGATTCTAAAAACCCTATAAATAATCCTTGTCCATCAAACCCTAAAATCTATTTGGTCGAAGCTCTGCTGCTGTGTACGTGAAGGACATGTGATGTTCTTCTTCCCTTGCCTTCAGGTTACGTATGTGAAGATTATTAATATCTTCTCCTCTTCCTCTACAGGTTGCCTGTGGTGTGAAGACACCTGAAAACTATTCCTCGACCATATTCTTCTTTCTGCAAGTGGGACGTGAAGACCGTGTCTTCCTTCCTCCTTACTGAACTGAAGACAAGACTGCTACTTGTTCTTCCCATCCTACAAAACAACATACTCTGTTCATAACAGAGTACCGTTTCTTCATCAAAGTTCACCAGTCAATCCACAACATCAGGTAGGTTTTCTCAAGATCGTAGCCCAAACTAGCTTAAGATCTTAATAATATCATCGGTCGTGCATGCATATAGTTTTATTGTGGTTTCAGATATTTTCTATGTAATTTCAAAAAGAAACGCCCTTGACAAGGGCGCTAATTTAAAGAAGCGACCCACACTAGGACGCTAATTCTTATTTTGACGCCCTACCTAGGAGTCGTCAATTTCATATAAATCGATAATTACCCATGTTTAAAATTCTATATCTATGAAACCATGAACCTAATCTAATGCATGTTCATCCTGATTGAATCCTGCTATTTTTCTGATCTTGACCATGTACCTGTTTTCCTGAAATCTAAAATTTGGAAAATTGTTGCATTAACGACCTGCACAAGGTCGTCTCTTATTGAACTGACGCCCCCGACCAGGGCGCTAATTGACAAGTAACGCCCCTGTCCAGGGCGCGTTTTTGTTAAAATTCCAGAATATTGATTTTTCTGCAGAATAGAAATATTGAAGGGACGACTAATGTATAAGTCGTCAAATTGTGAATAAACGCCCCTGAGTAAGGCGTTAATTGGATAATTAATGACTTAGCTTAAGTCGCTATTTTCTGTATTACTGTTTTACACTGATTACTATCACCGAAGGGTTATATATATATATATATATATATATATATATATATATATATATATATATCGACACTATATTCCAGTCCGTGAATATAGTCCCATGTTTCATGATGTTTTTATCGCACTACCCTCAATTCTCATTGACATACAAGCTCTCCATTGGACATTCCGTTCCTTTGGACTAGCAAGTTAGTCATAGAGACCTCCGTAAGACTCCTCGAGCCTTGGATTCCCTCAAGGTCGACTGAGCTGGTTGTACCATAAAAACTCATTACATTATTTGATTGCCATGTCACTTTAAAGAAACATGGTATACCGGCCCTCATGTTATGCAAAGTGTGTATCATGAGAATTCTCTTAATGGGATGAGGTTATCATGCCATTTGATGCTGTTCTTGTAAACCCCAATTCTATATTCAACATGATGTTCTTGTGGACCTCAATTCTATATTAAGAATGAGGACGTCTTGCCATTGATGTGTTGTTCATGTGGACCTCAATTCTATATAAAGAGTGTCCATACTTGCTTGTCATGGTACCCAAGTTAGGGAACCAATTCCACCTAGTTTTATCGATAATCGTGATTGTACCGTTATTATCGCCTATCTATGTCAAGTGTCATATTTTGGACTCTATTCTATCAAAGTCTATCCTACGTGTCTACAAGCTTTATCCTTGAAATTCCATATTGGCTATATACAAAAGTGGATGTTAAAAATACATGATTAATGCCTGCGCATATAGGGCCCGATCTGGTCCTGGGAGGAGCACCCGAAAGTACTTGTGCCCATGGGAGTTGATTGATCACGGTATTGGCATTATACCGAAGTGCATGACTAGCTTGATTGAACATTCCACAAATCTTGTACTTGACTTGATATTACATGACTTGCGTGGCCCGAAAAGGGTAATTGTATACTTGCTTGACTTGAAACAAAATAGCCAAATTCCAACATGACATGATGAATTTACTTGCTTGAATATCTTGATGTCTTTTGATATAAGTTCTTGAAAGTTCATGACTAGTACTTCCTGCTATCTTATTGTTATCCACTCTCTCTATCTTGTCGTTTTGCGAGCATGCATAGCTATAGTGCATTCATGGAAAAATGTAATTACTTAAACCCATTGCTAGTTCTTGAGATATAATTTCCTACTGAGCGTTCGCTCACTCAGTGTTTCCCTACTTTTCAGGTAAGTCCGACAATGAGGGAATTCAATCTGATCGGGAAAGTCAAGAGTGAAAGAGTTAGAGCTCCTCAAGCGTCAATTAGTCCTGTCTTTTCTCTATTTTTCTTGAGTCAAGCGTTGTATTTTTATTTTATTGAGTCTAGTATTTGCAAGGGTTTGTAATAGACATATTCTTATTAAAGGAATTAATAGATTGGGTTATCTTTATATTTGCGCACTCTGTCTTTGTGTCGAATACACTACTACTCTGATTGACATGATTGATATAAACTCGTCGCGCATCTCCGGGTACCTTCCGCGCTCGGGGCCTGACATTGAAGGTGGTAGATTTGAAGTCTACACGGATGCATCTGGCATTGGCCTCGGGTGTGCCCTTATGCAACATGGCAATGTGGTATGTTATGCTTCGAGGTAATTGTCATGAAGAAATCTACCCCATCCATGATCTGGAATTGACTGCTGTTATCTTCGCCTTGAAAATATGGCGACATTACCTTTATGGGGAGAAGTTCACTATATTTTCGGACCACAAAAGTCTGAAATACCTTTTCACCCAAAAGGAACAAAACATGAGGCAACGAAGATGGCAGGAGTATCTCAAGGGCTTTGATTTCTCTATTCAATACCATCCTGGCAAGGCAAATGCTATAGCTGATGCTCTTAGCAGGCGACCAATGGTAGCTCTAGCAAGCCTCAGGAAAGGTATGACTTGTCTTATAGAGGATTTTACTCATTTGAATCTTGATATAGATGCAGAAGAAGAGAAGGGTATTATTGCTAATATCTGATCCCAACCTACACTGATTGAAGATCTAGTCAAATTACAAGAAAATGACCCCACATTAATGGAGATCAATATTAATGTTGATCACAGGCCGGAGTTCTCTATCTCAACTGATGGAAGGTTACTATTCAAAGATCAGATTTGCGTGTCGGATCATGCCGACACTAAGAAGCTGATCATGGAAGAAGCTCATAAGGTAAAATATGCTATTCACCCTGGTGCTACCAAGATTAACCAAGATTTGAAAAGGAATTTCTGGTGGCCCAATATGAAGGGAGAGATAGCGGACTTTATATCTAGCTGCAGCACTTGTCAACAAGTCAAGGTAGAGCATTTAAAACCAACTGGAAAACTAAACCCCTTGGAAATTCTTGAGTGGAAGTGAGAAAGTATAGGGATAGATTTCATCATGGGGTTACCCAAGACAAGAGGTAGAGATAATGGTATATGGGTGATCATAGACCGATTGACTAAATCTGCACACTTTCTACCTATTAAAAGTCGATGGTCTGTGGATATTTTGACTACCTTGTATATGAAGAAAATTGTGAGATTACATGGAGTCCCTGTGACCATAATCTCCGATCGAGATCCTCGATTACACTCCAATTTTGGAAGGGTTTTCAACATTCATTGGGGACCCGGTTGAATTTCAGCACTGCATTCCACCTACAAACTGATGGTCAAACTGAAAGGACAAATCAGGTGGTAGAAGATATGCTCAGGACATGTGTAATTGAATTTGGTGAAAGTTGGCACGACTATCTACCTCTAGTGGAATTTGCCTACAATAATAGCTACCATGCTAGCATTCAAATGGCACAATTCGAGGCACTATATGGGAGAAGCTACCGCTCACCTATCTGTAGACACGCCAAAATTGACGTTACTGTGAGTGCATCTCGTATTACCTTGTAATGCCCCAATTTGACCCTCCAATTAACTTTGTTTGAGTTATTTTCCCCAATTTTCTTGGATTTCTCCATTTTTTCCCTTTTCTTATTTTTCCCTATTTTTCTGGATTTTTTGGGCAGTTTTCTCTTTTTTTTGGATTTCACAACTTGAAGTGGGGCGTGTTTTAATTAACGGCCTGGTCTGAGACGCGTTTTGAAGAAAGGACGACTAGAGGCAAAGGCGTCAGTTTCTGGAATTTTCTGGTTTCCAAAACAGAAAAATAAGAATTAACGACCCTCCTTGGGTCGTGTTTTTAAATAACGCCTCTCCCTCAGGCGTCTCTTCATCATTTTTAAATACAGAAAGTTTTTATTGCTAAAATTAAATCTGTGAATTAACGCCTTTGTCCCAGTCGTGATTTCAATTAACGCCTTGACCAAGTTCGTCAATTCTTGTTCAATTCCGAACTCCATCAGCACCCCTTCCCTTCCTCACTTACACTCCTTTTTCACTTGCGAGAGGGTTCCTATGACTTCCTAATATTGAAAGGACACTTGGAGGAAGGATCCCCCTTTCCATCCTACCAAAACTAAGTTTTCTAATTTTTTATGGAATTAATTCCGAATTTCCCTTCCTTTCCTCATTTAACCTCCTTTTCCACTTGGGAAAGAGTTCCTATGACTTTCCAAGGTTGAAGGGACACTTGCCTAAGGTTTATCTCTTCCAAATCCAACTAAAACATGTTTTCTTATTTTCTCTTGGAATTAATTCTGAATTTCCCTTCCTTTCCTCATTTAACCTCCTTTTCCACTTGGGAAAGGGTTCCTATGACTTTCCAATGTTGAAGGGACACTTGCCTAATGTTTATCTCATTCCAAATCCCACTAAAACAGGTTTTCCTAATTTCCCTTGGAATTAATTCCGAATTTCAACCCTATAAATAGAATCTCTCTCTCCCTTGTGAAAAATCATAAAGATCAATTCAAGAGGAGGTGCTGCCGGACCAAAGGCTCAAGGAGGAAGACTCCCATGCACCTAAAAGCTTCATCCATGGAGTTCTTCTTCCTCTATTGAAGATTTGAAGCCTCTACATCCATGGAGTTCTACATCCTCTTCTTCCTCCATTAAAGATCTTCATCCTAGCTTGAAGTCAAATTGGAGAAAACCACTAAACTTTCACCCTCCTATCTCTTATTTTTGCTTTAGTTAATTGCATGCATCATATCATATTTTTATTTTATCTCTTTTTATCTCAATATTGAGATCTTCCCATGTTGTGCACTCTAGCACATCTCCCTTAGTGCAACACTTGCACATCTCCCTCTATTCTTCATCATACATCATCTTTTACCTACCCTTTTGCATAGGGGTTTTAAAGGCCAAACACCAATAAGGTGTGTTCATATCCATGCTTTCTATGTCCATATTTACATTTGGATTTGATGCTACACATCTTGGTTTCTAATCCATGTTTGTTTATTGGTGTTTGTTAATTTTGTAAGGGTAATCAATCAAGGAAAACTCTCTTCATCGGCCGGCCGATAGAAAGAGAAGGTGCACTCACAATCTCCCCCGCATTTAAGGTATTTATATCGCGATCCCTCCATTGATTATTTGTTATATCCTTTGAGGCTCTCGCGTCTCTGGCGATTACATTCCCCTTAGCATCCTCTCAAGCTCCCCTTTTCTCCCTCTTTTCCCATTCTTCTATTCATTTTCTTTTTCCTTTTAATTGTTCTAAGTGGATTTCTTAGAATCTACAAATTGGCGATCACGGTGGGACCCCTTTTATTTTTCTTTTGATTACCCTTTCCCCTTGGGCACCCACGTGTGCCATCTCCCCATTTGCACCCACGGTGCGTCTCCCTTTGTGCTCCACGTAGCACTCTCCCTATGTGATTTGTCAGTTTGATAGGTTTTTAGAAATTCCATTTATCCATCTCTTTTTTTTAAAAAAAAAAATGATGAGCATGCTATATCCCTTGTCATGTTTGATTGCCATGATTCTTATACTGAGATTGTGAGTGTTTTTCATTTCTGTCGGTATTTTCCACTGTTTGAGCCCTATGGCCGTTGAAGTATTGAAGTAATTAACGCCCCTCTCAGAGGCGTCTTTTATCAGTATAACGCCTCACATCAAGGCGTCTTTCACTTGAATAGAGCCTTATTGTAAGGCGTCATTTTTATTATCATTGTTTATTCGTGCTGATTACTGCCATTTGACGCCCCTGCTCCCGGGCGTCCATTCTAGAGAAAGCGCCTCACCCTAAGGCGCTATTTTGCTCTGCTTGCACTATTCACAGTGACTAGCGACTGACGCTCAGACGCTATTTATTGATATAGCGACCTTTCCCAGGTCGTCATTTTGTTCTGTGTTGTTATCTGTTTGATACTGTCTGCTGCATTCATCCTTGCATTGGTTTGGGAGACCTCCTCTCCCCACACTTTTAGGAGTCACACAACCCTCTTGGTGAAGGAAGGACCCTCCATTGAGCACTCCGTCTCATTGGACCGGAAATTCCTAAACCAAGCCTCCATAAGTCCCTGCACCCGTGGATTCCCTCACGGACGCTGGGCAGGTTGTACCTTTGAAGTCCCGGGTTTAGTTGGCCTATGCATGGTGAGAGAGTGTTCCTAGTTGGCATCAGAGAAAACCACATTTGAAACTAGGTTCCCCCCTTGAGTGATCACATCAATTTGCATAAAATCAATTAATTTGCCAAGGTTCAAATAAAAGAAATCAAAGGTAACCCCATCCTAGCTTGTTTGCTATCTATGTGAGGTGTTTCGATTGCACATTGAATTATTTGGGATACCTTGATAAGAAAGTCAACATGTTTAACTCAATTAATGTTCATGAGGGTGATCAGCCTAGCACATCTTATTCCCTTCAATTTCAACATATTCATCACAACTCTCACCATAATCTTTTAAAGGGACCACGCCCTCATCTTCACGGTTTTGCCCCACCCATGGGCAATATCCAATCCCATGGTCCCTCGCCTCAATCGCGAGCCACTACTCCTACGGGACCGTGTCCTCCCGAAGATGAGAAGG
Source organism: Amorphophallus konjac (assembly GCA_022559845.1). Taxonomy (NCBI): domain Eukaryota; kingdom Viridiplantae; phylum Streptophyta; class Magnoliopsida; order Alismatales; family Araceae; genus Amorphophallus; species Amorphophallus konjac. The sequence continues at coordinate 114,455,096 of CM040121.1, forward strand.
TCTCCCAGATCTTGCATGCATTAGATCATCTCACCCCTCAACAAATCCAAGCCCTTAAGGCCGTTGTTGAGGGTGCACCTCATTCCCCTCATCCTCCTTCCAATCCTACGCGGGTGGCCCATCACCCACTTCCCTCTTCTATTCACATTCCTACCCAGGTAGCCCATCACCCATCTCCTCCTATTCACACTTCTTCTCAGGTGGTCCAATACCCGCATCCTTCGTCCACACCTACCCCTATTCGGGTGGCCCGTCACCCGCCTCCTTTTATTCCTCCTCCTCCACGGCCCCAAGGCCCATTTATTCCTTGCAACCCGGCCCATCCGGGTTCTTCTATGGGTCATCCCATTAATCCCCTTCCACGGCCTTTTTGTGCGACCCCTCCTTCAAGGCCCTGCCGACCCTCTGTTGCTCAAGTCACACCCCTCCAACAAACTCTTCTCGACAAAGTCACTTTGTTGGAGGAACAATTAAAGAGGGTTACGAGCCCACGGCCCGCTCCTCCTACTCCAGTCAATCCCCTTTATGCGGCTCTAAATGACATTACAAAGATGGAGAAAGATTGGAAGGATAGGAGAGACAGCTACGGCGTCGACAGTTCAAGCAAGCAAGAGCCGGCAGATTTCAACGTTCAAGTGGACGCTGTCCATCCTCCACCCATTCACCCCGTTCATTCATATGGCCCTCCGCCTCCGCCTACGCATTCACACTTGCATTCACCACATCATCTGCAATACCATTACATTCCACCACCTACTAATACATCTCCACCATGGCATCCACTTGAACTCGATAATGAAGAACCGGCAATTGACAAAATCAAGACGGCACATGACGATAAAGCTCTGCAGGCATCCCTTCCGAGTTTTCTTCGTTTTCCTCTCCCTCCGCTACCACTGGATGAACCCCCTGCTCAAGACGATGCCATCGTCCTTAATATAACCCCCGCTTCTAAGACTTATTGGCGTTATGACGAGGGGTCAATACTCAAATCACCCATGTCGGCGCACCAAGACATGTCTCCTACCCCAGACACCGCTCGCCCCATCCGGCGTTTCCTCCGGACCAAACCTGATACTTTTACACCTCCTGCTATACCATCAGCCTCCACAGCACCGGCCTCCGCTAAACCTCCACCTGCTATACCATTAGCCTCCACTTCATCAGCTAACCTCCTATTACCGCCACCTCGGCCCTCCATTATACCTTTAACCCATGACCTAGCCCCTCCTATTCCACTACTTAACCCTTCACCCTTACCCGTGGCTAATCCTGAGCAGGATTCACCCCTTTTTGCACTCGAGCCAACCCCGACTGCTTCCGAGCAAAGGGAGAAGCTCGACATGTTTGAACCGCCATTTCCACTCACCCTTTCTCCAACACCTTCCATTATACCTCCACCATCTATGGAACCTTCCGCCTCCGCTTCACCCCCCTTTACTACTCGGAATGGGTGTCCTTCTGTAAGTACTTGTGATGAAGATGATCAAGAGCCGGAAAAGAAAGATTTGGCCGCGGCCATGATGTTCAAGATACAAGAACTTATTTGTCGAATGCCAATTCGGGTTGTTGTGCCAAGAATGGTCGAAGAGGCCAAGCCCCCGCCGCTGCTCGCCAGAAGAGAATGCCAAGCGTTGATGCCATATAAGTCTATGTCCAAGGGCCAGACAGGGCACCCCTTGTTCCGATCCTTCAATCTGGAACCTTCTATTTCATACAAGGGGCGAATGCCCGCTTTGTTCAACACTTTTCAAACCCCACAATCCTTGGATATGACAATGCTTCATGCTCTAATTTTCCAATTCTCTCACATTGTCACTCTTCACCCTCCAAGGGAGTTGGCAGTGATTGTTAAAGCTTCATCACAGACTTTGATTTTATCCGGTTGTACACTTTTGCTGCCGTGGAGGGGTAGACATGCTTCCACTAAGGGACCTTCCACCTTCTATTCAACTTCACCCACATTCACATCTATCATCAATTTTTCATGGGCCACTCCACAGGCGAAGAGGAGGATCTCATCCTCTCATCCCTCGTATTCTTCACATTCTTTGCATTTCATGCATTCATTGCATCTATTGCATTGCATCCGCATACATTTGCACTTCTTCTTTCCCGGGTTTCTGGACCCGTATCTTCCCCGCCTTCCGGAATCTCCGGATCCCCCACGTTTCCCATATCTTCCGCCTCTATCTTCGGGATCTCCAGGTCCTCTTACACTCACCGGGCATTGTGTCCCCTCCAATCATCCCTCAGGGCATCGCGCCCCTTTCCAACTATTGCATCCGCACTCCCCGGATTTCTCACCCGTCCTCCTTGGGCATCGCGTCCCTTGATACTTGCTTCCTCTGGAACCTCCGGATCCTGCTCTTTGGGCATCGTGCCCCTACACACTCTCAAGTCCGGATCTTCTGGGCTTCTTACTGATTCTCCCTGGGCATCGTGCCCCTTTCCATCTTCTTCCTCCGGAACCTCCGGACTTTCTCCCAGGACATCGCGCCCTTTTCTATCTTCTTCCTTCGGAACCTCCGGATCTTTCACCCCTCTCTTCATCCCTTGGGCATCGCGCCCCTTTCCGTCTTCTTCCTCCGGAACCTCCAGACTTTCTCCCAGGGCATCGCGCCCTTTTCTATCTTCTTCCTCCGGAACCTCCAGACTTTCTCCCAGGGCATCGCGCCCTTTTCTATCTTCTTCCTCCGGAACCTCCGGACCCTCCATCTTTCTTCCGATTCATCTTTCTACTCCTCCGAGACATCACATCCTTCATTTTCTTCCTCCTTTTCCATCATCTTTTCCCCTATTTCTTCCCTGGGCACCGCGTCCTTCGATATCTTATCCCTCCGGATCCTCCGGATGATTCCTCCTATCAGGATTCTCCTCCACAACCCCCAGACCCTCCAGATCCGCCTCTTTCCATCTATCAATTTCTTCTTCCGATTCCCCCTAATCCTGGGTCTGACCCAACTTCTTCCACGTCCACTGCTTTGGGCATCTTCCCTTTCTCCCACTGCTTTCGAGGCTTTAGTCCTCACTCCTCCTTCTAATTCTCCTCTCCTTCTGTAGACCTTTCATGTGATCAGGGTCTCCACACCTTAGTGAGGGAGTTCTAGCCCTCGCCTCTCTTCCTTTTTATCCTTGTTCGTCTGAGTCTGGTCTGAGCACCACTCCTTCTTGTTAAGCCACTTCCAAATCCTTTGCTTCCAATCTTTTTATCTGCCAAAGAGGACAAATCCCATGATGATCAACCTCGCCTCTTGCGGTAGCTGCTTCAACAAAGATCGCAAGGTAACATATTGGCGTAAGTAAGCATTTTTATGATATCATTTTCTCATTACTTCACGCATGATTTTCAAAATGAAGTGCTTCTTAATAAGATTAAAAGTGGTGTTTTAGACCTTTATCTTAGGCTTTTGTATCTCATAAAAAAGTCTTTAGGCTTACTTTTGCAGCACTTTTGGTTAATAAGAACCCCGCGCTGGGAATTCAACATTCTCTCCCCGCTTGTTAAGAGCAACCCTTAGCTGGGCACCGCATACACTTCACGGCGTCCTTAGCCGGCTCCTTTGGTTAAAACACCGTTGCTACTTTGGCCATGCCATGAGTATATCTGAAAGTCTTTTCTCTTCTTTACTCGGCCAAATGCAGGGGCAAGAGGTTGACGGATGAGATGACCCACCCAGGGTAATCCCTAATACGAAAGGAGTCTCCAATAGGGGCAGTCTTGACCCAAAATCAATATGAGTTTTCATATGAGTTTTCATGATATACATCTCGCCAAAAGGGCTATTATGAAAATCAAGTCGAAATTTCGATAAAAGCAAAATTATGAATTATGGCATGTCAAGAGTGGCAAAGTCCCCGCAGGGAAAACCCTGGTCGTATGCATGTTAAGGGTCTAAAAATCAAAGGCACAAAGCCCCGGCACAACAGACTACCTCTTTGAGGGGAAACACCTTGGTAGGAATTCAAGTCCCGACATCTCCCATCCTACATAAAGCTTATCCTCAATTATTCTTCTCTTTTCCCTCTAAGACCGAATGTTTCTCGGGTATGGCCTTGGTAGGAGCACCGTTAATCAAGGGCAGTCAGTTATAGGGCGCCACCCTTCAATGCACGCTCGGCTTTGGGTAATTTTAGCAAAAGGGGAAGGAACAAGAACCCCTAGCCAGTGGTTCAAAAACACCCTTTGATGCTGCATTAACAATGTCTAAACCAAAAAAAATAAAAAAATCAAAAGAAAAAAAACTTGAATATTTCCTAAGTCAAAATCCAAAAAAAAAGTGAATATTTTCTAAGCCAAAATCCAAAAAAATTGAATATTTCCTGATCAAAATCCAACAAAAATTGAATATTTTCAAAATTCATAATAAAAATTCAAATATTTTTCAAAATCCACATAAAAATTCAAATATTTTCAAAACTCATAAAAATTTGCATATTTCAAAATCTAAAAAATTGCATTGTATTTTTCTGATGGTGCTTTTGCAGGAACGACAACTTTGCAAGGACCAAGAGTACGGGATGAGTCCTCTCCATTCATTGCCATCTACCTTTTAATTCTTCCTATGTTCACAATTGATCACATCTTCATAATTTGCTACGCATTACTCCGATTATTCATCTCCAAATCTTTTTTATCAAATCTTGCTGATCACTCCGCCGATGGGCATTATCAGATCTTGATCATTCAACTCCAAATCTTGATTAGCCAAGTTGTCATCCTCATGACAAACGACAAACAATGATGCTATGCTATCTATGCTTTAATGATGCTATCTATGTTATTCATGCCTTTCACGCTGTGCACACTTGAATGCTATTCATGATATGATACATACATGCTATTGATGCTTTGATTCATGCTATGCTTGCTATGCTTAAATGTCTTATTCATTGCTTGTTATCTTTTATATCTTGGCTGATGAATCTTTGAGCGCAGGAAGAAGCTCTTGGTCCCACCGACTGGACATCATCATCCAAGCTCCACGGTGCTTGCACCTCATTTCTCAGTTCCCCCATGCTCATTGCTATCACCACCCCCCCTGTATGCATTCTACTATATGTTACATACGCTACTAGATTATATCAAGGACATTGTGACTTTGGTAAATCTGGGATTTGAGTTCCCCTTCATCAAAAATAATGATGATTCCAGAGGAGTCTTAGTCACACGGATAGGCCGTTGAGCCGTCCAAGACTGGGGACGATGGTTCCCTTTTGCGAGTTGATACGTGGATAAACGGGCTTCGGCTTAGTATCGGCTCGCAGAATGGGTTTCTTGACCCAGTCTTGGCAGTTTAACAATATTATCCTTGATTATCTTATATTTTTATTTGTTTTAATTTTTTCTTTTAAACCTAGCATGCATTCATATAGGAGTTTGAAACAATTTTTAGAAAATCATTCTGATAAGCTGATTTGGAGAGTCAAATTGATCTTAATCTTTCAAGATATGAGATATTCATTGCTGATGGAATCCTCAGTTCGTTTTGTCACTGTTTTGGGTCATTTTCTCGAAAGCTCCTTGTTTGGATTTCTATCATCTTATCTCAATCCTTTTACTTTGATCCACCTTGGCTGCAGCACGTCCACATTAGTTGGTAACCGCTCCCCAATGGTGAAACCTACAGGTTTGTGACATGGGGTACTTCTACCGCGCTGGAAGTTGATCATTCTCCGTCGTGCCCGCGTGCACACTCCTCCTCTTATCCAAACATCGTTGATTTCATTGAATTTCCTGGGATTGCTTCATCTCGAGCTTTTGATTTCATTCTCATCAAGTGATGTTGATTGCGTGTCTCATCACACCTTGGCATCTACTTTTTAGTTTACTCTGCTCCCTTACAAAGTAGACGCCAAGGCGGGGCAGCTATAGACACGTCAAAATTGACGTTACTGTGAGTGCATCTCGTATTACCTTGTAATGTTCCAATTTGACCCTCCAATTAACTTTGTTTGAGTTATTTTCCCCAATTTTCTTGGATTTCTCCCTTTTTTCCCTTTTCTTATTTTTCCCTATTTTTCTGGATTTTTTGGGCAGTTTTCTCTTTTTTTTGGATTTCACGACTTGAAGTGGGGCGTGTTTTAATTAACGGCCTGGTCTGAGGCGCGTTTTGAAGAAAGGACGACTAGAGGCAAAGGCGTCAGTTTCTGGAATTTTCTGGTTTCCAAAACATAAAAATAAGAATTAACGACCCTCCTTGGGTCGTGTTTTTAAATAACGCCTCTCCCTCAGGCGTCTCTTCATCATTTTTAAATATAGAAAGTTTTTATTGCTAAAATTAAATCCGTGAATTAACACCTTTGTCCCAGTCGTGATTTCAATTAACGTCTTGACCAAGGTCGTCAATTCTTGTTCAATTCCGAACTCCATCAGCACCCCTTCCCTTCCTCACTTACACTCCGTTTTCACTTGCGAGAGGGTTCCTATGGCTTCCTAATATTGAAAGGACACTTGGAGGAAGGATCCCCCTTTCTATCCTACCAAAACTAAGTTTTTAAATTTTTTATGGAATTAATTCTGAATTTCCCTTCCTTTTCTCATTTAACCTCCTTTTCCACTTGGGAAAGAGTTCCTATGACTTTCCAAGGTTGAAGGGGCACTTGCATAAGGTTTATCTCTTCCAAATCCAACTAAAACATGTTTTCTTGTTTTCTCTTGGAATTAATTCTGAATTTCCCTTCCTTTCCTCATTTAACCTCCTTTTCCACTTGGGAAAGGGTTCCTATGACTTTCCAATGTTGAAGGGACACTTGCCTAATATTTATCTCATTCCAAATCCCACTAAAACATGTTTTCCTAATTTCCCTTGGAATTAATTCCGAATTTCAACCCTATAAATAGAATCTCTCTCTCCCTTGTGAAAAATCATAAAGATCAATTCAAGAGGAGGTGCTGCCGGACCAAAGGCTCAAGGAGGAAGACTCCCATGCACCTAAAAGCTTCATCCATGGAGTTCTTCTTCCTCTATTGAAGATTTGAAGCCTCTACATCCATGGAGTTCTACATCCTCTTCTTCCTCCATTGAAGATCTTCATCCTAGCTTGAAGCCAAATTGGAGAAAATCACTAAGCTTTCACCCTCCTATCTCTTATTTTTACTTTAGTTAATTACATGCATCATATCATATTTTTCTTTTATCTCTTTTTATCTCAATATTGAGATCTTCCCATGTTGTGCACTCTAGCACATCTCCCTTAGTGCAACACTTGCACATCTCCCTCTATTCTTCATCATACATCATCTTTTACCTACCCTTTTGCATAGGGGTTTTAAAGGCCAAACACCAATAAGGTGTGTTCATATCCATGTTTTCTATGTCCATATTTACATTTAGATTTGATGCTACACATCTTGGTTTCTAATCCATGTTTGTTTATTGGTGTTTGTTAATTTTGCAAGGGTAATCAATCAAGGAAAACCCTCTTCATCGGCCGGCCGATAGAAAGAGAAGGTGCACTCACAATCTCCCCCGCATTTAAGGTATTTATATCGCGATCCCTCCATTGATTATTTGTTATATCCTTTGAGGCCCTCGCGTCTCTGGCGATCACATTCCCCTTAGCATCCTCTCATGCTCCCCTTTTCTCCCTCTTTTCCCATTCTTCTATTCATTTTCTTTTTTCTTTTAATTGTTCTAAGTGAATTTCTTAGAATCTACACTATCTGTTAGAGTAAAGTTGGAGAAAGACAACTTCTTGGCCCAGAAATAATAAGAGATACTACCGAGAAGGTCAAGCTCATCCTAGAAAGACACCATATGGCTCAAGATAGACAAAAGTCTTATGCTGATAATCAAAGGTGTGACCTGGAATTCCAAGTAGGAGACTATGTGCTTCTCAAGATTTCTCCGGGTCGAGGTATTCAAAGGTTCGGCATGAAAGGCAAGCTCACTCCGAGATTGATCGTCCCCTTTGAAATTCTCGAAAGGGTTGCTGAGGTCATGTATCGGATAGATTTGCCTCCTCAACTAGCTGGAGTCCATGATGTATTTCATGTCTCAATGCTCAAAAGGTACGTCCCTGATCCATTCCAGGTTATAAGCTATGACAACTTGCAGGTTCAAAAGGATTTGACGTACGAGCAAAAGCCAATCAAAATAATCGAGCAAAAAGTACGTCAACTTCGGAATAAAACTATTCCCATGATCAAAGTTGAATGGAATAAATCTTGGCCACACGAAGCGACATGGGAAACAGAAGAAGCGATGCCCAAAAGATTTCTAGAGATATTTGAATGTAAGTACACTCTTCTTAAAGACACCATGCATTAAATTTGGGGACCAAATTCTTTTTAAGTGGGGGAGGGTGTAACGCCCGGGAATTTTCTAAGAATTTTTTGAGATTAAATATGATTATTAGGTATTTAAAAAGGCTTAATGGGCTACTTAAAAGAATTATGGGTTAATTAAATCAATTTAAAGGTCCTATATTAACCAAAGGGATAAGCCCAATTCAAATAGGCCCAAAGACCTAATTCTATGGCCTTTTGACCCAAGCCCATTACTAGAAACGTAATTTGGGCAATTTACGGATTTAAATAGGATAAATAAACCAATTAATGGGATAAATAGGGGATATTAAGAAAATCTAAAATTTTCATATTTAACCACAAGAACGCGGTTTATCGAGCAACCGCGTTCTCATATACGTGGTTTTTACGTAACCGCGACTAGGTTCGGTAAACGTAAGTTGCAGAAACGTAAACAAATGGGATTTTTCCCATCCTAATCCCTAAGGTTCGATGCTATCTAGCATGTAAACCTATCTAGGACTCTTGGGGATCGATCTTAACCCCAAATAGGACTCTCAATTAGATCAAATCCTCAAATCCTAACTCAAACCCTATAAATAGAACCCAGATTTGACCTACGTGAACGTTACTTTTGGCTCACGTTGTTCGACGGTAAGGAGTTGGTATTTCAAGTTGGTTTTTTAGAATAAATTATTCTCCTTAGCTTTATCTAACTCCCCTCCGAATTTCGTGTTAGGTGGTCAAGCGCCCAGACAGTTAGAAGCTTCCGAAGTTGTTGTTCCTCTGCAAGGCGCTCAGGAACCAGCGTGTTGGTCTAAGGAAGATCTAAAGATTAGAAGCCATAATCGAGGTATTTAGAAGTTCAACCTTTATAACAATTTGTTAACCTTTATATATTCTACCTACCCTCCAAATTTCTTGAATTTAGGTCAAGAGGTTAGGGAGAACGAGGGACGAGAAGTTACTGGTTTGGCACAGGACGTGCAGAAACTAGGTTGTTCCCCCAGTCCAGAATTCGAAGTCTAAAGCCTGTAACAAAGGTAGGTTATCTCATGGATGGCAAAATTGACATGTTAGGAAGAAAAGCACTCTGGTTTCATGCAATTTCACGCTTTATACTCGGCGTATTTCATGATTTTCCATGACTGCGCAATCTGTTTTGTTTTGCATATCATCTCTGCACTCTTACCTTAAAATAATGACTTTGGCTTGAAACCATATCTATTTTTCATGATCTCTTCGGTCTAAACATGTTCCCATATGTTAACCTATTACTCTTCATAAGTTCCATGTATTTATTACCCTAGAGTGGGCGTTGCACACTTGATTTTCACCCTTCTGTCTGACAGACAGGAGGCGGTTTCACAGAAACCGCGGCTACCTGGAAGTGGTTATCAACAAACCGCAGCTTTACTGAAGCGGTTCTCTTCTAACCACGTTTGATTGTTTGTCTTCAGTTCACCCTAAACGGCAGTCAGAATTTCCCTCTTTTGATTCCTAGTTAAATTATCTATTAGTTACGTTTTATCCACATGATTACCATGCCTTATGCACTGTTATATTGTGCATCCTACATGCTAATTTTCATGATCATCATGTGATAGAAACTTATTTTAATCATATGTTAATTTTTGGCCAAAATAATATAGTTTTGTAATAAGCTATTTCAAATGTTGAGAAACGGATTATAATGATGTTTTGATCGCTGCTTTATCACGATATCACTCTCTCTTCTTAAGTCTTTCTTAAGTACATGGTACGTATTCCGGTACGTAACTATTAGTTACACTTTGCACTTGATAGGAACACTCTTTTGGACTTGTGATCCTCTCCGTTGGATATTCCTTCCACCAGACTAGGTGATCTTATTTCAAGGTCTCCGTAAGACTCCGCGAGTCTGGGATTCCCAGTAGGACGCTGAGCTGGTTGTACCCTCAAAACCCAATGGAATAGAAAGCACTTGAGTTTTCTAGTATTTTCTGTGAACTGGCCTAGATGCGGCTTTATGGAGACCGCTACTTCATGATAGCGGTTCTTGCTTGACTGCGTTCTGGATCCAACAATCACTGCGTCGACTCTTTTCTCTCTAGCGTCGACTCTGTCTAGCATCGGTTCCTTCTTGACCGCAGCTTGATAATAGCGGTTCCTACAAGACCGCGTTATTTTGGAATATGTCCTAACCCGTGGTTTGACCCAAGGGTTGGTTCTACTCTATTCCTAGATGGTCCTTGGATTTTCTGGAACCTAACACCTTGTTCAATAAGCTATTAATGAATTATGAAAGTTAATGAATGTACCGTTATGCTGTCGGATTCCTCCCGTAGCATGATCTTGTCGTTAATGCATTCCTTGAACTCACATGTTCTAAGCTTGGTGCATTCTTACCTTGATACTGATTATCATAAGCTTATTGTTGAATTGTACATTATGGGCCTACTTTATTATTATATCTCGTGGAAGTAGCTTGATTTATAACATGAAGATGGGGATCAGGCACTGATTGTGTCCAAGGGCTCGACACTAGCCCCCTTGGCTGATTGCTAGAAACATGCTATAAACCATGGGGTATTATGAACACTGGCGTCGCATTGCACTGGGAGTACTATTTTTATAGACGAGTGAAAATCACGAGGCTCTACATGAAATTATTACATTCTTGTTACATGACTTTCTAGTGCATAGCCGTTATGGTTATGAAAAGTATATTCTTGTTACATGTTAGTACATTTTTTTTGATAACAAGGAATCTAGCAAAGTGGTACGGAGAGCTGAGCGATTATTAGGCATTTAAAAAGGCTTAATGGGATACTTAAAAGAATTATGGGTTAATTAAATCAATTTAAAGGTCCTATATTAACCAAAGGGCTAGGCCCAATTCAAATAGGCCTAAAGACCTAATTCTATGGCCTTTTGACCCAAGCCCATTACTAGAAACATAATTTAGGCAATTTATAGATTTAAATAGGATAAATAAACTAATTAACGGGATAAATAGGGGATATTAAGAAAATCTAAAAATTTCATATTTAACCACAAGAACGCGGTTTATCGAGCAACCGCGTTCTCACAGACGTGGTTTTTACGTAACCGCGACTAGGTTCTGTAAAACGTAAGTTGCAGAAACGTAAACAAATGGGATTTTTCCAATCCTAATCCCTAAGGTTCGATGCTATCTGGCATGTAAACCTATCTAAGACTCTTGGAGATCGATCTTAATCCCAAATAGAACTCTCAATTCGATCAAATCCTCAAACCCTAACTCAAACCCTATAAATAGAACCCATATTTGACCTGCGTGAACGTTACTTTTAGCTTGTGTTGTTCGACAGTAAGGAGTTGGTATTTCAAGTTGGTTCTTTAGAATAAATTATTCTCCTTAGCTTTATCTAACTCCCCTCCGAATTTCGTGTTAGGAGGTCAAGCGCCCAGACAGTTAGAAGCTCCCGAAGTTGTTGTTCCTCTGTAAGGCGCTCAAGAACCAGCGTGTCGGTCTAAGGAAGATCTAAAGATTAGAAGCCCAAATAGAGGTATTTAGAAGTTCAACCTTTATAACAATTTGTTAACCTTTATATATTCTACCTACCCTCCAAATTTCTTGAATTTAGGTCAAGAGGTTAGGTTGCTGATGAGGGCATCACCCACGATTCCCTCTGGCTCGGCACCTCTCTCCCTCCCGGAGACGGATATGATGCAGCTCTTCATCTGGACATGCCCACTTTGACACTTGGGCTTACTACATGGATCATCTTGATGTATTTTCCTTCTTTTTTGAGTCATTTTGATGTAATTTTCCCTTTGTTTCATGTCAAAGTCCCTAGGTTACTTTGGTTTTTTCTAAGTTTGTGATCAGCATGATGGTTTAGTGGAGTTGATGGGCCCAATCAGGTGGGCTTGGCCCAGGGGCGCCCACTCCCTCCACCTGCCTTTTGGTTTTCTGTCATTTATATATTTCTCAGGGACTTGGTTGTAATTGGTGGGTCCCTATAAATAGGACCTCACCCCCTCTTGTGGAGAACTAATGCATGAATGAAATCTATTGAATTTTCCTTGAGCAAACCCCTCTTGTCTCTCTCTCTCTCTTACTCTCTCTCTCTCTAGGGTGCCACTTTCTCTCACTTCCCCCCAAAATTTCAAAATTCTCTCTCTCTCCTCCTCATTCACTCCTCACTAAACCCCTGTCCCTTCCCTATACCTCCCATTTACTTCCCCCCAACCTCCTAGGTGGAATACCATTCTCCTAGACACCTTTCCCCTTCCCCATTCACCCTTTCACCTTCCCAAGGGGGAATCCATTCTCCCAAACACCTCTTCCCCTCCCCAAGGCAACCCTTCCAATTCTCTAGGTTACCATTAATCCCTTCCCATTAACCCCATTCCAAATCCAAAGGAGGGAAACCATTCCCCCCACCCACTTGTGCCCCCTCACCTTCCCCCTTTCCCTCCAAGCCCAATTTCGCAACTCCCCACTCAGCCACTATAAACACCTCCTTCCAGCCCTCATTCTCCCTCTCCGACTTCTTGGAACACCCCATCCCAGACCCCATCACAGCCAAGGGTCACCCCCATACCCATCCACCTCACTTCCCCTCCCATAAACCCCATTTTCCCCCATCCTCTTCAAATTACAGCTCTCAGTTCGAGTGTAGCAGAAAGAGCCCGACTTGCAGAACCTGCCCCGAGGTCATTCGACGTCGTCTGGAGACGCACCTTACATCGACGGAAAGCTCTCCCAGTCAGCTTCGCAGACGTGGTGGTCTCGCCAGCATCCGACATCTCTTCTGTTCGGGAGCTCCGTTCTGCCCCGACTGCGCAAGGTGACTGCTGCAGAAGGACAGAGGCCCAGTCAAAGTGCGACCACGGCCAATCCAGAACGAGTTTGGGCATGATTCCTGTGCAGAAACCTTCTCCTACCAGTCTTCTAACATCACCAAGAAACGGGGTACCATTTGGAGCTCGGAGCAGCAAGATACAAATTTTCTACCATCGGCATGCAGGTCAGGTTGTTCTGATTCCGTCCAGACCCCTCCCCACTCTTCTGGGCGCAACTCCCGGCCCCGACCTCCTCTGGTGCTGTTTCTTCTTGCTGCTTGAAGAGGACTCGACCACGATCGTCCATGACTTGGTCCCGCCTCAATTGGACCTCAGGAGTGATCGTGAGACTATCGTCAAGTTGCTGCAGTCACCAGGGATCAGCCTGAACCAGAGCGCCAAGCACCGGTTCCAGAGACTGCTCCGACCAGTGGAGTCAACGAGGCCTCCCACCAAAAATCATCAGCGTACCAGGTCCAGTCAGCAAAGTTTGGGCGCTGGTCTCACTGGATTCCGACGTCGGGGTTGTCCTCAAAGAGCCCTACAACCAGAACCTATCAAGCAGGCAGACTCGACGGGCAGAACCTCCAAGGGACCTAGTCGGCTCCGGATCACTTGCTCTCCCTCTCCCCGCCTGGCCGGCTTACCGCCCCTCCCTGTGTGGAGGTAGTGTTTGTTTGTAAATTGAAATCCCCACCTCTAGCTCCCCCTCCTGTGTGAGGTGTAGTGCTTGTAATAAACAGGGTTCAAGCTTCATCGGCGCAGTATGCGGGGATCTCACACTTCCCCGCTCGCCCATCGTCTCCGAACGAGGTTGGTTTCTTCAAACCAACCAGGTGAGCCTCTACCCTTGCTCCATTTATTTCTGTTCATTTCATATCCGTAAAACTTGTCCGCTGGTCGGTGAGAGAGCGCCCGTTCCCAGAGCCACTAACTCTTGTGTGGTCACCGTGGCCAAAGTGAGAGAGTGACCTAGTGCCCCCAAGGCACCCGGCCGCCCTTGATTGTGGGCATCATACCTTCGGGAGGGTTAACCTTAGTGGTGCTGGCCCTCTACCAGCTAGGGTCTTTCTCCACCACCTCGACTCGGCATCACCGAGTCACCACGAGTGACGGGTGCGCACGGTGAGACGGCGTCTTACAAACTCTCTCAAATCTTGTGAATGTGTATGCGAATTAAGTCCCAGGGATCATATTTGCTTGCTACATCATCGTTTCACATCAGTTGCTGGTTTGGCACAAGACATGCAGAAACTAGGTTGTTCCTCCAGTCCAAAATTTGAAGTCTAAAGCCTGTAACAAAGGTAGGTTATCTCATGGATGACTAAATTAACATGTTAGGAAGAAAAGCACTCCAGTTTCATGCAATTTCATTCTTTATACTTGACGTATTTAATGATTTTTCATGACTGCACAATTTGTTTTGTTTTACATATCATCTCTGCACCCTTACCTTAAAATAATGACTTTGGCTCGAAACCATATCTATTTTTCATGATCTCTTAGTTCTAAACATGTTCCCATATGTTAACCTGTTACTCTTCAAAAGTTCCATTTATTTATTGCCCTAGAGTGGGCGTTGCACACTTGATTTTCACCCTTCTGTCTGACGGACAGGAGGGGGTTTCACAGAAACCGCGGTTACCTGGAAGTGGTTTTCAACAAACCGCGGCTTTACTGAAGCGATTCTCTTCTAACCGTGTTTGATTATTTGTCTGCAGTTCACCCTAAACGGCAGTCAGAATTGCCCTCTTTTGATTCCTAGTTAAATTATCTATTATTTACGTTTTATCCACATGATTACCTTGCCTTATGCACTATTATATTGTGCATCATACATGCTAGTTTTCATGATCATTATGTGATAGAAACTTATTTTAATCATATGTTAATTTTTGGCCAAAACCATATAGTTATGTAATAAGCTATTTCAAATGTTGAGAAACGCATTATAATGATGTTTTGATTGCTACTTTATCACGATATCACTCTCTCTTCTTAAGTCTTTCTTAAGTACATGATACGTATTCCGGTACGTAGCCATTAGTTACACTTTACACTTGATAGGAACACTCTTTTGGGCCTGTGATCCTCTCCGTTGGATATTCCTTCCACCAGACTAGGTGATCTTATTTCAAGGCCTCCGTAAGACTCCGCGAGCCTGAGATTCACAGTAGGACGCCGAGCTGGTTGTACCCTCAAAACCCAATGGAATAGAAAGCACTTGAGTTTTTCGGTATTTTCTGTGAACTGGCCAAGACGCTGCTTTACTGAGACCGCTACTTCATGATAGCAGTTCTTGCTCGACTGTGTTCTGGATCCAACAATCACTGCATCGACTCTTTTCTCTCTAGCGTCGACTCTATCTAGTATCGATTCCTTCTTGACTACGTCTTGATAATAGTGGTTCTTACAAGACCGCGTTGTTCTGGAATATGTCCTAACCCATGGTTTGACCAAAGGGTTGGTTCTACTCTATTTCTAGATGGTCCTTGGATTTTCTGGAACCTAACACCTTGTTCAATAAGCTATTAATGAATTATGAAAGTTAATGAATGTACCGTTATGCTGTCGGATTCCTCCCGTAGCATGATCTTGTTGTTAATGCATTCCTTGAACCCACATGTTCTAAGCTTGGTGCATTCTTACCTTGATATTGATTATCATAAGCTTATTGTTGAATTGTACATTATGGGCCTACTTTATTATTATATCTCAAGGAAGTAGCTTGATTTATAACTTGAAGATGGGGATCAGGCACTGATTGTGTCCAAGAGCTCGACACTAGCCCCCTTGGTTGATTGCCAGAAACATGCTATAAACCATGGGGTATGATGAACACTGGCGTCACATTGCGCTGGGAGTACTATTTTTATAGACGAGTGAAAACCACGAGGCTCTACATGAAATTATTATATTCTTGTTACATGACTTTCTAGTGTATAGCCTTTATGGTTATGAAAAGTAAATTCTTGTTACATGCTAGTACATTCTTTTTTTTTATAATGAGGAATCTAGCAAAGTGGTACGTAGAGCTGAGCGATTATTGGGCAACTCGAGTTCGAGTCTTACCCTACGCATCTTGCCACCCCTTTTTTGTACCACCGCCATAAAACCCCGGGCTCACATCCCTTGAGGATTAAATGTGAGCCGGGTAAGCCCCCCCCCGGGGGGGGGGGGGGGGGGGGCTCGAGCTCGGGTCCCTCCTATGAAAAGGAGGACCTTTCCCACCGAGCCACTCGGGGTCCTCTTGCTTGAACATGAAATGCCACTTTACATTCTTACTTGATAATGCTCTCACTCTACTTGAAATCTCATATCTCTACAGTATATATCTTGTTACTTGCAGTATTACTTTGGTTTTATTCGCATGTTTCATCGTATGCATTTATCTCTTTCTAGACCTAAAATGTGAACTACTTAAATATTGCCTTCATGTTGATACGAAGAAACCTACTGGGCAAGTGTGTTCTAGCGACCCGAGATCCGAGTACCGGAAAGGAATTGACGCGTCTCGAACCTCGGCCCGCCACCCATGAGCCTGAAGACTCGGAAGGGTTAAAGGGATGGTGTGGGAGTACAAGAGAAGCTGAAATAACTGCAGAGATAGCGCAATAATCTAAATAAAATGCATAGAATAAAATAAATAAATAAACTACTACATGGTCCAGTGTATCTCATGTCCAAATAAAGTACAGTCAATAGAAAGAAAAGTACAAGTACACGGGGCATACCCCGGCTCTAGTAGACTGGCGGCTAACCCTGGCTACTAGAACCATGCTGAAACTCCGCCGCGCCTCTCGACGACCCCGCCTCACCTGAAAAGTAGGGGTGACCCTCATTTCATTGGCCCAGTAGGGATCCCTCAGACCCTCACCGCACAACGATGAAAATAACAACAAGGCGCGAACAACCGCTGAAGGTGACACTACCTAGTAGAAGTATGATAGAAGCAACAAGCAGTAAATTAATAAATGGAAAAGCTCCCTATACAACTAACTGTACCAAGCCAACCAACCTCAGCCCGGCGGGGAAAACAAGTCCGTACCTGCCAGGAGACAGGAGCACCACCCACTAGAAGAACAGCCGGATGCGTCCCCTGACGTCTTACACTGCGCCTCAAGTGTCTCCCTACAACGCCCCAGGCGGAAACTGAGACACACAATAGTAACCAGGAACTCAGAACAAGGACTAGTTGGGGTCGCGCTCGTCAGCGCGGGTCCTCTGCCCCCAACTACGCGTGCACACACAGACCAACTGCTCTAGGTCGGGTCCTCTAGCCGGTTTCCCCCCCAGCCCAACTCGGGCTGCAAAGGCAAGAGGCCCTACGGAAAATAGCTTAAAAATTGTCTCTCTCGTGTAAGCCACTCCACCACTCCCGGGTGGGTCAGCACATGCGTGCCGTAAGAAGGCTACGACTAGTGGACGTGTCACCAGAGGTAAGACTCAACTCACGAAAATCACCGATCGAAAGGAAACGGAGTGGCGGTCCCCACAGGACTGCCCCTCAACCTTGCGGTCCTCTCTTGGACTGCAAGGGGGCCTAGTGGTCCTCTTCTGGACCGCAAGGAGAAGCCAAGCGGTCCTCTACTGGGCCGCCAGGAAATGTGCCACGAGAGGCCAAGCGGTCTATCGCGCGGTCGCTAGCCCCAGCCTAGCGGTCCTCCTTGGACCGTAAGGCAGCCATAAGCGGTCATCACCATGAATGCTAGGCGGCACGTGATCCCAACGGTTGAAAACACGCACCCTGAGGGTGCTCGGTCAAACGAGGGAAAATGGTCACATTACGACCGCTAGCCCAAGGGTAGCGATCTATCGCGTGACTGCCACCCTGACTCTAGCGGTCCCTGGAAGACCGCTAAGGCCAACCAACGTTCAAATCACCGAGCGGTCGCCCTGAGACCGCCAAAGGGAGTCTAGTGGTCACTTGAACGACCGCTAGGTCGTCCTGAGTGTGAAACTAGCGGGAAATCCCACAAACGCCCATCCATGTCCCGATCATCACCCGATGATGGGGAAACAAAGGGGAATCCTTCCCCAACCAACCTAGCATGCATCTGTGCCCTTAGATCGGTCAAAAATCTCACGAAACGGGAGATCCGACGCTCAACTCCAAAACATGGTGAAGTGGGGCGATCTCGTGCGACTCCTGAGCGGGGAAGAGGATGACCACGTACACTTGGAGTATGAACTGCAAGGGGGAAACAAGTCAGAGGTGCCCAGGGATGGTTCCCCGGGGAAAACCCTCTGATGCTTAAGCCAGAAAGAGTACTAGAGCACTGGTGCGAAGGAAGGAATTAGGAGGAAGATGGGAGCGTGAGATCCCTCTCCACCAAAAGGTGAAGTGGTTCCTGCTCAGGGTTTTTGGCTTACCTTCTCCCAGGATGGTTCTTCCAGTTTAAATAGTGGCTCGTCGAGTGAATGATCCCTGTAAGCTGAGGAGTTTCGGGGGGAGGTTACGTCCTCCTTGCGGGCTCTTGATCTCCCTTATCCCCTTGACCTCCCAGCTTTTAAAGGATGCGTAACGACGTTACAGGTAAGCTTCCATCAGTCGGCCTGAGCATGAGGCACTGCCCCAGGAGATGCTTCCCGAGCGATGAGTGCATGGATTGGGTAGGGAATACTGGGCTCCGAAAGAGCTTTCACGATCAAACTGATGCTCGGACTTCCCAACCCAAAGGCCACCTAGGAAGTACTTGATCCGAGTAAGTTATTAGGCTTATAATAAGTGGGCCCTAGTGTAAATGGATTAATCTACCCCGCAGATGGATTAATCTACCCCGCACCCCTTAACTAACCATGCATGTATATGAAGCAATCATAGAAGTATGAACAATGGGGTAATGAATAGAAGAACTGACCGTGATCGCCACCAAGGATTAACAACGCCAAAGGATGAAGAAGTGTAAAGAACAGCGCCGTGTACCTTGGAAAGAAAACTAGATCGCGCTTGACAAACGAGGTGCGGGGAAATTTGTGGATTCAAACCTCCTCTCCTTCCAGCTGGCTAGAGGAAAAGGGCCTCACGTTGTATTCATTCTCTCCTGCAAAATAAAGCCAAAACAAGGATAAAAAACCCATTAGAACATGCATGTGTAGCATCAATCCCGCAGTGGTAAAATAGGGGTAGAAATTGAGGGCAAACTAACCAGGGGGAGGTTTTTAACCCCTGTGGAAGGGTAGAAAAGATAGGTGTGTGTATTGTGCATGCATGAGAGTTGAAATCATGTGATTTGATTAAGAGAATAGAGAGAAATCATCGATGCAAAACAGGGGGAAATACATATGTAGCAGAAAAGCGCAGAAAATTGTGATGATTTGTGATTTTAAGAGGAAGAGGACTAAGAATATAGATCATGAAATCAAGCCCAGAAGGATACAATGGAAAGCTAATACTTCCCTCTTCAAGCCAAGGTCGAAGTTGTGAGTTGGAATTGCAGCATGGATTTGTCCCGAACCAAGAAAGAGCCCCCCCGTCGCGACTACGAACTGGGTAATTTTTATAGAGTTTTACAAGAAAGCCCCATCTTCTTATCTTGATTCTCAGAGATATATTCCAAGATAAATTAAGTTCTATGGATCAAACTCAAGATAATACTAAGGACAAGAGATAGGAACAAACGGGGATCAATTCGGAGGAGGATTCTAGAAGATATGGCTTTTGGAAGGTAGCCCCGTCGCACTAGAAAATAGAGTTTTAGTTGTACCAGGATGCTTAAATCCCGATCTTGTGACCCAGATCCCGAGAGATATAGCCAATGAAAATTTTATTTCTATGAACCAAATTCAAGATAATACAAAGGGCTAGAAGTAGGAAAAAATGGGGATCAATTTGGATAAGAATTGAAGAAGATATGGGCTCTGTAAGATAGGCTCGCCGCGTAGTTTTTGGGGCAGAGTCTAATATAAATTGGACTCTCTGCTGTGTGTAACGGTCTATCGTAGGACCGCCACATTGCTATGACGGTCTAGGGTAGGACCACCACGCTCTAGGGGGCGAACGGGGTGATTTTGGGCGAGTTTAGGTGTGACGGTCTACTATAGGACCGTCACATGTGCTCTAACGGTCTTACGATAGACCGTTAAATGGGCTGTGACGCACCTATACTAGACCTTTACATCGCTGTGACGCACCTACACTAGACCTTCACATCAATGAAGGAAAATTCTGAGTAGACTGCGCGCGATTTTGGAAATTGAAGCGTATCTCTCAAACGGGACAGAACTAGTGAAAGTGGTAGAATAAGAAATTGTAGATAATTGAGAGAGGAACAACTGTTATGAAGAAAGCAAAATGATAAAATGATCATAAGAGGGAGATAATGGTGCTAGAAGAGAGAGAAAGTATTCTGAACAGCACAGCATGCCGGAAAAATAAGAATAACTCACAAACGGGGCATAACTGGCCAATGGCGTAGAATAAGAAATTGTAGATCGTTAAAGAGGAACAACTTTGGTGAAGACAACTTTTTGAATAGAGGGACATAAGGAGATGAAAAAGGTCCACGTTCAGGACTGCGTAGTGGGAGAGAGCCGATTACTTGAGGGAAGCCGGCCTAAATGGGCCAAAAGTCGACTTAGAGGCCAGAAGTTGATAAAATAAGCTCCAGGGCTCTAGGAAATCATGATCTCTAGGGCTCAAAGGGAATGGAATAATGAAAATTGGCTCGAAATCCATCCAAGGAAGGCTCCAAAATAATGGGTAATTCTGGACATCAAAAATGATGAATAAGAGAAATGACGTAACTTGTGGGCTAAAAATGGGTGTCAACACATGGGGCTACCACTTCAAGGAGTTGGGCCTCGTTGGGTCAAATTAGACCTCATTTGGCCTCTCCATTCGGGTGGTTAGATTTCCCATCTCCACTTGTCCCCCTCCTGCTCCCGAACCAAAATTAGGCTCAATTGAGTAGCATTTGGGCTGGACTTTTTGTGGCTCTAGCTGGGTGGAGATCTCTCTCTGTAGGGGCCACATGATGCGGATTGCCCTGAAAATACGCCCGTCATGATGATAATTCTAGCAAATTTTTACAAGAAGGCCCCTCTACGGAAGATCGGAACGCCGTGCCGCTTCCAACTAGGGGTTATAAGCATTGCGCGTTGTTTGCGTCCCTTTATCTCCGGGGTTTAGGGTTTTGCCTTTATATTTGAGGGGGGCTCATGCGCCGTGAGAGCAGTTCGGAAGAGTGGAGAATCGCAGCGGCATTCGCGGAGCTGGAAGAGCTTACCGCGGTGGAGATCTGTCAACTTCCTTCTCCTCCGGAGTCCTCTTGTCTAGAGCTTTCCCCTTCTTCTTCCAGTTCTTCTGTCTGTTCCATGGCGGACAAAAATCCTGAGGCCGAGGGGCGGGGGGGCAGAACAAGCCCCAAGGTCTTTTTGGTGCCGTCGGAGCCTCTCCGCAGCGAACTGGGTGAGGCTGATGTGAAGCGGCTGGAGAAGCAGTATGGGCTGCCTTGGCGATTCCAATTCTTAGTGCATGAACCTCACAAGTCTAGTCTGGTCACTCGTTCCGGCCTCTTCTGTTCCTTCCTCTTGGCTTGGAAGTGCGGCTTTCGCCTACCCCTCCATTCCTTTGTCGCCGATTTGCTTCGGTTCTACCGGCTTGCTCCTGTTCAGCTGGTCTCCAACTCCTATACCCTTATCTTCTCCTTCATTTTCCTCTGTGGCCAGAGTGGGGTGAACACCTCATTGGACCTCTTCCATTATTTTTTCGAGCTGAAGGAGAATCTTTTTGCTGGGGAGGGCTTCTTTTTCATCCAGGTGAAGCGAAAAAGGAGTTGTGTGTCCCTTTCCATGAAGGACTCCTCTCACAAGGGGTGGAAGACCCAATATTTTTGGGTGGACGCATCTGCGGTCAGCGTGGTCTGGGATTTCCCGACGGTGCCTAATTTTCACCCGAACATTCCTCCGAAGCAAACAAA
Source organism: Amorphophallus konjac (assembly GCA_022559845.1). NCBI lineage: Eukaryota > Viridiplantae > Streptophyta > Magnoliopsida > Alismatales > Araceae > Amorphophallus > Amorphophallus konjac. The sequence continues at coordinate 114,477,080 of CM040121.1, forward strand.
GGTCTCCTCGGAGGTGGAGAGGGATACTGCTATCCTTCTACAGAATCACCGGCCGACTGTTGAGTTGTTGACCCCGTACAACATCGAGGAGTACCTCTCTCGAGCGTTGTTGCCGACAGGTAAGGGTCTCAGAGGCTTGTTCTCTTCTTATCAGGTGTTGGCACTCAAAATGTGATGAACGGCGATCGAGCCACAAAGACGAATGATACGGCCTACTGAAGCATAGAAGCCGATGAAGAACAACCTGCTGAAGACATCTCAGGCTACTAGAGTCTTGAGTCACCTGGAATGAGCACCGGGGACTTCACCTCGGGAGAGTCAAGATGAACCCACAACCAGCTGGCAGTGCGACCAAGCATGCCTAATGATCCGGCATCGACTCCGTCGTGCCGCTACCCTACACCCGTCGCCTGACCAAGGACGACGGTCTACCTGGTGACTCGCCACCTGAATGAAGACTCTCCTGAGAAGGAAGAACGCCATCGGCCCTTCATAACAAGGGACCAAGGGCTCTGGCAGCAAGAGGTCCCGATCACCCGACACGGGTTCGACTTCTCGCTATATTGGGTCCGTTAATGGCCGAATGATCGCCAGTCAAGGCGGAATTGTTTCGAATGTCATACCATTCCGCAAGGAAGCTCCAGGCACGAGTCAAGCCGAGCCGGAAGCACAAATCACAATGCCGAAGGCCGTATCAGCAGAAAACCCACGTGCTCGAGCCGAACACACACGAAGTTCTGATTAAGGCCATTCATCGTGCCGAGAGCCTCATCAACGCCCGCCAAGGTTTTCCAAGGACAGTGGCGAGAGGGAAGAGTCGATGGGAGCTTTCGGAATCATTCCCGGACCCCATCGGCTAGCCTGCGTCGAGCGAACAAGCTAAAACGGCGCACAAAGGGTCACCGACACCCGCCATAAAATCCGGTGCGCCAAAAGAAATTGGGGGACATTTCTCCCGGTGCCATTGAATCTGGCGCGCCCTCCGTGGTGTCGGATTAGCTGGTTGCTATAAAGGCAACCCTCGTTCGACCAATTAAAGAAAGAAAAAAGAGAGAACATTCAGAAAGAAAAAAAAGACAGTCGGAGAGAAGAAGAATCCAGAGGAAAGGCCTGAGGGTTTTTGGTGTGGGAAAAACCTCCCGTCTGAGCGTCTCCATGGCTGCCACCTCTCTCCGCACGAACCTCCCGATGCCGGAGAAGAAGATCGTCTGCTTCTTTGTCTATTTAGGTGGGTCGTTGTAATTTCCCCATCGATCCCCCTCTGTTCGGGTTTCTCCTCCGATACAATGTAAGTGAGAAGGGGGGGGGAGGAAGGTGATGATACGAGCCTTGTTTCTCTCCCCTTTCTCAGCATCTTTGTGATTCTCCACCTCTCCCTCTGTAATTTCTTTCCTCTTTATTAATGAAAACGGTGACCGTGTGACAACGCCGGGACTGGAATGATAATATGTACATTTTCTTTTCTTTCGTTCATGGAATGAATGAATATGTCAACGAGCCGAGGGGCCTAATGTTCTTATCCTTCCTCTGTATCGTTGTTTTTTTATGGCGTTTTCTCTTTACGGTCGGTGAAACGGCACCGCGCAATAGTGCCGACGTTGGGGAGGATGATGTGCACATGTGCACATTTCTCCAGTGACCTGTGCACAGAACGAATGGACGTGAGCGTGCCCGGTGCCGTGGTGACCTCTCCCGTCTGCTTCCTCTTCTTTCTGTAGGTGTGTCCACCGGATTTGCTTTCCCGGTGCCGATTATGCCCTACTACGCCACGGGCTACAGCAACTACTCCCCTCCCCCGGGGTTTCTATTCCATTCGAACGCCAAAGGTTTTCACTGTCGGAGGCGCATACATTTGTGCGTTTCTCCGATCGATCTTGGGCTGTCTTGTCACCTTCCCTCCTGCTCTTGATCATGAACAGGAGGGGATGAGGCCATCCCCATACTCCACCTCTTCGCCTTCTAAGCTCCTCCTGGTGAATGCTTCGTTGACCTGTTAACATTTACATGCACAGATATAATGCATACCTACAGACATTAACATTAGTCTGCTAACTGTATAAGTTTTCTCACCGCGCTGTCTTACCATCTCGTTAGTGAGGTTCGGTGACCCGGGGAGGGGGACATTCCCCTACTTCTCATCCTAATCACTCGGTCTACAGGAGTTCGTTCACCAATAATGAATCTCCGAAGACCAATGAGTGTGCAGTAATTGGGTTAATCCCAACATTTCAAATCTACAGCCCCTAGCGGGACTTGTGGTGGCCGTGAGACGGGTGCCCCTTGTAGGCTGGCCCTCGGGGTTTTCCCCTCTCTGTCGGTCATCCCGAGTTAGACGTGGTACCAACTCAGGTCGCATACCCCTCGTAGGCTAGCCCTCGGGGTCTTCATTCTCGCTATGAGTCGCGCTATCCGTCTACTTTCCACCCACGGACTCGGTGCCCCTAGTAGGCTAGCCCTCGGGGTTCTCCTATCCATTCGGGTTTGCCGACCGTCATTGTGCCACCCGGCCCGTAGGGGTTTACTCCGCCACGTGAGTACTCCCCGCTTCTCCCCGACGATCCTCCAGGATGGAGAGATGCTACCGAAATTTTGGCTCGAACGAGTTTGACTCGGATCGATCACCGTGCTTGAGTACGAACCTCAAGCGAGCCTGTGACTTGACTTCCGGATGGCCCGGGACCTATCCGATGAATGACTGATTCAAAAAACTCCTAAAATCCTCCAAAACGTGTTAATAAGTCCAAAAATAAATCAATAAAACCTCAGTTTCCATGAAACAGGGCTAAATCGGCGCCATTGACACTCGGCACGCCTTAATACGACGCGCCTTGAAACGGCGCGCCCTATTCCGGCGCGCCAGAAGGGGGGCGCGCCATTTTCAGGCCAACCTTTGATGGGAATCGACGTCGTGCATTGACTTTTTATTTTTGCATTTGTGTCCTTTAATTTATTTTTATATCCTTGGGAAAGTGTATGTGCAATTGTAAGGCTTTATAAGCCAATGTGTCATTCCCTTGGATTCTTTGGGTTTTTGTGCAAATTGTCAATAGGTCCAGCAAGGGGGCCCTCACTCCTTCCCCATTGGTCCACATAAGCCATATGAGTCCATGTGGGGCTGGTCAAAGCCCTAGGTGACATCTAGAAGGTCAATCGGACACATGGGAGATAAGTGGTTGAAAATGTGAAAGGGAGGCCACCTACCTTACCTACCTAGTCAAAGGAGTGCCCCCTCCATATGTAATTTATTTATTTTAGGTTTTTGACCACATGGGGGAAGAAAATGGCCTATTTCCCATGAAATTCCCAGCCCCCCACCTCTTGCCATTCTCTATATAAGCCTATGTATAGTGTCATTAGAGATTTAATGAAGAAATTATGTGAAAATTACTTGAAGCAAGAAGGGTGTGCCCTCTCTCCTCTCTCTCTGGTTCTCTTCTTTTTCCTCCAGCCCTCCAGGGTGTGAAGCCCTCTCCTATATTCTCCTTAGCCCCTCTAAGTTCTCTTTCTGCTACCGCCGCCGCCGTTCGTGCCGCCGTCGTGCCGCCACCTCCGCTACATTGAAGTTCTGTCCAAATCAGGACAGAACCTCTCCTCCAAAATTGTATCTATAGTTTTTGTTGTCTGATTGAGCCCTAATTTTGAGGGTTTGTTCTGTCCATCTTCCCTAACCCCCAGTTAAAATTTCGTGTCATTTGGAGTCCATTTGATATTTTCCCCGTATTTTTTTGTCCTCTCAGTAATCTACCCTTTTGCAGATCTACGGGATAGGGTCGTCTTTTTGTAATTTCCCCACCCACTTAGAAACTTTTATAAAATCCACAGAAATTCCCTAGTGTTTCTCACGTATACCCCCTTCCACCATAATTTTCTTTGAGTCAACAAAAATCATTTAGCCCTCGGTCAAAGGTATGTTTCAAGCAGATCCATCTCTGCCTTGTGTGTCTGTCAGTCCGGGTCAGAAAAAAAAGGCAGTTTGCAGTCGTTTTTATTTTTAATCCGTTTGTGGATGGAGCCACCAAAAATATATGTTGTAGATCTCTGAGTCCCCTATCCATCGATACCTCTTGTGCATAAATCCGACATCGGATCTGGTCGTAGGAATTCTTTTTGTAAAGGTGTGAAGAGCAGATCCGAATTCAGTTAGCACAACTCAGTCCGCGGGAAAATTCAGAAATAAATATGAAAGTCAACTTCAGGAGTCGCCCCTTTAGGTAGTCGATCAGGGACATCCCACCATCGTCCCAGCCAAGCGGCGCCCTCAGAAGATCCCAGGAAGGCAACGTTCCTTTGGAATCCATACCTTGCTGCCCACCGAGTCAGCAACCGAGTTGGCGTAGCACCGAGTTGGAATAGTGCCGAGTCGGACTAGCAGGCCAAGTTCATGCCCTACGCGCCTCCATATTGCTGCCCGTCAACCCAGGGTCAGTCCTCCCGGGCCCCACTTGTAGCCCTTTACCTCCCTGCGTGGAGTTGACAATAGATTTCACTGTTGTAATTAACTTTTACCGTTGTTACCGGGAGTTACCGTAACTGGCCGGGAATGTCTTCCCCACGCCCGGAGCGTGGAGGTACACTCGCTCCGCACTCTTTATCGCATTTGCTTATCTTGTATAGCTTTGAATGCCGCTGCGAGTGTAGGTTTATAGCTATATATACTTGTATCACCGCTGCGAGAGTGCGAGTGTGAGTGTTACCGTCCCGTGACTCGACCCGAGATAACGCGGAAAGGCAGATACCTGAGACTCACCGCCGGTTTCTCAACCGCGTCCGGTCCTACGTCTTCCCTCGCTTAGGGACGATCGTGAGCTAGAGTCCCAGGTCGCGTGTCCGTCCCGCATCAGTTTGGTATCAGAGCCAGGTTGAGTCTAGGGTGTTTAAAACTCCAAAATAACAAAAAAAGTGTCATTTACGTCTAGTCATCATCTAAGTCGGTCTAAGGTTGCATCCGCATACCATTGTTCGGTATATAAAAAGGTGTTGTCCGAACGTTAGGCTACGGCTATCGGGAAGGCCGCACACTTGCGCGAGTGATCTTCGGATCGATTAACTCCGCCACGTACCGAGTCTTGGTTAAGTCTAGGGTCCTTAGTGTGCATGCATTCCAACCTTGCATAGTCGGTCTAATGTCTTGTCCAAGTGTTGGCATGTCCATTCATTAGTGTCCCCATGTCCCCTGGACGACCAAGGGGCCGCATCTTCTGCATGGTGGCGATACTATCTAAAAATGGAAGGACCACCCGAACCACCCCAAAAGGCCCGAAGCCCGGGACTTCTACGGCTCCGAAAACCCGAGTGACTACTTAGAGTAGGAAGCCGTTATGGACGACTACTTTGAGTGTTACCATATGTCTGGTCCCGCGCAAGTCGACTTAGCCAAATGTGACTTTTCTATGAAGTCGTCGAAACATGGAGGGACATCAAGTACTTTCAGGAAGATAAGAGGCTAAGGCCCATCAAGTCATGGTGGGATATGAAGAGAGCGCTTAGGAGAGTCTACCTTCCCTGTCTACCTACCTCCAACCACGGGGGTCATACCACTAGCCATCCCCTCCAACTCACCCGCAATCAAGTGGGCCACACCTCCAACCAACCCCGCCCCTTTACCCCCATCCAATCCCACCCAAGCATCTCCAACCAAGTGGAAGCCCCACTTATGGCCGAGTCTAGGTCCACACCCGCACCAAGAGACGAGGAGCGAGTCCACCCCGAGGCCCCTACTCCACCCCGCACCTTTGCCGAACTCTTACAAATGTTTACGGATCGGTTGGATAGGATGGATAGGGCACTACTCTTACTCGAGTCCAAGGAGGCCATAGCCGGTAGTCTCAACCCGGCCCCATCTTCGGCATCCCCAAGCCCTCTCCCCATGATGGAGGCCCCGCCTTCACCACCCATGAGCGCTCCAATTCCACCACCCTCTACTTCTGAACTTTATTCGGAACCATCTTATTTGGAGCCACCAAAGCCCGAGCCACCCGTGTTTCTAACAGGTACGCTTTTCATCGCCGAGCCACTACTTAGTTGGCTCAAGGATGGCTTGGTTCCATCTCCTTACCCATCCATAGACCCTACCCTACCTTTGGTGCCCGTCAACTCCTACCATACTACATTCCGCTCTAGTCACCATGTTGATACATTGGGTGACCTTATTCTTGGTTTAGGTTGGCAATGGAAGTTGACACATTTATTGGCCCGAGGCTTCGACCAACCCACTAGTCGTAGCTTCACCCATTCGGCCATAAGGTCCATTACCTCCGTATGCACCGTGGGTTATGTCACTACGAAGATCCTCTTATTCCTCCCTATGCCGGCCGAGCCCGACTTCACTCCCTTCTGCCCAAGGGAGGAATCTTATTTTTTTTCCCATGACCACCGTCCCATTCACCATGATGGATGAAGGTGACTACCTACACCTTCAAGAATTTCACAATTGGGACCGTGTCATAGAGGAGTTCATCTCATGGGGTCATACCTTCTTTGATCCTTTTGACCCCTTCACTAGTGAACCTCCCGAGCTATCATATTCACTCCACTTCATCCAAGGAGTTCACTATCACACCCCTACCCCTCGGTCTAGTTTGTGTGCCTTACCTACGTCTAAGGGTGATGATGAAGGTAGTTTTGGATCTCCTAACCCTTCCCCACCCAATTCCCATAGGTCGCCAATGCATGAGTGGCGCATATTAGGATGTCTAGGAGTCCATTTCGTCAACCATCGAGTGCATCTAGTGTATGCATGGAACATATTCGGGTGTCCTGGTCCAGCATCGCCTACGCGTAGGTCGGACTAACATTAGGTGTGTTTAGGGTCTTTGTGGGTCCTTGTTTCGTACTGGTTGTATGTCGTGTGTCTGTGCATGTGTCGAGTCGAGTCGGTCTTGTGTACGCTCGCGTTATTAGTCCCTTTTGAGTATGAGACTTGTCAAACTATTGAGATCGGCTATACATCCACATATCGGATCTAATCACATAAGGGACCCGTGGTGATTCCTAGTGAGTCTTCGAGCCGCCTCCCTTCATTTGAGAGTGACCCCACTCCGGAGTGTCCACCTCTAGCCTCATTCCCATGGCAGCGTGTGCATATCGAATCTATACGGGATGAACATGTGTCGATTACTTGGAGTAGAGCGTACTCCGCGCTTCCAGGTTCGGTGACGGATCCGCCGGCATCACGAGCAACCGCACCCCTTACTCTACGGGGTCAAGTTCCTCCCACCCGGGGAGAGTTGATGGGAATCGACGTCGAGCACTGACTTTTTATTTTTACATTTGTGTCCTTTAGTTTATTTTTATATCCTTGGAAAAGTATATGTGCAATTGTAAGGCTTTATAAGCCAATGTGTCATTCCCTTGGATTCTTTGGGTTTTTGTGCAAATTATCAGTAGGTCCAGTAAGGGGGCCCTCACTCCTTCCCCATTGGTCCACATAAGCCATATGGGTCCATGTGGGGCTGGTCAAAGCCCTTGGTGACATCTAGAAGGTCAATTGGACACATGTGAGACAAGTGGTTGAAAATGTCAAAGGGAGGCCACCTACCTTACCTACCTAGTCAAAGGAGTGCCCCCTCCATATGTAATTTATTTATTTTAGGTTTTTGACCACATGGGGGATAAAAATGGCCTATTTCCCACGAAATTCCCAGCCCCCACCCCTTACCATTCTCTATATAAGCCTATGTATAGTGTCATTAGAGATTTAATAAAGAAATTATGTGAAAATTGTTTGAAGCAGGAAGGGTGTGCCCACTCTCCTCTCTCTCTGGTTCTCTTCTTCTTCCTCCAGCCCTCCGGGGTGTGAAGCCCTCTCCTATATTCTCCTTAGCCTCTCTGAGTTCTCTTTCTGCTGCTGCCGCCGCCGTTCGTGTCGCCGTCGCGCCGCCACCGCCGCTACATCGAAGTTTTGTCCAAATCAGGATAGAACCTCTCCTCCAAAATTGTATCTCTGGTTCTTGTTGTCTGATTGAGCCCTAATTTTGAGGGTTTGTTCTGTCCATCTTCCCTAACCCCCAGTTACAATTTCGTGTCATTTGGAGTCCATTTGATATTTTCCCCATATTTTTTTTGTCCTCTCTGTAATCTGCCCTTTTGCAGATCTATGGGACAGGGTCGTCTTCTTGTAATTTCCCCACCCACTTAGAAACTTTTATAAAATACACAAAAATTTCTTAGTGTTTCCCACGTATACCCCCTTCCACCATAATTTTCTTTGAGTCAACAAAAATCATTTAGCCCTTGATCAAAGAAGATCCATCTCTACCCTGTGTGTCTGTCAGTCTGGGTCAGAAAAAAAAGGTAGCTTGCAGTCGTTTTTATTTTTAATCCGTTATGTGGATGGAGCCACCAAAAATATATGTTGTAGATCTCTGAGTCCCCTATCCATCGGTACTTCTTGTGCATCAATCCGACATCGGATCTGGTCGTAGGAATTCTTTTGATAAAGGTGTGAAGAGCATATCCGAATTCAGCCAACACAACTCAGTCCGAGAGAAAATTCAGAAATAAATATGAAAGTCAACTTCAGGAGCCGCCCCTTCAGGGAGTCAATCAGGGACATCCCGTTATCTTCCCAGCCAAGCGGCGCCTTCAGAAGATCCCAGGAAGGCAACGTTCCTTTGGAATCCATACCTTGCTGCCCACCGAGTCAGCAACCGAGTTGGCGCAGCACCGAGTTGGAATAGTGCCGAGTCGGACCAGCAGGCCGAGTTCGTGTCGTACGCGCCTCCAGATTGCTGCACGTCTGTTGTGCCCCTGTGTGGTTTTGATGATGGCTGATACACCATGAGTCACACTGAGGTGTTGTGAGGTGTGCTTGGTTTTGATGATGGCTGACACACCATGAGTCACACTGAGGTGTTGTGAGGTGTGCTAATTAATATAGATGACTGTTTGACTGCTTAAATATCTGATTGTTTGCTTGAATAGCTAATTCATGAATATGTCTAGATTGGGTTAACGTAGTGGCTAATTGTTCATGCAGTGCGTTGACGCTACAAGGACACTGCGTTGACGCAGTAGTTGCTAGTTTACTTGCTGCGTTGACGCAGTGGAACAGCTGGGTTGACGCCATGCTGCCTTGTCTACCTTTTGTGTGAAAGTCTATACATTGTCTCTTTTACCTACGTTGCATTGAATGAAGTCTGTACAGTGTCTCATATTGGCCAAGTCTATACAGCCTCATCCTTACCTTCGTTCCAAGCCAAAGTCTACACATTGGTTTTCATTCGAAGTTTGTACACTCACCAGTGAACGACAAGTCCACACATTGGACTGTTCATATGAAGTCTGTACGTTGGAAGTGTCTTTCTTGCTTTGTGACCACACTTTGTGTCGGTTTCTGTTTTCATCTTCGAGTTGTTTTCAGCCCGTGTCGTCCTCGTTTTCGAGTCGTTTTGATTGGTCGTTCTTCGTGTTGTTTCTGTGTTTGTGTCTTCGTGTTATTTTTATGTTCGAGTCTTCATGCTATTTCTGTATTTGTGTCTTCGTGTTATTTTTATGTCTTCGTGTTATTTTTGTGTTTGAGTCTTCATGCTATTTCTGTATTTGTGTCTTCGTGTTATTTTTATGTCTTCGTGTTGCTTATTTCTATCTTCGTCCAGGTTTCTTCTGATCGCGTGTTTTACTACCGTTTTACTCCGTGTTATTTCCTTCTCACTTCGTGCTGTTCTCATCTGACTTCGTGTCGTTGTCTTTGTAGTGTTAGCCTTGTTACTGTGGTACCTCGTGTCGTTCTCTTTGTAGTGTTAGCGTTTGTTATAGTGCTACCTCGTGTCGTTCTCTCTTTATCTCGTGCTGTAGTCATCTTATGTACCTCGTGTCGTTCTCTCTTTATCTCGTGCTGTAGTCATCTTATGTACCTCGTGTAGTTCTCTCTTTATCTCGTGTTGTAGTCATCTTATGTACCTCGTGTTGTTCTCAGTATAGTGCACCTTTTGTTGTTCCTACACACCTCGTGCAGTTTTAGCTTGAGTGTCAACCGACTTATTTCAGGTATATATATATATATACAGAGAGAACCCTGAATATTAATGGTTTTAATCTCTTTGCAGGAGAAGAAGAAAAAGAAGAAGAAGAAGGATTCTAGTTTTAGGATCAAATCTGAACCAGTTTGCTCTATTATACTGTTCGTGGAGCCTACGTAGAGTGGGCACGTGATACAAGGCTGGTATCTGGCACGTGATCCGAGATGCAGAGGAACCTCCACGTGGACTGAAGCATTTGGGCGGGAATCGTGGAGAGCACACGCCGCCCTAATCTGCTGCTACTATATATATGTGTCTTCTTCCTCAGAAGAAGCAGGGGAGTGAGAGAAAAGTGATGCGGGACGGACACGGGAGACGACACTATACAGGGCCACCCTCGGACTCTAGATGAAGACGCGACCAGCAATACACACCAGGGAGACACTAAGCCCGACACTACGAGCTCCTAGTGGCAAGCGTCGCTAACAGAAGTAGAAGCTCACTCATCGTCCCAAGCGAGGGAAAGCGCGGATCGTGCGCGGTTAAGGAACCGGCAGAGGTCAAGGTAGTCCGACTCACTTCCGGACTCGGATCGAGTCGCGGGACGGGTCACTCTCACTCTCACAGCGGTGACATGGACACACGGGCTAGGAACCTACACTCTCGGCAGCGGCCTAAGACCGTATACTAGCTAAGCAATGTAACGCCAAGAAGTTAAGACCTTTACCTCCACGCACCCGGCGTGGCGAAGACACCCCGGCTGACTTACGGACCCCCGGTTAACATAATTCACAGCGGTACAAAAGGATTCGACCCACTCCACGCAGGGAGGTAAAAGGTCACATGTGGGCCCCGGGGATCACGCAAATCAGGTTGACAGGCAGCATCTTGATGTCGACTCGACGCGCCGAACTCCGCATTTTCGTGCTTCCCGAACGGCGGGTTCTGCGGGCCCGTGGGGCCCACGGATGGCGCTGTCCTCCGGATCTGCGGAGGTGGGTCCCACTATGATGGAGACCCCTGGTGGCGCGCCTCCACGGACGGCGGTCGGCCGGAGACACCGATTGGTGGCCGGTCGGGTCCGATATTCAAGTTGTGGAATGGCTGCCCACGGATTTCAGTTCTGTTTTCCCTGTGCGCGCTCCGGTGAAAACAGCCGCTGCGGTCGGCCCCGATGCCGGAATGCGACAAGACCAGCGCCGTTGGAAAGAGGACTCAAAATCCTCCAACCTAGGGCCAGTGGAATCTTCTGAACCTCTGCGGACCTGGACCTTAACTAATTTTCAATTCTCTGTTACATAGTTCTAGAACTCTCAGATCAGCACCTTAGTTCCCTGTAAACGGCCATTGACCGCCTACTTACATTGGGATTCAGATATCAAGCTCTTCTTAGAAGTGATAGATATTTAAACCACGAAGCTGGGACAATTTTTGGAATTGGATTCCGAGGTGGTGGTGATTTGATAGGATTTTTAGAGTGTCTGGTGGTCAGATCTGGGAACTGGCAGAAAGTACTGTAGCTAGGGAAGAACTCGATTTTTGTAAAATATAAGATGGACTCACAAAAATTCAAGAAAATTTGGGGATAGAGGGGATAGTGGACAGAATGCCCAGTAAAATTGGGCGAACTAAAAAAAATCAAAAAGTGGACCTAAGACTTAAAACTCCGGGCGGGTGGAAATGGAAACAGACAGGAGACAGATCTGGAAACTGAGATTGGACGAAAATAAAAAAATACCAAATGAGATCTTTATGACCAACCAAAATTCTGAGGATGTGCTGGACACCTCTGGGACATCCAGTAAAAGTCCCAGCTCGATCTGAGGCCGTGGCTGAGACTGAAATTTCGTGGAAGTGGCTGTGGTACTGCGCGGACAGAACTCCGGCGGTGGCGATGGCGGCTCGTGGCGGCGGCGGCGGCGACCGGAACTGATAGGGTGGAGTCACACCACCAAGAGGCAGCCTTCACAGCTGCAAGGGGGAGAGGGAGAGAGGAAGGGGGCGGCCTAGGCCTTGCTCCAACATTAAGTTTGATTCAAATGGCATTAATTCCACTAAAATGAAAAAATACAACTCTTTATAGGTTACATGCCAAATCCAATATCCACCCTTAGATCTAGGTATGGGGGAATGGATGGCTTGGATTGGATGTGACCAACCACAAAAAGAAATATTTAAAAGAAACCAATTCATAATTTTATCCCATGTGGTCAAAGAGAGGGAGGAAAGAAAGAAAAAAAAACCAACCTAGCCTAATAATGCCAAAAGAGGGGGCGCCCCCTTCTTGGGCCCTTCTTGGGCCAAGTTGCTTCAAGGCTTGTTAAGGCCTTCCACAAGCCCATCTTATCCCAATCTAGGTGGCCCATGTGGAGTGGAGGCTTATATGGGCCTTAAGTGGCTTAAGAACCCAATATGAAGCCTAATGAGGCCTTATAACCCAATATGGCACTTAACCCTTAATGGACCCTAAAGGACTCACCCATTTGGCTTATTAAGAGCCTTACATTGAACCCAATATGACAAACCCAAATAAAACACTCATTACAACCCAATTACAAGGCAAACCATTGCTAAAACAATACAAGGAAATGCTAAAAATGACCAAGAATCAAGGTGGGGCTTCCAGGCTATCCCCGAGCCAAAGAGAAGCTGCTGTAGATCGAGTGGTGCTCCGTGTACGGTACTGATGGCTCGCCGGCTCGTGCCTCTCGCGTGCTCTGGTGTCCGCACCAATTCTCCCCGGGTGGGAGAAACTCGACCCTGTCGAGTAAGGGTCTGCATCACTCCTGTATCGCTCCAAAAGGTCAGGATCAATCCGCTGCAACTCGCCATGTGTGATCCATGTGTCCTCAGTAGCGGGCCGTCCTCTCCATCGCACTAGGTAGCGCGGGTAAGATCCACTCCTGGTAACTGTCACTTGCTCGTCCAGTATACGATCTATGTGCTCACGCTGCCGTGAAAAAGGGGCTGGAGGTGGAAGTGGACACTCAGGTGTGGGATCACTCTCAAGAGGAGGAGATGGCTCAAAAGGCTCACTAGGGATCACCGCTGGGTCCCTATATGCAACAAGATCCGATACATTGAAGGTAGAGCTTATACCATATTCCTCGGGCAGGTCCACAACATACGCATTGGATCCAATGCGTTTCAACACTCTAAAGGGACCGGCTCCGCGAGCTTGCAACTTCTTAACGGTTCCAGAGGGAAACCGTTCAGGTCTTACCCTGATCATGACGTATTCGCCCTCGTGGAACTCTCGGTGGTGTCGGTGGGCATCGGCTAACTCCTTGTACCGTGCATTGCTGGCCTCAATGTGACGACGGATGTCGTCATGCAAACTCCTAACATGCCTAGCAAATGACTCGGCCGACTCCGACACTCTAGCATGGACAGGCATGGGGACAAGGTCAACGGGTTTCCTAGGCCTACGACCTGTGACAATTTCAAATGGACTCATGCCAGTAGACCTATTCACCGAATCATTATATGCAAACTCAGCCATAGGTAGAATGAGATCCCAATCCCCAATGCGGTCCCTAACAAGACATCTCAAAAGATCACCCAGACTCCTATTGACCACCTCGGTCTGACCATCTGTCTGGGGATGGTATGCAGTGGAAAACTTGAGGTGCGTACCCATCATATGCCATAGTGTCTTCCAAAAATAGGAAGTGAACCTAACATCACGGTCAGACACTATAGTGCGAGGCAACCCGAACTTGCACACCACATGAGTAAGGAATAGGCGGGCTACCCTAGAAGCATCCGAAGTCTTTGAGCAAGGGATAAAGAGGGCCATCTTCGAGAAACGGTCAACCACCACATAGACCGAATCATGCTTCCTGGAGGTACGTGGCAATCCCAAAACAAAATCCATGCTGACATCCTGCCACGGGGCATCAGGCACGGGGAGAGGCGTATAAAGGCCCGAGCTTTGCTTCTTCATTTTGGCCGTAGCACATGTACGGCACTGAGCCACGATGTTAGCAACATCGCGCTTCAAGCTCGGCCAATAAAATCGATGCTCCACTGCCTCAATAGTCTTGTTCCGACCAAAGTGGCCGGCTAGACCTCCCGCATGTAGTTCCCACACTAGGAAATCTCGAACCGAAGTTCGGGGAACACATAGCCTGCTACCTCGAAAGAGGTAACCCTCCTGAAGCACATAATCATCATGGTCTCTCGAGGGCCCGGCCTGGAGAGTAGTAAAAATCTGACCGAAGTCAGGACAATCAACATAGGCCTCTTTCATCTTCTCTAGCCCTATGACCTCGGCACTCATGGTGGTAAGAAGACATGCTCGCCGACTCAAGGCATCGGCCACCTTGTTCTCCACTCCAGCCTTATGTTTTAGCACAAAGGTGAACTGCTGGAGATACTCAACCCAACGACTATGACGCGAATTCAGCTTCTTTTGGGAATGGAGGTACCTCAAAGCCTCATGATCGGAGTATAAGACAAACTCCTGATGTAATAGGTAATGCCTCCAATGCCTAAGAGCCTGAACAACTGCGTAAAACTCTTTATCATATGTGGAATATCGCAGTTTCGCGTCATTCAGCTTCTCGCTGAAATATGCGATCGGGTGGGACTCCTGACTCAAAACTCCTCCTATCCCAACACCCGACGCATCACAACAGACCTCAAACACCTTCGAGAAATCAGGCAGTCGAAGGATAGGTGTCTGGGTCATACGCTCCTTGATGTCCCTGAAGGCAGCAGATGCGGCCTTCGTCCATACAAATGTGCCCTTCCGGATGCAATCCGTGATCGGGGCAGTGACGGAGCTAAATCCGCGGATGAAGCGACGATAGAACGTCGCAAGGCCATGAAAGCTGCGGACATCATGAACCGTACGGGGTTCCGGCCACTCAACAATGGCCCGGACCTTCTCCGGATCGGCGGAGACCCCAGTACTAGACACAATGAAACCCAAGAAGGTAAGCTGAGGTGTCATGAAAGCACACTTCTGTGGGTTTGCAAATAACTGCTCTCGCCGAAGAAGTAGACAGACCTGCCGAAGGTGGTCTAAGTGGTCCCCTGTGGTGCGGCTATAGATAAGGATATCATCAAAATACACCACTACAAAGACTCCAATGAAAGGTCGAAGGACCTGAGTCATGAGCCGCATGAAAGTGCTAGGGGCATTGGTCAACCCAAAAGGCATGACCAACCACTCATATAGACCGTCCTTGGTCTTAAATGCGGTCTTCCACTCATCACCTGGCCTAATCCTCACCTGATGGTAGCCACTCTTAAGATCGATCTTCGAAAAGATAGTGGCACCTGCCATCATGTCTAGCATGTCATCAAGGCGGGGAATAGGGAACCTGTACTTCACGGTGATTTTGTTGATGGCACGACTATCAATGCACATTCTCCACGTGCCATCCTTCTTCGGGGCGAGTAACGCGGGTACAGCACATGGACTCATGCTGTCCCGAACAGATCCTCTCTGCACTAACTCATCGACCTGCCGTTTAAGCTCGGCATGCTCCGTGGGACTCATGCGATAATGAGGAAGATTGGGCAAAGAAGAGCCCGGAACAAGGTCGATGGCATGCTGAATATCCCGCATAGGTGGGAGTCCCTCGGGAAGCTCATCGGGAAAGACATCAGCATACTCCTGCAGAATGGGAACAACCTCGGGTGGGAGCTCACCCTCGGAGTCCCGCTCCACCTCTCGGACCGTAATGGCAAACACTGGACAGCCCTGACTAAGCTCCTGCTCCATTTCCCGGGAGCTAATCATCATCAATCTCCTCGTCGAGGGCTCTCCTGGGCCAGAGGTAACGGTCATAGCCCGAGCTGGGATGGGGTACTAGGCCCGGGAACGGAAGGCTTCGGAGTACTAGGGCCAGTAGGACCCCTGACAGATGGGCTCCTGGGCCGAACGGGTTGGAGGGTGACCCGCTGGCCATCGTGGTCGAAGGTACAGGTGTTCGACCGACCATGGAGTGTGGCATCTCGGTCGAATAACCACGGCCTACCAAGAATGATACTTCCCACTTCCATGGGAGAACATCACACCAGATCTCGTCACGGTAGGAGTGGAGCTGCAGCGGGACCAAGCACCGCAGCCTGACCGAAATGGAAGTGGTATCCACCCATGATACCTGATAGGGACAAGGATGGTCTACGGGTGTGAGACCAAGACGAGTGACAGCGTTCGTGGAGATTGCATTGATACAACTCCCACTATCGATGACCACCTTGCAAATTTGCTTTCCCAGCCTACAGAATACATGAAGGATAGTGGTCCGACGCCAGTCATCACTGACCTGTGGCTGGGTGAGGATACATCTGACGACCCCCACATGGGTATCGTCTAACTGCTGGGCATCCTGGGCCTCACCTCCCATCTCATAGTACTCGTCAGCTAGCTCTTCATCTGCCTCATAGCTGACTAACTCTAGGCCCGCAGGGGTGGTATCCTCGGCCTGTGTGTCCCCAATGTGAAGAGATGGGCGGGTGGGACACTGGTTGGCGAAATGGCCAAACCCATTGCAGCGATAACACTGCTGCCGTGATCCACTAGGCTCCCCAATCATAGGTCCTTTACCTTTATCCTCCCGACGGATAGGAGGCGTAGGCAACAAAGGACGTGCGGGTGGTGCGGGTGCCGGGGGACGGGCTATGGGTGGGGCCGTAAGATGCTGGGGACGAGGAAGGTCCCTCGGGGGTGGAGGGCGAGGCCTAGGAGCAAAGGGCTCGTGGCGAGCGGGCTCCTGAGGTCGAGCCATGGGGGCCCTCGGATATGTGCCAGATGAGCCACGGGACTCGACACTACGAAGGGGAAAGGAGCCCAACCGATGGGGTGACTCGAACTCGGCCTCGAACTGCTCCAATTCGAGAGTAATCTGATATGCCTGCTCCAAAGTGGTGGCATTGCGGCGAAAGAGTTCATATTGATAATTAGGCCGCAAACCTCTCCGAAAGCGGGATATCGTCATGGTGCTCTCTTCCGTGACCCCACACCGCAAATAATACTCATCGAACTCGGCGGTGTACTCGGTCACGGATCGGTTCCCTTGGGAGATGCTTTGCCACTTGTCTATAAGACGTTGGCGATATGAGGCAGGAAGGTACTTCTCCCTCAATTTGAGTTTCATATCATCCCAGGTACCGATTTGGGGTTGACGTCGCTGGTTGAGCAGGCTCTCCACATTGATCCAATAAGTTTGGGCCTGCCCTTGCAGCTTCATCTTCGCATATCGGACTCTTCGGTGGTCCGTCATCTCAAACCACTCGAAGTACCGGTCCATACCGGCCTCCCAATCTAGATACACCCTAGGGTCCAAGGACCCGCTAAAAGTGGGAGGGTCCGCACGCACACCCCTAAGAATGCGGTCGTCATCCTCGTCATCACGATTCCGTCGTTGATGACGACGACCGTTACCCCCGTGATCATTGTCGGAGGCATAATCATCCACTATAGGCGCCTGTTGCCTCCCGACATCCTCTACCTGAGCCCTTGGCACAGCGGGTTGCTGCACCGGCTCTTGTTGGCCGTTCGTCGGCGCGGGTTGCGCCGCTACTGGGCCCCTCTCTAGGACGGCAATCCTCCCAACAAGGCCTTGAATGGACTGCTCCGAAACCCCAGCCCGATCCTCGAGGACCTTCATCCTCCCTTCTAGACGCGTCCCTATGCCATCCATACGCGTACTAAGACCATCCATACGCGTGTCTAAACGATCCATGATGGCCCGGAACATCTCGGCCGTGGAAGACTCATCGGAACTACGGGCTCGGGAGTCCGCCATAGGTGGTGGTGGCGAGTATTGGGTGCCTCGACGGGTGGGCATGCAAAGACGTACGGACTAGGTGACAACGACCGACTAATGCAAACACACTAAATGATACACTTAGACCTAATTGCAATTTGAAAACACTCCTTTTTTTGGTATTTTGAAAGAATGTAATTTAAAACACTTTTTTTTTGTTTTGAAAAGAATGAGACTCGACTACACCCTAGACACGTCCAAGACTCGGTACGCGGCGGAGGTAAACGACCCGAAGGTCACTCGCACAAGTGTGTGGTCTACCCGGTAGGCGAAGCCTAACGGTCGGACAACACCTTTGGATATACCGAGTGAAGGTGTGTGTGGGGTAACCTTAGACTATGCAAGACTTATGCAACGACTACCCTAGACTCGACTTGCTCTGATACCAAACTGATGCGGGACGGACACGGGAGACGACACTATACAGTGCCACCCTCGGACTCTAGATGAAGACGCGACCAGCAATACACACCAGGGAGACACTAAGCCCGACACTACGAGCTCCTAGTGGCAAACGTCGCTAACAGAAGTACAAGCTCACTCGGCGTCCCATGCGAGGGAAAGCGTGGATCGTGCGCGGTTAAGGAACCGGCAGAGTTCAAGGTAGTCAGACTCACTTCCGGACTCGGATCGAGTCGCGGGACGGGTCACTCTCACGCTCACAGCGGTGACATGGACACACGGGCTAGGAACCTACACTCTCGGCAGCGGCCTAAGACCGTATACTAGCTAAGCAATGTAACGCCAAGAAGTTAAGACCTTTACCTCCACGCACCCGGCGTGGCGAAGACACCCCGGCTGACTTACGGACCCCCGGTTAACATAATTCACAGCGGTACAAAAGGATTCGACCCACTCCACGCAGGGAGGTAAAAGGTCACATGTGGGCCCCGGGGATCACGCAAATCAGGTTGACAGGCAGCATCTTGATGTCGACTCGACGCGCCGAACTCCGCATTTTCGTGCTTCCCGAACGGCGGGTTCTGCGGGCCCGTGGGGCCCACGGATGGCGCTGTCCTCCGGATCTGCGGAGGTGGGTCCCACTATGATGGAGACCCCTGGTGGCGCGCCTCCACGGACGGCGGTCGGCCGGAGACACCGATTGGTGGCCGGTCGGGTCCGATCTTCAAGTTGTGGAATGGCTGCCCACGGATTTCAGTTCTGTTTTCCCTGCGCGCGCTCCGGCGAAAACAGCCGCTGCGGTCGACCCCGTCGCCGGAATGCGACGAGACCAGCGCCGTTGGAAAGAGGACTCAAAATCCTCCAACCTAGGGCCAGTGGAATCTTCTGAACCTCTGCGGACCTGGACCTTAACTAATTTTCAATTCTCTGTTACACAGTTCCAGAACTCTCAGATCAGCACCTTAGTTCCCTGTAAACGGCCATTGACCGCCTACTTACATTGGGATTCAGATATCAAGCTCTTCTTCGAAGTGATAGATATTTCAACCATGAAACTGGGACAATTTTTGGAATTGGATTCCGAGGTGGTGGTGATTTGATAGGATTTTTAGAGTGTCTGGTGGTCAGATCTGGGAACTGGCAGAAAGTACTGTAGCTAGGGAAGAACTCGATTTTTTTAAAATATAATATGGACTCAAAAAAATTCAATAAAATTTGGGGATAGAGGGGATAGTGGACAGAATGCCCAGTAAAATTGGGAGAACTAACAAAAATCAAAAAGTGGACCTAAGACTTAAAACTCCGGGCGGGTGGAAATGGAAACAGACAGGAGACAGATCTGGAAACTGAGATTGGACGAAAATAAAAAAATACCAAATGAGATCTTTATGACCAAAAAAAATTCTGAGGATGTGCTGGACACCTCTGGGACATCCAGTAAAAGTCCCAGCTCGATCTGAGGCCGTGGCTGAGACTGAAATTTCGTGGAAGTGGCTGTGGTACTGCGCGGACAGAACTCCGGCGGTGGCGATGGCGGCTCGTGGCGGCGGCGGCGGCGACCGGAACTGATAGGGTGGAGTCACACCACCAAGAGGCAGCCTTCACAGCTGCAAGGGGGAGAGGGAGAGAGGAAGGGGGCGGCCTAGGCCTTGCTCCAACATTAAGTTTGATTCAAATGGCATTAATTCCACTAAAATGAAAAAATACAACTCTTTATAGGTTACATGCCAAATCCAATATCCACCCTTAGATCTAGGTATGGGGGAATGGATGGCTTGGATTGGATGTGACCAACCACAAAAAGAAATATTTAAAAGAAACCAATTCATAATTTTATCCCATGTGGTCAAAGAGAGGGAGGAAAGAAAGAAAAAAAAACCAACCTAGCCTAATAATGCCAAAAGAGGGGGCGCCCCCTTCTTGGGCCCTTCTTGGGCCAAGTTGCTTCAAGGCTTGTTAAGGCCTTCCACAAGCCCATCTTATCCCAATCTAGGTGGCCCATGTGGAGTGGAGGCTTATATGGGCCTTAAGTGGCTTAAGAACCCAATATGAAGCCTAATGAGGCCTTATAACCCAATATGGCACTTAACCCTTAATGGACCCTAAAGGACTCACCCATTTGGCTTATTAAGAGCCTTACATTGAACCCAATATGACAAACCCAAATAAAACACTCATTACAACCCAATTACAAGGCAAACCATTGCTAAAATAATACAAGGAAATGCTAAAAATGACCAAGAATCAAGGTGGGGCTTCCAGGCTATCCCCGAGCCAAAGAGAAGCTGATGTAGATCGAGTGGTGCTCCGTGTACGGTACTGATGGCTCGCCGGCTCGTGCCTCTCGCGTGCTCTGGTGTCCGCACCAAAAAGAGAGTGACTGAAGTAGAAGCAGCCAGAGCTAAGAGAAGAAGTGCAGAAGAGAAAGAAGAGATAGAGAAAGCTGAGAGCCAGATCGAGTTGGCGAGAGGTGAAGTCCATACAGAGAGCCACGATCCAGACAGAGAAGAAGAAAAGGAAAAGAAGAAGAGAAAGAGAGTGAGAAAGAGAAAGAAAGAGAGACTGAGTGAGAGATCGAGATAGCAGAGTGTGAAGAGAAGAAGAGGAAGAAGAACAGAGAAGAAGAGAGAGCTAGAGTGATAGAAGCTTCAACTGAAGATCTGTTCTTGCTGGCCGTGGATCAAATACAGGCCAGCCAGCTCCTGCGAGAGCCACAGTCTGAGTTTACGTTTTCCAACTTTCTATTGGTGCGTTTTTTGTTTTTCTTTTCAACTATTCACTAGTTGTTCTTCTGATTCTGTTGTGTGAGGTCGGGTTCCCTCCGGTGTGGAGGAAGAGAGACTTGCGTCTCTGGTTGCCTTTGACTGGGAGTCATCGGTTGTTTTCCTCCGGTTTGGAGGAAGGGAGGATGGGTCCTCCGGTTCTGGGCTTGTAGGTTTCGAGTCCAGGTGGTCCCTCCGGTTGGGAGGAAGAGAGGTCCGAGACCTCTAGTTTGCAGGTGACTTGGTGTCACTTGTGCTTCCCTCTGGGTTTCAGAGGAAGAGAGACTTGGGTCTCTAGGTTCCCCTCCGGTTTGGAGGAAGGGAGGATTGGTCCTCCGGTTCTAGTCTTGTAGGTTGCAAGACTAGGTGTTCCCTCCGGTCTGGAGGAAGAGAGACTGTGCGTCTCTGGTTTCCAAGTGGTTGGGAGTCACTTGGGGTGTCCCTCCGGTTGGGAGGAAGAGGGGAGGTTGTTCCCCTGGTCAAGCTGTTTGGCAGCCTTTGTTGCAAACTGAGTCTGCTGTGCTAGTGTTACTAGTGGAAGCCTCACTCCGATTTGGAGTGAGGGGTGGACGTAGGTCTTTAGACCGAACCACCTAAAAAGCCTGGTGTCCCTTGTGGTTTGATCTTCTTATATGTTCACTTAACTGCTGCGCATTAGATGCTTGCTTAGGATCGTCTGAGGGCTTCTTGAGTTGTTGTCTTGCTTTGATCCTTCTAAGTTTCCTTAGTTTATTTCTGCAACAGTTTTAATTCCGCATAACTGAGCTTTATAGTTTTAATTAGGCTATATTTGTAGAGGGATACATTCTTTAATTCCGCACATCTAACCGGTAGAACTTAAATTGGGTAAAATTCTTTGAAAGATCCATTCACCCCCCCTCTGGATCTATGTTTATCTATCGCACCTAGCTAACAATTGGTATCAGAGCGGTTCTCTGACTAATCAGATCCAACGATCTGCAGAGGATCCTGCTGTCCTTGGTGCATTTCTGATTTTACTCTTTGGTGCATTAATTTGCTTACCGATTTATTCAATGGGTTCTCCACCGGTTTTTAATGGCTCTAACTTTAACTCATGGGTTAGCAGTCTACATAACTATGTGAATTTGATGAATCCGGATCTGTGGAAGTTAATCTCACATGGTCCTCACAGACTGCCAAAGGAAAAGTCCAAATGGACTAAAAGTCATAGATCGAGAAATGAAGAGAATCAGAAAGTTTTGAATCTAATGGAAGAAGCTACTGACAAGGCTCTACATTCTTATTTTTATGACTGCAGGTCCGCTAAGGACATTCTGGAAAAGCTGAAGCTAACTCAGAGGAGAGATGAGGACAGTTGCCTGATGGCTGACAAGAGCAACCATGGCAGTGATCAAGATGAATCTGAAGAACAGGATGATGAGGAGGTAAACCCTTTCGAGAATTTTTCTTTAGATGACTGGGAAGATGCATATGCAAATCTGACAAGATCCTATAAAAAATAGGGAAGAAGTATAAAAGTCTGAAAAAGGAGCTAAAGAATCATGAGAATGCTAAATCTCGAGGTGAAAGCCCTGAAATTCTAAAAACTGAAAATAAAATTTTTAGAAGACAACTACAAGATTTTGATTTTATTACTACAGATCTAGATCATTTGAAATCTGAAAAATAAACCCTTGTGAAATAAATTGGTTTACATAAAAAGAAGAATCAGGAGCTTGTTTGTGAAATTTCTGAACTAAAGGAGAGGCTTAATTTATTTGATGATCAGGTTCATCACTATAATGCAGTTCAGAATAAAAAATTGGTGAGAGAATTAGAGTATGTCAACTCTGAACTTGAAAAAATGAAATCTGAAAATGCTTGCAATGCTTGTGCAGCTTTAAGAGACTTGATAAATGAACTTGATTCTGATGATAAACTTCAAAAGGATTTAATCAAATCTCTGAAAGAAGAAAACAAATCTTTGCTAGAAAAGAAAACTGAAGCTGAAGATATGAAATCTGAAAATGAAAGACTCAAAAACCAGTCCAAGGAATTTGAACACAAATTGATGAGTCTTGAAAAAGAAAACAGATTGATTTCTGAAAAAATGGAGGCTGATAGAATAATGAATCTAGAGCTTCAGAAAAATCTCAACAAACCACAATCTGAGAAACAACAGGAAAACTTTTATGAATGTCAGTCTTCCTTAGATGATTGGATGTTTGATGATGATCTCCTAGAGAAAAATAGGAAATTGAAAGAGGAAATCAACAAGCTAAATCATCTAAACACCCAACTGTCAGATAGGCTATTGACAATTGAAAAAGGCAAGGGTGTGAGCATAGATAATTCTGATAGGTTGATGAATGCTGAACAAGAAATTGAGAGTCTAAAAACCATCAACCTAATGTTGAGTGGAAATGTCAAATGCTGTGAAGAGAAGGTAGCTAATTATGAGCTCACTATCACATCCCTTCAACAAGAAGTTGATGATCTTTATAAGTCCCTATCTGAAGCTGACAATGAAACAAAGCTAAAACAGGAAGTTGAAAAACTCAAAAGTTTGAATGATGCCTTGCATCAACAACTCATTTCCTGTGAAACAGATTTGTCCAAATATGAAGCTAATACTTGTGGCTTAAATTCTGAAATTCAAGACTTGAAAAATTCTTTGTCAAAATTTGTCAAAGGAAAGGACAATCTGAATAAGCTTCTTGGAAATAATGTTAGCTTTCAGAGAGAGGGACTGGGTTACAGTCCGACAAACAAAAGGAGTAATGGAATAAAACATCTACTGTTTTTGTCAAAGCTTCTAATCAGAACACAACCCCTGCTCCTTCTGTTTTTCAATTCACTGCACAAAAGTCCACTGTGAAACCCAAAACTGTGGAACAAACTCAAAAACTGAAAAAGGGTGAAAATTCACAGAAAAAGGAAAAAGACACTCCTGTTGTTATAAAGAAGACTGCACACAATTCACATGATCTCTCACACACTCACATTAAAAAGGGGTCATGTTATTATTGTGGGAAAGGAGGTCACTTAATGGAGGATTGTGGATTGATGTTAAAGGATGAGCATGCTAGTGGAACTTTACATTCTAGAAACTCCTTTGATAGAAACCATGTTGCTAGGAAGCCTGATGCCTCATGTTATTATTGTGGGAAGCATGGTCATCTCATGAGTGAATGTTTTATCATGAAAGAAGACAATAAACAGCATGCCAAGTCCCCCATTCATGTTCATGGTCCATATGAATCTAAACACAATTCTAGTCAGCACATTGTGTGTTTCAACTGCAATAAGCCTGGGCACAAGGCTGCTGAGTGCTGGTTTAGATCCACTTGGGGTAAAAATAGTTTTCATAGAAGAAATTCTTTTGCATGCTCCCACTGTGGGAAAAATGGGCATACAGTCAAGGACTGTTGGTATGTTCAAAAGAATTCTGTTAAACCCCATTTTGTCAAAATCCCTGTAAAATCATTTGTGAAAATTTCATGCTATAACTGTGGAAAGCCATGCCATAAATCTGCTGAATGTTGGATGGTTAAGGACAAGCATCAAACTGCTCATGCATATAACAGAAAATCTTATGAACATGTTTATAAACATCACCCTGCTGTTACTATGCATCATAAGAACCAGAAACCAGTCACATCATGTAGATATTGTGGAAAGTATGGTCACTCTATGGACAATTGCTACCTGATGGATCATGATGACCATGTTGCTATGAATTTGCTTAGAACATCTGTCAGGGCTAACGCAGGACCCAAAGCTACTTGGGTCCCTGCAGGATCAAGATGATCAAATACTTTGCAGGTGTGCCTTGGACTGAGGAATAAAGAGGGGTAAATTAAACCAAGGCACCCAAGTTAATAAAGCCCCTTTCAGGTAAATTCTCTGCACTTCTTGTTCTTAGAATAACTGAATAGCATGTTAAATCCGTCTTTGCATATTCATTCATCATCTGCATTGTCAGATTCAAATTTTCTGAACTCTCCTCATACATGATTTGTATGAGCATAAATTTTAAAATTATATTTCAGTGCCCTAATTGCATATCGTGCACTCTGTAAGGGGGAGTTTGACTAATGCTTGCATATCATGATAATCTCATTTGCTGTATGCATACATGTAGTTAGTAGCACTGCATTTCCTTACATTGAAAAATCTAAAAAGAAATGTCTCATTGCATCTAGACAGGGGGAGCATTCTTGTTTGTTCATCTCTTCAAATCTTGAACCCCTACTAGCAATCTGAACCATTCTCTTGGCAAATATGTGGTTCACTTGAATTCTCTGTTGTCTACACTGATATAGCTGATCTGTCTGTATTCCAGACTCAGCCATTGATTCTGTCTACTATGAATTCAATTGGTAGCTTGTTCCTATCATACACATTTCTTCATATCTTGTCAAGACTGGTCAAAGCTAATCTGACTGATTTTTAGTCTTTAAGGCTTGCTTCTGAATTGCTCAATTCTCTCAACTATTGGTATCTGAATTGCTCTCTGCTAATTTCTCTTGACAATGTCATTGATTCAGCCGAATGAGGAAAGATTTAATCAGTGCACCCTAGGCATAAATCAGACATTCTGAAAAGAAGAATCTTCTACTATACTGGCTTAAGAATGTTTTGATAAATCAAATTGATTTAAGCCTAATGTATTTTCTAAGTTTTGATGTAAAAGACTTGAAAATATCTGAATCATCATGCTTAATAAGTCTTAACCAATTGCCTCATGAATTTCATGCAAAACTTTCTGAAATCTGAAATTTTAAAAGACATGGCTTTCTTTGGTTAAGATACATGTAGAAAGTATTGTTCTTAATCATTTCAAGTGTACTGAGCTTTGTTTGAAGAATCTGAAAATAGTTAAAATTTAAAGCTAGAGCAATGACTGTGGTCACAGAGAAACTGTGTTTTCTATCAATGAAATAGAGTAAGCCCATGTCATGAAGTGCCATAGTTACCTCTTTTCAATATGTTTGAAGATCTGGCAGAGCAATGGCATGGTTGTGTTGAGTAACTGGGGATTCTGGCCTCTGATCAAGGTGTCTCCTCATGTAAAAAGATACTCCATTGCTAACTCTGTTCTCTTTGAGAGGCAATACGGTTGTCACATTGAGTAACTGAGTCACTTCACCTAAGACGTGTTGTGCCTTATGTAAAAACGTGTTGACTGAACTAAAATTGCTCAGGAAAAATAAGTGTTGCTCAATTGGTATCAGAAAATTCTGAAAATCTAAAGACAAGCTCAGTCTCATTTATTTCTGTTTAATCTCAATATGATCTTGTGTATTTTCCATAGGAGTCATTGAATTTAAATGAGTTAGATGGAAGGAGGTTAAACATGAATATCAAATGAGTTGTTGGTTCACCTTTATTAAAAGGTGTTTCTGATATGAGTATTAAATTTTCTTGATAAACTTTGAATACATCTCTCTTAAATCATGATGCTCAGTTTAAACTCATTCATAATCTATTATATTTGAAGAATCTGAAATTCGTTTACAAAGATTTATGAATTTGGTGTGCTAATGAAAATCTGTCTTCCCCATTTATTCACTGTGAATACAGTTTGTGTTTTGCTGATAGATGCTCATCACTTCACTATATCAATTGGCTTCACTCCATCATCTAATCAGGGGGAGCTTTCCTGTCTTGCTGAGTGTCTTTCTTAAAAAGGGGAAATCTAGTCAGCATTCTTGAGTGTCCCTGTGTTTTTGTTGATATTCTCCCTTCATCTCAATTGGTTTCAACCTTCAAAAATGTTTCTGATCATATTGCCCTCTATCAATGTGTTTTGATTGACATTGGTTCTCTTTTATGTAACGCACAACTCTCAGAATTTTCTTTGGATAACCAGAGTTCATCCTTGTGGATTTCTCTTGCATCATAGATCATAAGGGCAAGATTCTCTGGTCTGTTTGAGAGACTATTTGCATAAGGGGACAATGTGCTAGATTGTCTGATCATGTTGTTTGTCTGCATTAGCTCTATATCTTCTGCCATGTCAAAAGGGGAAGTATTGATTATACCAAGTGAGAGAGTTTGTTTGCCAAAAAGGGGGAAATTTTCCATTCAATCATTGCATGCTGGCTTCTTTTGATCATCTCTAACTAATGACCTTTTGCTGAAACTCTTAAAGGGGGAGAATTCTGATGACCTGTTATACATGCTTTAATTTCTCCATATTTCATTTTTTTTGATGAAGGCAAAGGGGGAGAAGAATCTAATCTGAGTCAGTGTAACTCATAGTGTTGCCATCATCAAAAAGGGGGAGATTGTTGTGCCCCTGTGTGGTTTTGATGATGGCTGACACACCATGAGTCACACTGAGGTGTTGTGAGGTGTGCTTGGTTTTGATGATGGCTGACACACCATGAGTCACACTGAGGTGTTGTGAGGTGTGCTAATTAATATAGATGACTGTTTGACTGCTTAAATATCTGATTGTTTGCTTGAATAGCTAATTCATGAATATGGCTAGATTGGGTTAACGTAGTGGCTAATTGTTCATGCAGTGCGTTGACGCTACAAGGACACTGCGTTGACGCAGTAGTTGCTAGTTTACTTGCTACGTTGACGCAGTGGAACAGCTGGGTTGACGCCATGCTGCCTTGTCTACCTTTTGTGTGAAAGTCTATACATTGTCTCTTTTACCTACGTTGCATTGAATGAAGTCTGTACAGTGTCTCATATTGGCCAAGTCTATACAGCCTCATCCTTACCTTCGTTCCAAGCCAAAGTCTACACATTGGTTTTCATTCGAAGTTTGTACACTCACCAGTTAACGACAAGTCCACACATTGGACGGTTCATATGAAATCTGTACGTTGGAAGTGTCTTTCTTGCTTTGTGACCACACTTCGTGTCGGTTTCTGTTTTCGTCTTCGAGTTGTTTTCAGCCCGTGTCGTCCTCGTTTTCGAGTCGTTTTGATTGGTCGTTCTTCGTGTTGTTTCTGTGTTTGTGTCTTCGTGTTATTTTTGTGTTTGAGTCTTCATGCTATTTCTGTATTTGTGTCTTCGTGTTGTTTTTATGTCTTCGTGTTATTTTTGTGTTCGAGTCTTCATGCTATTTCTGTATTTGTGTCTTCGTGTTATTTTTATGTCTTCGTGTTGCTTATTTCTATCTTCGTCCAGGTTTCTTCTGATCGCGTGTTTTACTACCGTTTTACTCCGTGTTATTTTCTTCTCACTTCGTGCTGTTCTCATCTGACTTCGTGTCGTTGTCTTTGTAGTGTTAGCCTTGTTACTGTGGTACCTCGTGTCGTTCTCTTTGTAGTGTTAGCGTTTGTTACAGTGGTACCTCGTGTCGTTCTCTCTTTATCTCGTGATGTAGTCATCTTATGTACCTCGTGTCGTTCTCTCTTTATCTCGTGCTGTAGTCATCTTATGTACCTCGTGTAGTTCTCTCTTTATCTCGTGCTGTAGTCATCTTATGTACCTCGTGTCGTTCTCAGTATAGTGCACCTTTTGTTGTTCCTACACACCTCGTGCAGTTTTAGCTTGAGTGTCAACCGACTTATTTCAGGTATATATATATATATATATATATATATATATATATATATAGAGAGAGAGAGAGAGAGAGAGAGAGAACCCTAAGTATTAATGGTTTTAATCTCTTTGCAGGAGAAGAAGAAAAAGAAGAAGAAGAAGGATTCGGGTTTCAGGATCAAATCCGAACCAGTTTGCTCTATTGTACTATTCGTGGAGCCTACGCAGAGTGGGCACGTGATACAAGGCTGGCATCTGGCACGTGATCCGAGATACAGAGGAACCTCCACGTGGACTGAAGCATTTGGGCGGGAATCATGGAGAGCACACGCCGCCCTAATTTGCTGCTGCTATATATATGTGTCTTCTTCCTCAGAAGAAGCGGGGGAGTGAGAGAAAAGAGAGTGACTGAAGTAGAAGCAGCCAGAGCTAAGAGAAGAAGTGCAGAAGAGAAAGAAGAGATAGAGAAAGTTGAGAGCCAGATCGAGTTGGCGAGAGGTGAAGTCCATACAGAGAGCCACGATCCAGACAGAGAAGAAGAAAATGAAAAGAAGAAGAGAAAGAGAGTGAGAAAGAGAAAGAAAGAGAGACTGAGTGAGAGATCGAGATAGCAGAGTGTGAAGAGAGGAAGAGGAAGAAGAACAGAGAAGAAGAGAGAGCTAGAGTGATAGAAGCTTCAATTGAAGATCTGTTCTTACTGGCCATGGATCAAATCCAGGCCATCCAGCTCCTGCGAGAGCCACAGTCTGAGTTTACGTTTTCCAACTTTCTGTCGCTGCGTTTTTTGTTTTTCTTTTCAACTATTCACTAGTTGTTCTTCCGATTCTCTTGTGTGAGGTCGGGTTCCCTCCGGTGTGGAGGAAGAGAGAATTGCGTCTCTGGTTGCCTTTGACTGGGAGTCATCGGTTGTTTCCCTCTGGTTTGGAGGAAGGGAGGATGGGTCCTCCGGTTCTGGGCTTGTAGGTTTTGAGTCCAGGTGGTCCCTCCGGTTGGGAGGAAGAGAGGTCCGAGACCTCTAGTTTGCAGGTGACTTGGTGTCACTTGTGCTTCCCTCTGGGTTTCAGAGGAAGAGAGACTTGGGTCTCTAGGTTCCCCTCCGGTTTGGAGGAAGGGAGGATTGGTCCTCCGGTTCTAGTCTTGTGGGTTGCAAGACTAGGTGTTCCCTCCGGTCTGGAGGAAGAGAGACTGTGCGTCTCTGGTTTCCAAGTGGCTGGGAGTCACTTGGGGTGTCCCTCCGGTTGGGAGGAAGAGGGGAGGTTGTTCCCCTGGTCAAGCTGTTTGGCAGCCTTTGTTGCAGACTGAGTCTGCTGTGCTAGTGTTACTAGTGGAAGCCTCACTCCGATTTGGAGTGAGGGGTGGACGTAGGTCTTTGGACCGAACCACCTAAAAAGCCTGGTGTCCCTTGTGGTTTGATCTTCTTATATGTTCACTTAACTGCTGCGCATTAGATGCTTGCTTAGGATCGTCTGAGGGCTTCTTAAGTTGTTGTCTTGCTTTGATCCTTCTAAGTTTCCTCAGTTTATTTCTGTAACAGTTTTAATTCCACATAACTGAGCTTTATAGTTTTAATTAGGCTATATTTGTAGAGTGATACATTCTTTAATTCCGCACATCTAACCGGTAGAACTTAAATTGGGTAAAATTCTTTGAAAGATCCATTCACCCCCCCTCTGGATCTATGTTTATCTATCGCACACCATGAGTCACAAAGCAAGAAAGACACTTCCAACGTACAGACTTCATATGAACAGTCCAATGTGTGGACTTGTCGTTCACTGGTGAGTGTACAAACTTCGAATGAAAACCAATGTGTAGACTTTGGCTTGGAATGAAGGTAAGGATGAGGCTGTATAGACTTGGCCAATATGAGACACTGTACAGACTTCATTCAATGCAACGTAGGTAAAAGAGACAATGTATAGACTTTCACACAAAAGGTAGACAAGGCAGCATGGCGTCAACCCAGCTGTTCCACTGCGTCAATGCAGCAAGTAAACTAGCAACTACTGCGTCAACGCAGTGTCCTTGTAGCGTCAACGCACTGCATGAACAATTAGCCACTACGTTAACCCAATCTAGCCATATTCATGAATTAGCTATTCAAGCAAACAATCAGATATTTAAGCAGTCAAACAGTCATCTATATTAATTAGCACACCTCACAACACCTCAGTGTGACTCATGGTGTGTCAGCCATCATCAAAACCAAGCACACCTCACAACACCTCAGTGTGACTCATGGTGTGTCAGCCATCATCAAAACCACACAGGGGCACAACAATCTCCCCATTTTTGATGATGGCAACACTATGAGTTACACTGAGTGTCTTGCTGTATGCATACATGTAGTTAGTAGCACTGCATTTTCTTACATTGAAAAATCTAAAAAGAAATGTCTCATTGCATCTAGACAGGGGGAGCATTCTTGTTTGTTCATCTCTTCAAATCTTGAACCCCTACTAGCAATCTGAACCATTCTCTTGGCAAATATGTGGTTCACTTGAATCCTCTGTTGTCTACACTGATATAGCTGATCTGTCTGTATTCCAGACTCAGCCATTGATTCTGTCTACTATGAATTCAATTGGTAGCTTGTTCCTATCATACACATTTCTTCATATCTTGTCAAGACTGGTCAAAGCTAATCTGATTGATTTTTAGTCTTTAAGGCTTGCTTCTGAATTGCTCAATTCTCTCAACTATTGGTATCTGAATTGCTCTCTACTAATTTCTCTTGACAATGTCATTGATTCAGCCGAATGAGGAAAGATTTAATCAGTGCACCCTAGGCATAAATCAGACATTCTGAAAAGAAGAATCTTCTACTATACTGGCTTAAAAATGTTTTGATAAATCAAATTGATTTAAGCCTAATGTATTTTTTAAGTTTTGATGTAAAAGACTTGAAAATATCTGAATCATCATGCTTAATAAGTCTTAACCAATTGCCTCATGAATTTCATGTAAAACTTTCTGAAATCTGAAATTTTAAAAGACATGGTTTTCTTTGGTTAAGATACATGTAGAAAGTATTGTTCTTAATCATTTCAAGTGTACTGAGCTTTGTTTGAAGAATCTGAAAACAGTTAAAATTTAAAGCTAGAGCAATGACTGTGGTCACAGAGAAACTGTGTTTTCTATCAATGAAATAGAGTAAGCCCATGTCATGAAGTGCCATAGTTACCTCTTTTCAATATGTTTGAAGATCTGGCAGAGCAATGGCATGGTTGTGTTGAGTAACTGGGGATTCTGGCCTCTGATCAAGGTGTCTCCTCATGTAAAAAGATACTCCATTGCTAACTCTGTTCTCTTTGAGAGGCAATACGGTTGTCACATTGAGTAACTGAGTCACTTCACCTAAGACGTGTTGTGCCTTATGTAAAAAGGTGTTGACTGAACCAAAATTGCTCAGGAAAAATAAGTGTTGCTCAATTGGTATCAGAAAATTCTGAAAATCTAAAGACAAGCTCAGTCTCATTTATTTCTGTTTAATCTCAATATGATCTTGTGTATTTTCCATAGGAGTCATTGAATTTAAATGAGTTAGATGGAAGGAGGTTAAACATGAATATCAAATGAGTTGTTGGTTCACCTTTATTAAAAGGTGTTTCAGATATGAGTATTGAATTTTCTTGATAAACTTTGAATACATCTCTCTTAAATCATGATGCTCAGTTTAAACTCATTCATAATCTATTATATTTGAAGAATCTGAAATTCGTTTACAAAGATTTATGAATTTGGTGTGCTAATGAAAATCTGTCTTCCCCATTTATTCACTGTGAATACAGTTTGTGTTTTGCTGATAGATGCTCATCACTTCACTATATCAATTGGCTTCACTCCATCATCTAATCAGGGGGAGCTTTCCTGTCTTGCTGAGTGTCTTTCTTAAAAAGGGGAAATCTAGTCAGCATTCTTGAGTGTCTCTGTGTTTTTGCGTCAACCCAGTGTCGGTCCTCCCAGGCCCCACTTGTAGCCCTTTACCTCCCTGTGTGGAGTGGGCAATAGATTTCACTGTTGTAATTAACTTTTACCATTGTTACTGGGAGTTACCGTAACTGGACGGGAATGTCTTCCCCACGCCCGGAGCGTGGAGGTACACTCGCTCCCCACTCTTTATCGCATTTGCTTATCTTGTATAGCTTTGAATGCCGCTGCGAGTGTAGGTTTCTAGCTAGATATACTTGTATCACCGCTGCGAGAGAGCGAGTGTGAGTGTTACCGTCCCGTGACTCGACCCGAGTTAACGCTGAAAGGCCGATACCCGAGACTCACGGCCGGTTTCTCAACCGCGTCCGGTCCCACGTCTTCCCTCGCTTAGGGACGATCGCGAGCTAGAGTCCCAGGTCGCGTGTCTGTCCCGCATCAAACCTTATACCTACGGCTGGTGGCACCATTTTAAGCCTTTACCCACGCTTCCCGCGCCGTTCTAAGCTCTATGCTTACGCGTACCGCACCGGTTTCGTTCTGAATCGCGTTGTCGTGTCATTTCAACCCTCTCCTCGCCTCCGGGATGATTTCCAATGCTAATAATAGAATTAAATAAACCCTGTAATCAATAAATTGAATAAATTGGTTTGTTTGAACCTGAATTAGCTAACTTCATAGTTTTATCATCATGTTTTAGTCTAAGCATTCATGCCGCATCAATGTATGCTTGAGTGCGCAAGCCCTTGGTATATCAAATGACATTTGCTGAAAGCCGGGCTACGCTCGACAAGAAGCTCTTGCCATGCGTGATGGTGATCTCCAGACCCATGTCCTCCGCCACGTATCAAGGGTTCCGCCTTAATAAACTGTGCATGGTAGACTATAATATCTTGCATCATCATATCCATCCTTCGCATTCTTTATTCCAGCCTCAACAGCCCTCTATCTCGACAATTAATCAAAGGTTTTCCCTCCTCGCGGGGGATGTAATTAACGCCATAGCCTTTATGGTATGGCGGATTGCTGGTCCCGACCGAATCTCACTCTCGCCCGACATGGGTCAGATTGAGCGCACAATAAACTCGTCACTTACGTGACTAGCACGCCTGCACCGTCAATCAGTCAGTTAATTACCGGTTAATTAATTGGTTGATCGACGCGTAAAATAAACCAAATAAACCCACCAAATAATAAAACCAAACCAAATCAAAAGAAGGAGAAATCCCATCGTCCGAAACAGTCTTGGCACGCCCGGTGGGACATGTATAATAAAATACCTCGGGTAAAATAAACCACGAAACAGTCTTGGCATGCCTGGTGGGACCAGTGTCACCTTTCATCTCTTTGCCGAGATACTTGGGCTTCGAGGCCCTCTCAAAGGTTTCTGATCGTTTCTTTGTTTGTCTATTTAGGTGAACGATGACGACAACAACTGGACTGTTGGGCGTCGGCTTCGGTCCGTCAATTGTTGCTGGTCATGCGCAAGGGTACCTAGTGGTGCCCATGGTGTTCGACAACTTTCCTGCTGCTGTTGGCTTCCCCAACTTCTTGGGGTTAGCCTTTGTGGATATGCTGGAAGTGGAACCCTCGGAGCCCATTGAGGGAGCTACAAAGAAGATGGAGCCTGTGAAGGCTCGATGCTTCCACGACTCACTCAAGAGTCCAACTCAGGTCGCCAGTTGCTTGGTGCACCACGCTGTTCCTAGGTCCCGCCCTGATGCTGCCAACAAAAACTCCGGAGGTCGCCAGCACAAGCATGGCCGGAGGAGCACTGCTGTGGTTATCGGATCCCTGTCTCAGTCCGGTAAATCCAGGATGGTCAGCGGTGTGCGTGTCTTCCTCAACGGACATGACGCACGAATAGTCCTAGACCGGGTCGTCCCTGCCGTCCCTGTCCACAACTCATACCAAGCCATCACTGGAAGGAGGGCGGAAAGAGAAGAAGTTGGCCACTTTGGCCAAGAGAAGCTGGCCCCAATGCCAAGAAAGTTCAAGCAGGTGTGGGTCCCCAAGAGGGTCCGACCTGTTCAGCAAGTCGCACCACTTCACCGCCGTCCTGCATGAGACAAAGTTGGAGTGAGGAAGGAAAGGTGCCTGGCCCCGAAAGAAGAAGAGGTGGTTGCAGACCTTCCGCACCGCGAAATCTTCCGGGCCTGCGCCCGCAAAGCCAACGTTCCTGCTGTGGGACGAAGATTTCAGCAACCTGCCAACCGGGCTCGACTTGCCTATATCCCTCTCGCGGGAGGTCGACAACTGTCCCCCGTGTTGCATCAAGAATGGGGTCGAGAAGAGATGGCCAATCTGGTCAAGAATTATTTTTCGAGGGTTAGGCAACCCCTCGCTTGGACAGTAGCGACTGATGCAAGCAGTCGCAGCCAATGAAGACTACTGCCCATTAATGGCAGTTGAAGAAGATGTAGGAGAAAGGATGATGGTGTCATCAGTTGACGACAATGTCTATGATGACGGCTTTGAGATCGAAGCCGATGAAGCCCGCCCCTAGGCGGGAAGAAACAAGAAGAATTTATGTGTTCGAGAGGTTGACCTTTCCGGATCAGGCTAAAAGGAGGGTCCATCGATAGAGAAGAAGGATGCAGGTCTTCACCTGCAATATGGCTGGCACATTTAGTCGATATGGGGGACTTCCCAAAGACCCCCGTGAGTTGGCTCAATTGGCCGTGAGGCCAGGGCCGAATACTTGAAAAACAGAAGCCGCAAGGGAGCTTCTAGCGGCCGCTAAAGAAAAACAACCCCTGGTCTACCACCAGTGGAACGATGAAGCTACAATTTTAACCGCCAATGTAGTGACGGCGGAAGAAGACGATGACATCCTCCTCGACATCCTGCCTGAGAGTATATCCGGGGAAGCAACAGAGGCTATCCCCAGCACTGCAACTATGGACCCGTCGGTCCTGATGCTACTTCAAAGATACCGGCAAGAGATAGACTTGCTGAAGAAACAGCTGATGGAGAAGACTGAACAGTCATCAGCTTCCAAGCCGCCTGAAGTCCAGGGTGAATCATCCCGGGGAGCGGTCCGTCATGTCAACCCTCCGCCGCTCTACACCATGCCTCAGTCGTCAGAACCGAGCATGGCTACAACTCAGCAGTGGCCACCACAGTCGCAGCCGCTAATGCCGCCGATGCTCCCTCAAGTGCACCAGACACCCCCACTGCTGTGTCCTCCACAGGCGACCAGTCTGGTCACCCAGTACCTGCAACTGGCACAATTCTATCCGGAGCCAGTTGACCCCACGGTCATGAACCGGATGATGGTGGAAAGGATGATCAAGTTGAAGCTCGCAGAAAGGAGTGAAGGCGACTACGTTGCATTTGATGCCTATCGGGTGCCATACCCGCAACACCATGCTGACAAGCGGCTTCCCCCCAGGGATCAACAAGCCGCCAAAGTTCGACAAGTTCAACGGGAAGGGGTCCCTGAAGGAACACATCGCATATTATATGACCGTCATGGGTGATCTGGCCACCAGCGAGTCATACATGTTAAAATTTTTCGGGTCCTCGCCGACGTGGTTCGCATTTGAATGGTACTCCAGCCTCCCGGTCGGGTCGATCAGCGACTGGTCGGATATGCAGAGGAAGTTCAGAGAAAGATTTCATGTCATAGAGAGGGAGGTCACAGTGGCCGAACTCTACTCAACAAAGCAAAGGGCAGATGAGACAGCCCTCGACTATATTAAAAGGTAGAGGAACCTCGGAATGAGGTGCAAGCGGCCCTCACATCAAGAGGACGCTGTACAAATATGCAAACAGAACCTCAGGAGGGAGGTTCTAGAAAAGATGATTGGAATGGAAATACGGTCGTTTGACCGGTTAAACAATGTAGTGGACGAAGTGGAAGCCTTTCTGGCCAGGTCTACCCCTACATCAACTGCCAGCACAACCCAGAAGGCCAAGGCAGTGGAGCGGCGCCAGACGCCTAAAGAAGCAAACGCTCTTGACATCAAGGCGTTCGAGCAACAGAAAGGTAAAGGCAAGGAGGCAGTCGCCCCACAGCCTGCAAAAGCCCCAGATGATAAAGAAGGTCTCTCGTTGAGGGATAAGATGAAGAAAGCCTACTCCTTTCCAAAGGACAAGACCAGGATTCTGTTCGACTGGGTAACGGAATATGGCATGGTCACCCTACCAGAGCCAAAGAGGGCGGAGGACCTGAAGAGAAAAGACAGCCCATGATTTTGCCCCTACCACAAGATGCTCGGGCATCCAATCAAAGACCGCTATGTTTTCAAGGACATCATCGAAGGGATGGTGAAGAAAAATGAAATAGAGTTGGGAGAGTACAAAATGGACCCTCCTCAACCACATGAAGCCCCTCTGAGGAGGGTAGGAATTAACATGATCTCCCTATACTAGGCATTGCCCGAGGAGATCTCTGAAGCAAGTACGCGGAGCACCTATGAAACTCATTTCTTGGAGCCCGTGAAAGAACAACAGGGATGGTAGCAGGTCCCTGCGAAGCACAAAAAGAAGAGGGCACCCCGCCCGAAAGTGGGGGCACATGTCCGCGACATCACACAGCTACCTGCTCTGCCGGTGGCAGCACCTATGTGGACCACTCCACCTGCAGTCATCAAAATGCCTACACACAATCGGAGGAGACAAACTCCGGTGCCGGTGGTCAAGGAAACCAGTCTTGGGATCCGCAGACTACAAGACATTATTGAAGGGCTAGACGAGTACGTGCAGCCCGAATTGAAGCCTTTGCTGGTGCGGGACCATGTCCCATGGCAAGAACTGGTGCAGCTCTCGCTCGAGCAAAAGGAAGAAGCTGATACAGCATCCGATAAGGAGGGCAGTCTATTCTGGGGGTAGGCGCCTGCTGAAGCAAAGAAAAAGAAGAAACAAAAGAAGAAGAAGAAAAGAGAGGCTGCTAAGGCCGATGAAGCGCAGGTTGTCTCCTGCAATACTCTATCAGCACTATTCAACCTGCCCGGAGAGGAGGAAGAAGAGGAAATCTGCTTCACACCCCCTATCGGGGGAGGCAAGGCCGAAGCCGCAACTACTGCACATGCAACCCGGTCAGGTCGAAAATGGGGGCGCCAGCCGCCGCCCAACCACAACATCATATTCAGGGGAGAGCAGCCCTACAAGACACCTCCCCCAGAGGTCAAGGGAGTCCAGATCCCTCCTCCGCCAGGCGTATACAATAAGAGTGGGGGCAAGATAGTCCCCTCCTTTCTTGAATTTATGAGGATGTCCAAGGGAAAGCAGCCGTGCCAGGAGGCTAACCCTGCACTCGGGGATGTTCACCCGCAGCCAGCACAGTCTGCCAAAGCTCCGAATGCAGATGGAGCTTGCCCTATAGCGGCTGATGAAGAATAGCAAGGATCCGGTGCTAACGAAAGAGGCGCCAATTCCGAGGTAGATGAAGCGGGTCCGTCAAGGGCCGCAACTCAGGACTCTCCCAAGCCCAGGTGGGTGAAAGAGATGAAGCTTTCCAATGTCTGAGCTGGGAGCTGAATAATGAAGCTACTCAAGAAGCTCCCTGCTAGATTTACAATCTGGGAGATTCTCTCTTTGAGTGAAGAGACCCCACAGGCGATCTTCACTTCTCTGCAGACGCCTACTCATTTTGAGACCTGCTTGGCTGAAACACTGCCAGAAGCCAGCATGACCTTCACTCCAGAAGATATGCTGCTACCTACCATCAGCCATAACAAGCCGCTGTACATGAAGGGGCACCTGAATGGAAGGGATCTGAATCGGATTCTGGTTCACCCTGGTGCAGCTGTCAATATTCTGCCCTACAGAATCTACGAGAGGCACCACATCAACGTGCATCTTGAGAAGGTCAGAGATATGCGTATCGTCGGCTTTAATCAGAAATGTGAAGTGTCAATGGGGGTGGCAGAGTTCACACTCACCTTGGCAGACTTCACTACGAAGGTGCAGTTCCATGTCATCGACTCCCGCACCTCGTACAAGGCGTTGCTTGGCCGTCCGTGGCTGCATGAAAACATGGTGGTGCCCTCTACGCTCCACCAATGCATCAAGTACAGTCTCGAAGGGAAGGAGGAGAGGATCTTTGCTGACCTCCACCCGTTCGAAGTGTTCGAGTGTCACTTGGCGGACGCCAACCTATATGCGGGGCCCTCTCAGAAAACCCTGAAGTCAATACCCCGGTAGGGGCATCAAAAAGCTCTTCTGACGACAATTGGTATCCGCCACCGCCGCGCGACATGTCAAGTCCAAGGCGGTCTTCTCATATCACCGTCACCGACAACGTGGGTAGAATAGCACCTCCAGCTATATACCCCGAAGTGAATGAAGCCAAGGTCGACCAGCAGCACGGCCTCATTGGAGTCCCAAACGGCCTCACCAAGTCGATTCTCGGCCTTGATAGTCCCACCGTCGAGCCTTTCAAAACTTGGGAGGTGGCGCAGATCGATGGGCCCAACAGCTTGTTTTACACAGCTGAAGAACATCCCACTCGGGAAGACATAGATTGCTACCTACCCGAAGACATAGAAAATCCATCAGTTCCCGTTCAAGGTCTGGCATTTACAACCGACCGGATGGCTAGGATGTTCCAGAAGCAACACATCCCCTCCGGTCAATCTCATAAAAACAAAGAAGATTTCTAGAAAATGTGGCATCCCGCAAGTCTGGATAAGGATCTGAGACGCATCTCTCAGCATCCAGGGTTGGACTTCACCCTGGAAGAATATTATTACAGCGGGCGATATGAGGTAGACACCATCTCTGCCTTCTACCCTGCTAAAGATAGCCCACTGGGGGAAACTTTTGATGAATACCCAGCGGAAGCTGAATATGCTGAGCCGGCTCAGCTCGAAAATCAAGAAGCAGAGACCATGATTCCTTATCGATGCTGGGAGCAGGTCTATCCCGAAGAGGCGACCCTCCAAGCCAAATTTGATACGGCTAGCAACAGCGAGGCCGAAGATGTTGAAGAAGCAGAGACCTCTCCCTCCAGTGGAGTCCTACCAATGATGACCTCGGTACCTCTCATGCCAATCGGGGAAGCCTCAGTCGATTCCGATCAAGAGGTATGTGCCGCCAAGGAAGGGAATGCCATTTCTATTGAAGATACAACTGCCCCAGAAGGCGAGACCTCCTCACCTTCTGCTACAAGACTGGGAGTCCGCCCCAGCCCGGCAATAAACAACCACCAGTCTGTCACGGCTGCAACCCCATGTACAGGGGCTGAGGCTGCTCTCTTGCCCTCGGAAGCTGCAACGGCAATGGACTTGCTGATAGAGCAATCTGCACAGCTGCTATTGAATGAAGCAGAGAACTCTCCGGAGGCTCTGATGATGCCGAATGAGGAAATCGAGGTCCTTGACCCCGAAGACGGCATTCCAGACTTTGTCAACCTCTAACCGACACCTCCGGAGATAGAAGACGGAGGCCAAGCTACAGTCGACGAGCTGATAGAAGTCAACCTGGGGAGCGAGGAAGACCCTAAGCCCACCTTCCTCAGCGCCCAACTATCCCCAGAAGAACGGGAGCTATATATCCAGTTGCTGCAAGAGTATCGGGACTGCTTTGCCTGGACTTACAAAGAAATGCCAGGATTGAGCCCTGCAGTTTCGCAACATGAGCTGGCGATCAGCCCTGAAGCTGGGCCGGTGAAGCAACCACCGCGGCGCATGAGGCCGGAGCTCATCACTCAAATTTGTACAGAGGTCGACAAGCTCATTGACTAGGGATTTGTCGAAGAAAATCAGTACACCACGTGGCTGGCAAATATCATCCCCGTGAAGAAGAAGAATGGACAGATCCGGATATGTGTTGACTTCCAAGATCTAAATAAAGCCTGTCCCAAGGATGACTTTCCGGTGCCAATAACGGAAGTCATGATTGATGCTACAACCAGACATGAGACCCTGTCATTCATGGATGGGTCGTTCAGTTACAACCAGATATGGATCGCAGAACATGATCGGGTCCACACTGCCTTCCGAACCCCTAAAGGCATCTATCACTACAAGAGGATGCCGTTCGGACTGAAGAATGCTGGCGCAACTTATCAGCGCGTAATGACCAAAATATTTGATGAGTTGCTCTACCATAAGGTCGAGTGCTACATAGATGATCTGGTGGTCAAGACCAGAAGAAAAGAAGACCATCTGCAGGACCTCCGAATCATTTTTCAGAGGTTGAGGCAGTATGAATTAAAGATGAACCCTATGAAATACGCGTTCGGAGTATCGAGCGGAAAATTCTTGGGTTTCATTGTCAGATACCGGGGAATCGAGATAGACCCCGCCAAGATCAAAGCAATTTAGGAGCTACCTGCACCAAGGACCCTCTCCGAGCTGAGATCACTGTAGGGCCGCTTGGCTTATATCCGGCGGTTCATTTCCAATTTGTCATGGCGATGCCAGCCTTTCCACAAATTGATGATGAAGGATGTTCCCTTTTACTGGAATGAAGATTGCCAAACAGCCTTTGACAAGCTGAAAGACTATCTGAAGACTCCTCCAGTGTTGGGCGCACCGGTGAAAGGTCGGCCGTTGATATTATATATAGCGGCCACACACAACTCTCTGGGGGCAATGCTGGCCCAGAATAATGAAGAAGGGAAAGAACAAGCCCTCTACTACCTCAGTCGGAGACTGGTCAGGACTGAGGAGAAATATACTTATATTAGAAGACCTGTCTGGCACTGGTTTTCACCGTCAAAAAGCTTCGACACTATATGTTGTCGCATGAAATCAGCCTGGTGTCCAAAGAGGATGCGCTGAAATATATTATGTCTCAGCCGACACTCAAAGGTCGCTTGGGCAAATGGGCGGTGATACTTATGGAGTTTGATATCTCCTATGTGCCGCGAAAGGCTGTCAAGGGCCAAGCTATTGCAGACTTCTTCGCCGAGCACCCGGTACCTGGGAGACTACCCGCTGGAACCGGAGCTTCCTGAAGATGAAACCCTGGAAGCCGCTCAAGTGCAGCCCTCCTTGTGGCAGCTATATTTTGATGGCGCTTCCAGAATCGACACCTCGGCCACTAGGTCAGCCAGGGTCAGAGCAGGAGCATGCATAGTCCTGAAATCTCCAGAAGGAGAAGTTGTGCACACATCTTGCTCGATAAACAAGCCGTGCACGAACAATGAAGCAGAGTATGAAGCCCTGATAATCGGGTTGCAGATCGCACTGTCCATGGGGATTCAGATGCTGGAAGCATTCGGAGACTCCATGCTAGTTATAAAATAACTGGAAGGAGAGTTCGATGTGCGGAAGCAAGAGCTCCTCCCCTACCATCAGCTGGCAACCCGCCTGATGTCGAGATTCTACTTCGTCAGCATCAAGCATGTCAACCGAGGACAGAATGCTCAGGCGGACGCCCTCGCTAAATTGGCCAGTTCTTTGGCAATTTCGCCAGATACAAGCCTGAACATAACCTTGATCAACCGCCGGTAGGTCCCCAGTGTGACAGAGGTCTTGGCCGACGAACAAGAGAATGAGGTGGCAGTCGTCGAAGAGGTTCAACAGCCCGATTGGCAGGAACATCTCCTATGATGGTTCCAACACCAGAAACTACCAAAGGAGAAAGAACAGAGAATGAAACTCTTGAGGATCAAAGACTCTTACGAGATGAGAAAGGGAACCCTGTTCCAAATAATGGCGGATGCCCGAAGAAAAGTTCTACTTCGTTACTTGTCTTCAGCAGAAGCTGGGCAGGTGATGCAAGAAGTACATGCGGGTTCAGCTGGAGCACACCAAGCCGGCCCGAAAATGAAAATCGAGATAAAGAAATTGGGTTACTATTGGCCCACTATGTTTGATGACTGCTGCAAGTTCACCAAGGCTTGTCAGAAATGTCAAGAGCACGCCAATGTGTCAAGGAGACCGCCAGTGCCGCTACACCCCACCATACTGAGCTGGCCGTTTGCCCAATGGGGCACGGACGTGGTAGGGCCACTGCCGGCATCTTTATCAGGGTGCAAATACATCTTAGCAGCTACAGATTATTTCTTCAGATGGGCAGAGGTAGTAGCACTAAGAGAAGTAACGGGAGAACTGGTCGCAAGATTCTTCCGGTAGAATATAATATTCCGGTTCAGGATTCCCAGCCGCATCATCTCTGACAACGGCAGCCATTTCAGAAACCAAAAGGTTTATCGGCTAGCTGATAAATACAAGATTGACTGGAGGATGTCGTCCCCCTATAACCCTCAAGCCAATGGACTTGCAGAAGCCTTCAACAAGACGCTCTACACGTTGCTGGCAAAGACCGTCAAGTCTAATAAGAAGGACTGGGAAGAAAAGATGTACGAAGCGCTTTGGGCCTATCGTACCGTCTATAAAACCCCAACCGGCTGTTCGCCATTCTCCCTCGTATACGGGTCAGAGGCTGTGGTGCCGATTGAATTGGAAGTCCCCTCGCTGCGAGTCGCTATCCAACATGGACTAGTCAGCAGTGAACAAACTAATGCAGAAAGAAGATTGGAAGAGCTTGCCGAGCTTGAAGGAAAGCATCTCCGTGCGTAACAAAACATTCAACTCTACCAAGCTCGCATGGCCCGTGCTTTCGATAAGCTGGTCAAAGGTCGAGAATTCAAGAAAGGAGACCAGGTAATGGTCAAAAGGAGAGAAGTGATGGCTTCCAACCCAAAGGGGAAGTTGGTTGAAAATTGGGTCGGATCGTATATCATCCGCCGAGTATATGAAGGGGGTGCCTACGTCCTGGTAGACCACAAAGGAGTCATCCAGTTCTCTCCCCTCAATGGAAAGCATATAAAGCTGTACCACACGGTGTAACCGGCATTCCCTGAATAATCGGGATACCCTTACCTTGGTCTAGTGGCACTCCGCCCTGATCGAGCTACCCTTACCTTGGTCTAGTGGCACTCCGCCCTGATCGAGCTACCCTTACCTTGGTCTAGTGGCGCTCCGCCCTGGCCGAGCTACCCTTACCTTGGTTTAGTGGCACTCTGCCCTGATCGAGCTACCCTTACCTTGGTCTAGTGGCACTCCGCCCTAATCGAGCTACCCTTACCTTGGTCTAGTGGTACTCCGCCCTGGCCGAGCTACCTTCACCTTGATCCAATGGCACTCCACCCTAATCGAGCTACCTTCACCTTGGTCTAGTGGCACTCTGCCCTGATCGAGCTACCCATACCTTGGTCTAGTGGCACTCTGCCATAACCGAGCTCGCATAAAATAAACAACATCGCCAATGCGAACCTTACGTCCGAATCGGCGAAAATCTATCCCTTGCGTCGGCATTGTCTCCTTGCTAACGAATATACCTTTTTCCTCGACACAAGACTTCATGTCCTAGCCGACCCTTCTACAACATTGCCATTGTGGGCCATACGCCCGAATCGGCGAAAATCTATCCCTTGCGTTAGCATTGTCTCCTTGTTGACGAATATACCCTTTTCCTCGGCGCAAGACTTCATGTCCTAGCCGACCCTT
This sequence comes from Amorphophallus konjac, assembly GCA_022559845.1. Taxonomy (NCBI): domain Eukaryota; kingdom Viridiplantae; phylum Streptophyta; class Magnoliopsida; order Alismatales; family Araceae; genus Amorphophallus; species Amorphophallus konjac. The sequence continues at coordinate 114,520,795 of CM040121.1, forward strand.
CTACAACATTGCCATTGCGGGCCTTACGCCCGAATCGGCGAAAATCCATCCCTTGCGTCAGCATTATCTCCCTGCTGATGAATATACCCTTTTCCTAGGCGCAAGACTTCGTGTCCTAGCCGACCCTTCTACAGCATTGCCATTGCGGGCCTTACGCCCGAATCGGTGAAAATCTATCCCTTGCGCCAGCATTGTCTCCTTGCTGACGAATAACCCTTTTCCTCGGCGCAAGACTTCGTGTCCTAGCCGACCCTCTCAACGTCCTTCTGTTACATGAGTCAAAAAAAAGGGAAAATAAAAATGGGGTTAAAAATAGAGATACCCCGCCGGCCTTGTTCCTAAACTAGGACAAGGGCAAAAATAGCTATAACCCAGCTGTGGCGAAAACCCTAAAGGGCGTTGCAGGTAAAATCGGATACCCCACCACGTGAAAACCCGAATGGGCGCGTGGGCAAAAGCAAGAGGGGGCTGGCTTATGTGAAAACCCGAAAGGGCGCGTAAGTCGGTAAAGTGGTAATTTAAAGGTTCCTCTTTGATTCTCCTCCTATTGAAACTCCCAAGGGACAACCATCAAAAGTCTCACCGGAGATACCCTAACAAACCCGTGTTCCACCCTCGTCATCATCGGCGAGATCGGTCGATCTCTACCTTTAACTCGGACCTTTCGTCCCTGTTAATGAATATACCTTTGCTTCGACATGTAACTCATGTCGATGAACAAACCCATGTTCGACCCTCGTCATCATCAGCGAGATCGGTCGATCTCTACCTTTAACTCAGACCTTTCGTCACTGTTAATGAATATACCTTTGCTTCGACATGTAACTCATGTCGATGAACAAACCCGTGTTCGACCCTCGTCATCATCGGCAAGATCGGTCGATCTCTACCTTTAACTCGGACCTTTCTGTTGTGCATCCCTTTAGTTTTGATGATGACAAAGGATATGTTTAATTGCTCCTTCAATATAAAGTAATGGACTCATGAAAATTTGATGATGACAAAAGATGTGTTTAACTAATTCAATGCAAATCTGATAGTTCAAGTAATTTCAGGTATACTGAAGTACTAATGAAGTTAACAGATCAGAGGAAGTTGTCAAAGGTTGCTTGTCGACCAGAGAAGTAGTCATTGTCGACCAACGAATCAAACCAAACACAGCTCAAGTCCTTTTTCCTCTATACGCGCTCTGGTTGTCGACCAGAGCCCTGCTCATTGTCGACCACGGAACAGACAGAGCATCAGACGGAACTGCCAGCCATCTGGACATTGCCCCTTGTCGACCAACAACAGGGCTATTGTCAACAATGAGCGATACAAGCATCAGTATGAAGAACCAGCCGTCTGGACACTGCTCATTGTCGACCAGAGATAGGGTCGTTGTCGACCACAAGCGGTTCAGCTTCCAGAACCGAAATCCAACCGAATTCAGTTTCGGTTCCTTGAAACCTGCAGGTTGTTGTTGCAGGTTGTTGGGCTGTTCAGAGGATAAGATTCCGCACGGGATTCAAGGAGAGAATCTTGCTAAGAACCGGTCAAATCTTCTTTGGATTATCTTTAATCTTCTCCCTATTTTTTAGAGAAAAAACCTAACAGTTTTTGCACTAGCGCGGGAAACAGCTTCGAACTTGATATGAAATGGTGCAAAAAGAAAAGAGTGGAGATACGATGCATAGAGAACAGAATATGGGAATATAGAGAAGAAGCTAAAGAAGATCAACATCAGAAGTTTCTCTAACCAAAAAAGGAAGAGTGGCTCTCCCGCAATCAAAAAGCTGCAGAAGACAGAAGTGTTCGTCGGTGTTGCAGAAGGAAGATCTGGCTCAAGGCGTTGCAAGCTCCAGCAGCAAGGCAGCTGAAGACATCCTGCTGGAAGTCCTACAGGGAGTCTTGTCTTGTTACCTGTGTGATTGAGTCCCAAGCTGAACTCTTTAATTACTCTGCTACAAAAGTCCATGTTCAGCCTGTTACATCTTTTCTATTCATCTTTACAACTAGTGTCAAGCTGTGAGGCAGCGGATTCAAGCTGTGTGTCAGCAGGAACAAGCTGTGTGATAGCGGTGTTTGTGTGAGATCAGAAATTCTCATATAGTGAAGCCTTGCTCAAATTGAGCAAGGGGTGGACGTAAGTCTCGGGAAGGGACTGAACCACCTAAAAAGTATTGTCTTGTGGTTTGCTTGTTGTGTGTGTGTCTCTTTGTGTGTTTACTGTCATTGTTGCTATCAGCGTTAGTTTTATACTTCAATGATTTCTCGTGATCCAATTAGTCTTTGTTTGATAAATCGAAAAAGGGGGACAAGATCTATTCACCCCCCCTCTAGATCTAGTCAGTCCGTACTCAACACATGGTATCAGAGCAGGTTCTCCAAAAATGTGGTCTAACAACCAGGAGAAAGCTGGCGGACTGAACTCTAGAAGTCTAATGGCTGAGGGACACTCAGTAACTAGACCACCATATTTTGATGGAAATGATTATTCATACTGGAAAAATCGTATGCAGGTGTTCTTGAGAGCACAATATCATGAGATGTGGAGAGTGGTAAGCCGCGGACCCTATGATCTGCCCGACGACGAGGATACCTGGACCAGAGAACAGGTCAGAAAATCAACCATCAACTGGGGAGCAATGAACGTGATGCAATGTGCGCTTCACCCCACGGAGTTCTCAAGAGTCTCACAATGTGCAACAGCCAAGGAGATGTGGGATCGACTCAAGGTCATCTATGAAGGTACTTCAGAGGTAAGAGAGTCCAAAGCAAATATGCTAGTCTCAGAATACGAAATGTTTAGAATGAAAACTGATGAAAACATTTCTGAGATGTATGCCAGACTAGTACAACTAACAAATAGCTTAAAGAGTCTAGGCAAGACCTACAAAGAGCAGGAGCTTGTGAGGAAAATCCTAAGGTCCCTCACACCTATGTGGCATACCAAGGCCACAGTAATTGAGGACTCAAAAGACCTCACAACTATGACTGTGGATGAACTGATAGGTTCCCTAATGGCATATGAGGTCAACCTAAAGAGAAACGAAGATGAGGGCAAGAAAAAGAAGCAGCTCGCCCTGAAGACTAAAATAGGCACCTCTGAATTATCTGACACTGATAACTCATCTAGCACAGGTGAGGAAACTGGCGAGCTAGCCATGCTAACAAGAAAGTTCAGAAGGTTCTTGCGGAAGGAAGGTAAGGGATTTAAAAATCCTAAGGGCACGCTAAGGAAATCATCCCAGTTTAAGTTTGACAAAAACAAGGGCATAACCCACAGATTCTCCTCACCAAGGACACCGGAGCAAAATGGAGTTGTAGAGAGAAGGAACCGCACTCTTGTCGAGATGGCTAGAACCATGTTGGTTGAAGCTAATCTTCCAAGGAAGTTTTGGGCTGAGGCGGTCAACACAGCATGCTACATTGTAAACCGGGCAATGGTAAGACCATCTAGTGCAAAAACTCCATATGAAATGCTCAAAGGTAAGAAACCATCTCTAGCTCATCTTAGAATCTTTGGTGCAAGATGTTTCATTCATAACAACGATAAGAGAGTCTTGGACAAATTTGAACCAAAGAGTGACTCAGGAATATTCTTGGGCTATTCTGACCGATCAAGAGCCTATCGGGTTTTTAACACCAAAGATCAAATTGTTGAAGAATCCCCTCATATTTCATTTGATGAAGTTAATGATCTTATTAAAAATGAACAGGTCAGCAAGGAAGAAGAAGATGGAGAATTTCTGAAAGACAAAGAAGAACCGATGGAGAATGAAGAAGCACAGAATCAAGAAAGAAACCAAGGTAATTCCAATGATCAGACCGAAGGAGAGATTATCTCAGGTAACAATCTTGAAAACTTGAGACTTCTTAGAGATCATCCCTTAGATAACATTATTGGTGGAATACATGATCCTAGGAAGACTAGATCTCAGATTAAGGCCATTAATGAACTGGATCAACTTGCTCTTGTGTCCCAAATAGAGCCCAAATCTGTAGAGGAAGCCTTAAAAGATGAATCATGGATAAATGCTATGCATGAAGAACTAAATCAGTTTGAAAGAAATCAGGTGTGGAGACTTGTCCCTAGACCTTCATCTCACCCTGTAATTGGAACCAAATGGGTATATAAAAACAAGTTGAATGAAGAAGGGGTTGTAATGAGAAACAAGGCTCGACTGGTGGCTAAAGGGTACAACCAGGAATTTGGGGTTGATTTTGAAGAATCATATGCTCCAGTTGCTAGATTAGAAGCCATCAGGATATTGTTAGCCTTTGCAGCATCTCATGGAATCAAATTACAACAAATGGATGTAAAAAGTACTTTTCTAAATGGCATAATAAAAGAAGAGGTCTATGTGGAACAACCCCCTAGTTTTGAAAATGATGAACTTACTAATCATGTTTTCAAATTGCATAAAACTTTGTATGGATTAAAGCAGGCTCCTCGGGCTTGGTACGAAAGGTTGAGTTCCTTCCTCACTAAAAAGGGATACACAAGAGGTAAAATTGATCAAACATTATTTTCCAAGACCCAAGGTAAGGATATACTGATTGTACAAATCTATGTGGATGATATCGTGTTTGGATCTACTGAAACCTCTTTGTGTACTGAATTTGCAAATTTAATGACTAATGAGTTTGAAATGAGCCTAATGGGTGATTTACAATTCTTTCTTGGATTGCAGATCTCACAATGCAGAGAAGGATATTTCATAAATCAATCCAAGTACATAAAAGAAATGTTGAAGAAATTTGGCATGGAAAGCTGCAAGCCAATCGAGTCACCCATGGGTACAAGTGCAACCTTGGAAGCAGATATAAAAGGTAACATGGTAGATGCCAAGAAATACATAGGTATGATCGGATCCCTACTATACTTAACTGCATCAAGGCCAGATATTCAGTTCAGTGTATGCATGTGTGCTAGATATCAGTCTAGTCCTAGGGAATCACATTTAGGAGCTGTCAAGCGTATCCTTCGATACCTTGCCGGCACCCAAGAATTGGGTTTGTGGTATCCTACATATTGCAAACTAGATCTGATTTCATATTCGGATGCTGATTATGCTGGTTGTAAAATTGATAGGAAGAGTACTAGTGGATATTGTCAATTCTTAGGTGGATGTTTAATTTCATGGGCTTCTAAAAAGCAACATTCTGTAGCACTCTCCACTGCTGAGGTTGAGTATGTCGCAGTAGGGAGTTGTGGTACACAAGTTCTTTGGATAAAACATCAACTCTAAGACTACAATGTAGATCTCGGTTGTGCACCCATTTTTTGTGACAACACTAGTGCTATTAACTTGTCTAAAAACCCCATTCAACATTCTAGGACAAAACACATTGAGATCCGTCATCATTTTCTGAGAGATGAGGTATCCAAAGGAAATTTCATGCTTCAATTTGTAGAAACTGAAAAACAATTGGCAGACATTTTCACTAAACCCCTAAACAATGACAGATTTTCAACTCTAAGAAGGGAGTTGGGGATATGTAGAATATCTCCTGAAAATTCTTGAAATGCTCATATTCATGTGTTCTCTGTATAGCTTTCTGTCATTTCTGTAATTAGATATGTCAGTTAGATCTCTGGTACTGATTGTGTTTGGAAGCTCTGGTGTCGGCTGTTACTGGTTAGCTCTGGTGGTCGACCCAAGACAGGGCACTTGTCGACCAAGGCATCAAGGCAGGAAACTGTTTGGTTCTGTGACTACGCAGATGTCGACAATAGACAGTCCCATGGTCGACAATAGATTTATAAGAAAGCAGATGTCAACATCAGGCAGGGTCTGTGACTGCGCAGATGTCGACCAGAGACAGCTCCATGGTCGACAATGGATCTGTAAGGAAGCAAATGTCCACTTTAAATAGGTTCCTGGTTAACACTAGTTCTGGTAGGAAATCTTCTGGATTGTTCAAACTGTTTGAGCTCAGATTCATCTTCACTCATTCACCATCATCCATACTTCCCATTCCCTGTGTCTTTCTATCTCATCCTGGCCAACATTACTTCTTAATTCAGCATGGATTATCAAATTGAGGGGGAGAAAAAGTGTAAACTCATTCCTTGATAAAACATTGAATAACCTAACCATATCTTCCTATAAAATCACCAATGTATTCAATAAGAGTAGAGGCTGAGTGTAGTAATGAGGATTTGGACTGTACTACTTCAATAAATTCAAACCATAACTATGATTCTGTCACATGATTTTGGAGACTTATGATTGTTAGTAGTAAGTCGGTTTCTCTATCTGTGCCCGTTCTGAACAGTTAATATAAATCCAAAAATATAGCATGAATGCACGTGGAATACGCCATAACTCTGTCTTCATGGTAGAGCAATGGATTGGATTCTGAGAAACTACTGCCTCCCATCTTAAGAAAAAAATGGATGAAAAATAAGTGAGAGGCATGTGTGTCATGAAGAATCAATCTATCTCTGCTACCATCAAAAATTATTGAAACTGGGCATACTGAGTAACTGGGGATATTGGCGTCTGATAAACGTATATCCTCACGGATCAAAGGTGTGTCCCAGTTAAAAGTGGAATGGTTAGGCATGCTAAGTAGCCGAGGTTTCTGGCGTGTAAAAAGCATGTCTCCTCGTGTAGAAAAGCATGTGATAAACCTGACCACAGCTTTCAAAAATGCTTCCAAAAGGAAACACTCAAAATTATCTAAAAGGCAGAGGAAAATGGTTGACCAAAGGTATGGCATGCAAAGAAAAGTTGCAAACACTGTTCAGAAAGCACAGCTATTAAAATCATCTCATGAAATCTATTATAAGTTTAAGAGGTCATGTGGAGGAAATTAGATATGGGGCGTAAGCTTATTGGTGCAATACTTTCAAATTCAAGTGAATCACTAAGCCCACTCTACTAGTTTACAAGGTGGTCTTTGCATAAGGGTGGAGAGGTTACATAAATGCTTCATTAAGGAACGGATGTACACTTCAATAAATCCCCCAAATTTCATTCGGCTGAATTAACCCTGGCCCTTCGTTTTCAGCATTACGCTGGTTCCACTACCCTAGAATCTATGACCCAGATCTCATTCACTAATATCCTGCCCTATAAATTGAACCGACTGGGTCCCTACTCCTCTCACCCTCGCCGTTTTCACCCTTCACGGTCGTCCTCCATCTCCAGTCCCCTATCGACCCCTTGTGCATCCCTCTCTCGCCTCAACACACTCTCTCGCTACCCTCCACCAAGAATCCGTCGCGCGCTCAGAGGTCGTCCAAGCGTGCAAGGGATCAGGCTCCTGCCGAATCGTCACCGCCGTCCAAGCACTCCAAGCAGAAGGCCACGCAGGGTCAGCCATCGACCACTCGGCGGTCGACAACGGACAAGGCAGTAACTTTCTATATGCCCATTGTCCATCCAGTCTCTGGATCACTGAAGCCCCGGACCATCCTGCCACCGAGAATAGTAGATTTCTCCGATCAGAAGCTGATGGAGATGTTCCCAGAGCTGCTGGAAGTTTTGGACGCCCAAGGTTGGACAGAGTTTGTCTCTGCACATACTATGTATTCCCCACAGCTTGTGCAAGAGTTCTACCACAATCTGCAAGTCGTGGATGACAAGGTCTATACAGTAGCTCAGGGAGTCGTCATCAGCCTCGACTTCAAGCTCCTCCACAAGGCGCTGAATATTTCCAGGCATGGTACTGTCCCTGAGGATTTTGATTTCAAAGCTGCATATGCCGTGGTCACTGGCCAACCAGTCTCTGAGGTTCTTCCAAAATCCCTCAATGCCAACACTTTCCCTCCTCTTCATCGATTGCTCCATCACCTTCTTACCACTATAATCCAACCAAGAGGAGGCGCCAGGGAACATGTAAGTCGACTTCACCTATTTCTTCTCCATGGCCTCATCACACGCCAACCCATCTGCCTTCCCAAGCTCATGCAAAACACTTTCAAAACCCTCTTGCATTATCCCCTGAACTCTCTTCCTTATGCTGCCCACATTACTGCCATTTTGGAAGCAGCAACTATACCCATTCCTCCCGCTCCGCGCGTTGTCATTCCCAAACGGCACGTATACTCATTCCATTACGTGACCACATTTTTGGGCTATAAGAAGGTCGGAGATCAAGTCCAGCGCACTCTACCATCCAAGGGTAAATCCAAAGCACCGTTGCCTTCCTCCTCTCCACCACAGACACCCATTCATGTTAGCCCTGCTGCAACCCCTCCACCTGAGGTGCTTCCCACTCACACTCCCACTTTTACCACCACTGCTACCCCTCCTCCACCTTCACTCGCTATTGTGCCATGGCAACCAGGCACTGCAGTCACTCATGTTCCATCTACGTCTATTCCACCTACCCATGCTCCCTGTACCTTCGCTCCGTCTACTTCTGCTCCACCACCTCCTTCCACCTCCAATACTGAGTCTCACGGAGTGCTTCTCCAGATAGCATCTCAGCTGACCTCACTCACAACTCAATTCCAATCCTTTCAAGAAAGTATGAATGCTGCAACCGGGCGCTTGGAGCTGAAAGTCCAAAGACTAGAGCAGCAGATGGAGACGAGGTTCATCAAGCAAAAGGAACACTCAGATCATGCTAGCTCTCGGTTTAACAGACTGGTTAGCACTTTAGCTGAAGTGTCAGCAGAGATGGGTACACGCATTGAGTTCACCAACCAGCAGACTAAACAGTATCACCATGCTACTATCTCAGAGATCCAGAAGCTAAGGCTTTCTTATGCACACATAGTTGACAAGCTGGATCGGATGGCAGAGAACGTGAAGCCCGAGACTTCTTCGTCCTCCTCGGAGTGAATGTCTGGATACTCCTCTTTTTGCTGCTGACAAAGGGGGAGATAGAGTCTTTGTGTGTCATTGTGTGTCTAGGTGTGTCTAGATGTCAAGTCTTTGCCTTTGTTTTTTGAGTCATTCATGTAATTCATGTTATGATACTTTTGAAAGGCATATCAAATGAATTTTCTGGCTGAAATCTGTGATAATGATATATGTTATGATAGTTTCTGAATGGCATATCAAATGCATTTTCTGGTTGAAATAATCTCCTAATTGTCACAATGACTCATGGTTGTCATCATCAAAAAGGGGGAGAATGTTGTGCATCCCTTTAGTTTTGATGATGACAAAGGATATGTTTAATTGCTCCTTCAATATAAAGTAATGGACTCATGAAAATTTGATGATGACAAAAGATGTGTTTAACTAATTCAATGCAAATCTGATAGTTCAAGTAATTTCAGGTATACTGAAGTACTAATGAAGTCAACAGATCAGAGGAAGTTGTCAAAGGTTGCTTGTCGACCAGAGAAGTAGTCATTGTCGACCAACGAATCAAACCAAACACAGCTCAAGTCCTTTTTCCTCTATACGCGCTCTGGTTGTCGACCAGAGCCCTGCTCATTGTCGACCACGGAACAGACAGAGCATCAGACTGAACTGCCAGCCATCTGGACATTGCCCCTTGTCGACCAGCGACAGGGCTATTGTCAATAATGAGCGATACAAGCATCAGTCTGAAGAACCAGCCGTCTGGACACTGCTCATTGTCGACCAGAGACAGGGTCGTTGTCGACCATAAGCGGTTCAGCTTCCAGAACCGAAATCCAACCGAATTCAGTTTTGGTTCCTTGAAACCTGCAGGTTGTTGTTGCAGGTTGTTGGGCTGTTCAAAGGATAAGATTCCGCATGGGATTCAAGGAGAGAATCTTGCTAAGAACCGGTCAAATCTTCTTTGGATTATCTTTAATCTTCTCCCTGTTTTTTAGAGAAAAAACCTAACAGTTTTTGCACTAGGGCGGGAAACAGCTTCGAACTTGATATGAAATGGTGCAAAAAGAAAAGAGTGGAGATACGATGCATAGAGAACAGAATATGGGAATATAGAGAAGAAGCTAAGGAAGATCAACATCAGAAGTTTCTCTAACCAGAAAAGGAAGAGTGGCTCTCCCGCAATCAAAAAGCTGCAGAAGACAGAAGTGTTCGTCGGTGTTGCAGAAGGAAGATCTGGCTCAAGGCGTTGCAAGCTCCAGCAGCAAGGCAGCTAAAGACATCCTGCTGGAAGTCCTACAGGGAGTTTTGTCTTGTTACCTGTGTGATTGAGTCCCAAGCTGAACTCTTTAATTACTCTGCTACAAAAGTCCATGTTCAGCCTGTTACATCTTTTCTATTCATCTTTACAACTAGTGTCAAGCTGTGAGGCAGCGGATTCAAGCTGTGTGTCAGCAGGAACAAGCTGTGTGACAGCGGTGTTTGTGTGAGATCAGAAATTCTCATATAGTGAAGCCTTGCTCAAATTGAGCAAGGGGTGGACGTAAGTCTCGGGAAGGGACTGAACCACCTAAAAAGTATTGTCTTGTGGTTTGCTTGTTGTGTGTGTGTGTCTCTTTGTGTGTTTACTGTCATTGTTGCTATCAGCGTTAGTTTTATACTTCATTGATTTCTCGTGATCCAATTAGTCTTTGTTTGATAAATCGAAAAAGGGGGACTGATAGTAATGTATGCCCTTTAAGCCAATCACATGTGATGTGATGGGACATATATTGTACAATCTTATTCAATGAAAAATGGCATTTTCTTCATTATATTATTAGCACGTTATTCTGAGCATATTTATAATATGATGAAGTCCCTGAATGTGGGCTATGATGTCTGGATCATGATGAGATCATGATAATGAGATCAGACATCTAGATGTTCATATTCTAAATGTTCCTGGTCGTAGGATCTTCGAAGAGGGACTTTGAAGATCCGGATAGACCAGTGCACGTGTTGTTTACTTATGAGATGAGGGTGGTTGATCTCATAACCACTGGTGTGGAGACACCTAGGCACACATGCAGGTGCTCATTACTGAATGAGTCCACTGAACTGACCCGTGCTAGAACACCTGAATGGTAATCATGTTGACTGTCAATCAGGAGGTTCTATTGTATCAGTAACACAGTTGGATCTTAGACCTGAGTCACTAAAGTGTTTTGCATAAATTCCGCTGAGCGTTTGATTGTTGACTTATGAACCTAAGTGTTGTGGTTCTTCATAGTTAACTATTCGGACTCAGTGGGATTCATGTGGAAACACTTAAGTAGGCAACAAGGGATCGTTCACTCTCCACATGTATTAGAAGAGAGAATACTCTATGGACACGTACTTAGAAATCCCTGGCCAGGGTATGTGGCTTCACTGAGAAAAGGGGTTTTCTAGTGAGCTATACTGGTAAGTACGAAGGTCCGTTAGATCAGTGTGGTTTAGGGCTTGACAGTTTGACCATGCCCTTACTCTGATTGGAGTATTGTATGAACGAGGGTCTATAGCTGTGTGGAATCTGATGACGGAAAGGTCCTGTTGGGTTGCATCCCTCCCATAGTCATTTGGGATCACGAGGTATTGCTTGGTGCCATTCGTGATCGGAAAGCCAATTAACCTCGTTAAGAGTTAACGGGTTATATTGAAATTGAGTTGTGAATGGTTCTTAACTCAATGGGCTAAGAAACCAAATGGACTAATGGGCCTAGAGGGTCACACACATAAGAATGGTTTATCAGACGGTAGAGGACGGGATTTATAGACGTTGTCTGGGTTTTTGTGAAAAACCGCCGGAGTCTATAAATCATCCTGTTGGAAACCCTAATCCCAAGCTAATTAGGTTTTTTCTGTTGGCCGTCCTCCTCCCTCTCCCTCTCCCTTGGGACTTGCGCCCCCCTCTCCATCCCGGTGAAGATCGGTGGATGGTGACGACGAGAAGCGGGCGTCAAGTGGAGATTGCACGGGGAATCCCATCTCCTCCGACCGTTCGTGTGGATACGTCTAGAGGCCGGACACTTGGACGGCTCACGACCCGACGTGCCTTCGCTCGATCGTCTTCGGGCATTTGGGATTTAATCAATCCCGCAAAGGTATAGAATCGTTCTACCTTCGTCGGGATTCGATCCGGTTTTATTCTATCCGATTTTGATCGCCAGCAACGATATGCATCTTTAGGGTTTCGTTGTTTCCACTGCTATTCTGATCGAAACCCAACAGTGGTATCAGAGCCAGGTTGCTGGCCCGATCAAAATCGGATTTTTATATTATTTATGTTCTTCACGTTCATGCATTCGGCTCAATATTGGGGTGTTCGGTTGGGTCCCGATTCGAAGGTTTTGTAGTCAAATGATCCCATGGCATTGTTGCTGATGCTCAGAGGATCAAAACGCACATAATATTGCGTTGTTTGACCCCTTGATGAGGGCGAATCGGGCTCGCCTGCCCGGCCGCGACCGGGGTTCGCACAGGGTGGTTAGGACCGTTTTTGGCCTCGAATCTCCGATGTTTGAGATCCATGGGGGCTGGCAATTGTTGCTGGTCGATCCCCATGGGATCCCATGGCGTCCCGGGATGCGCGGCGGCCGTTGGCAGCGGCTCCGGCGAAGTTCGCGGCGAGCTCTTCGGGCGCCGGCGTGTTCTTCGCAGCCCTCTTCTCCGGCGACGGCGAAGGGGGCGGTGGCCGGCGGACATCCGGGCGGGACCCCAGGGGTCGTCCGCGGTGGCAGGCGGCGGCGGTCGGCCCGCCTGCGGCGAGCACCGGGGGTTAGGGTTTTTACCCTGGCCCCCCTTCCCTTCCGCGTTCGGGCGGGGGAGACGACCCCCGCGAGTCTTCCCCGGGCGGATCCGGGCCGCGCCCGGATCCGCGCCGGATCCGCGCCCGGACCGGCCCGCGCCCGGATCCGCGCCCGGATCCGCGCCCGAACCCCCCATATTATTTTTTTTTTGATTTTTTATTCATTTTAAACCGTTTAAAATGCATAAAATTTCAGAAAAAATTTCGGAAAAATTCTGAAAAATATTTTAATGGATCCTAAAATTGTTTTAGCAATCTATTAACTTATTTTTATTATTTGGCCCATGATTAAGTAAATAATGGAATACTTAAAATGGTTTTAAGTATTTGTCATTATTTAATTAATTAGTGTTAATTACTATAAGAATGTGATTCTTATGAGGTTAATTAACTGATAATTAGCATTGAGCCCATGCAGTGAATGGTGAAGTCCGTTGTCTAAAGTTGTTTAGACTTGTTTGTTAGCATGTTTTGGCTAAATTGTTTAGTTAACATATTATTATGCGCGATTTCAAAACTAATTAATATTATTTTGAAATCTATATTATATCCCGCTGTAATTATATGATAATTACCTGTTTGATGCCTGTGTGTGGATGGATGGTCATGGACTTAGCTTGCATGCGATGTTTTTTCCTTTATGGTGAATGGTGTAATTTTTGGGGCCTACGTGCCTCCCTCTCTCTCTCATTTAATCCGGGCATGTACATTCTATCTCCCTTTTTGTATTGTACTCCCCTTGACTATGTCAAGGTTTCTTATTATTATCTGATGTATATTTGTGGGCCTGCGAGCCCAATTTCATATATGCTTGTAATAATGAGAAGCGGATCAAATGAAGACTGTGGAGGAGATTTACACCGGTGGACCCTGGAGGTTCTTCGCATCATTGGGAGCTTTTGTTGCTCGATGTTGTATCTTCTTCACCATATTAGGATTTACATTACCAACTGGCTCTGGTAATGTTGCTAGGTTGAAAGTCCATGATCATCCATCAGTGCGTAGGCATATATGCGATATATGTGGATGTGCTACTCTATATATATATATAGATAATTTAGGGTATATTTATGATACTCCAACTTATCTTATATATGTAGCACACTTATTGATGAGACAAAATTTAACAAATCCCCTATTATTAAAATTAGGTTGATAAACGTGAAACATTAAGAATGATTCACGTAGCCTTCCGTTGTTATAGTCTAAAGTGAGCCGTTCTTAGACTGTGGTGGTTTGTTGTGCTACCACAAGACTATCACAGCAAGGGGACGGAGACTTTAGGCTAAGGTTTAGACCACACCTTGGGATGGGGCGCTGGCATGACTTTGTTGTGCTACCACAAGAGTTATGTCATAAACCCATTCCCATAACGTAACAACGGGTTGACCTAACCAACACATGTGATTTGTTGTGCTACCACAAGATCTCAATGTGTTTGGAGGCTAAATTACTGGGAATTACAAGGAGTTGTAATTGGCAAGAGTTGCCTACCCATTAAGTATGGGGTAGTTTGTTGTGCTGCCACAAGACTACTTCCATAATGTTAATGGGATCTTAGTACCCACTAGGACACAATCGCAGTGTCCCGTATTTGCATATAAGGGGTTATGCAAATTCGTCGAAAATTAGTGGGAGTATTAATTAGGATAAAGTCCATATCTTAATTAAATATCATGAGTGTCTGCAATATTATTCTTATTTTGTTTCATTTCTTCTTGTAGACCGAAATGGCGAATCATCCATTGAGAGGCATACTGGATGCCAACAGGCTGACTGGTCCTAACTATGTCGATTGGCTCAGGAATCTGAGAATTGTTCTCACTGCTGAAAAGATAGCTTATGTCCTTGAGCAGCCTGTTCCCCCTGTTCCTGCTGAGGGCGCCGATGAGGCCGAAATGATTCTTTATGAAAAGCATAAAGATGATGCCACTCTGGCCCAGTGTTACATGCTGGCCTCTATGACTAATGAGTTGCAGAGGCAGCATGAAAAGATGGATGCTAGATCCATGCTTTTCCATCTAGAAGAGCTTTTTGGAGCTCAAAGTAGAACAGAAAGATATGAGATATCTAAGAATCTGTTCGGGGCCAAGATGTCTGAGGGAACATCAGTACAGACTCATGTTCTCAAAATGATTGAGTGGATTGAGAGGCTGAAAGAATTAGGCTTTGAGATGAATAAAGATTTATGCATTGATCTAATTCTTCAGTCCCTCCCAAATTCATTCTCCCAGTTCATAGTGAACTTCAACATGAATAAGATTGAATGCTCTCTTGCAGAGCTTCTTAACATGTTGAAGACTGCTGAGGGGACAATGAATAATGGAAAATCTTCTGTGCTGCTTGTTGGTAAGACCAACAAGAAAAGAAAGAATCAGACTGTTTTTAAGAAAAATAAGAAGAAGAAACAGGATAAGCAGGGGAAGGCAGCTAAGAAGGAAGAGGCTAAGAAAGATAAGGGCCAATGCTTCCACTGCCATAAGGATGGCCACTGGAAGAGGAACTGCAAGTTATATCTTGCAGAGAAGGCAAAACAGAAGCTTGGAGAAGCTTCAGGTATGTTCATGATAGTTGACCTAAACTTGTCTTTTAGATCCACGTCATGGGTATTAGATACTGGATGTGCATCTCATATCTGCAATGATTTGCAGGTGCTGACAAGCAGTAGGCGACTGAACAAAGGAGAGGTTGACTTGCGATTGGGAAATGGAGCAAAAGTTGCTGCACTCGCAGTCGGGAAGGTGAACCTCCAGATGCCTACAGGAGCTACACTAGAGCTTGTGGACTGTTATTATGTTCCTTCCATAATAAAGAACATTATTTCCATTTCGTGCTTAATTAAATCTGGATTTGTTGTAAGCTTTGGAAACAATGGATGCTCTTTATTATTAGATGGTAAATTGTTTGCCAGTGGGAGCCTAATGAATGGTTTATATGTTTTAGATATGGTATCTCCTGTGATGTGTGTGGAAGCACCTCTTAAAAGAAAGAGGGGCAATGTGAATCAAGCCTACCTTTGGCACTGCAAACTTGGTCATATTAATGAAGAAAGATTAAAGAAGTTGTGTAAGAATGGATATATTGATCCATTTGATTATGAATCATACACAACTTGTGAATCTTGTCTCATGGGTAAAATGACCAAATCTCCATTTAGTGGACATGGAGTTAGAGCGAATGAGTTATTAGAACTCATACACTCTGATGTGTGTGGACCTATGTCCACACATGCCAAAGGAGGATATTCATACTTCATTACATTCACTGATGATTTCTCAAGGTACGGATATGTGTACTTAATGAAGTACAAATCTGAAGCTTTTGAGAAATTCGTTGAATTCAGAAATGAAGTAGAGAAACAAACTGGAAAGAATATTAAAACTCTTCGATCAGATCGGGGAGGTGAATATTTGAGTACAGAGTTCACACAATATTTGAAGGACAATGGAATATTGTCACAATGGACACCTCCTTATACACCTCAGTTGAATGGTGTAGCAGAAAGGAGGAATCACACTCTATTAGATATGGTGCGATCCATGATGTGTTTTGCCGGTTTACCCTTATCTCTCTGGGGCTATGCCTTAGAGACTGCTGCGCACTTATTAAATAAAGTACCATCGAAGTCAGTTGACTCCACTCCATATGAGATATGGAAAGAAAAGAAACCAAATCTTAAATCTGTTAAGGTTTGGGGTTGCCCTGCCCATGTTAAGAAACATGACTCAGATAAACTGGAATCAAGAACTGAGAAGTGTAGGTTTGTGGGATATCCTAAGGAAACTTATGGATATTACTTCTACCAGCCTAGCGATCAAAGAGTGTTTGTCGCTAAACATGCTGTGTTCCTTGAGGAAGAGTATATCCTTGAAGGAAACAGTGGGAGCATGGTAGAACTGGAAGAAGTTCTAGAGCCACAACCCATCAGTGTGCCTTCTCAGGTTCCAGAGCAATCAGGTTCACAAACTGTTCGTAGGTCTGGGCGGATACCTATTCAGCCAGATAGATATGTGGGACATATTACTGGTAAGGTATCACATAATGAGGATGATGATCCTAAGACCTACGAGGAGGCAATGAGTGTCATTGACTCTGGGAATTGGCAAGAGGCCATGATATCAGAAATGGATTCCATGTACTCCAACCAAGTTTGGAACTTGGTAGATCCACCAGAAGGTATTGTACCTATTGGATGTAAATGGATCTTTAAAAGAAAGATTGGAGCAGATGGAAAGGTTGATACCTTTAAAGCAAGGCTTGTAGCGAAAGGTTATCGTCAAAGACAAGGTGTTGACTATGACGAAACCTTCTCTCCTGTAGCCATGCTGAAATCCATCAGGATATTACTTGCCATTGCTGCATACTATGATTATGAAATTTGGCAAATGGATGTGAAAACGGCATTCCTCAATGGAAGACTTGAGGAAGAAGTGTACATGACACAGCCTGAGGGATTCATATCCAAAGAATATCCAAACAGAGTATGCAGGCTTTTGAGATCCATTTATGGACTCAAACAAGCATCCCGCAGTTGGAACATAAGATTTGATGAGGCAATCAAATCTTGTGACTTCGTTAAGAACGAAGATGAGCCATGTGTATATAAGAAGATCAGTGGGAGTGCAATTACGTTCTTGGTACTGTATGTAGATGACATACTACTCATTGGGAATGATGTAGGTATGTTATCATCAGTCAAAGCCTGGCTGTCAAAACATTTCTCTATGAAAGATTTGGGAAATGCATCCTACATATTGGGGATCCGGATCTATAGAGATAGATCAATGAGGATGCTAGGCTTATCCCAATCTATGTACATTGACACCATTGTCAAAAGGTTTGGCATGGAGGACTCCAAGAGAGGTCTAATACCAGTTAGACATGGAGTCTATCTCTCCAAGGAGATGTCCCCTAAAACTCCAAAGGAGAGAGAATACATGAGTAGAGTTCCCTATGCTTCTGCCATAGGATCTATCATGTATGCGATGTTATGTACCAGACCTGATATAGCCTATGCTCTAAGTGTTACGAGCAGGTATCAGGCAGATCCAGGTGAGCAACACTGGATAGCTGTGAAATGCATCCTTAAGTACTTAAGAAGGACTAAGGATTTATTTCTGGTCTATGGAGGTGAAGACTTGAAACTAAGAGGGTACACTGACTCTAGTTTCCAGTCGGACAAAGATGACAGCAAATCAACCTCTGGGTTTATCTTTACTCTCAATGGTGGAGCAGTGAGTTGGAAGAGTTCCAAACAAGAAACCACTGCTGATTCAACTACTGAAGCTGAGTACATTGCTGCTGCCGAAGCTTCAAAGGAGGCGGTTTGGATGAAGAAGTTCATCGGCCAGTTGGGAGTTGTCCCAAGTATCTCTGATCCAGTCCCCTTGTTTTGTGACAACAATGGGGCAATTGCACAAGCAAAAGAGCCGAGGTCTCATCAGAAGTCTAAGCACATTCTGCGGCGTTATCACTTGATCAGAGAAATTATAGCTAGAGGAGATGTGATCATAGATAGAGTATCTTCAGCTGATAATATTGCAGATCCACTTACCAAGCCTTTATCTCTAAATGTGTTTGAGCGTCACCTAAGGCTGATGGGGATCAAGCATGTGGGTGATTGGCTTTAAGTGCAAGTGGGAGATTGATAGTAATGTATGCCCTTTAAGCCAATCACATGTGATGTGATGGGACATATATTGTACAATCTTATTCAATGAAAAATGGCATTTTCTTCATTATATTATTAGCACGTTATTCTGAGCATATTTATAATATGATGAAGTCCCTGAATGTGGGCTATGATGTCTGGATCATGATGAGATCATGATAATGAGATCAGACATCTAGATGTTCATATTCTAAATGTTCCTGGTCGTAGGATCTTCGAAGAGGGACTTTGAAGATCCGGATAGACCAGTGCACGTGTTGTTTACTTATGAGATGAGGGTGGTTGATCTCATAACCACTGGTGTGGAGACACCTAGGCACACATGCAGGTGCTCATTACTGAATGAGTCCACTGAACTGACCCGTGCTAGAACACCTGAATGGTAATCATGTTGACTGTCAATCAGGAGGTTCTATTGTATCAGTAACACAGTTGGATCTTAGACCTGAGTCACTAAAGTGTTTTGCATAAATTCCGCTGAGCGTTTGATTGTTGACTTATGAACCTAAGTGTTGTGGTTCTTCATAGTTAACTATTCGGACTCAGTGGGATTCATGTGGAAACACTTAAGTAGGCAACAAGGGATCGTTCACTCTCCACATGTATTAGAAGAGAGAATACTCTATGGACACGTACTTAGAAATCCCTGGCCAGGGTATGTGGCTTCACTGAGAAAAGGGGTTTTCTAGTGAGCTATACTGGTAAGTACGAAGGTCCGTTAGATCAGTGTGGTTTAGGGCTTGACAGTTTGACCATGCCCTTACTCTGATTGGAGTATTGTATGAACGAGGGTCTATAGCTGTGTGGAATCTGATGACGGAAAGGTCCTGTTGGGTTGCATCCCTCCCATAGTCATTTGGGATCACGAGGTATTGCTTGGTGCCATTCGTGATCGGAAAGCCAATTAACCTCGTTAAGAGTTAACGGGTTATATTGAAATTGAGTTGTGAATGGTTCTTAACTCAATGGGCTAAGAAACCAAATGGACTAATGGGCCTAGAGGGTCACACACATAAGAATGGTTTATCAGACGGTAGAGGACGGGATTTATAGACGTTGTCTGGGTTTTTGTGAAAAACCGCCGGAGTCTATAAATCATCCTGTTGGAAACCCTAATCCCAAGCTAATTAGGTTTTTTCTGTTGGCCGTCCTCCTCCCTCTCCCTCTCCCTTGGGACTTGCGCCCCCCTCTCCATCCCGGTGAAGATCGGTGGATGGTGACGACGAGAAGCGGGCGTCAAGTGGAGATTGCACGGGGAATCCCGTCTCCTCCGACCGTTCGTGTGGATACGTCTAGAGGCCGGACACTTGGACGGCTCACGACCCGACGTGCCTTCGCTCGATCGTCTTCGGGCATTTGGGATTTAATCAATCCCGCAAAGGTATAGAATCGTTCTACCTTCGTCGGGATTCGATCCGGTTTTATTCTATCCGATTTTGATCGCCAGCAACGATATGCATCTTTAGGGTTTCGTTGTTTCCGCTGCTATTCTGATCGAAACCCAACAGGGACAAGATCTATTCACCCCCCCTCTAGATCTAGTCAGTACGTACTCAACACTTTCGTCCCTGTTAATGATTATACCTTTGCTTCGACATGTAACCCATGTCGATGAACAAACCCATGTTCGACCCTCGTCATCATCGGCGACATAGGTCGATCTCTACCTTTAACTCGGACCTTTCATCCCTATTAATGAATATACCTTTGCTTCGACATATAACCCATGTCGATGGACAAATCCGTGTTTAGGTCAACCTCTATCCCTTAACTTGGACCTTTCGTCCCAGTTAAGAACTATATAGCCTTTGCTTCAGCATTTAACCAATGTCGACGAACTAAACCAGGGTCCGACCCTTGTCATCATCGACAAGGCCAGTCGGAATTCTAGCAGACAAAGCTCTCCTGTGTTCCGGATTCTCCACGTAGTACAAAATAAAAGAGAAAAGAAAAATGGAGTTAAAAATAGAGATATCCCACCAGCCTTGTTCCTAAACTAGGACAAGGGCAAAAATGGCTATAACCCGACTGTGGCGAAAACTTGAAAGGGCCTGCAGGCAAAATCAGTTACCCCGCCACGTAAAAACCTGAAAGGGCGCGTGAGCAAAAACAAGAGGGGGCTGACTTCGGCGAAAATCCGAAAGGGCGCTTGAGTCAGTAATGTGATAAAAAATTGATAAAAAAAAGAAGAATGAAATGAAATGATGATGTAGTAACGAGGTTAGATTTGTTCGTCATTCCACTTCCACCTACCTTTTCGACCCTTGTCACCATCGGCAAGATCGGTCGCTACCCTTTCGGTCCTTTCCACCATCGGCAAGACCGGCTACCTTTTCGACCCTTGTCACCATCGGCAAGATCGGTCGCTACCTTTCGGTCCTTGTCACTATCGGCAAGACCGACTACCTTTTCGACCCTTGTCACCATCGGCAAGATCGGTCACTACCCTTTCGGTTCATGTCACCATCGGTAAGATCGGCTACCCTTCCGGTCCTTGTCACCATCGACAAGACCGGCTACCTTTTCAACCCTTGTCACCATCGACAAGATCGGTCGCTACCCTTTCGATCCTTGTCACCATCGGAAAGACCGGCTACCTTTTCGACCCTTGTCACCATCGGCAAGATCGGTCACTACCCTTTGGGTCCTGGCCACCATCGGCAAGACTGGCTACCTTTTTGACCCTTGTCACCATCGACAAGATCGGTCGCTACCTTTTGGTCCTTGTCACCATCGGCAAGACCGGCTACCTTTTCGACCCTTGTCACCATCGATAAGATCGGTCGCTACCCTTTCGGTCCTTGTCACCATCGACAAGACCGCCTCCCTTTCGACCCTTATCACCATCGGTAAGATCGGTCGCTACCCTTTCGGTTCTTGTCACCATTGGCAAGATCGGCTACCCTTCCGGTCCTTGTCACCATCGGTAAGACCGGCTACCTTTTCGACCCTTGTCACCATCGGCACGATCGGTCGCTACCCTTTCGGTTCTTGTCACCATTGGCAAGACCGGCTACCCTTCCGGTCCTTGTCACCATCGGTAAGACCGGCTACCTTTTCGACCCTTGTCACCATCGGCAAGATCGGTCGCTACCCTTTTGGTCCTTATCACCATCGGTAAGATCGGCTACCTTTTCGACCCTTGTCACCATCGATAAGATCGATCGCTACCTTTCGGTCCTTGTCACCATCGGCAAGACCGGCTACCTTTTCGACCCTTGTCACCATCGGCAAGATCGGTCGCTACCCTTTTGGTCATTATCACCATCGGCAAGATCGGCTACCTTTTCGACCCTTGTCACCATCGACAAGATCGATCGCTACCTTTCGGTCCTTGTCACCATCGGCAAGATCGGCTACCTTTTCGACCCTTGTCACCATCGACGAGATCGATCGCTACCCTTTTGGTCCTTGTCACCATCGACTAGACCGGCTACCTTTTCGATCCTTGTCACCATCGGTAAGATCGATCGCTACCTTTCGGTCCTTGTCACCATCGGCAAGATCGGCTACCTTTTCGACCCTTGTCACCATCGGCAAGATCGATCGCTACCCTTTCGGTCTTTGTCACCATCGGCAAGACCGCATCCCTTTCGACCCTTGTCACCATCGGCAAGATCGGTCATTATCCTTTCGACCCTTATCACCATCGGCAAGATTGGTCACTACCTTTCGGTCCATTGTCACCATCGGCAAGACCGGCTATCCTTTCGACCCTTGTCACCATCAGCAAGATCGGTCGCTACCCTTTCGACTCTTGTCACCATCGGCAATATCGATCGCCACCCTTTTGACCCTTGTCACCATCGACAAGATCGATCACTATCCTTTTGACCCTTGTCACCATCGGCAAGATCGGTCGCTACCCTTTCGACCCTTGTCACCATCGGCAAGATCGGTCGCTATCCTTGCGACCCTTGTCACCATCGGCAAGATCGGTCGCTACCCTTTCGACCCTTGTCACCCTCGGCAAGATCGGCCGCTATCCTTTCGACCCTTGTCACCATCGACAAGATCGGTCGCCACCTTTTCGACCCTTGTCATCATCGGCAAGATCGGTCGCTACCTTCTCGACCCTTGTCACCATTGCAAAGATCGGTCGCTACCTTTTGGCCCTTGTCACCATCGGCATGACCGGCCATCCTTTCGACCCTCGTCACCATCGATGAGATCGGTCGGCTACCCTTCAACCCTCGTCACCATCGACAAGCCCCGTCAACTATCCCTTAACTTGGACCTTCCGTCCTCGTTAATAGACAAACTACCATTGCTTCGACATTTAACCCATGTCGATGAATAAACCACACTCTCAGCTTTCGTCACCATCGGCGAAATTAGTGGGGCGCATCCGCCTACTCTACCCATGTCCCACCTTGGCCAAAGCTTGATTCCGTGAGTAGTTAATCCGCGGTGGAGTGAACACCTCACCTCTTCGCTGAAGGCGTGAGCGCTCTCCTACGCTAGTAGCTTATATCCCGAGACTGTGCTAATCGGCTGGAGGAAGAAAGTAAAGAAAAGAAAGAAAGAAGTCGCGATTGGGGCAACAAATAAAGATATTTCATTGATATGGAGCACCAGATCACATCTTTGCCCGGGGCATTCCCCGAAGTACATAAGCTACGAAGACAAAAAGGAGCGGAATTTGATACCAAAAGAGAAACAAGGGCAAGGGCGCGCCGTTTTAAATGGCGCCGTTCAAGCTTCCAACCGTGCCGGATTAGCATCCAACGCAGGAATTAAGTGCCGTTATGAGCTCTCGTCACCAGAGGAGATCAATCCGGATGAAGCTCAGCCGTCGGCCCTGCTGCACTCGTGCCTCGCTTGCAACACCCACGTCTGGGAGCATTTGTTGGCACTCAAAATGTGATGAACGACGATCGAGCCACAAAGACGTATGATACGGCCTACTGAAGCACAAAAGCTGATGAAGAACAACATGCTGAAGACTTCTCGAGCTACTAGAGCCTCAAGTCACCTGGAATGAGCACCGGGGACTTCACCTCGGGAGAGTCAAGATGAATCCACAACCAGTCGGCAGTGCGACCAAGCGTGCCTAATGATCCGGCATCGACTCCGTCATGCCGCTACCCTACACCCATCGGCCGACCAAGGATGACGGTCTACCCGGTGGCTCGCCACCTGAATGAAGACTCTCCTGAGAAGGAAGAATGCCATCGGCCCTTCATAACAAGGGACA
This sequence comes from Amorphophallus konjac, assembly GCA_022559845.1. Taxonomy (NCBI): domain Eukaryota; kingdom Viridiplantae; phylum Streptophyta; class Magnoliopsida; order Alismatales; family Araceae; genus Amorphophallus; species Amorphophallus konjac. The sequence continues at coordinate 114,544,245 of CM040121.1, forward strand.
AAAGGCTCTGGCAGCAGGATGTCCCGATCACCCGACACGGGTTCGACTTCTCGCTATATTAGGTCTGTTAATGGCCGAATGATCGCCAGTCAAGGCAGAATTATTTCGGATGTCGTACCATCCCGCAAGGAAGCCCAGGCATGAGTCAAGCTGAGCCGGAAGCACAAATCACAATGCCGAAGGCCGTATCAGCGAAAAACCCGCGTGCTTGAGCCGAACACACACAAAGTTCCGATTAATGCCATTCATCATGCCGAGAGCCTCGTCAATGCCCGCCAAGGTTTTCCAAGGACCATGGCGAGAGGAAGAGTCGATGGGAGCTTCCAGAATCATCCCCGGACCCCATCGGCTAGCCTGCGTGGAGCGAACAAGCTAAAACGGCGCACAAAGGGTCACCGGCACCCCTTAATCCGACGCCATCAAATCTGGCACGCCAAAAGCAATTGGGGGACATTTCTCCCGGCGCCATTGAATCCGGCGCGCCCTCCGTGGCACCGGATTAGCTGGTTGCTATAAAGGCAACCCTCGTTCGACCAATTAAAAGAAAAAAGATAGAACATTCAGAAAGAAAAAAAAGATAGTCGGAGAGAAGAAGAATCCAGAGGATAGGCCTGAGGGTTTTTGGTGTGGGAAAAACCTCCCGTCTGAGCGTCTCCATGGCCGCCACCTCTCTCCGCACGAACCTCCCGGTGCCGGAGAAGAAGATCATCTGCTTCTTTGTCTATTTAGGTGGGTCGTTGTAAGTTCCCCATCGATCCCCCTCTGTTCGGGTTTCTCCTCCGATACAATGTAAGTGAGAAGGGGGGGAGGAAGGCGATGATACGAGCCTTGTTTCTCTTCCCTTTTTCACCATCTTTGTGATTCTCCACCTCTCCCTCTGTAATTTCTTTCCTCTTTATTAATAAAAACGGTGACCGTGCGACAACGCCGGGACCGGAATGATAATCTATACATTTTCTTTTCTTTCGTTCATGGATTGAATGGATATGTCAACAAGCCGAGGGGCCTAATGTTCTTATCCTTCCTCTGTATCGTTCTTTTTTTTATTGCGTTTTCTCTTTACGGTCGGTGAAACGGCACTGTGCAATAGTGCCGATGTCGGAGAGGATGATGTGCACATGTGCACATTTCTCCAGTGACCTGTGCACAGAACGAATGGACGTGAGCGTGCCCGGCACCGTGGTGACCTCTCCCGTCTGCTTCCTCTTCTTTCTATATATGCGTCCACCGGATTTTCTTCCCCGGCGCCGATTATGCCCTGCTATGCCATGGGCTACAGCAACAACTCCCCTCCCCCGGGGTTTCTCTTCCGTTCGAACGCCAAAGGTTTTCACTGCCGGAGGCGCATACATTTGTTCGTTTCTCCGATCGATCTTGGGATGTCTTCTCACCTTCCCTCCTGCTCTCGATCATGAACAGGAGGGGATGAGGCCGTCCCCATACTCCTCCTCTTCGCCTTCTAAGCTCCTCCTGGTGAATGCTTCGTTGACTTGTTAACATTTACATGCGCAGATATAATGCATACCTATAGACATTAACATTAGTCTGCTAACTGTATAAGTTTTCTCACCGCGCTATCTTACCATCTCGTTAGTGAGGTTCGGTGACCCGGGGAGGGGGACATTCCCCATATTCTCATCCTAATCACTCGGTCTACAGAATTTCGTTCGCCAATAATGAATCTTAGAAGACCAATGAGTGCGCAGTAATTGGGTTAATCCCAACATTTCAAATCCACAGCCCCTAGCGGGCCTTGTGGTGGCCGTGAGACGGGTGCCCCTCGTAGGCTGGCCCTCGGGGTTTTCCCCTCTCTATCGGTCGTCCCAACTTAGACGTGGTACCGACTCGGGTCGCATGCCCCTCGTAGGCTAGCCCTCGGGGTCTTCGTTCCCTCTATAAGTCACGTTATCCATCTACTTTCCACCCACGGACTTGGTGCCCCTAGTAGGCTAGCCCTCGAGGTTCTCCTATCTGTTCGGGTTTGCCGGCCGCCGTTGTGCCACCCGGCCCGTAGGGGTTTACTCCGCCACATGAGTACTCCCCGCTTCTCCCCGACGATCCTCCAGGATGGGGAGATGCTGCCAAAATTTTGACTCGAACGAGTTTGACTCGGTTCGATCGCCGCGCTTGAGTACGAACCTCAAGCGAGCCTGTGACTTGACTTCCGGATGGCCCGGGACCGATCCGATGAATGACTGATTCAATAAACTCCCAACATCCTCCAAAATGTGTTAATAAGTCCAAAAATAAATCAATAAAACCTCAGTTTCCATGAAACAGGGCTAAATCGACGCCATTGACACTCGACACGCCTTAATACGGCGCGGCTTGAAACGGCGCGCCCTATTCCGGCGCGCCAGAAGGGGGGCATGCCGTTTTTAGGCCAACCCTTATACCTACGGCTGGTGGTGCCATTTTAAGCCTTTACCCACGCTTCCCGTGTCGTTCTAAGCTCTATGCTTGCGCGTACTGCACCGGTTTTGTTTTGAATCGCGTCATCGTGTCGTTTCAACCCTCTCCTCGCCTCCGGGGCGATTTCCAATGCTAATAATAGAATTAAATAAACCCTGTAATCAATCAATTGAATAATTTGGTTTGTCTAAACCTGAATTAGCTAACTTCATAGTTTCATCATCATGTTTTAGTCTATGTATTCATGCCGCATCAATGTATGCTTGAGTGCGCGAGCCCTTGGTATATCAAATGACATTAGCCGAAAGCTCGGCTACGCCCGACAGGAAGCTCTTGCCATGCGTGATGGTGGTCTCCAGACCCATGTCCTCCGCCACGTATCGAGGGTTCTGCCTTAATAAACTGTGCATGGTAGACTATAATATCTTGCATGATCATCTACATCCTTCGCATTCTTTATTCCGGCCTTGACAGCCCTCTATCTCGGCAATTAATCAAAGGCTTTCCCTCCTCGCGGGAGATGTAATTAACGCCATAGCCTTTATGGTATGGTGGACTGCTGGTCCCGACTGAATCTCACTCTCGCCCGACATGGGTCAGAATGAGCGTACAATAAACTCGTCACTTACATGACTGACACGCCTGCGCCGTCAATCAGACAGTTAATTATCGGTTAATTAATTGGTTGATCGACGCGTAAAATAAACCAAATAAACCCACCAAATAATAAAACCAAACCAAATCAAAAGAAGGAGAAATCCCATCGTCCGACACAGTCTTTGCACACCCGGTAGGACATGTATAATAAAATACCTCAGGTAAAATAAACCACGAAACATCAGGTGAGTGCCTTCCTTCTCATAATTTGCTCTCCTTCGTTCAGACTTGAGGCGAGCGGCTGAGGATGAGGCACTGCCAGCCGAGTTGGAGATCATCGACGTGGATGTTACATCAGCTCCGAGTGATCTTTAAACTTAGGAGGGTTCCTCCCGTGCCCGATATAAGGGCAAGCGGGTCACCTAGGATGATGCTTCCGAATGCCGGGGGGTCAAGCGGAAGGATCCCGTGGCGAAGTTGCTGAGGTCTTCATTGTAGGCCTTGTCTGCTGAGAAGAAACAGGCAAGAAAGGCGGAGGTCGTCCGCCCGGCCAATGAGGCTCCTATGTTGCCTTCTCTCTCTCTGAAGCAAGAGGGGGCAGATGGTGAAGGGGTCGTAGCTGATGTCGGGGCACTGAGCGGAACAGAGGGGGCGCCAGACGGAGGAGTCCGGTCCCAGTCGATCGAGACTGGAAGGTCACAGGATGAAGTGACTCAGTCACAGCCGACCGAGGCCGAGGAGGTACACGGTGAGGTCGCCCAGCCCGAGCTAACCAGTGGGGCCCCCAAGGCGGGGTCGCTCGGGGGAGGCACCCTAATCCCGGTCACTCCGAAGGGGGTCTCCCCTCCCTCAACCAGTACCTTCAGCGTCCGGGCCCCTCTCTAACGGAGGTGCCACTCCATAGCTTTTGGAGCCGCGCGAGGAGAACTCAGGAACGGTTCCCCCTCCGTGCTTTTCGAGCGGATTATGGAGGGTGGTCTAATCCTGGCCCAGTTGAGGGCCGAGGCGGTGGATGCGTACGCTCGGGCGGAGTTAGAGCATGAGGCTCTCTCATGGGCCCGTGGTGCGCTTGATCAGAAGGTCGAGCGTTTGACCCTCGAACTTGGGGACCTCCGTCGGGAGGTGGCCCCGCTTCGGGCACAGATGCAGTCGAGCCAGGCGGAGGCTCGGTCGCTGGTTGAGCAGCTGGCCTAGGCCCGTCGTATGGCCGATCTGAAGAATGAGCTCCTGGAAGCGGAGCACAGAGTTCAGTTCGAGCGCGATGAGCAATGGAAGGCCGAGCGAGAGGGGCTCGATGACCAAGTCCGGGGGGCCGAGGATGCACGGACCGAGGCCGAGAGGAGGCTGTCCGAGTCAGAACAGAGGATAGCCGAGCTTGAGGGGAAGGTGGAGGTGGCTGGGGTGGAAGCGCTCGAGCAACATATATGCTCAGAGGTTTACCACGCAACTCTTCAGAAGACCACCTTCCCCTATTATGAGTCGTGCTACCGTCGGGGCCTTCGGAAGGGCTTCTCTCAGGGCTTCAATCGGGCCATCATAGAGGCGGAGGCCCAAGCGTCTGGGCTTGAATTCCCTACCGGGCAACGCTATGACTCGGAGTAGGGGTCTACCGACTCCTCCCACTATACGTCGAGCAAAGAGGAGAGTCGGGGGGCCTCGACCTCGTCTGAGCGATCGCCCACTCCAACATCCTCGGGAGGGCACGCGACTGAGACAGTTCCCACACAGGTGGGGTTAGTACCTGGGTCGACCGTCGTCGAGAGTACCGGGGGCAGATCATCTGGTGCTGAGGGGCCCTCATCTATTGAGCCTTGAGATGGGCCCGAGGCCTAATGTATAAGCTCTTTCTTTCCTTTTCTTTTCCCTTATCTAGTTACGAGAAAATGTTTTTTGGAAAGTATAATAGCGGCAATATTAAGTGCTGAATTGACTGTTCCTTACCGCTTTTGGCATGATTTGACTACCGTATCTGTAGTTGTTGGGGAAGGCACCGATTTTCTCTGTAGATATCATGCGTGCCAATCTGTCAGATAATTGACATGGCACTAGCACCTTTCCGCTTTTCCATGCCGCCCTAAATGACTTGCCGCTTCCCGCGTCCCGCTAGGGGGGATGTTGGGAAATGAGGTTACCGTCTCAGGGAAGGCTCCTTTAGCGTGTTTTTAAGGGGAGAGTCATTTAAGGTGATCAGCTCCCCCTTCGGCCTATAAAAGGTCAGAGGGACGTCTCCTCTTCCTTTCATCGCTTGAGGCCATCCCTGACGGTTTCTCCTTCTTCCCTTTCCGTGAAGTGTTGTGCTGTCGATCTTGGCAGAGCATGGAAAGCACTTCAGAAGACGATGATGCGGATAGTAGTAGGAGGGAAGCTCTTGCGACTCTAGTTTAGAAGAGGGTTTGACAGTCGGAGGTTGATTTAGGAGAGGGTTCGACATGCTGGAGCATGTCACCTTCCTATCCCTGGCCCGCTGACGCTATCCCGAGGAGAGGAGAAGCTCTTTAAGGTCCCTTCTTTCTGTCGATCTCATTGCCTAGAAGGGGAGCTCTCTCAAGCTTCCTCTTCATTTGTCTTGGGTCGACTTTCCCCATCTTTTTTTTTGTTGTCCTTCCAATCCCTCTGGCACCTTTTCTTCTGAGCTTATCGAACCAACGGGGCCGGCTATCCTTTATCCGAGCCAGTTTCCGCACTAGGCAGAGTCAGTGGCTGGACGCAAGAGTGCTTATCGAATTGGCCGAGCATTCTACTCGTGTCATAGTACCAGTGGATGTAATTTTCCTTTTTGCTGAATTGTATATTGTACTGGCTGCGGCCTACTTGAGGTACACCAGAGTTTAATGAAAAGAGAAGAATAGCATTTATTCTACTTTGCTTACATGTGTATGTTTGCCAGATGATCAAAAGTAGAACTTCAAAGTGTTGTCGCATTCCATGTCCGAGGGATGGGTGCTCCTTCCATGGTGGACAATCGATATGCCCCTTTCCCGAGCATCTCGACCACTCGGTAGGGGCCTTCCCAGTTAGGGGCTAGCTTCCCCGCTGCTTCCAGTGGTCGAGAGGCTTCGGCCTTTCTCAGAACAAAGTCCCCTGGCTGGAAATGTCTGTCTCAGACTCTGGAGTTGTAGTACCGAGTGACGCGCCGTTGGTATTCCATTGCTCGGATATTTGTAATCTCTCGAATCTCATCCGCTAAGTCGATGTTTTCTAGCAGTTTCTGCTCGTTCACCTCGGGTTTGAAGTGGATGACTCGGAGAGAAGGATTGCCGACCTCCAGTGGAATCACGGCTTCTGTGCCATACACCAGCTGGAAAGGTGTTTCACTGGTAGCCATTCTCGGAGTAGTTTAATGCGACCATAGTACGCTCGGTAATTCCTCTAGACAGCTTCCCTTGGTCTTGCCGAGCCTGGTTTTGATACCTTTTAAGATAGTTTTGTTGGCATTCTCGAACAGACCGTTACCCTGGGGGTGGGCTACTGAAGTGAAGTGGTTGCGAATGTTTAGGTCGTCACATCTGTCTCTGAAGTAATGAGAATCAAATTGCTGACCATTATCACTCACGATCACTCGGGGGACACCGTAGCGACAAATGATCGACTTCCAAACAAAACTCCATACGACTGATTCAGTGATCCTGGTGGTGGCCTTGGCCTCGATCCATTTGGTGAAGTAGTCAATGGCGACGATGACGTACTTCTTATGAGCCTGGGCCATGGGGAATGGTCCTAAAATATCGATCCCCCACCGAGCGAAGGGGTATGGCTCGGCAAGGGTGATGAGCTCCGCCGCGGGTTGGTGGATCAGATGGTCGAAGCGCTGACATCGGTCGCACTTCTTTACATAGCTTGTGCAGTCGCGCTGGAGAGTGGGCCACCAGTAACCTTGCCAAAGCAAGATCCTGGCGAGCGATCTTCCTCCTTGGTGCGCGCTGCAGATGCCTTCGTGTACTTCCAGAACCGCTTGGCTGGCTTCGTCGGCGCCGATGCACTTGAGGAGGGGACCAGAGAAAGATATGCAATACAAGGCATCGTGCAGCGTGACGAAACGCCGAGCTTGGTACTTGAGTTTCCAAGTCTCCCGAGGGCTGGGGGGCTCTTGAGAATCCCAGAGCCAGGATATGTAGGCGGTCCGCCAGTCGCTCGAGGGTACTAGGTCAACGATCATAAGCTCGGACTCGATGCTCGGTTGCTCGAGCTCTTCGAGGAAGACCGACCGAGTACCTTCGGGGTCGAGGGAGGAGGCTAGGCGAGAGAGGGCATCCGCCCGGGAGTTTTCCTCCCTGGCTATCTGGACTACCTCAAAGCTCTCGAAAAGTCGGGCCATCCTCTTGACCACCAGGAGGTATGATGGGAATCAACACCGGGCACTAACTTTCATTTTTGTATTTGTGTTCTTTAGTTTGCTTTTATATCCTTGGGAAAATATGTATGCAATTGTAAGGCTTTATAAGTCACTTTGTCATTCCTTAGGATTCTTTGGATTTTTGTGCAAAAATCCAATAGGACCATCAAGGGGCCCCCATACCCTTTCCCATTGGTCCACCTAAGCCCTAGGGGTCCATGTGGGGCTAGTCAAAGGTCCAAGGTGGGGTTCTAGATGGTTTGACATTCAAATGGGACAAATGGACTAAAAAGTCCAAGATGCCCTCCTTCCTCTCAAAGGAGTGCCCCCTCCATATGTAATTTATTTATTTTGGGTTTTTGACCACATGGGGGAAGAAAATGGCCTCTCTCCCATGAAATTCCCAGCCCCCCACCCCTTGCCATCCTCTATATAAGCCAATGTATAGTGTCATTAGAGATTTTAATGAAGAATTAAGTATTTTTGCCAAGAGCAAGCCCAAGGGCACCACTTGTGTCTCTCCTCCCCTCTTGTAGATGGATTTCTGCCATTCTAGGGTGTGAATCCCTCCTCCTGGTGTGACTCCAAGAACTCCACCTCCGCTGGATGCGACTTCCGGCCACCGCCTTCCGTTCGTGCCGCCAACGCGCCGCCACCGCCGCTTGTTAGTCCCTTTCGAGTTCGAGACTTGTCGGACTTTGGGATCGGTTCTACCCCACATATCGGATCTAGTCACTTAAGAGACCTAACGGTGATTCCTAGTGAGTCTTCGTGCCGCCTCCCTCATTTGAGAGTGACCCCACCCTGGAGTGTCCACCTCTAGTCTCATTCCCCAAGCAGCGTGTGCATATCAAATATATACAGGATGAGCAAGTGTCGATTACTTAGAGTGGAGCATACTCCGCGCTTCCAGGTTCGATGACGGATCCGCCGGAGCTACTCGAGCAGCCGCACCCCTACTTGACGGGGTCGAGTTCTTCCCACCCGGGGAGAATTGATGGGAATCAACACCAGGCACTTACTTTCATTTTTGTATTTGTGTCCTTTAGTTTACTTTTATATCCTTGGGAAAACACGTGCAATTGTAAGGCTTTATAAGCCACTTTGTCATTCCTTAGGATTCTTTGGGTTTTTGTGCAAAAGTCCAGTAGGACCATCAAGGGGCCCCCATACCCTTTCCCATTGGTCCACCTAAGCCCTAGGGGTCCATGTGGGGCTAGTTAAAGGTCCAAGGTGGGGTTCTAGATGGTTTGACATTGAAAGGGGACAAATGGACTAAAAAGTCCAAGAAGCGTTCCTTCCTTTCAAAGGAGTGCCCCCTCCATATGTAATTTATTTATTTTGGGTTTTTGACCACATGGGGGAAGAAAATGGCCTCTCTCCCAAGAAATTCCCAGCCCTCCATCCCTTGCCATTATCTATATAAGCCTATGTATAGTGTCATTAGAGATTTTAATGAAGAATTAAGCATTTTTGCCAAGAGCAAGCCCAAGGGCACCCCTTGTGTCTCTCCTCCCCTCTTGCAGATGGATTTCTGCCATTCTAGGGTGTGAATCCCTCCTCTTGGTGTGACTCCAAGAACTCCACCTCCGCTGGATGCGACTTCCGGCCACCACCTTCCGTTCGTGCCGCCAACGCGCCGCCACCGCTGCTTCGCCGGAGTTCTATCTCCATCAGGATAGAACCCCAATCCCGAACTATTAGTTATTTCTCTTTTTGTGAGGTCAAGCCCTAATTTTGAGAGTTTGTTTTGATCGTCTTCCGTAACCTCCAGTTCAAATTTTGTATCATTTGGACACCATTTGGTATTTTTCCCACATTTATTGTTCTTCCCCTTGTAATCTGCCATTCTGCAGATCTATAGGACAGAGTCACCTTGTTATATTTTTCCCACCCACTTATAACTTTCCAAAAAAATCACAAACATTCTCAGGTATTCCTCACGTCCTAGCCTGTCTCCCATAATTTTTGTCGCCCCTGTAAAAATCATTTACCCTTCAATCAAAGGTTAGTCTCATGAAAAACACAGTCTGCCCTGTGTGTCTGTCAGTCTGGGTTAGAAAACAAAATAGTGTTATAGTCATTTTCATCTTCAATCCGTTTGGTAGATGAAGCTATGAAAAATATATGTTGTAGTTATGTGAGTGCTCTTTCCAACGGTACCAGCCACGCGTCGATCGGCCTCCGGATCTGAGCACCATAATTCTTTCCGCTGAGGCGCGCAATTCTGTTCCATGTGCAGATCAGAAAAATCAGTCCGGGAATAATTCGTGCAAAAATACCAAAAGTCAACTTCTGGAACCGCCACTTTAGGGAATCGATCAGGGACATCCCGCCATCGTCTCAGCCAAGCGGCGCTATCAGAAGACTTCAGTAGGGCATCGTTCCTTTGGAATCCGCACCTTGCTATCCAGCGAGTTAGAATCGAGTCGGCACAGTACCGAGTTGGCGCAGGACCGAGTCGGACCAGCAGACCGAGTTCGTGCCGTACGCACCTCCTGATTGCTACCCGTCAACCCATGGTCGGTCCTCCCGGGCCCCACTTGTAGCCCTTTACCTCCCTGCATGGAGTGGGCAATAGATTTCACTATTGTAACTAAATTTTTACCGTTGTTACCGGGAGTTACCGTAACTGGCCGCGTCTTCCCCACGCCCGAAGCGTGGAGGTAAAACTCGCCCCCACTCTTCATCACATTTTGCTTATATCGTATATCTTTGAATGCCGCTGCTAGTGTAGGTTCCTAGCTATATATATATATTGTTATCACCGCTGCGAGAGTGAGTGAGTGTACCGTCCCGTGACTCGACCCGAGTTAACGTGGAAAGCCCGATACCCAAGACTCACGGTCGGTTTCTCAACCGCGTCCGGTCCCATGTCTTCCCTCGCTTAGGGGCGATCGCGAGCTAGAGTCCCAGGTCGCGTGTTCGTCCCGCATCAATTTGGTATCAGAGCCAGGTTGAGTCTAGGGTAGTCATTTACAAAACTAAAAAAAAAGAGTTATTTAAGTCGAGTCTAAGTCTAAGTTGGTCTAAGTGTCGCATTTGCATACCATTAATCGGTATATCAAAAGGTGTTATCTGAACGTTAGGCTACGCCTATAGAGAAGGCCGCACACTTGCGTGAGTGATTTAGCTCCGCCACGTACCGAGTCTTGGTTTAGGTCTAGGGTCCTTAGTGTGCATTAGTTAGTGCATTCCAACCTTGCATAGTCGTGTCTAGTGTCTTGCCCAAGTGTCGGCATGTCTAGCATGTAGTTTTCCCCTCAATCTCCAATGGACTCCCGGTCGCCCAGGCGATCTGACCGTTGGCCCACCCATGGGTTAGGCAACCATCCCCCTCACTTATGTAGGCCCAAAGCCTCAGATATTTATGGCTCCAACGACCCGGTCGACTACCTACGTTGGGAAGCCGCCATGGAAAAATACTATGCTTGCTATCCCATGTCCGAGGCCGAACAATTCTATTTTGCCAAGGATAGGCTTCATGACCGGGCTGTTGAAAAATGGAGAACCATCGAAGGCGTAAGGCAGGTTAGGAGGCAATGGCCCCTCGAATCATGGTGGGACATGAAGAGAGAATTTAGGAAGGTCTATGTTCCCCAACCGGTCCCCTCCAACCAGTCCCACCCAGTCACCTCCAGCCAACCCTGCCAATTCATCTCCAAACAAGTGGGTCACACCCCCAGCCGACCCCACACCCTCACCTCCAACCAAGTGGGATATAGTCGGAGGCAAGAAGCCCCACCGGTAGCCGAGCCTAGGCCCTCATCCAGGCAGAGAGATGAGGAGCAAGTCCACCCTGAGGTCCCTACTCCAACCCGCACCTTAGATGAAATCAAGAAAATGTTTTCGAATTGGTTGGATAGGATAGAAAGGACACGTGCTCCTTCACCACCCATGAGAGCTCCAATGTCACCACCCTCTACTTCCGAACTATATTCGGAACCATCTTGTTGGGAGCCACCAAAACCCGAGCCACCCGTGTTTCTAATGGGTACGCTTCTCATAGCCAAACCACTTCTTAGTTGGCTCAAGGATGGCTTGATCCCACTTCCTTACCCATCCATGGACCCCACCTTACCTCTAGTGCCCGTCAACTCCTACCATACGACATTCCGGTCTAGTCACCATGTTGATATCTTGGATGACCTTGTTATGGGATTAGACTCGCAATGGCAGTTGATGCACTCCTTGGCCCGAAGCTTCGACTAACCCACTAGTCTTAGCTTCACCCATCCGGCCTTAGGGTCCATAACCTCAGTGTGCACCGTGGGTTATGTCACCATGGAGATTCTTATATTCCTTCCCATGCCGGCGGAGCCCTACTTCATACCCTTTTGTCCGAGGGAGGAATCATACTTCCTACCTACGATCACCGTCCTACCCACCACAATGCATGAAGGTGACCATCCACACCTTCAAGACTTCCACACATGGGACCGTGACTTGTGAGAACCCACCAAAAGAGGTCATACCTTCTTTGATCCCTTTGACCTATTCCCTAGTGGGCCCCTTGACCCACCAAATATACTTCATTTCTTCGAGGGAGTCCACTTTCACACCCCTTTCCCACGGGCCGGGCCATGTACGCCCACCAAGCCCGATACACCTACATCCGGCCCTCCTAGCCCTCCCAAGTCTCCCAAATCCAATGGGCAGCCGCATGCTAGGGACAAAGTAGGATGTCTAGGAGTCCCACTTTCCGCAAACCACCGGTTGCCACTAGTGTATGCATGGCACATGTTCGGGTGTCCTTGTCCACCATCGCCTATGCGTAGGTCGGATGAACATTAGGTGTGTCTAGGGTCTTGTGTGTCTGTGCATACATTGAGTCAAGTCAGTCTTTTATACGCTCGCGTTGTTAGTCCCTTTCGAGTTCGAGACTTGTCGGACTTTGGGATCGGTTCTACCCCACATATCAGATCTAGTCACTTAAGAGACCTAACGGTGATTCCTAGTGAGTCTTCGAGCCGCCTCCCTCATTTGAGAGTGACCCCACCCCGGAGTGTCCACCTCTAGTCTCATTCCCCAAGCAGCGTGTGCATATCAAATCTATACGGGATGAGCAGGTGTCGATTACTTAGAGTGGAGCGTACTCCGCGCTTCCAGGTTCGATGACGGATCCGCCGGAGCTACTCGAGCAGGCGCACCCCTACTTGACGGGGTCGAGTTCTTCCCACCCGGGGAGAATTGATGGGAATCAACACCAGGCACTTACTTTCATTTTTGTATTTGTGACCTTTAGTTTACTTTTATATCCTTGGGAAAACACATGTGCAATTGTAAAGCTTTATAAGCCACTTTGTCATTCCTTAGGATTCTTTGGATTTTTGTGCAAAAGTCCAGTAGGACCATCAAGGGGCCCCCATACCCTTTCCCATTGGTCCACCTAAGCCCTAGGGGTCCATGTGGGGCTAGTCAAAGGTCCAAGGTGGGGTTCTAGATGGTTTGACATTCAAAGGGGACAAATGGACTAAAAAGTCCAAGAAGCATTCCTTCCTTTCAAAGGAGTGCCCCCTCCATATGTAATTTATTTATTTTGAGATTTTGACCACATGGGGGAAGAAAATGGCCTCTCTCCCAAGAAATTCCCAGCCCTCCATCCCTTGCCATTATCTATATAAGCCTATGTATAGTGTCATTAGAGATTTTAATGAAGAATTAAGCATTTTTGCCAAGAGCAAGCCCAAGGGCACCCCTTGTGTCTCTCCTCCCCTCTTACAGATGGATTTCTGCCATTCTAGGGTGTGAATCCCTCCTCTTGGTGTGACTCCAAGAACTCCACCTCCGCTGGATGCGACTTCCGGCCACCGCCTTCCGTTCGTGCCGCCAATGCGCCGCCACCGCCGCTTCGCCAGAATTCTGTCTCCATCAGGATAGAACCCCAATCCCGAACTATTAGTTATTTCTCTTGTTGTTACGTCATGCTCTAATTTTGAGAGTTTGTTTTGATCGTCTCCCGTAACCTCCAGTTCAAATTTTGTATCATTTGGACACCATTTGGTATTTTTCTCACATTTATTGTTCTTCCCCTTGTAATCTGCCATTCTACAGATCTACGGGACAGAGTCACCTTGTTGTATTTTTCCCACCCACTTATAACTTTCCAAAAAAATCACAAACATTCTCAGGTATTCCTCACGTCCTACCCTGTCTCCCATAATTTTTGTCACCCCTGTAAAAATCATTTACCCTTTAATCAAAGGTTAGTTTCATAAAAAACACAGTCTGCCCTATGTGTCTGTCAGTCTTGGTCAGAAAACAAAACAGTGTCACAGTCATTCTCATCTTCAATCCATTCGGTGGATGGAGCTGTGCAAAATATATGTTGTATTTACGTGAGTGCTCTTTCCAATGGTACCAGCCACGCCGCGATCGGCCTCCGGATCTAAGCACCATAATTCTTTCCGCCGAGGCGCGCAATTCTGTTCCATGTGCAGATCAGAAAATTCAGTCTGAGAATAATTCGTGCAAAAATACCAAAAGTCAACTTCTGGAACCGCCACTTCAGGGAGTCGATCAGGGACATCCCGTCATCGTCTCAGCCAAGCGGCGCTATCAGAAGACTCAGGAGGGCGTCATTCCTTTGGAATCCGTGCCTTGCTATCTAGCGAGTCAGAATCGAGTCGGCGCAATACCGAGTCGGCGCAGGACCAAGTCGGACCAGCAGGCCGAGTTCGTGCCGTACGCACCTCCAGATTGCTACCCGTCAACCTAGGGTCGATCCTCCTGGGCCCCACTTGTATCCCTTTACCTCCCTGCGTGGAGTGGGCAATAGATTTCGCTGTTGTAACTATTTTTTACCGTTGTTACCGGGAGTTACCATAACTGGCCGGGGTCATCTTCCCCACGCCCGAAGCGTGGAGGTAAAACTCGCCCCCACTCTTTATCTCGGTTTACTTATCTCGTTTATCTTCGAATGCCCCTGCGAGTGTAGGTTCCTAGATATATATATATTGTTATCACCGCTGCGAGAGTGAGTGAGTGTACTGTCCCGTGACTCGACCCGAGTTAACGTGGAAAGGCCGATACCCGAGACTCACGACCGATTTCTCAACCGCGCCCGGTCCCACGTCTTCCCTCGCTTAGGGGCGATCGCGAGCTAGAGTCCCAGGTCGCGTGTCCGTCCCGCATCAAGGTACTTGATCATTTGTCCTTCCCGAGCTTCGTAATCATCGTTAACCTAGCTAGCGACCATTTGGGAGTCGGTGTGGATCCTGACTCGCTCGGCCCCCAATCGTCGAGCCATCCTGGCCCCCGAGATAACGGCTTCATACTCGGAGGCATTGTTGGGCGCCTGGAAGTTGAATTTCAAGGCGTACCGCAACGCTGCTCCTTCGGGGGACTTGAGAAGGATACTGGCACCACTTCCGGCTGAGTTGGAGGAACCGTCGATGAACTGGTCCCGGGTGGGCCCGGGTGTAGGTGGAGGTGCTTCTTCAATCGTCCCGCTTTCAACGATGAAGTCCGCGAGGGCCTGTCCCTTGATGGCCGAGCGGGGGCGATACGAAATGTCGTAGGCCCTGAGCATGATGGCCCACTTGACGAGGCATCCCGAGGCTTCAGGGTGAAATAGGATCTTCTTCAGGGGTTCACCGGTTAATACGACGATGGAGTGCCCTTGAAAATAGGGTCGGAGGAGCTTGGTTGAGGTAACCAACGCTGGCACAAGTTTCTCAGTTGTGGGGTACCTTCTTTCAGCCTCATTAAGCACCTTGCTGGTATAGTAAACCGGTCTCTCGACCCCCGCGTCGTTCCTGACTAGGACCGAGCTCACTGTGGAAGGGTTTGCCGAGAGGTAAAGATGTAGAGCTTCGCCCGGGACCGGCTTGGACAGCATCGTGGGTGAGGCCAAGAATTCCTTGAGTTCAGAGAATGCCTTCTGACATTCCTCGTCCCAGGCGAACGTAGAAAATGCCATTTTGGGTCCCCTCAATAATTTGAAGAAGGGTAGGCATCGTTCGGCCGCCCGGGACAGGAAGCGGTTGAGCGCAGCAATGCGTCTCGTAAGGCGTTGGACGTCCTTGATGCAAGTAGTTGGCCGCATGTTCAGAATGGCATGAACCTTGTCGGGGTTGGCCTCAATCCCACGTTAAGTTACCAGGAAGCCTAGGAACTTCTCGGATCTGACTCCGAAGGCACATTTAGCAGGGTTGAGCTTCATGTTGCACCTCAGGAGGGTGTCGAAGGTCTCTGCTAAGTCGGCAAGGTGGTCTTCGGCCTTCGGCATTTTGACGAGCATGTCATCAATGTAGGCCTCGACGTTCCGACCGAGCTGGCCTTCGAAGATGCGGTTGATCAGTCTCTGATATGTTGCTCCAGCGTTCTTCAACCCGAACGGCATTCAGGTGTAGTAATGTACGCCGAAGTCAGTGATGAAGGCAGTCTTCTCGATGTCCTCCGGGTCCATCCTGATCTGATGGTAACCGGAGTAGGCATCCAGGAAGCTGAGAAACTCGTTGCCAGAGGTTGAGTCGACCAGTTGATCGATGCTCGGCAGCTGGTAGCAATCCTTCGGGGTAGCCTTGTTGAGGTCGGTGAAGTCTTCACACATTCGCCACTCCCCCGAAGCCTTCGGTACCAGGACAACGTTGGCGAGCCACGTAGGGTACAGGACCGGATGAAAGAGGCCAGTCTTTTGCCCCTAGATGACTTGCTCTTTGATGACCGCTTGCTTCTCCGGGGCGTGCTTTCTCCTGCGTTGCTGGACAGGCTTCACCGTTGGGTCGAGGTTGAGCTTGTGCGTTACCATGTCTCCCGGGATCTCGGGAAGGTGCTCATCCGACCATGCAAAGACTTGGATGTACTGGGCAAGGAAATCTTTATATTTTTCTCGTTCCTCAAGTGGTAGATCGGCTCCGATCTTGACTCCTAGAGTCGGGTCACAGTTGAGGAAGACCGTTAGCAACTCGCCGCCAGGCTAAGATGTTGTTGGTCCCTCCTCGGTTCCCTTTACTACTTTGTTTTTCCCTTCCGGCCTCGTGGCTTCGACCGAGATTGTATAGCACCATCTAGCCAATGCCTGGTTACCCCGGACCTCCCCCACGTCATGCTTGGTGCGGAACTTCATTTTTAAGTGAAAGGTAGAGGGCACCGCTTTCATTCGGCTGAGGATACCTCGGCCGAAGATGGCATTATAGGCCGTCATCCCTTTAATCATGATGAAGTCCACCATAACTGTAACGGTTTTGGGCGGGGTGCTGATATTAACTGGCAGGCTCAGAGCTCCCTCGGGATAAGTTGCCTGGCCGTTGAACCCACAAAGGGGGGTTCGGATCGGGCGGAGTTTAGATGGATTCTCTCCCATCTTGAGGAAACATTCATAGAATAATACATCAAGGGCACTAGCATTGTCAACTAAGATCCTATCTACATTACAATGGTTTATTGTAGCCGATACAACGAGAGCGTCATCATGCGGGGTGGTTAACCCTTCCAGGTCATGGTCGAAGAATACCAGGGCATGCGGTTCGCTCGCATGCGGGGCCTTAGGGTGCTCAACAGAGGCTTGGCTCGCCCCCTTGGCGTGACGCTTTCTTCCTCGGCTGCTATCTCCTCTTGTTGCCGCGTCACCTGCGATGACGTTGATGTGGACTCCGCGGGGGACATTGTCGATTTCTTCGGGGGCGCCTCGGTCTTCCTTCTACCCGGACACGTATCGAGATAGGTGTCCTTGGTGGACAAGGTGCTCGATCTCATCTTGAAGTTGATGGCAATCGCTGGTGTGATGTCCGTGATTGCTGTGGAATAGGCAATGCTTGCGACGATTGCGGTGCTTGGCTTTCATAAGCTCGGGCTGGTGGAGGAGACCCAAGCCTTTGATGTCTTCATAGATTTCATAGACGGGAGTGGTAAGAGGGGTATACCACTCATACTTCCGGGACGGCTCTTTGCGGTCTCCGTCCTGGTTCCGCCTTTTTCCTTGACCCGTCCCTTGCTCGGACGGTCGCTTCTTGTCCCCCTCCCGACCCGAGCCTGTCGTGCCTCGACAGGCGCTGAGGACTTCCTCGCACTCTGCGTGGCACAGGGCTAGGTTCACTAGCTCGACGAGGGAGGTAGGAGGATGAAGCACTAGCTCATGCCGTAGGTTCTCATCACGGGTGCCCCCGGTTAATGCGGTGATGGCCGAGGCAACATCCAGGCCGGGGATGCACATGGCTTTCGATTTGAATCGGTTGATATAAGCCCGCAACTTCTCCCCCTTTTCCTGCTTGAGGGCCAGTAATCTTTCCACTGACCGGGGAGGATCGCTGTCGGTGAAGCTTTCCTTGAACACTCACCCGAATTGCTTGAAGTCGTGGATGCTGCCGGGGGCGAGGGCCCTGAACCATGCATGAGCACCCTGAACCAGAGTTGTCATGAATGCTCGGCACTTAATCATGTTAGACACCCCATGCAAGGTCATCAGGGCGTGGAAGCTGTCGTAATGATCGGCCGGGTCTCCCTGGCCGTCATACAATTTGAAGGCCGGAAGTCAGATCCTGGGGGAAATCTCGGCCTTCAAAATATAATCAGAGAATGGGGATCGCTCCTCGTCCTCCACAGGAGAGGTCTTCTGCAAGGCGCGGAGGGCGCGCTCTTGCTCTGCGAAAGGTCTCTCAAAGTCTCGCAGCTGGAGAGATAGCTCTGGCTGTCGCTGACCCGAGGGGCTGGGGGGACGCACTTGCATGCTGTCCCGGTGCTCCTCGGGGGCCTCGGTATCTGGGAATGGTCGGCGTGCTCCGGACTTCTCCCTCATCGAGATGGAGGAGGCTTCTTGCTCCGGGGGAGGGGCATGCGACGGTCCTCCTGACTGGTTGCGGATGAGCTGCCACCCCCGGAGGGTAAAACGGCCTCCAGCGATTTGCTGGGAGGCATCTCCGCGGGGGGGGGGGGGCTCTTTGGGGGGCGCTCTTCCAGGGGAGATGCGACTTCTTCTCCCTGGCTGCCTGGGCCCTCATGAGATCCACGAGGACATCTAGTTTTACGTTGAGGGTTTGGAGGGCGTCGGTACTCTCACCAGGAAGCTGTTCCCCTGCCACCGACGGAGGTATTTCATTGGCGTGGTTGCTCGACGGGGCATTCTCCGTGGGGAGGGAAGGTGCACCTTCTTCCGTCGCTAGGGCTTTTCCCTTGTCCCCGACAGCTCTGCTACCAGAACTTCTTTGCACCATGATGGCTCTTTGTACGTTTCCCACAGACAGCGCCAGATGAAAAGGGGCGATCTCGCGCTACTCCTGAGTGGGGAAGAGGATGACCACGTACACTTGGAGTATGAACTGCAAGGGGGAAACAAGTCAGAGGTGCCCAGGGATGGTTCCCTGGGGAAAACCCTCTGATGCTTATGTCAGCAAGAGTGGTAGAGCACTAGTGCGAAGGAAGGAATTAGGAGGAAGATGGGGGCGCGAGATCCCTCTCCACCAAAAGGTGAAGTGGTTCTTGCTCAAGGTTTTTGGCTTACCTTCTCACAGGAGGGTTCTTCCAGTTTAAATAGTGGCTCGTTGAGTGAATAATCCCTATAAGCTAAGGAGTTTCGGGGGGAGGTTACGTCCTCCTTGTGAGCTCTTGCTCTTGATCTCCTTTATCCCCTTGAGCTCCCAGCTTTTAAGGGATGCGTAACGACCGTACAGATAAGCTTCCATCAGTCAGCCCGAGCATGAGGCACTGCCCCAGAAGATGCTTCCCGAGCGATGAGTGCATGGATTGGGCAGGGAATACTGGGCCCCGAAGGAACTTTCCCGATCGATCTGATGCTCGGACTTCCCAACCTGAAGGCCACCTAGGAAGTGCTTGATCCGAGTAAGTTATTAGGCTTATAATAAGTGGGCCCTGGGGCTACCACTTCAAGGAGCTGGGCCTCGTTGGGTCAAATTAGACCTCGTTTGGCCTCTCCGTTCGGGCGGTTAGATTTCCCCTCTCCACATGCGTTTTACCCAACCCGGCTCAAAAACACCCCTCTCGGCCTCGCCTCGGCCTGCAAATCACGGGGAAAGCAGTAGAGAGGGTAAGGATTCATCCCCCTACCTCAAAGAAGGCCGAAATCCTCCGGATCGCCCCCGATCACAAATCTTGGCAGCACAAGAACGCCTATCCCAGGCCGCAAAAAGGGCACCGCCGCGTTCCTCTCCCCGCCGCCGTCGTCACCACGCCGTCGCCAAAGCCCGCCGTCCGTCACCGAAGGAGGGAGGGGGGCCGGAATGTTTAGACGGGAGAGAGAGGGGGGGGCGTGCATTCACGGGAAGGAGAAAGAAGAAGAAGAGGAAAGAAGAAAAAGGGGGAAAAGAAAAGGAAAAAAGGGGGTTGATATAGAAAATCTAAAAAATGCCAAAAATACAAAAAATTAGGAAAAATAATTTTTGCGATCCTCGGAACACGTTCAGCGCACTCGCACAGTCCCGGAGGAGGAGAGCGCAATGGTTCACCCGTTATGGCGTTCCGCAGGTCCGTCAGGGAAAACACGTGTAAACCACAAAACAAGCACCGGGACCCCAAAAAGTGATCCAAAACTCACGGATCCGGATCTGAAAAATGACCGAAAAACTCAAGACATTACAGCCCTCCCCCCTTAAACAAATTTCATCCTCAAAATTAAGGACAAGGCACAGGGATAGGGGAGAAGACTCACCTGAACAAATAAGGATACAACTGCCGCATCTCATCCTCGCGCTCCCACGACGCCTCACCACCAGAGTGACACTGCCAGACCATCTTAACCAGAGGAATAACCTTGTTTCGTAGGCGCTGCTCACGTCTATCCTCAATGAGGATAGGGTACTCCGGAAGAGACAAGTTTGGGGTCACCTCGGGCCAAACGGCATCCTCCAGAACATGGGAATCATTGGGCATATACCTCCGTAGCATCGACACATGGAACACATCATGCACGGAAGATAGCTCCGGGGGTAACTACAACTGATAAGCAACTTCACCAATACGCTCGACAATAATAAAAGGACCAATGTAGCGGGACTCAACTTTCCACGCCTGCCGAAGCGCATTACACCCTTCATGGGAGAAACTCTCAGGAATACTCGATCTCCCACAGCAAAACTGAGAGGTTGCCTCCTCCAATCGACATAACTCTTCTATCAGCTCTGCGCTGCCAACATCTTCTGCCGAACCAGATGCACCACCTCAGTACACTGCTGTACCAAATCCGATCCTATCAGAACACACTCTCTTATCTCGAACCAATCAAGCGGAGTCCTACAAGGTCACCCATACAACGTCTCGTACGGAGCCATACCAATACTCGAATGATAGCCATTGTTGTAGGCAAACCCCACTTATGGTAGATGGTGGATCCAACTCCCTTGCCACCTTAGGCAACACGACCTCAACATATCCTCCAAAATCTGGATGGTCCTCTCAGATTGACCGTCCGACTATGGATGGTACGCCGAGCTAAAAGCCAACTCTGTGCCTAGAGCTCTCTGGAAACTCCTCCAGAATCCAGAAGTGAAGCGAAGATCACGATTAGACACAATGGAGATGGGAACTCCATGTAATGGGACAATCCGCTCCACATACAAACGGGCCAAACGATGCACACTCCAACTAACCTTGATCGGTAACAACCGAGCTGTCTCCGTCAGTCTATCCACCAGTAACCAAATACTATCATGCCCACTGAATGTCCTTGAAAACCCGACCACAAAATCAGTGGTCACGTGGTCCCATTTTCATGCGGGAATCTCCAAGGGCTGAAGTGTACCTCCTGGTCGTTGGTGCTCCGCCTTCACCTGCTGGAAGATCAGACAGCTGGCCACAAACTCCGTAACATCTCTCTTCATCCCAGGCTACCAGAACTGCCTCTTCAAGTTCTGGTACATCTTTACCGATCCGAGGTGCACGGCATACCGGCTCCCATGAGCCTCTCGCAACACCGCGTGTCTCGTCTGCTCCTCGGCTGGGACGTACAATCTACCTCAGAACCTCACAGCTCCATCCTCACCAAACTCCACCTCGGCCATTGACAAAATCCGGGGTAGCTCGGGGTCCCCACCCTGAGCCTCAGCCACTTGACGATGAATAGTTGGCGTGACAGTCAAGCTCGCGAGAACAGCCAAACCCTGATCTCGAGGGATCTTGAGCCTAAAAGTCATGGCCGGAACCTGCTCCCATAACCTCCACTTCCTCAACAACATCTGACTGACCACCACCTTCCTACTCAAGGCGTCAGCCACGACATTCATCCTTCCAGGCTGATACGACAGAGTAAAATCATAATCCTCCATGTACTCCACCCACCTCCTCTACCTGAGGTTAAGATCCTTCTGGGTGAACACATACCTCAAACTCTGATGGTCAGTAAACATCTCGAACTTCTCACTATATAGATAGTGCCTCCAGATCTTCAGAGCGAAAATCACCACCGCCAACTCAAGATCATGAGTAGGGTAGTTCTCCTCATGTGGCTTCAACTACCGAGACGCATATGCCACAACTCTACCGTGCTGCATCAGCACAGCACCCAAACCTACCCTGGAAGCATCCGTACACACCACAAAACCTCCTGATCCCGAAGGCAACACCAACACCGTCGCGGTAGTGAGCAATCTCTTCAGCTCCATAAAGTTCTGCTCACACTCCTCCGTCCAGACAAATAGCACATCCTTCCGTGTAAGCCTGGTCATCGGGGCCGCAATACAAGCAAAATGTTGAATGAATCTCCTATAATAGCCTGCAAGCCCCAAAAAGCTCCGAATCTCCGTGACAGAACTCGGCCTTGGCCACTGCACCACAGTCTCGACCTTGACCGGGTCCACGGAAACACCATCACCAGAAATCACATGCCCCAAAAAGTGCACCTCATGAATCCAGAATTTACACTTGCTGAGCTTGGCATATAACTAGTGATCACGCAAGGTCTGCAACACCACTCTCAAATGATGCACATGCTCCTCGGTAGATCGCGAATACACGAGGATGTCATCCACAAACACGACCACAAACTGGTCTAAATACAGACGGAAGACCCTATGCATTAAATCCATAAATGCCGTGGGGGCATTGGTGAGCCCAAACGGCATCACCAGGAACTCATAATGCCTATATCTCGAGCGGAATGTAGTCTTCTCGACATCTGACTCTCTAATCCGCAACTGGTAATAACCCGATCTTAAATCAATCCGCGAAAACACCTAGGCAGATTGAAGCTGATCAAACAAGTTATCAATTCGAGGCAACGGATACTTGTTCTTAACAGTCGCCTGGTTCAATTGACGGTAGTCGATGCATAGCCTCAAACTACCATCCGTCTTCTTCACAAACAACACCGGCGCACCCCAAGGGGAAAAACTTGGACGAATGTACCTCTTTGCCAGCAACTCTTGCAGCTGCGCCCTCAACTCTCTCAACTCAGCAGGTGCCATACGATAAGGGGCCTTCGACATAGGCGCCGTACCTGGTACCACCTCAATCACGAAATCAATCTCTCGCTGCAGTGGCAACCCTGGCAACTCCTCGAGAAAAACATCGAAAAACTCACACACAATCAGAATATCCTCTACATCCAGACACTGCTGATCGACCAAAACCACAGAAGCGAGAAAACCTTGACAGCCCGTGTCAAGCAATCTACGAGCCTTAATGGCCGAAATAAGAAAATGGGAGGGGGAAGATCGGATACCCTAGAAATAGAAGGTGGGTCCACGAAGCTACCGGAAGTAGACCCTCTTCGAGCCACAATCCACCATGGCATGATGGGGCTCGAGCCAATCTATGCCTAAGATCACATCAAAGTCCTGAAGCGGCAATGCATAAAGCCTAGCCAGTAAGTTCCGCCCATCTACCCACACAGGCACCTTCTCAAAGAAATTCGGGGTGAGCACGAAATCACCGATAGGTAACTCCATTGCCAGGTCACAAGACACCTCCATCGCCGACTCCTCCGCACTCTGAGCAAAATCCTTGGATATGAACGAATGGGACGTACCAGAATCAAACAAAACTTGAGCCGTGCAACCTAAAATTAGAATAGTACCTTCTACCAACTGCGACGCCTCAGCCTCTGCTCCGGTCATGTGGGTAACTCTGCCTCGGGATCTCTGCCTCCCTGTGGTAGCTGACCGAGTCAACTGAGGAAACTGACCTTGCTACTGGTACTGCTACGGCTGTGGTGGTAACTGCTGGGGCTGAAACTGCTGCTACTACTGAAACTCGTGTGGCTGATGCAGTCTCTGCGGACAGTCACGCGCCATGTGCCCTGGCTGGTCACACCTGAAGCAAACTACGGGCACCGTGTACTACCTGCCTGGATGAGAATCGCCGCACCGAGGACACCGGCCCCGAGAACCACTCACTGAACCTTGGCACTGAAGCAGAGTAGGCTGCTGAACACTACTCGCTGACTGCTGCCTCGACTCCCTTCGATCCTGACGCCTCCTGATAAACCCAGCTTCTTTAAACAACTTCTTGAGCTTCGATCCAATGGATGATGAATCTGCCGCTGACGCCACAGACGGAGATGCCCCTGAACCACCTACTGAAGGCTAAATCATACTCTACTGCTGCACATCCATCGGCTGGCTATGACCCGTCTACGACTGACCTGCACTACCCCGACCTCGAGTCTTCTGCAAATCTCTCTCCAATGCCGCTGCTGCTCTACAAGCCATATCCAGGTTGGTCAAGCCTGACGCAAGCAAGGCATGCCTCAGCTCTAACGTCAAACCCCCGACAAACTTCTCGGTCCGCACCATCTCATCTGCCACAATGTGCGGTGCATTACGGCCCAGCTCAAAAAACCTGGATCTATACTACATCACCGTCATATCACCCTGGACCAGCTCTAGAAACTCGCACAGCTTCTGCGACCTGAGGAAGGATGGACAAAAAGCACGCTCGAAAGTCGGGACGAACTCTTGCCACATGATCTGCCGAACAGGATGGGACTGAAACACTGCCCCCCACTCTGACGTCCACCAAGTCCGGGCTGACCCCTACAATCGATGTGTAGCCAACACCACCTTCTCCTCCTCGGGACATTCCATCGAACTGAACACTCGCTCCAGGTCATCTAACCACTCCCTAGCCACCTCTGGATCTGGCTGCCCGCTGAAAAGAGACGGCTGGAACTACAAGAAATCCCTCAGCACGCGGCCAGGACCACCTCGAGATGATGAACCCTCGCCAACATCACTGCCTTGCTGCTGCTGTGACTGTAGCTGCTGCTGAAGAACATACTGATACATGCCCCGGAAGAACTCCACTGGTCCGGGAACTCTCACCTCTCCAGCTGTATCATCCGGAAGCACTACTCTACTCTGCCCTTCCAGGCCCCCACCCGACTCTCCCTGTTGGGAACGAGTCGCTCTCTTGGGCGCCATAACTCATGTTAACAGAAACAAACAGCAGAATTAATAAAACACACGGGGCCCTACGCCAGTCGCCGACTGTATAGGACATTCATGGACCTTCTGGACCACTGCAATCATTTCAGGTTCTTATGTACCTCCACAACCTGGCTCTGATACCAACTATAGCGACCCGAGATCTGAGTACCGGAAAGGAACCGGCGGGTCTCGAATCTCAGCCCGCCACCCACGAGCCCGAAGATTCGGAAGGGTTAAAGGGATGGTGTGGGAGTACAAGAGAAGCTGAAATAACCACAGAGATAGCACAATAATCTAAATAAAATGCACAGAATAAATTAAATAAATAAAATGCTACAAGGTTCAGTGTATCTCATGTCCAAATAAAGTACAGTCAACAGAAAAAAAAGTATAAGTACACGGGGCATACCCCGGGTGTGGCAGACTAGCGACTAACCCTGGCTACTAGAACCACGGTGAAACTCCGTCGCGCCTCTCGACGACCCCGCCTCACCTGAAAAGTAGGGGTGAGCCTCATTTCATTGGCCCAGTAGGGATCCCTCGGACCCCCACCGCACAATGAGGAAAACAACAAGAAGGCGTGAACAACCGCGGAAGGTGACACTACCTAGTAGAAGTACGGTAGAAGCAGCAAGCAGTAATAAATAAACGGAAAAGCTCCCTATACAACTAACCATACCAAGCCAACCAACCTCAACCCGGCGGAAAAAACAAGTCCGTACCTGCAAGGAGACAGGAGCACCACCCACTAGAAGAATAGCCGGATGCGTCCCTTGACATCTTACACCGTGCCTCAAGTGTCTCGCTACAACGCCCCAGGTGGAAACTGAGACACACAACAGTAACCAGGAACTCAGAACAAGAACTACCTGGGGTCATGCTCATCAGCGCGGGTCCTCTGCCCCCAACTATGCGTGCACACACAGACCAACTGCTCTAGGTCGGGTCCTCTAGCCGGTTTTCCTCCCAGTCGAACTTGGGCTGCAAAGGCAAGGGGCCCTACGGAAACCAGCTGAAAAATTGTCTCTCTCGGGTAAGCCGCTCCACCACTCCCGGGTGGGTCAGCACACACATGCCGTAAGAAAGCTACGACTAGTGGACATGTCACCGGAGATAAGACTCAGCTCACGGAAACTACCGATCGAAAGGTAACCAAGTGGCGGTCCCCACAGGACTGCTCCTCAGCCTTGCGGTCCTCTCTTGGACCGCAAGGGGGCCTAACGGTCCTCTTCTGGACCGCAAGGAGAAGCCAAGCGGTCCTCTACAGGGCCGCCATGAAATGGGCCACGAGAGGCCAAGCGGTCTATCGCGCGGCCGCTAGCCCCTAGCGGTGCTCCTTGGACCGCAAGGCAGCCATAAGCGGTCATCACCATGACCGCTTGGCGGCACGTGATCCCAACGGTCGAAAACACCCACCCCGAGGGTGCTCGGTCAAACGGGAGAAAACGGTCTTTCAGGGACCGCTAGCCCAAGGGTAGCGGTCTATCGCGTGACCGCCACCCTGACCCTAGCGGTCCCTGGAAGACCGCTAAGGCCAACCAACATTCAAATCACCTAGCGGTCTCCCTGAGACCGTCAAAGGGAGTCTAGCGGTCACTGGAACGACCGCTAGATCGTCCCGAGCGTGAAACCGGTGGGAAATCCCAAAAACGCCCATCCACGCCCCGATCATCACCCGATGATGGGGAAACAAAGGGGAATCCTTCCCCAACCAACCTAGCATGCATCTATGCCCTTAGATCGGTCAAAAACCTCACGAAACGGGAGATCCAACGCTCAACCCCAAAACATGGGTTTTACCCTACCCGGCTCAAAAACACCCCTCTCGGCCACGCCTCGGCCTACAAATCGCTGGGAAAGCAGTAGAGAGGGTAAGGATCCGTCCCCTTACCTCAAAGAAGGCCGAAATCCTCCGGATCGCCGCCGATCACAAATCTTGGCCACACAAGAACGCCTCTCCAACGCTGCGAAAAGGGCACCTAACGGAGGAGCCACGGTCGCGCTCATGGGGAAGGAGAAGAAGAAGGAAGAAGAAGAAAAGAAGAAAAAGGAAAAAGAAAGAAAAAGAAATGGTTATTTATAGAAAATCCAAAAAATGCCAAAAATATGAAAAATTAAGAAAAATTATTTCCTTGATCCTCGGAACATGCTCGACGCACTGGTACCGTCCTAGAGTAGGAGAACGCAACGGTTCACTCGATACGGGATTTCGTAGGTCTGCTAGGGAAAAACACGCGTAAACCACAAAACACGCTCCGGGACCCTCAAAAGTGATCCGAAACCCACGGATCCAAATCTAAAAAATGTTCAAAAAACTCGAGATATTACAACCCTCTCCCCTTAAATAAATTTTGTCCTCAAAATTAAGGACAAGGCATAAGAATAGGGGAGAAGACTCACTCGAACAAATAAGGATACAGCTGTCGCATCTCTTCCTCACGCTCCCACGACGCCTCGCCACCAGAATGACGCTTCCAGACCACCTTAACTAGTGGAATAACCTTATTCCGTAAGTGCTGCTCTAGCCGATCCTCGATGCGGATAGGGTACTCTGGAAGGGACAAGTCTGGGGCCACCTCGGGCCAAACGGCATCTTCCAAGACATGGGAATCATCGGGCATATACTTTTGAAGCATCGACACATGGAACACATCATGCACGGTAGATAGCTCTGGAGGTAATTGTAACCGATAAGCGGCTTCACCAATACGCTCGACAATAGGAAAATGACCAATGTAGTGGGGACTCAACTTCTCACGCCTACCGAAGTGCATTACGCCCTTCATGGGAGAAACTCTAAAAAACACTCGATCTCCCACAGCAAAATTGAGGGGTTGCCTCCTCCGATCGGCATAACTCTTCTGCTGGCTCTGCGCCGCCAACATCTTCTGCCGAACGAAATGCACCACCTCAACGCACTGCTGCATCAATTCTGGTCCTGTCAAGACACGCTCGCCCACTTCAAACTAATCAAGCAGAGTCCGACAAGGTCACCCATACAACACCTCATAGGGAGCCATACCAATGCTCGAATGATAGTTGTTGTTGTAGGTAAATTCCACTAATGGTAAATGGTGGGTCCAACTCCCCTGCCACTCTAGGCAACATGACCTCAATATGTCCTCCAAAGTCTGGATAGTCCTCTCAGACTGACCGTCCGACTGAGGATGATAGGCCGAGCTGAATGCCAACTCCGTGCCTAGAGCTCTCTGGAAGCTCCTCCAGAATCTCAAAGTGAAGTGCGGATCACGATCAAACACAATGGAGATGGAAACTCCATGCAACGGAATGATCCGCTCCACGTATAATCGGGCCAACCTATGCACGCTCCAACTGACTTTGATCGGCAACAACTGAGCCATCTTCGTCAGTCTATCCACTAGTAACCAAATACTATCATGCCTGCTGGACGTCCTTGATAACCCAACCATGAAATCAGTGGTCACATGGTCCCACTTCCACGCGAGAATTTTCAAGGGCTGAAGTGTACCTCCTAGTCGCTTGTGCTCAGCTTTCACTGGCTGACAGGTTAAACACCTAGCCACAAACTCCGCTACATCTCTCTTCATCCTAGGCCACCAAAACTGCCTCTTTAGATTCTAGTACATCTTCGCCGATCGTGGGTGCACGGCATACCGACTCCCATGGGCCTCTCGTAATACTGTGCGCCTCACCTGCTCCTTGACTGGGACATACAGCCTACCTCTGAACCTGTGGACGCACTTATTTTCATTGAAATCGTGATTTATTTGTTTATTGGTTTATTAAGTGCGTGGGCGTGCCAATCATAGAGTGATAATTTATTTGGGCTCCGAAGAGCCACGGGTGCGCTCGATCTGACTTCGTCATGTCATTGTGTAGTTCGGGTCGGGACCAAATCCCGCCATGCCATAAAGGTCATGACGTCATTTACATCCCCCATACGAGGGAACACCCTTGATTGATTGCCAGAATTAAGAGCCCTGCGGCCTTAAAGAATTAATACTAATCGTAAAAGTATAGGGAGGAATAAATCACACTAGGAGCCCGCATCGGGGTGCAAGCATTCAGATGTGTCAGTCACGTCGCGGACCATTTCATAATTGGATGAAAGCCCAAAACAAGAACGCAGTGAAAATCGAGGTAAACATGTTCAAATGTCTGCCGAGTCCATGACAAATTTAATAATGGGTCGGAAAGGATCCGGCCGAGAAGCGGGTCTGATTGATCGGGATGTCAGCCCAAAGCAACGTTGAGTCACGGCCATGTTGGAATAATTTCCAAGGCTCGGACCCGACCTGTCGAGATAGCGTCATTATTCCTTTTGCACCGGGTCACGGGAAGAGACGGGACTGCATAGTAGATTTTACCATTTTTTTCTTATTATTATCTGAATTTTAATTGTATTATTATTTTTTTCGTTGCTTATTTCTCCTTTATGCATTTTTGAGTGGTTTTGCGATTTTCCTTCTATTTATTACACGCGTTTCTCCACTTTTTTCTTTTATTTATGTATTACGCGTTCAAATATATGTATTCATTTATTTACTTATTTATTTATTTTATTAGAATTTTCATGTGTTTTATTTATTTTATATTATTTTTTTGTTTTAATCACTATTGCCATCGTGTTTCTTTTATTTACATTTATATCGTGCATGAGGGAATGGGCCATCGGGAGCCTGAGGAGAGGTCGGCGCGAGAGGGACTGAGTCGGTGCAAGGGAGGGTTGATTCGGTGCAAGGCTGGGACAACGTTTATGCGATCAGAGACTGAGTCCATGCAAATAGGGATTAGGTCGGTGCAATGCATGGACAAGGTCAGTGCAACCGGGGGATCAGGTTGGTGCAATCTGAGGCTGAGTCTGTGCAAAGCAGCCTGGGCTGAAGGGGATGTTAATGCAGGCTTGGAGGTGTGTCGAGTAAGGCTGGGCGAGGAGTGCCGGGCTGGACACGGACAGGTGTACCGAGTTGGAGGGGTTGAGCTGGGCTATGCCGGGTAGGGTTAGGCCAGGGTGTGCCGGGCTGGGGATGGGCTGGGGTTGGAGTGGTGTGCCGGGGGAGTGCCAAAGGGGCGTATCGGGCTAGGGCTCGAACTGGTGTGCCGGGGAAGCGCCAAAGGGGCGTATCGGGCTGGGGCTTAGACTGGTGTACCGGGGAAGCGCCAAAGGGGCGTACCGGGCTGGGGCTTGGGCTAGTGTGCCGGGGAAGGCCTGGGCTGGGGTGTGCCGTATGGGGCTAGCGGTGAGTGTACCGGGTAAAGGTGGACTGGGGTGTGCCGGGCTAAGCAAGATTGGGGTGTGCCGGCGAGGACAAGGCCGGGGGTGTGCCGCCGAAGAAGGTTCAAGGGCAGGTGTGCCGGGCAAGAGCTATGAGGGGTTTCTTTTCATCTTCTTATGTCTTTCCTTCTCTTCTCTTCTCTGGCTTTATATAATGCACATGGGCTTTCTCTTCCTTCCTCTTAATTATATTCCCTTCTCTCTTCTCCACATGGCAAATGTTCAAATTACTCGGCTATTACCCGGCCCGGTTCTCTCTGCATGATCCATAATCCTTTGTCTTGGTTGAAGCACTTTTACATTAGTCATTCCATTTGTTTGTTGCTTCCTTTTATCTTTTAACATGGTATTACCCCATTTGTTTGTTGCTTCCCTTTCGTCTTTTAACATATTATTATTTCTAACAAAAATTCGACAGTATCTCCCCTTGACCTGGATGGTAAGGAAAGTAAAGGGAACGCGCCCACATGGAGTGAAAGAACCCGACAATCTGAGGTGCGTGCCAAGGGCGACAACACCTTTGAGAACACTTCGAAAAGCCTGGAGGAACCGACGAACGGAAGACACCTCTAACACTGGCGGGGGTGCGCCGGGTAAGAAGTGTGACTGGTGTGTCGGCCAAGGAGGGTACAAAGGGCTGGAGGGGTGTACTGGGCTAAGCAGACGGAAGGTGCACTGGGCTGGGGTGGCCGGGTAGTGTGCCGGGCTGGGAGTGGTCAAGCTGTGCCAGCCAAGGAGGATGAAGGGGAGTGTACCGGGCAAGGGAGCCCAGGGAGTGCACCGGCCAGGAAGGCTGTGCCGGGCAAGAAAAGGGATGGAGTGCATCGGGCTCGGGCGACTAGGGGCGCACCGGGTTGGGGTTAGTTCAAGAGTATGAATGTGAGGGAGAGGAACCATGCCAAGGGTACTGGGCAAACCAGACACTAGGGGAACTTAGCAAGAAGGGTAAAGGCTCGGGGAGATACTGGGACAACGGCATTGGGCTTGGCTGTCTGAGGGGGGGGGGCAGGAGGGGAATATCTCCCCACAGGCAAATGGGCGAGGGTGAGGGCCAAAGGCCCTAAGAAGGAGCTATGCCAATGGGAAAGATCACTGCCAGAAGGCACACCACCGGAAGGGAGGAAGAAGACGGCCAAACACACGTAACAACCCAAACCAACGGAGATAGTGAGAAACCCATCAGGGGGGGGTTTATTCATGAAGAGAAAAGACCGTGACTGGCCGTGTACATCAAAGCATACATTCAAGCCCAGACGGGGGGAGAAGAAGAAATCAAGAACAAAAGAAGAAGGATAAGGAGACGAGGAGGGAGTTCGGGTCGAGCAGAGGCAACGACCTTCCTGCTCTTCCTCACCCCCTCCACTACATCAAGACTCACACTCCCTCTCTTTCTTTCTCTCTTACTCTCTCTTGCTCGGTGGTTGTCAGAGGACCTCACGCCGGAGCTCTCCTCTTTCTCTTCTCTCTTCTCCTTCTTCCCTGGCAGCTTCGTCGTAGCTCTCTCCAATGGTGTGCGTCTATCTCTGTGTCCGTCTGTGTGTTCGCCGAAGGAGAGGGGTTTTTATACCCCACATGGCGGGAACGTTTGAGCACGAACGACGGTGGCGGGAAGTGACCGGCATTGAATGGGGATTTGACTTTCCCCGTCCTCGGTGGTAGGAGGTAGGCAGCGTGTCTTCCTCTCTGGGTGACAGCTCAGCGAGAACACTGCGTGCCAAGGATCTTTAGGGCATGAGCGTTATATTTCGTCTGCCGGATGCACCGGGTACATGCATTCAGGGCGTGCCACTAAGGAGCCAGTAGGCCGTGCCGCTGGGAGACCTAGGGAGCGTGCCGCTGGACGGGCTTGCAAGTGTGCCGCTGGGGGTGTCAGGGTAGTGTGCCGTTGAAGGCCCTGGGCAAGGGCATGCCGCTGGCGGGCGATGGAGGAGTGTGCCATTGAGAGGGCAGGGGGCGTGCCGCCGGAAGCCTTGGGCCGAGTGTGATGGTGAGGGGGGCACGGGGTGTGCCGCTAGAGCACGTTGGCCAAGTGTGCCGGTGGAGGGGCTGGCCATGTATGCCGCTAAAGGGGCCACCAGGTGTGCTGCTGAAGGGGCCACCATAGTATGTGCCACTGGGGGCACTGGCTGGTGTGCCGCTGAAGGCTGAAAGGCGTGCCGTTGGGGACATATTTAAGCCCGTTATGAGCACGAGTTGCGGTTCGTTTAATTTTCTTCGGGGCCCACGGACTATGAGCTTCCCGGGGGTTGGTTTCTCTTCACCGTCTTTCTTCTTTTTTTTCTTCCTTTCTTTTCTTCTTCCTTTTTTTTCCTTTTCTTCTCTCCCCTCCTTTTTTCTTCTTTCTTTCTCTTTTTTTTTTTAAATTCCCCCCTTCTTCTTCGTCCCCCCTTTTCATTCCCTTTCTCTCTAGTTTCCATTCCATGCATTTGTGGTAGTGTATTATTCATGTGTACGGGTACATATTACGTTCCACACACACACGCATTTGTGGTAGTGTATTATTCATGTGTACGGGTACATATTACGTTCCACACACACACACACACACACACACACACACACACACACACACACACACACACACACACACACACACACACACACACACACACACACACACACACACACACACACACACACACACACACACACACACATTATTTCATTTTCTTTCTTCTTTTTTTTATTCCTTTCTTTTCTTCTTCCTTTTTTTCCTTTTCTTCTCCCCCCTCCTTTTTTCTTCTTTCTTTCCTTTTTTGTTTCTCTTTTTTTTTTAATTCCCCCCTTCTTCTTCGTCCCCCCTTTTTATTCCCTTTCTCTCTATTTTCCCTTTCTTCTCTTCTTTTTTCGTTCTTTTTCTACTCGCGGTATAAAAGGGACGGGGGTGGCACGGCCGAGCCACCCCCTTCTTTAAAATTCACCCTCCCTCTCTCTCTCTTCGGTGGACGAGCAACCCTCCTCCTTCTCCCTTCTCTTTCATCGTCGGCCACCACCACCGAATGCCGAACGCCATCATCGTCCCCGTCGGGTGAGGAGGCCGCCATGCCTCTCTCGCTCCCCCTCTCCCCCTTCTCTTCTCTCCCCCTTCTCTTTTCTTCTCTTCTCTCCCGTTTTCCCTTTCTCTCGTTCGGGGTGGCGGAGTCCTAGGCTCCTCTCCCTCTCTCTTTCTCTTCCTCTTCTTCTTTCTCTTCTTCTCTTCTCCTCTCCTTCTTCTTCCTATTCTCCTCTTCTTTGGTTCCACGGGAGAGCCACTGGGCGTCGGTTGTGGGGGGGTCGCCAGGCGTGCCGGTGAAAGGGGCACAGGTGTGTGCCGTTGAGGAGGGCGCCGGCTGTACCGGGCTAAGGTCTAGGGCGTGTGCCGGGTGCAGGGGGCACGGGTGTGCCGGGCACGGGCACCCCTGGTGTGCCGGGTAGTGTTGAGTAGTGGATAGCGGATCTAGAGGGGAGGGGTGAATAGATCTGCCCCTCTTTTCGCAGAACACCCCTCTTTAAAGCTAGATAAAGAGAATTGCAGCGGAATATAACTAGCTTAGCGAAGGACACAACGATTGGCTTAGCAGGATGAATAAACAATATAGAGATTGAACCTAAGCATGCATCTAACACAAAGCAATCGCACAATCAAACCACAACACACGAGATTTTAAGGTGGTTCGGACTGAATCCCCAGTCCTACGTCCACCCCTCACCAAACCCGGTGAGGCTCCACTAGTGCAGCGCACCAAACGCAAATCGGAAAGACCTCCGATTGCCTTCCTACTAACCACAGGTAGGGACGTCAACACCGCAGATCGGACAACTTCCGATTGCCTTCCTACTAACCACCGGTAGGGACGATCTTCAGTTTCAATGGTTTGAACAAAATGGAAAGAGAACAAGATGAAAATGCTCAAACAAGATATAGAGATATGCTAGAATGAAATAGATCTTGTCTGAAATTGCTGGAGCTTGAATCTGATGCTTCAATGGTATCTTCTTCCTTGTGAGATAATCTTCCTTGAACCCCTTTGAGTTGATGGAGAGAGTTATGGATGTAGCTTTGATCTTCCTTTTGATCCCCTTGAGTTGATGAAGAGGTTTAAGGATGCAGATTTAATCTCCTTTGAGAGCTTGCTTGCTTCTACACTTGCTTGGAGATTGATGGCTTCAGATCTTGGCTTGAATCCCTTGGAATGGATGAAGAACTCTGCACGAAGTACTATTCACGGCTATAGTACCTTCTTCCTTGAACAGTCTCCACAAGCCTCCCTTGATCTCCTTTGATCCAAATGATCAACTAGGGTTTCTAACCCTCTTGCATGAGTTTTATATCTCTTTGGATGGTCAATAGACACCCCCCAGACCAGATCCACAATCCATGGAGATTGGGTGACTTTAGGATTAAACAATTACAAGGAAAGGGGCTGGCCTCGAGGTGGAAAACAAAGTCAAACATTGCTGCATCGGGGCTGGCGGTCGACCGGTAGAAGCTGGCGGTCGACCGAATTTTACAGGTTTTGGACATTTGGTTGCTGGGAAAATCGGTTGACCGCCCCTTACTGGGCGGTCGACCGCTGGCTGCCGGTCGACCGGTCCTGGACCGACGGTCGACCGCTGGCTGGGGAAATCCCAGGTTTCTCCTTTTCAGTCCCTTAATCCCTTTAGCAACCCATTCACGTCTGTGGCATCAAACTTGGCAGAATTTTAAGGATTTCTACTGAGTCTTTGACCTTGTGTTCTCTTGGCTATGCTTCATTGTGCATCGACCTTGGCTATGTGACTTGTCTATGCTTCATTGTGCATCAACTCTTTTGTACCAAGTGTTGACTATTCTTGAAGGGATTTTCATCCTTGCTTGGGCGCGATCATTAGGCTTTCACTTTTGCCATCTCCACTCCATTCCTTGGCATATCTGTCATGAAAGAACATCAAGTATTTCAGTCAAATGAGAGTGGAAAATATCAATGACTTATAGTGTTTAGCCATTATCAAAACCATGGATATCAAATGACCACAGGGACACAATATTCTCCCCCTTTTTGATGATGACAACATTGTGAGTCATTATGTGGAAGTAATGTCCACGATGGCAAATGTTATAACATATGCGGCTCAAGATCCATGATGATGAAAACATGTGCAGCTCAAGATCCATGATGATGAAAGTATGTGAATGCGGATATATATGCATAGATGATCAGAGAATGTGAATGCTATGCAAATGCATGCATGAATGTATGCATGAGATGAACAGGATGAGCATGAATTCTCTCTCTCCCATCAGCAACGACAAAAATTATTCTCCCCCATCTCACACATTATTCTCCCACATCACTCACCAAAAAAAATTCTCCCCCTGGGACAACTCACAAATGTAACTCACAAAAAGGATTTTCTGGAGTTTCTTCTTCTCCCCCTTTGACTACAGCAAAAAGGAGGGATATGGTAGAGATGGTGACAAATGTCTGAAAGACCAGAGCTGCATAGTAGTTGAGAGCAAGCCATTATATGCAAACCGGAGACAGGCCATGAGCAATATACATGGTTCAAAGCTAATGAAATCTGAGATCAACAATAGAGTTCGAAAAGTATCTACATCCATGTTTTAATAGAAATGAACCAGAAGTGCATATCATGACAGTGTTTAACCTTCCCTTGTCTTATACATCCATATTCAATAACTACAAAGGAAATAGCACAAACTAGTATTGAGTTTAAACAAGCATGACTAAAGCATGGAATTTAATGATTTCAGCACTATTTTGTCTATGATCTTTTGCATTTGAAGGCACAAGACTCATATTTTACGAGCAATCGAGTCTAGTACAGGCCTCCTATCCGTAAGAATACAGGTTGTTTAGACGCCAGTATTCCTAGGTATTTGGTAAGACTGACTGTTATGCTTCAGATTGAACAGAGATACCTTTGTCACCTCATGACATATCTGACCTCATTTCTTTGATGAGGAGATATATTTCTCAGCAACTGTTCCATTGCTCTGCCTAGAGTCCAATATAATCAAGACAGAGATAACAGGGGCACATCATGACATATCATTTGTCACTTGTTTGATGACGTGACATATTTCTCCGTGCAACAATATCATTGCTCTGTCAAATTGACTTTCAGGAATTCCAGCTCATCAAGGTGTTTAAAAATAATACTTAGCTCTAGAGTATCACCAAGGTTGTCATGAATTTTGAATTTTCAGAATTCAGGATAGTCATTCAAGGCACAACAAGCAATCTCTAGTTAAGGTCTATTAAAAGCCACAGAACATAGATGATTTCATAACAAATATTTAAGAACTTCAAGGAAATCATTAAATCTGAACCACTTTCATTGGATGGACAATCATCAGTTTATATAATAGAAAGCTCTTACACCATTGGTATGTCTGTCTCATGATCTCATTTTCAAACTGGAGGCCATTGAAGTTCAGATTGCAAAAGATTAAGAAAAGCAACAAGACTCCCCCTAAGGATATGCAATGGATGCACTCAAGGAGTTATGTTTGCAATCAAGTGCAATGACAATTGTCAAGGAGAGGTTGACTTGTACCATGTAGGGGTTGACCTGGTCAAACATGAAGTGGGCAGAGATGAAATGCATGACCCAACACATGATTGTACACTTATTAATGGCAACAGAATGAAGAAAAAACATATACATGAATGCTTCAAAGAGACAACTCTCCCTTACTATATGGCCTATATGCGACAGTGACGCATGGTACTTGGCGGAGGTGAAACATCACGCATATTGAGTGCTTCTAGACAAGTATAACCTGCCTTTCCATACATCAACATTTAATATACCATGGCCATGCAAGAATGATGCTACATAAACCATGCAATGCATCGTGAACATGAATTCAACTTTATTATGCATCATGACTACATGCAATGCTACACCATATGCAAAATGACATAATTACATATAAACAATGCATGGAAACCAATCTGCAAAAACACACAACTAAATTGAACAAGATCATCATTTCAATTTTTAGTAGCCTGAGGTCTGCAAAGACCAAGCTCCCTTCTGAGTGTTGTAAACCTGTCATTACACAAGGGCTTGGTAAAGATATCAGCAATCTGATTTAATGTATCAACAAAATGCAGTTCAAAGTTCTTCTTAAAGACCTCATCTCTAATGAAGTGATGCCTAATTTAATATGCTTGGTCCTAGAGTGCTGGACTGGATTTTTTGCAAGGTTGATAGCACTGGTGTTATCACACAGAATCGGGACACAACCAAGATCCACTAAGTAGTCTTGGAGTTGGTGTTTAATCCACAACACTTGGGTGCCACAGCTCCCCGCAGCAACATATTCTACTTCTGCAGTTGAGAGAGCAACCGAGTGTTATTTCTTGGAGGCCCAAGAAACTAAACACCCGCCTAGAAACTGGCAGAAGCCACTAGTACTCTTGCGATCTAGCTTGCATCCAGCGTAGTCCGCATCAGAATAAGATATAAGAGATAAATCACATGATGACGGATACCACAATCCCAAAACTTGAGTGTCGGCAAGATATGTAAGGATACGTTTGACGGTAGTCAAGTGGGATTCTCTAGGACTAGCTTGAAATATAGCACAGAGGTCAACACTAAATTGGATATCTGGTCGGGATGCAGTCAAATAAAGCAAAGAGCCAATCATACCTCTATAGATTTTTGCATCCACTAATTTACCATTTTCATCCGAATCCAGTGATATTGTAGTGCTCATAGGAGTTGCAATTATTTTACTGTTTGTCATGTCAAAGCTTTTCAGTAGCTCCTTGATATATTTGGCTTGACTTATGAAGCACCCATCTTCTCCTTGGTTGACCTGTAAATCGAGAAAAAATTGGAGTTCTCCCATTAGGCTCATCTCGAATTTGCTAGTCATGAGGTTAGCAAATTCCTCACACATTTCAGATTTAGTAGAACCAAACACAATATCATCAACATAAATTTGAACAATCAAGATG
Organism: Amorphophallus konjac; assembly: GCA_022559845.1. Classification (NCBI taxonomy): domain Eukaryota; kingdom Viridiplantae; phylum Streptophyta; class Magnoliopsida; order Alismatales; family Araceae; genus Amorphophallus; species Amorphophallus konjac. Next base: position 114,582,114 of record CM040121.1, read on the forward strand.
TTCTTGCCTTACTTCTTGGTGAAAAGTGTTTGATCTACCTTATCTCGTGTGTACCCTTTCTCAATGAGGAACGAGCTTAGTCTCTCATACCAAGCTCTTGGTGTTTGCTTCAGTCCATAAAGCACCATGTCTAGCTTGTATACAAAATCTGCATGGTTAGTGTTCTCAAAGCTAGGGGGCTGCTCAACATAGACTTCTTCTTTGATCAATCCATTCAAGAAAGTACTTTTTACATCCATTTGGTACAGCTTTATTCTAAGGGAGCATGCAAAGGTAAGTAAAATTCTGATGGCTTCAAGTCTAGCAACTGGGGCATAAGATTCCTCAAAGTCTATCCCAAACTCTTGATTATACCCTTGAGCCACCAATCTAGCTTTGTTTCTTATGATCTTGCCATCCTCACTGAGTTTGTTCCTAAAGACCTATCTAGTACCTATGACAGATTGTGATGATGGTCTAGGAACAATATGCCAAACTTTACTTCTTTCAAACTGGTTTAACTCGTCTTGCATTGAATTTATCTAGTTTTCATCATTTAATGCTTCATCAATATTCTTGGGTTCAATCTAGGAGACAAGAGCAAGTTGATTTAATTCCTCCACAATTCTAAAATGTGACATTGTTCTAGGTGGATCATTCAAGCTACCAATGACATTTTCTAAAGGATGATCATTAAGAATTCTAATGTCTGTAGAATCATTACCTTCTCCTGGAGCTTGATCCCTTGCATTGCTTGATTCAGCTAGGTCACCATCTTCTCTTGTTTCTTCTTGTGGAGGATCATTCTTTTCCTTCATGCTTAGGAATTCCCCATCTTCATCATTTTTCCTGCAATAGTTATCATTTTTAGAATCATCATGATATTCATCAAAGGAAACATGGGGTGATTCTTTCACAGTTTGACTCTTAACATTGTAAATTCTATAAGCCCTAGATCTATCAGAATATCCAAGGAATATACTTTCATCGCTCTTGAGTTCGAATTTATCTAAATCTCTTTTGTCATTATTGTGGATGAAGCATTTTGACCCAAACACTTTCATATGTGTGAGAGAAGGCTTTTTACCTTTCAGCAACTCATAAGGAGTCTTTTTGGTGTGTGTCCTTACCATAGATCGGTTGATAATGTAACAAGCCGTGTTTACCGCTTCAGCCCAAAATCTCTTGGAAGTTGCCGTTCGGCAAGCATTGTTCTTGCCATTTCTATGAGTGTTCGATTCCTTCTTTCAACTACACCATTTTGCTCCAGGGTTCTTGGTGATGAAAACCGATGTGAAATACCTTCAGCCCTGTAAAGATTATAGAATTCGGTATTTTCAAATTCACCACCGTGATCAGATTGAAGCTTGGAGATTTTAAACTCACCGTCCTGCTTTATCTTCATATAGAGTGTCTGAAACTCATCAAAAGTATCATTTTTATGTGTGAGAAAGAAAACCATGTGAACCTAGAGAAATCATCCACCAAGACATATCCATATTTTCTTCCACTTAAACTAGCAGTTCTGGTTGGACCAAACATGTCCATATGAATTAGCTCGAGTGGTTTGGATGACATATTTTTAGATCTTCCCTTGAAGGATTTTCTTGTTTGTTTACCTAGGGCACATGCATCACACAATTTATTTTCTTGTTTAAAAGATATTTCAGGCAACCCATTCACCATTGAATGCTTTAAAAGTTTATGTAAGATATTGTAGCTAGCATGTCCTAGTCTACGATGCCATAACCATGCAAGCTCAGACTTTGGTACATCAAGACAGAGGTTTATGTGAGCAGGATCATCTAAGTCAATCATGTAAACATTGTTGACTCTTTTACAAGAAAATTTTACCTTGTCAGATTTTGGTTCAATGATTCTACATTCATGAGAGTCAAACAACACTTTGTGACCTTTATCACACAATTGACTTATACTGAGCAAGTTGTATTTCAAACCTTCAACTAGCAACACGTTTCCAATGGAGTTGGAGAGGTTCTTACCTACATTACCTGTTCCAGTGATTCTTCCTTTGTTGTTCCCTCCAAATGTGACGTGTCCTCCTTCCTTTTCCATCAAGAAACAGAATTTTATTCTGTCTCCAGCCATGTGTCTTGAACAGCCGCTATCAAGGTACCACCTGTTATGCATGGCTGCAAGACACTCCTGCACAAGCAATTAAGCAATGGTGTTTGGAACCCAACAAAATTTGGGTCCCATCAAGCTCTTCAGATTTTTAAAATATGAAACCATTTCTTTTGGAATCCAAACCTTCCTAGCATTCATGTTTTGTTTGCTTGGAGTAGGGATTTGGTTTTTCTTTTCAGCTTTGACACTCACTTTATGTTTAGAGGCTCTTTGTTGGATTTTGTGGGCATTTGAGGAAGTTTGCTTCTTAACCCATTGAGGCCACTTGTTGGTTTTGGGTTGAAAGTAACTATTTTACTACCTAGGGGTTTGAAGCTTATAAGATTGGTGAACAAAGGAATCATAATTTTCCCAAAAACAAGGTGGTGTCGACCTGTATGAATGTGCAACCCAGTTACAATGGCATCTAGGAGGCTGAATTTGTTTGGCGGCCTGAATGGGCGATGGCCAAGGAAGTGTCGACCTATGCTGTGGGGATGGTTGACTCTTCTTAGGCTTTTGAGGTTTCATCTTAGGGAGTTCAGTGGTTTCCACTTCAACCTTTTCTTTTCCTTTATCACTATATTTTTGTTGACTTTGATTGGGTGTTGTGTTTGAGGTGGAAGCATCAGAAGAGGAAACAAATGTGACAGTTTTTAACCCAATTGGCCTTTTATTTGTTGGTTTAAAACCCAATCCTTCCTTCTTGAAGTTCATTCTAGTACCTAGCAATGCATCTAAGTTTTCTCTTCTATCCACAAACTTTTCTAAAGATTGTTGTTTATCCTTCAACTCTTTTTGTAGGTTTTCAATGTTTTGAAGAAGTTGAGTGTTGACTTGTTTGACAGCTTCATACTTCTCATTACTCAATTTACTGTCCTTTTCATAGCTTTACATTCTTAGCTTCATGCTATCAATCTCATTTCTTAAGTCTTCATTTTCAGTTTCCAAGTCAGCCATTTATTTTCTTCCCTCTTCCAAATCCTCAATCATTTTCTTAAGATCTTCAATTTCAGTTTCAAGTAGAGCAGTCTTATCATTCATATCATGATCATACACAAACAAGTTAATTTTCTTTTTCAATGATTTATTCTCCTTTTTGTACATGTCATATTGTTTTATGAGCTGTATATATGCTTCCTCCCAATCATCAATTGTGTAATTTTCAAAAGGAGAATTTACCTCAGTTTCTTCGTCACCTCTGGCCATGAGACAAAGATCTTCTTTTTCCTTGTCCGAGGAGCTAGTTCTACCATCACTTTCTTCCTCGTCACTCCATGTGGACAGCCATGGCCTTGTTCTTCTTCTTGCCCTTCCATTTGTCAGCTTTTCTGAATTTTTTAGGATAGTCAATTTTGAAATGCCTTGGTTTGTTGCAAGAATAACAAATGATTTTGTCAGTTTTCTTAAAGTTTTCAGAATTAGATTTGAAACTTTTCCTTACCTGTGACCTTCCTCTCATGAAGCTCTTACCTTCCTTTCTCAGAAATTTTCTGAACTTACGTGTGAGCATGGCTACATCATCCTCATCTCGCTCACTTGCAGATGCCTCACCTTCATCAGAAGTGCTTTGACCGCTGGGTTCCTGCTTTAAGAGCTAGAGACTTTTTCTTAGGCACCTCAACCTCTTTGTTCTTAAGGTTGATCTCATAGGTCATCAATGACCCAATGAGTTCATCTACCTTAGTAGTTGCGAGATCTCTCGATTCTTCAACCACGGTAGCCTTCGTGTGCCATGCGGAGTCAGTGATCTGAGAATCTTCCTCACAATTTCTGTTCTGAATATTTCTTTCCAAATATGTTAGACTATTAGTAAGCACAGTTAAGCGAGCATACATATCTTGAATTGACTCATCAGGCCTCATTCTGAACATTTCATATTTAGAAACTAAAATGTTGGCTTTTGTTTCTTGTACCTGAGAGGTTCCTTCGTAAATTACCTCTAACTTGTCTCACATTTGTTTTGTAGTTGCGCAAGTAGCCACTCTTAAGAATTCTACTGGATGGAGTGAGCATTGCATGATGTGTTTAACACTCTAGTTGACAGTGAATTTTCTTATTTGTTCTTTGGTCCACAAGTCATCATCACCCGTAAGCTCATACGGACCTTTGCTGATCACTCGCCAAAGTTCGTAGTCTTGGGCGCGAATGAACACCTGCATGCGATGTTTCCAATAAGGATAATTAGTTCTAGTGAAATAAGGAGGCCTATTCACAGAATGACCTTTAAGTAAAGAATTCTTAGATGCTAATCCACCATTTCCCTCAAGGTCATTGGACCCCATAATGAGAGATTAGGTTCTGATACCACTTGTTGAGTAGTGGATAGTGGATCTAGATGGGAGGGGTGCATAGATCTGCCCCTCTTTTCGCAGAACACCCCTCTTTAAAGTTAGATAAAGAGAATTGCAGCGGAATATAACTAGCTTAGCGAAGGACACAACGATTGGCTTAGTAGGATGAATAAGCAATATAGAGATTGAACCTAAGCATGCATCTAACACAAAGTAATCGCACAATCAAACCACAACACACGAGATTTTAAGGTGGTTCGGACTGAATCCTCAGTCTTACGTCCACCCCTCACCAAACCCGTGAGGCTCCACTAGTGCAGTGCACCAAACAGCAAATCAGAAAGACCTCCGATTGCCTTCCTACTAACCACAGGTAGGGACGTCAACACCGCAGATCGGATAACTTTTGATTGCCTTCCTACTAACCACGGGTAGGGACGATCTTCAGTTTCAATGGTTTGAACAAAATGGAAAGAGAACAAGATGAAAATGCTCAAACAAGATATAGAGATATGCTAGAATGAAATAGATCTTGTCTGAAATTGCTGGAGCTTGAATCTGATGCTTCAATGGTATCTTCTTCCTTGTGAGATAATCTTCCTTGAACCCCTTTGAGTTGATGGAGAGAGTTATGGATGTAGCTTTGATCTTCCTTTTGATCCCCTTGAGTTGATGAAGAGGTTTAAGGATGTAGATTTAATCTCCCTTGAGAGCATGCTTGCTTCTACACTTGCTTGGAGATTGATGGCTTTAGATCTTGGCTTGAATCCCTTGGAATGGATGAAGAACTCTGCACGAAGTACTGTTCACAGCTACAATACCTTCTTCTTTGAACATCCTCCACAAGCCTCCCTTGATCTCCTTTGATCCAAATGATCAACTAGGGTTTCTAACCCTCTTGCATGAGTTTTATATCTCTTTGGATGGTCAATAGACACCCCCCAGACCAGATCCACAATCCATGGGAGATTGGGTGACTTTAGGATTAAAAAATTACAAGGAAAGGGGCTGGCCTCGAGGTGGAAAATAAAGTCAAACATTGCTGCATCGGGGCTGTCGGTCGACCGGTAGAAGCTGGCGGTCGACCGAAATTTTACAGGTTTTGGACATTTGGTTGCTGGGAAAATCGGTTGACCGCCCCTTATTGGGCGGTCAACCGCTGGCTACCGGTCAACCGGTCCTGGACCAGCGGTCGACCGCTGGTTGGGGAAATCCCAGGTTTCTCCTTTCAGTCCCTTAATCCCTTTAGCAACCCATTCACGTCTGTGGCATCAAACTTGGCAGAATTTTAAGGATTTCTACTGAGTCTTTGACCTTGTGTTCTCTTGGCTATGCTTCATTGTGCATCGACCTTGGCTATGTGACTTGTCTATGCTTCATTGTGCATCAACTCTTTTGTACCAAGTGTTGACTATTCTTGAAGGGATTTTCATCCTTGCTTGGGCGCGATCATTAGGCTTTCACTTTTGCCATCTCCACTCCATTCCTTGGCATATCTGTCATGAAAGAGCATCAAGTATTTCAGTCAAATGAGAGTGGAAAACATCAATGACTTATAGTGTTTAGCCATTATCAAAACCATGAATATCAAATGACCACAGGGGCACAACAGGTAGAGCGGGGCACGGAGGGAGCCGAAGTGGAGTTCCCAGGTGTGCCGGGTTGGGGCTTCACCTAGTGTACTAGGTAGAGAGGGAGGCTAGGTGTGCCGGAGAGGGGGGCACTCAGGTGTGCCGGGTACAGGGTGCCCGAGCGGAGCGTGTCAGGGAAGAGCGACCGGGGGGTGTGTCGGGTAGCGGCCCAGACCAGTGTGTCGGGGAAGAGGCACTGGGGCGTGCCGGGGAAAACCCGCATGGGTGTGCCGGGCAAGGGCACACAGGGGGTGTACCGGGTAGATGTCCCAGCAGGTGTATCGGGTAGATAGGGAGCATCTTCAGTCGGAGAAACTTTCGGTGTCGCCCGCGGGGCACACCATGACTTTTGTTGGGGCCGTCACTCCTTGTGGATGCGCACCTATGTTTTCCCTTTACGTCTCTTGCCTAGGGGAAACTCTGCCAAAATTTCGTCAGAAATTATCGACGTCTTGTTCATTTCAGTTGTAGTAGAGCCCCTTTATGACTTTCTTTTCTTCCCTTTGCTTATGGCTTGTTCTGATTTTGGATTTCTTACACCTTGCAGATAAATGGCTGCTCCCAGTGACTCCTCTGCCTCTACTGCTGCCGGTGTTGAGTCTGCTCCCCTGCCCATGGTGCCGGCTGTCATGTGGCTTACTATCGGAGACCTAGACTGGGAGCATGCTGAGATAGCTGCCTTGGCCGAATCATCCGGCTCAGACACAGAGACGATGGACTTCCGCTGGCTTGTCCGGACTGAAAGCGGACTTTCCTTTGACCTGGCCGTCGGGGACTACAGGAAGGACTACCCGAAGGATAAACATCTTATCCGCTTTCTGAAGCATTTTAGTAGCCGAGAGAGACGGGACCTCCGAGTTGTGAGGGACGCCGAGTGGGTCATCCTGCAGTCTCGGGACAGTTTGCTATACAGCGTCCCATGGAGCATTCCAATGTACCTGGTGGGAGAGGCACGGGAATGGAAACCCGTATTGGGGATTGACGCAGTGCTGCCGATAGAAGACAAATTAGTGCGGGCACCTCAGTTCACCCAGGCTCGGTGGGACGTGGCTGCCGGGCGGGTCCAGGGCGAGCAACCGCGCTTTGGTTTATTTTTGGCTCTGCTGAAGTGGGAGTACAGAGAAGAGCCATTTCTACTGGACTTCCTGGCCATCCGCTTCAAACACGAGCTGGCTTTGGGTTGGTTTGCAGAGTTGAAGCTCCAGGACGCACACATCTTCCGGGAGGGAGCGGTGGAGTTTACGGAGTACGTGTTGTTCAACTATGCTCCGATACTGATCCGGGCCGGCATCTACCACAGCGTCTATGCCTCTCGGTATAGCTACCCCATCTCGAAGGGCCTCTGCTGCGGGATGATCGCAGTCTTCAGTGCATAGACTAACACTTTCTATATAGCGAAAGGCAAGACTTCACTGGATTTGTGGAGCCTCAGTCAGCTGAGTGACTTACCCCTTGACGGGGAGCCCTATGAAGAAGTATGCCTCCCCGATCTCATCAAGGACGAAACCAACGGGGATCTCTTCTATTCTCTTGGATATTCCTACCGGTACCTTATGAAGGCGTACCGGGAGTTATATCAACTGACACATGGAGGGAAGCAGCCTCCCCGTGGAGATAGGAAGAGGGTCCGCATGACCCTGTGGCTGCAATATTTTTATGACGGGCTGAAGCAGTATGAAGACTTCCCGTGTATCGGTACCGCCGTCGCCCGCAAGAAGCGCAGCAAGGCCAAGACTGACGTGAAGATCCCCTCCAGAGGACGCCGGAGCGATGCTAATCTGACAGGGTTGATCCGCTGACACACTGTGCGGCCTATCTGACGTATTGGCTGTGCTCTTTCGCCATGCCATATGGAGATGAGACAGTCATCCGGCCCGACGCAATCTACCCAGCCTGCCAGATGGCCTGGGGAATTAAATTGTCTTTGTGCCCGTCGGTCCTTTGGCTGATATACAAGGCGATCGGGGACGTGAGTGTTCATCAATTCCCGAGGCAAGCCAGGTTTGTCTGTCCACTGCACTTCTTCAACGCATGGGTCTGCTCATTGTTCCCCGAGTTTCCTCCGCGCACCATCCAAGGCTAGGGACTGGTTCCGCGAATGCTGGAATTTGCAAGTGCAGAACCGGGAGTGACATCCCAGCAATTGTACAACATTCGAGGCCGGTTGACGATGATTCCTTATGACGCCGCAGGCACCATTCACTTCTGGACACTGGCCGCACATTCGAGTCCCCTGGTAAACAATAAGAGGGAGTGCAAAGATGACAAGGTGGAAAAGTATGTTCATCCGATCAGCCAGCAGACCGTCGTCCGCCCGTTGCTAGAGCCGGAGCTAAGAGACTGGGCGCTGTCCATCCGCCCGAGTGTGTTGGTTTTCAGGAAGGGGGACACCATGTTGCTGGAGCCATATTACCCTTTTTGCTTCGGGCGGAACTTCGGATATGACCAACATATTCCAGTATACAGTGCACAATTCGGCTTGCCTGTACAAAGCCTTCGGGGAAGTCCGACTGCTGAACATGCCAGATCCTCGTGGGATTTCTTCCATCGGGCGGACACTGCGACCTTCAGGGTACCGGCTCCTGGCCGAGTTTCGCGGGTGACTGGGGAATACATGAAGTGGTGGAACGCCCAGACGCGCTTTTATCGGGCGTGCCAGACTGATTGCTGGGATGGGGCAGAGAGGAAGTTCCTGAGCAAACAATCGGTGCCTGTGCTCAACATTGACCCGGGGCACCTACTTCGGTTGAAAAATGGTAAAGACAAGAAGGTGGCCGTGTATCTGGCCGCTCGTCGGGAAGCTCGAGAGGCCAGGCCGGCGTCGCAAGTCAAGCTGCCTCCAGTAGCAAAAGATGACTTTAAGAAGACCCTGAGGGACCTCTGCCGCATCAGGGGTGACCGTTTGGAGCTTATCAATTACCTGCTCCCCATAGAAGAAGAAGGCACCCCCGCGAAGAGCTGGCGTCCGGAGAGGGACCCAATATGCCCGCACCGCATGTTCATGAGGAGGGAGGAGCGGAACCCTGAAAATTACAAGGACATCACATGGTTGTACGTCCTCCTTCGGGTACATGGGCTAAAGGTGGATGACCAGATGGCTGCCATCCTGGGTAAGCGCTTGCAGATCTCATACTACTATGCTGATGGGCGGGGTATGGATCACTTCAACCTCTTCTGCCACCTTGCGTCCAAGAAGCATGCGGACTTGGTTGCCCTCATCGACCGCTGCCAGAAGATCAAAGACGTGTGCTGGCTGGTCCGGGAGGTAGCACGCCGGGACAAGGAGCCCTCCCCGAGCTACTGGCCGATAATACTTCGGCTGTATACTGATCCTCATGGTATTTGATCTTCCCCTTTTCTTTTATTTTCACCCCTTATCGTTGCGACCTTTTCAGGGTACCGGATGCTGATCAGATTTTTTTTTTGCTCTTCCTTTTTAACAAACCACCCCGACAGCACCCAAATGGTGACATACCGGAATCTTCTTCGGCTCGTCCAGAAGCCTCCCTACTTCGAGGCGACACCACCGGCCCCGACTATGACTCCTTTTCCCAAGGCCGCGAAGAGGTCCCGGGCGAAATCACCTGTGAAGAAGGCACTGGATGCTGCCAAGGCGGCTGGGCGACGGGAGGCAAAGCGGAGGAAGACGGAGGCTGCTAAGACTTCGACGGCCGTCCCTCCAGTGCCCTCGGTCCCATCTTTTGAGGAGTTTGAAGCTGCTTGAGCCGAGCCGATCCAACCTGCATGTTAGACTCCTTCACCATTGGTGTTCCTCAGGACTTGTTTTCATCTCGGGACAAGACCCTTACATATGTATGCTTCTTCTTCTTTTTCAATTGTCGTGAAGGAGCCAACATCCGTACTTATTCCTGATGCGGGTGAGGCCGCGATCGTAGCAGAGCCGCCTCTTACTTTGACTCCCCTACCCAAGGCCAAAGAAAAATCTCCGGCGAGGTCGCCTGTAAAGAAGGCGTTGGCTGCAGCCAAGGTAACCGTGCGGCAGGAGGCCGAGCGAAGAAAGGCGAAGGCCACCTTGGCTTCAACAGCCGTCTCTCCGATGCCTTCAATTCCATCTTTTGACAAATTCGCCGCTGCTCGGGCCGAGCCGAGCTAGCCCACAGGTCAGATTGTTCAGCCACTGGAGCTCTTCGCTGTTTATTTGCAACTCCTGTGAGGCGCCTTACGCCATGAGAAAATTTTTTATTTCAGCCACCGTAGAGGGGCCAGCACCTGTCCTTGTTTTTTGGGTGGACGAAGCTACAGTTCTCGGGGCAATGCAGCCCATTGGGGAGATCGTCCACGAACCACTCCCCACCATGGAAGTCGAAGGGGGTAGTTGTCCTTGTCAACTCAATTGATTTCCTTCATCCTTCAGGAACCCACCGGCTCTGACATAATCCGCCTCTTTTTTATGTGACAAACATCGGAGTAGCGGCTATCGGGCCCTTTGGGGCCCGTTTACACCTCCCGGTGACGCGCACGTACGCGAGGAAGAAGTCAAGGTCCGGCATACCACCATTGTCGAGCCTGTGTGAGCATGCGCCGACCATCGACCTCAAGGTGGAGGCTTCCTTGCGAGTGAGAGAAGTGCTTGCCCCGACCAAATCCTCATCGGGTGAGAAGGTAGATTATGACTACTCTTCCGACGAGGTAGCTTCAGACGAAGGCTTCTCCAGGGGGTCCGGGCCTTCTGAGTCGGTGTTGAAGGCTCCCCCATTGACCGCCTGATTAAGTCTGGTGGAGAGGGCCTTTATAAGTATATGTATGTTCATGCGGGGCTTCCCCGCGGCCGCTCACTGCTCTCATTACTTTTGTCTTCTTTTGTTTTGCAATCCAGGAGCAATCTTCACCCGAGGTCGAAGAGGTGCAAACCCTGGATGCGCCAACCACTTCACTAGAAATAGCCACTATAGGCTTGGAGAAGCTGGCCTCCCTAGTCGAGGTTCTGCGGCAGGAGGCGGCAGCGGGGACTTCTGATACTCTCGTACTGGAGACCGGAGTGCCGCCACAGGTGGGGGCAGAAATAATTGTGAACACCGGCTCCTCTTCCTTGGATCTTCCCCGGGGATGCTAATTTTGCCTTTGAATTGAACAGGGTGATGCTCCCTAAGGGGCTGCGAGAGCTCCGATGATGACGAGCGAGCCTCTGGAGGAAGGGGAGATAGCACCGAAGAGAAGCATAGTTCCGGTGGATGAGGTAAGCATGGGCACCTCTCAGCTCCTCTTTGCCCCTCCATACCCTGACAATTTTCCTCAGGTGGTGAGTGGCTAACCCTACTCAGCATGGCCAGTTGACGTCGGCGCCCTGGGGAAGCATCTACCGATCGGACTCGTAAGGCTATCGCCAAGCGGAGATCTTTTCTTGGGCAGCAGGCGGCTCGAAGGTTGAGGGTACTTCTGGGTTCGGAGCGGGGTCCTTGGTGTCTCTTCTGCGGACGGGGGCCATCCCGTAGCTCGTGGTCTCGCTCCCGCCTATTCCGAAGCCGATCGTCCACGAGGAAGCCCGACATATGGGGAAGATATTGGCAGTCATGGCAACACCCTCGAGAGAGTCCCGGGCAAAGAGGGGTGAAGATCCTTTTGAAGCGGCATGGGGCCCGACCGTGGTCAATACCCTCCCCTAAACCGAGGTCGCGAATCTTGCACTTCCTTCCAGTGAAGTGACGACAGACCCGAGTCGGGCTGAGGAGACGGAGGCAGGAGCAAGCCTATCCGCTGTGATACCAGGTTCGGTCCTTGCAGTTGTTCATTCTTCGGATGAGACCGTGGCTCCTGTCCCGACGGTGAAGACGTCATCATCGGACGCAGGCCTCGCCCCTCTAGTGGGAATGGAGCAGCCGCTCATCATGGCAGCATCGGACGCCTCTATTACAGTTTTGCCCTTGCCACTTGCGGTGATCGGCCAAGAACTATCTTTCGAGCCCAAAGGACCTAGCCGTTCGACGATGACTCTTCCGTCTTCATCAGCAGTGGTGGATGCCGAGCTATGGGCCGCAGTGGACAGCGTTGTCGAGTTCAGCCCACCGGCCGTGCCTTCAATAGGTCATGCCACTTCGGACCTGCAGGTCCGTCAGACCTTACTGGCACTGTGAGCCATGGTGTTTGCTGACCCCTCCGTTACGTACCGGGGGGTTTATACTGCGGTCATGCAGCTAACAGGGGCCCTGCAAGTGATGGGCTGTCCGCTAGAGGAATGGTCACGACGGGTTCTATTATTATTGAAGTATGTCAACCGCCGCGAGTTCCTTGAGACACAAGCCCCCACTGAATTTACAACCATCGGCGCCCAAAGGGATGAATATATGCAGGCCTTGCAGGTCCGAAGGGACAACAGGGAGCAACGTCAAATGGCCTTGGACGAGTGCAGTGCCAGCATCCATGCCTTGGAGAGCAGGATAGAGAAGCTTAGGGGCTGGCTTGCTAAAGCTGAGTCCGATCTCGCCGAGGCTAAGGCAACCAAGGTCAGGGAGGCTGAGGAGCTGGGCGTCGCTGAGGTTGAGGTAGCCTTTGTAACAACGGAGCTGGAGCGCCTCGATGCACAGAGGGTCGACTGCGTTAAATGGTAAACTTTCCCTGCGTCGGGATCCTTCCTCTCAAGGAGATCTTCCGGGGGATAGATTGAGCGCCACTCCCTTCTTCCCCTTTTCTCTTCTTTCTTTTCTTCTTTTTTTTTGAAATGTAACACAGGGGCATGCCCCAAAGCACATGTAATTTAATCTCTTTTGAAAGGAATAGAACACCACCGTTTCACATGTCTTTTCAGTGCGCGTGGCATTCGTCCCAAGAGATCTTCTTTTTTTTATCTCCTTTTTGTCTTTCCTTTTTTTTTCTTTTTTTTTTTGCAGTGCCGGAACATATTGGCAGAATGTAAGCCTTTGTGGTAGTCCGCTCAAGGAGAACCCGGTAAGGATCCGCGTTAGTGCACGGGAGAGTGCTCGCTGTTCCAGAAGAAGGACGGGGGGACCACTCCACCATGCCAAACAGGCGGATTACCGGTCTCGCCATGGTGTCAGAACTGCGCACTGGCCTCAGACGTGGAGCCTCGGTCACCCGAAGGGACGGTGAGGGGGTTTTGTCTCATCAATGACCTGGACGGGAGGTCCAAGTCAAAGGGGGTATTCACCGCCCGAAGGGATGGAGAGAAGAGTTTGTTTAATCAATGACCTGGACGGGAAGTCCAATTCAAAGGGGATATTCACCGCCCGAAAGGGACGGAGAGAAGAGTTTGTTTAATCAATGACCTAGACGGGAGGTCTAAATCAAAGGGGAGTATTCACCGCCCGGAGGGACGGAGAGAAGAGTTTGTTTTAATCAATGACCTGGACGAGAGGTCCAAGTCAGAGGGGTATTCACCGCCCAAAGGGACAGAGATAAGAGTTTGTTTTAATCAATGACCTGGATGGGAGGTACAAGTCAAAGGGGATATTCACCGCCCGAAGGGATGGAGAGAAGAGTTTATTTAATGACCTGGACAGGAAGTCCAAGTCAAAGGGGATATTCACCGCCCCAATTGACGGAGAGAAGAGTTTATATAATCAATGACCCAGACGGGAGGTCCAAGTCAAAGGATATTCACTGCCCGAAGGGACGGAGAGAAGAGTTTGTTTAATCAATGACTTGGACGGGAGGTCCAAGTCAAATGGATATTCACCGCCCGAAGGGACGGAGAGAAGAGTTTGTTTAATCAATGACATGGACGGGAGGTCCAAGTCAGAAGAGTATTCACCGCCCGAAGGAATGGAGAGAAGAGTTTGTTTAATCAATGACCTGGATGGGAGGTCCAAGTTAGAGGAGTATTCACCGTCCGAAGGGACGGAGAGAAGAGTTTGTTTAATCTATGACCTGGACGGGAGGTCCAAGTCAAAGGGATATTCACCGCCTGAAGGGACGGAGAGAAGAGTTTGTTTAATCAATGACCCGGACGGGAGGTCCAAGTCAAAGAGGGTATTCACCGCCTGAAAGGGACGGAGAGAAGAGTTTGTTTAATCAATGACCCGGACGGGAGGTCCAAGTCAAAGGGGATATTCACCGTCCGAAGGGACAGAGACAAGAGTTTGTTTAATCAATGACCCGGACGGGAGGTCCAAGTCAAAGGAGGGGTTCGTCAGTGCCAATAGGGTGGCGGAGCCGACGTGGTCTATTTGTTTCTTGGAATCCCTGTCGACGCGGGGCAATGATTCGAAGTGGGGGACCGTCTCCCCTTTTCCCTTCTCTTTTCTTCTCTTTTCTATCTTTTTTTTATCGTCAGCATTTTTCTCTTCTTTTCCCCCTTTTTTTCTCTCTTCTTTTCTTTCCCCTTTTTCTTTTCTCTCTCTTTTTTTTCTTTTCTCTCTTCTTTTCTTTCTCCTTTTTCTTTTCTCTCTTCTTCCCCTTTTTTTCTCTTTTTTTTTTAGAAAATATGAATAGTGACCAAACCATTCAGACAGCAATCATGCAAATCCACCCAAAATAGGGTGAAGGATAATATTATTAATCGAATGGAGGCACTGGAGCGTGATACAGTCTCAAGCGTCTTCCATTAAGAGGTGGGAATTTAACTTACCCGTGATGGTTGACAATTACATAAGCTCCGCCTTCGTAGACTTTTTGGACTATGTAGGGTCCGAGCCAATTTTCATTTAGCTTGCCCTTGGGGTTGGCGGCCATGAAGTCTCTTCTCTTAACCATGATGAGGTCGCCTTTCTTGAATTCGCATTCCCTGATGAGCTTGTCGAAGGCATGCGCTATTTGGGCCTGATAGACCTGAATGTTCTGTTGGGCCTGAAGCCGCTTTCCTTCCAAATTGGAGAGTTCTTTGAGTCTTCGCTCGACATTGGTTTGCCCTTCATGGACTAGCTCGTGTTGGATGGCGACCCTGAGGGAGGGTATCTCCAACTCGATGCAGACGATCGCCTCCGAGCCGTATACCAGGGAGAAAGGCGAGCAGCCCGTTGGGTCTTGTATACGGTCCGATATGCCCATAGCGCTTCGTACATCTTCTCTTCCCACTCCCTTTTGTTGGAGCTAACAATTTTGGCTAGGAGAGTGCATAGGGTTTTGTTGAAAGCTTCAGCCAGACCATTGAGTTGTGGATTGTAAGGAGTTGACGTCCTCCAGTCAATTTTATATTTCTCTTCTAGCCGGTAGACCTTCTGGTTGCAGAAGTGGCTGCCGTTGTCTGAGATAATTCGGCCGGGCATGCCAAACTGGAATATGATGTTGAGGCGGATAAATATGACCACGATCTCCTCGGTAACCTCCCTCAGGGCGACAACCTCTGCCTAACAGGAGAAATAATCAGTTGCCGCCAGAACGTACTTACAGCTGGCGGATGACGCGGGTAAAGGACCCACGATGTCTGTTCCCCATTGGGCAAACAGCCAGCTGGGCACCGTTGGATGCAGTGGCACGGGCGGTCTTCTAGGCACCGTCGCGTGTTCCTGGCACTTCTGACATGACTTAGCATACTTACAGCAGTCGTCAAACATTGTCGGCCAGTAGTAGCCGAGCTTCTTTATTTCAATCTTCATTTTCGGTCCTGCCTGGTGTGCAGTAGCTTCCCCGACATGGAACTCCTTCATAACCCTCCAGGCTTTTTCAATGGACAGGCATCGGAGGAGTAGCTTCTGTTTGGCGTCGGCCACAATTCTGAACAATATTCCATTTCGGAGCTCATAAGAGTCCTTGGTTCTGAGTAGCTTGATCTTCTCTTCTCTATGCTTGGGCAATTACTGGTATTTGAACCACTGCATAAGAGGGTCTCTCCAGTCAGGTAGGCCGACGACTTCTACTACAATGACCTCTAGTTCCTCTTCTTCTAATTCTTCTATCATGCTGGGCACCTGGCGCTGATTTATCACTTGGATATCGAGCGATCCATCTGGCGGCACTGCCAGTGAGCTTGCTAGTTTTTCCAGGGCGTCGGCTTGTGCATTTTCTCCTCTAGCGACATGGCCTATTTCAAGGAGGTAGAACCACTCCATGAGCCCCTTTGCCTTAGTGTGGTAAGGGAGTACCTCGGGCTTCCGGACATCAAACTGTCCCTGGACCTGCTTAATGACTAGTAGTGAATCGCCAAATACTTGCAGCATTTTAATCTCCATTTGGAGGGCCACTTGGAGGCCAATGATCAGAGATTCATACTCCGCTTCATTATTTATGCAGGGCTTGTTGATGCAACAGGAAGTGTGCACTACTTCCCCATCTGGAGATTTGAGGATGATGCCGGCTCCAGCCCGTACTTTCTTACATCCTGACGGGGTCATTTCTTTTCTCGAGGTCCCGTCAAAGTACAACTGCCAGATGGCCTGTTGGACTTGGTCCACTTCTAATGTTTCATCTTAGGTAGCTCTGTGGCCAGCGGGGAATCTTCGGGCACAGGGTGTGCTGCAAAGAAATCCGCGACGGCTTGCCCCTTAATTGCCTTCTGCAGCACGTAGGTGATGTCAAACTCCATCAGTAGTACTGTCCACTTGCCAAGACGCCCCTTCGGGACTGGCGGGGAGAGAATGTGCTTGATAGGATCAGCTCTGGATATCAGGCTCACTTCATGGGACAACATGTAGTGTGTCACGCCCCGAGCGCGGAAGATACCCGGAGATGCGCGACGTGTCTATATCAATCATGTCAATCAGAGTGGTCGTGTATTCGACACAAAGACAGAGATGCGCAAAATAGCAAGATAACCCAATCCTTTATTTCATAATGGATAGACTATTACAAATCCAATACTCTGTTTAACAAAAAGGAAAAGAATACATATTTGACTCAAGAAACTATGGAAAAGACTAGACGACACTTGTAGAAGCTCTATCACTTTCACTCTTGACCATTCCCATCCGATTGACTTCCATCGTCGTCGGACTTACCTGAAAAGTAAAAAGGGACAAACGGAATGAGCGAACGCTCAGTAGGAAATTATATCTCAAGTACTAGCAAGTGGTTTAAGTAATTACATTTTCATGAATGCAATAAGGCTATGCATGCTCGCATGAAACGACAAGATAGAGAGAATGTAATATCAAGGAAATAAGATGAACTTATCATGAACTTTCAACAAGATACAAGTTATTCAAGATATTCAAGCAAGTACCATTATCGAGTCATGTCAAGAACTTGGCTATCATGTATCAAGCAAGTAAATTACCCTCTTTCGGGCCACGCATTTCATGTAAAGTCAAGTACGATTCAAGTACAAGATGTGTGTGGAATGTCCAATCAAGCAAGTCAAGTACTCGGTATAATGCCAGATACCTTATCATTTTAACTCCCATGGGCACAAGTACTTTCGGGTGCTCCTCCCAGGACCAGATCGGGCCCTATATGCGCAGGCATTTATCATGTGTTTTGACATCCACTCTTGTTTATAGCCAACATAGAATTTCAATAATCAAGCTTGTAGACACGTATGACAACTTTGATAGAATAGAGTCCAAAATATGACAAAGGACATAGAATGGCGATAATAACGGTATAATCACGATATCGATAAAACTAGGTAGAATATGGTTCCCTTAACTTAGGTACCATGACAAATCAATATGGACATTCTTTATATAGAATTGAGGTCCACATGAACAGTATATCAAAGGTAAGATACCCTCATTCTTATCATAGAATTGGGGTTTACAAGAACGACATGATATGGCATGATATCATCATCCCATTAAGAATTTTCTTATGATATACTCTTTGTACAATCATAAGGGCCGGTATACCATGTTTCTTTAGAGTGACATGGCATCAATGGTGTAATGGGTTTTTAGGGTACAACCAGCTCAGTCGGCCTTGAGGGAATCCAAGGCTACGAGGAGTCTTACGGAGGTCTCTATGACTAACTCGCTAGTCCAAAGGAACGGAATGTCCAATGGAGAGCTTGTATGTCAATGAGAGTTGAGTGTGATCGATAAAACACCGTGAAAAGTGGGACTATACTCACGGAGTGGAGAATAGTGCCGATATATATATATATTATGATATATAAAACCGTCGGTTAGCAAAGCAGAGGAAAAATCAGTTTACAGTAAAATAACGACTTAGGTCAAGTCGTTTCTCAAGTAATTAACGCCTAACAGAAGGGCGTTTACATATGGTCCGTTTTGCAGAATTTTCAATAATTCAATAATTTATCTAAAACGCGCCTTCGGAAGGGGCGTTTCTTCAAGAGTTGACGACTACAGTAGCAGGCGTCTTTTATTTACAATATTTTTCAGAATATATTTATTTTCAGAAATTATCAAAAACGCGCCCTTGGCAGGGGCGTTAATCATTAAATTCTTATTTTCTCAGAATATATATTCCAGGATTTTAACAGATACGCGCCCTAGTAAGGGGCGTTTATTTTTAATTCACGCCCTGTGATGGGGCGTTACCACATGGAAAAACGACCTAGTCTAGGTCGTGAATTCAAGAAATATCAGGAATTAGCAAGATTTGCACGATAATCAAGGATAACAATCATATAGTCATGACAGAAAAATTGGCAGGAATTCACATGCAGTATATCAGATTTGATGTTTCATGTTTATTGACTTTTAATCGTTAACAATTATTGCTTTGATTTCATGTAATTGCATGGATAATCAGTTCTTAAGATTTACATGAAATTAACGCCTGTGTACAGGGCGTCAAATATGAAATTGACGACCTGGGAAGGGTCGTGACTTGCAAAGTAGCGCCCTAGTCTGGGGCGTGTATTTCATAGTCACGCCCTTGGTAAGGACGTTTCTTTCAAGAAATTAACAGAAACTCGTTCAGAAACTATAGTAAACCAAACCATGTTTATGCATGATAATTATTGTACTGTATCAATTTAGTTTGGGCTACAGTGACTTGAGAAAATCCTACCTTTAAGAGTTGATTTGGAGATGACCGTGAGGGATTTGTAAGGATCAATGATGCTGCAGACGTTGGATGAATCACACGGATGAAGAACTCTTGTTCCTCAAACGCCCGAGCCTCTTAGCCTGTTAATAAGAGAAGAAGAATAATCAATATTCTTCATGTGACTGCAAACAGATGAAGAAAAAAAAATAGAAGAACATATGTTCTTCACGTACCTGCAGCAGACGCTCGATCAAATGGGTTGTAGGGTTCGATCGAACATGTTATTTATAGGATTTTGAAGTCCTAACAAGAGTAGTGTTTGATTGAGGGTAATATATCCTTAATAGAGTCCTTACTCTAATAGATACTTACTAGATTAGGTTAATCTTTCCCTGGATAAGCTCTGGGTTCGAACGAGCCACGAACTGAATTAACGCCTTAGGTCAGGGCGTGTATTCTTGAATTGACGCCTTGCATAAGGGCGTTTCTTAAAAAGCGCCTTGAAAAAGGGCGTTTCTTGTTTTAAAACACGCCTAAGATAGAGGCGTTTCTTTTACTTACCCATTTGGTCGCGTGAGAACTGACGACCGTAGGTGTGGGCGTCCTTTCTTTATTCACGCCATTGGTAGAGGCGTTTCTTTATAAATTAACGCCTTAATAAGAGGCGTTATTTTTAATTTGTTTTATTTCGTCCAATTAACCCTATTCCTTTTATATATATTACTTCTGTAATATATATATGTTTTAATTTATTTCAATTATTCATTTATTAGGGTTGCTACACCCTCCCCCACTTAAAAAGAATTTGGTCCCCAAATTCAATATATATATAATTATACATGCGGAGAGTGTAGGACATATACCTCTTAGAATAACTCGGGAAATCGTTTCTTCATAGATTCCTCGGTCTCCCATGTCGCTTCGCGTTCAGGATTCTTATTCCATTGCACCTTGATCATGGGAATAACCTTATTCCTTAGAGCTCGTATTTCTCGATCTAATATCTTCAAGGGCCTTTGTTCATATGTGAGATCTTTCTGGATCACCAGATCTCCATGCTCAACAATATGTGACGGATCGTGTACATACTTCTTCAACATAGATATGTGAAATACATTGTGTACCTCGGACAACTGAGGAGGCAACGCGATGCGATAAGCAACCTCGCCAACTCTTTCGAGTACCTCAAATGGTCCGATAAATCTTGGCGTAAGCTTGCCCTTAACACCAAATCTTCGTATGCCACGTCCAGGGGATATTTTAAGAAATACATGATCTCCAACCTGGAATTCAAGATCTCTTCTCCTGGTATCAGCATAAGCCTTTTGCCTTGTCTGAGCAACTTGTAATCTTTCTCTGATGACTTGTATCTTCTCGGTTGTATCCCTTACCATGTCTGGACCTAATAGTTGTTTTTCTCCAACTTCGTTCCAACATATGGGAGATCGGCAACTCCTTCCGTATAAGGCTTCGAAAGGTGCCATTTGGATACTAGCTTGGTAGCTATTATTATATGCAAATTCAACTAAAGGTAAGTGGTCATGCCAGCTTCCTCCAAAGTCAATAATGCATGCTCTCAGCATATCTTCAACAACTTGATTAGTTCGCTCGGTCTGACCATCCGTTTGTGGGTGAAAAGCAGTACTAAAGTTGAGCCTTGTCCCCAACGAATGTTGTAATCCCTTCCAAAAATGAGAAGTAAAACGGGGATCCCTATCAGACACGATTGAGACAGGAATTCCATGTATCCTGACTATTTCTTTAATGTATAGTGCAGCTAGTACATCAATCGACCATCGGCTTTTGATTGGCAAGAAATGTGCCGATTTAGTCAATCGATCAATGATAACCCAGATTCCATCATGTCCTCCTTTAGATTTAGACAAACCCATGATGAAGTCCATACCAATATCCTCCCATTTCCACTTAGGAATATCTAGAGGATGTAGTTTTCCCGCAGGCTTTTGGTGTTCCGCCTTGACCTGTTGGCATGTAAGACAGCGTGATACATAGTCCGCTATTTCTCTTTTCATATTGGGCCACCAAAAGTTCCTCTTTACATCTTGGTACATTTTAGTTGATCCAGGATGAATAGTGTATCTTGATCTGTGAGCTTCATCTAAGATCTTCTTCTTTAATTCCGGACAATCGGGTATACAAGTTCTATCTTTGAACGATAACCTTCCATCAGAAGTTAGTTGAAAATCAGATTGTCCTTCTAATCTGCCTTTGATTTCTACTAACATAGGATCATCATCCTGAAGTGTTTGTATTTCAGATAACAAATCTGACTGTATGCTTACATGAGATAGTGTGACAAATTTGGATTCCATGTCCAAGCTTATATTGAGCTCAGAGAATTGTTCAAGTAACCTCCATTCTTGTATCATACAATTTGCTATTATTGCTCTCGGCTTTCGACTAAGGGCATCAGCAACATAATTACCCTTTCCGGGATGGTATTGTATATTGAAGTCGAAATCCTTGAGATATTCTAGCCAACGTCTTTGTCTCATGTTCAGCTCCTTTTGCGAAAATAGATATTTGAGACTTTTGTGATCGGAGTATACAGTAAACTGTACCCCATAGAGATAGTGTCTCCATATCTTTAGGGCAAATACTACCGCGGCCAATTCCAAGTCATGGACGGGGTAATTCTCCTCATGCTTCTTCAGTTGACGAGAAGAATATGCTATGACCTTCCCATGTTGCATTAGAACGCATCCGAGGCCAATGCCAGAAGCATCAGTGTAGACCTCGAATTCCTCTCCTTCAATTGGTAGGGCTAAGACCGGAGCTGTGGTGAGATGATCCTTGAGAGTTTGGAAACTGCTTTCACATTCCTCACTCCATTCATATCGGATCTCCTTACGAGTTAATCTTGTAAGTGGTACGGCGATCTTAGAGAAATCTTTGATAAATCGCCGATAATAGCCTGCAAGACCCAAGAAACTTCTGATCTCGCTTGCATTAGTGGGTCTCTCCCAGTTTCTCACAGCTTCAACTTTTGACGGATCCACAGATAAACCGTCCTTGGATATGACATGTCCGAGAAAAGCCACTTCTTCAAGCCAGAACTCGCATTTGCTGAGTTTAGCATATAATTGATTTGTCCTCAAGACTTGCAATGCAATCCTCAAATGCTCTTCATGTTCTTCCTTAGTCTTAGAATATATCAATATATCATCGATGAAGACTACTATGAATTGATCCAAGTAAGGCCTGAATATGCTATTCATTAACTGCATAAAGGCAGCAGGGGCATTTGTTAGTCCAAAAGGCATAACAACAAATTCGTAATGGCCATACCTGCTTCTGAATGCGGTCTTGTGAATGTCATCATCCTTGATCCTTAATTGATGATATCCCGACCGGAGATCAATCTTGGAGAAATATTTGGATCCTGAAATCTGATCAAACAATTCATCGATTCTCGGCAGTGGATACTTGTTCTTGATAGTAAGATGATTCAACTGTCGATAGTCAATACACAATCTCATGGATCCATCCTTCTTCTTTACAAATAAGACTGGTGCTCCCCACGGGGAAGTACTTGGTCTAATAAACCCTTTTCGGATTAGTTCCATCAACTGCTCCTTCAACTCCTTGAGTTCAGCAGGGGACATTCTATATGGTGCCTTTGAAACCGGACCAGCACCAGGGACTAAGTCGATGGTAAAGGCCACATCTCTTTGCGGGGGTAATCCCGGCAAATCTTCTGGAAATACGTCCGGGAATTCTCGTACTACTTGAACGTCTTCTATCTTGGTTTCCTTAGCTTCTTTAATAGTGACAAAAGCAAGGAAGGATACACATCCTTTCTTGACGAGCTTGCTTGCTCGAAGAGCCGAAATAAGAGGGGATTTGCTTCGACTCTTAGGACTAGTATAAGTCAGTTCCGGAAATTCCTTGAAAACAATCTTGCTATCACGGCAATCAACCGTTGCCTGGTATTTGGATAACCAATCTGCTCCTAGTATAACATCATATTCTTTTAGATCTAAGCAGATAAGATCAATAGGAAAATTCTTTCCTCGAACCAATACCTCACAATTTTGGTAATGATGTGTGATATCCGTCTCGTTTCCGAGAGGAGTAGACAATATTATCTTCATCCATTCTGGTTCTAGAGGTAATGGGTCAGCAAACTTCTTGGAAATAATGGAATGCGATGCACCCGTATCAAATAAGACATGTGCATATTTGGAACAAATTTTTAATGTACCTTCCACCAATCCGCCTTCTTCTTCTGGTTCGGTCTCTTGGATTGCATGAAGACGCGCGTTCCTTGTCACTGGGCGTTTACCCTCACCGTCTTGGTCACTCATTAATGGACAATCGGGAATCCGATGTTCACGACTCCCACAACGGAGACATGCTCCCAGTTTCCTCCAGCATTCTTCTGTTTTGTGACCAGCCTTGTCACAATGCTTGCATACTACGTTTGAAGGGGTAGTGGTGATAGAGAAAGGCTTGGATTTCTTGAACTTCTGATCTTGAGAGGAAGAACCTCCATTATTGGGCCTCTTCTTAAAGTTGGGTTTAAAAGAACCCGAACTTGTGACTTGCTCCTTTTTGTCTTTCCCACGGATCCTATCAGATAGTTCCGTGGCATCTTCAAGCAACTGAGCTCGGCGCACTATTTCAGTATAAACTTGAATATCCATAGGCGCCAGTTGAGTAATGTAGTGGGGCCTAAGCCCATTAAGAAATCTACGGGCTTTCATCTTTTCCGTGCCAATTAAATGCTTAGCATATCTAGACAGTCTAGAGAACTGTGCTTCATAATCAGCCACCGATAAAGATCTTTGCTTTAATGCGGCAAATTCGGCGGCCTTCTTTTCCTGGACCCTATCAGAGAAATATTTGGCGTTGAAATATTCAACGAATTCTCCCCATGTAACTTGAGTTGGGTCTATAGTAGCTTCAATCGACTCCCACCAGCATCTAGCATCCTTTTCTAACTGGAAAGTAGCTAATAAGACTTTGTCCTGATCCGTGCATTGCATGACACGGAATATACGTTCAATCTCCCGAACCCAATGCTCGGCATCGTCTGGATCGGTCGATCCCATGAACTTCGGGGGATTCATATTCTTGAATGCTTGGTGTAAGCTTCCAGCTCGTGGAGCACCACCTTGTGCTACCTGTTGTAGCACTTGGGTCATCCCTTGAAGGGTACGCTGCATGTTGCGCCATTGAGCACGTTCGGCAGCCATTATCCTACAATTACAATAGCTATGTTAGTATTATATCACTATGATCTTATAAAGGACTCATTGATCATTTAACCCTTGGTTCTACCCACTCTCACTTGGTTAAAGGTTCTGAAACCTATCCTTGGACTTGGGTTTCCTAGGAATTGAATACCTTAGGCTCTGATACCACAAAGACTGTCACGCCCCGAGCGCGGAAGATACCCGGAGATGCGCGACGTGTCTATATCAATCATGTCAATCAGAGTGGTCGTGTATTCGACACAAAGACAGAGATGCGCAAAATAGCAAGATAACCCAATCCTTTATTTCATAATGGATAGACTATTACAAATCCAATACTCTGTTTAACAAAAAGGAAAAGAATACATATTTGACTCAAGAAACTATGGAAAAGACTAGACGACACTTGTAGAAGCTCTATCACTTTCACTCTTGACCATTCCCATCCGATTGACTTCCATCGTCGTCGGACTTACCTGAAAAGTACAAGGGACAAACGGAATGAGCGAACGCTCAGTAGGAAATTATATCTCAAGTACTAGCAAGTGGTTTAAGTAATTACATTTTCATGAATGCAATAAGGCTATGCATGCTCGCATGAAACGACAAGATAGAGAGAATGTAATATCAAGGAAATAAGATGAACTTATCATGAACTTTCAACAAGATACAAGTTATTCAAGATATTCAAGCAAGTACCATTATCGAGTCATGTCAAGAACTTGGCTATCATGTATCAAGCAAGTAAATTACCCTCTTTCGGGCCACGCATTTCATGTAAAGTCAAGTACGATTCAAGTACAAGATGTGTGTGGAATGTCCAATCAAGCAAGTCAAGTACTCGGTATAATGCCAGATACCTTATCATTTTAACTCCCATGGGCACAAGTACTTTCGGGTGCTCCTCCCAGGACCAGATCGGGCCCTATATGCGCAGGCATTTATCATGTGTTTTGACATCCACTCTTGTTTATAGCCAACATAGAATTTCAATAATCAAGCTTGTAGACACGTATGACAACTTTGATAGAATAGAGTCCAAAATATGACAAAGGACATAGAATGGCGATAATAACGGTATAATCACGATATCGATAAAACTAGGTAGAATATGGTTCCCTTAACTTAGGTACCATGACAAATCAATATGGACATTCTTTATATAGAATTGAGGTCCACATGAACAGTATATCAAAGGTAAGATACCCTCATTCTTATCATAGAATTGGGGTTTACAAGAACGACATGATATGGCATGATATCATCATCCCATTAAGAATTTTCTTATGATATACTCTTTGTACAATCATAAGGGCCGGTATACCATGTTTCTTTAGAGTGACATGGCATCAATGGTGTAATGGGTTTTTAGGGTACAACCAGCTCAGTCGGCCTTGAGGGAATCCAAGGCTACGAGGAGTCTTACGGAGGTCTCTATGACTAACTCGCTAGTCCAAAGGAACGGAATGTCCAATGGAGAGCTTGTATGTCAATGAGAGTTGAGTGTGATCGATAAAACACCGTGAAAAGTGGGACTATACTCACGGAGTGGAGAATAGTGCCGATATATATATATATTATGATATATAAAACCGTCGGTTAGCAAAGCAGAGGAAAAATCAGTTTACAGTAAAATAACGACTTAGGTCAAGTCGTTTCTCAAGTAATTAACGCCTAACAGAAGGGCGTTTACATATGGTCCGTTTTGCAGAATTTTCAATAATTCAATAATTTATCTAAAACGCGCCTTCGGAAGGGGCGTTTCTTCAAGAGTTGACGACTACAGTAGCAGGCGTCTTTTATTTACAATATTTTTCAGAATATATTTATTTTCAGAAATTATCAAAAACGCGCCCTTGGCAGGGGCGTTAATCATTAAATTCTTATTTTCTCAGAATATATATTCCAGGATTTTAACAGATACGCGCCCTAGTAAGGGGCGTTTATTTTTAATTCACGCCCTGTGATGGGGCGTTACCACATGGAAAAACGACCTAGTCTAGGTCGTGAATTCAAGAAATATCAGGAATTAGCAAGATTTGCACGATAATCAAGGATAACAATCATATAGTCATGACAGAAAAATTGGCAGGAATTCACATGCAGTATATCAGATTTGATGTTTCATGTTTATTGACTTTTAATCGTTAACAATTATTGCTTTGATTTCATGTAATTGCATGGATAATCAGTTCTTAAGATTTACATGAAATTAACGCCTGTGTACAGGGCGTCAAATATGAAATTGACGACCTGGGAAGGGTCGTGACTTGCAAAGTAGCGCCCTAGTCTGGGGCGTGTATTTCATAGTCACGCCCTTGGTAAGGACGTTTCTTTCAAGAAATTAACAGAAACTCGTTCAGAAACTATAGTAAACCAAACCATGTTTATGCATGATAATTATTGTACTGTATCAATTTAGTTTGGGCTACAGTGACTTGAGAAAATCCTACCTTTAAGAGTTGATTTGGAGATGACCGTGAGGGATTTGTAAGGATCAATGATGCTGCAGACGTTGGATGAATCACACGGATGAAGAACTCTTGTTCCTCAAACGCCCGAGCCTCTTAGCCTGTTAATAAGAGAAGAAGAATAATCAATATTCTTCATGTGACTGCAAACAGATGAAGAAAAAAAAATAGAAGAACATATGTTCTTCACGTACCTGCAGCAGACGCTCGATCAAATGGGTTGTAGGGTTCGATCGAACATGTTATTTATAGGATTTTGAAGTCCTAACAAGAGTAGTGTTTGATTGAGGGTAATATATCCTTAATAGAGTCCTTACTCTAATAGATACTTACTAGATTAGGTTAATCTTTCCCTGGATAAGCTCTGGGTTCGAACGAGTCACGAACTGAATTAACGCCTTAGGTCAGGGCGTGTATTCTTGAATTGACGCCTTGCATAAGGGCGTTTCTTAAAAAGCGCCTTGAAAAAGGGCGTTTCTTGTTTTAAAACACGCCTAAGATAGAGGCGTTTCTTTTACTTACCCATTTGGTCGCGTGAGAACTGACGACCGTAGGTGTGGGCGTCCTTTCTTTATTCACGCCATTGGTAGAGGCGTTTCTTTATAAATTAACGCCTTAATAAGAGGCGTTATTTTTAATTTGTTTTATTTCGTCCAATTAACCCTATTCCTTTTATATATATTACTTCTGTAATATATATATGTTTTAATTTATTTCAATTATTCATTTATTAGGGTTGCTACATAGTGCCTCAGCTTCTTGACTACGAAGACCAAGGCAAGGCAGACCTTCTCGATCGGGGTGTACTTGGCCTCCGCTCCCACCAGTCTTTGGCTGAGGTAGTAGAGAGCATGTTCCTTCCCCTCGTCATTATTCTGGGCAAGTATTGCCCCCAGTGAATATTCGGTAGCCGCTATATAAAGAATGAGTGGTCTGCCTTTGACAGGTGCCCCCAGGACTAGCGGGGTCTTCAGGTAATCCTTCAGCCGGTCAAACGCGTGCTGGCACTCATGACCCCAGCTAAAGGGTGCATTCTTCATCATCAGTTTGTGAAATGGTTGGCAGCGTCCCGACAGGTTGGAGATGAACCCGCAGATGTAAGCTAGCCGACCCTACAGGGACCTCAACTCCCCCAGGTCCTTTGGTGGAGGCAGCTCCTGGATGGCTTTTATTTTGAAAGGGTCAATCTCGATCCCTCTATGCCGGACAATAAAGCCGAGGAACTTCCTACTGGAGACACCGAAGGCGCACTTCATTGGGTTCATTTTCAGCCCATACTACTGGAGCCTCTGGAAGACGATTCTAAGGTCACTCAGATGATCGCCCCTTTTCTTAGTCTTGACGACCAGATCATCACTGTAGCATTCGATCTTGCTATACAGCAGCTCGTCGAATATCTTGGTCATCGCCTGCTAGTATGTGGCACCCGCGTTCTTGAGGCCGAAGGCCATCCTCTTGTAGTGGAATATCCCTTTAGGCGACTTGAAGGCTGTGTGAATCCGATCGTGGTCGGCTATCCAGATTTGGTTATAGCCGAATGATCCATCCATAAAAGACAGGGCCTCATGGCCAGTGGTTGCATCAATCATTACTTCGGTGATGGGCACCGGGTAGTCATCCTTTGGGCAGGCTTTATTCAGGTCGCGGAAGTCCACGCAAATCCTGATCTGTCCATTCTTCTTCTTCACCGGCACGATGTTGGCCAGCTAGGTAGTGTACTGGTTCTCTGCTACAAAATCGACACCTATGAGCTTGTCGACTTCCTTACAGATCTGGTTTATCAGTTCCGGCCTCATGCGTTGGGGAGACTGCTTCACTGGCTCCATCTTGGGATCAATAGCCAAAATGTGCTGAGTTACGTCAGGGCTGAGGCCAGGCATTTCTTTATAATTCCAGGTAAAGCAGTCCCAAAATTCTTACAGCTGCTTCACATACTGGTCCCTTTCCTGAGGAGGTACAAGGGCACTCAGGAAGGTCGGCATGGGATCACTTTCTGTGCTGAGATTGATTTCGACGAGTTTGTCGATGGTGGCCTGGCCGCCATCTTCAATTTTTGGCGGTGCCGATAGCAGGTCGATAAAGTCTTGATCTTTGCCATCTTCGACTTCGAGGATGCCATATGCCTCCTCTTGTTCCACCTTGCTGGGTGCGGATGTCGCATTCACTTCACAACCTTCTTGGGTTGGAGTTGATGGGCCCGAGGGGCTCCCCGGCACGGAGGGGCACGGGGCCGTTCCGGGATCTTCTGAATAATCATCATAGATAGCTTCGATGGGGGCCGAGGTGGTTGCTGACCATGCTTGGGGCCGCTTCGTCATTGATGGCTGGGGTTGTTCATCTCCTACTGCATCTTCAGACTCCTGGTGCTGGATTGATATTGTGTAAATTCCCCTCCTGGGGCTGCCTGTCACATGAGGACGTGGCGGGGCCACCACGTAATCTCCCATTCTGAGCTCGTCCCTGTTGATCAGGTCTTGAGCAATATCTTTGAAGACGTAGCAGTCCTCAATTGGATGACCCAATATCTGGTGGTAGGGAAAGAACAGAGGGTCACCGCTTCTTCGGGTATCTTGCGGCCTCTTGGACTTCTGGAGGGAGACTTTGCTATAGTGGCAAGCCCAGTTGAAGATCTCTCGAGTCTTTTCCCTTGAGAAGGAGTAGGGCTTCCGCAGCTTCTCTTGTAGTGTAAAGCCTTGCCTGATCGGTCGCCCGGCTGGAGAACCGACTATGTTCCCTGGCTCCCTCCTTGAATGAATGGAGGTGTCGGGACTGGTGTTCCGGGACCGGGATGTGCCTTCATCTCATGGGAGGAAAGAGTTTTTGAGCAGCTCGGACACGAGTGCCGTTAATTCGGCCAGTCGAGCCTTCAGCATCTCGATCACCCGTTGTTGCCTGTGACATAGAGCAAACAAGACATGGTCGTATCGGGGAGGACCTAAAGCATGTCCCATACCACCGCTCCTTGCTTCGCCGACAGGCAGGGGTGAGGGCGCCCTGGTGGTGTGATCTCTTGAGGTCGACCCTTCGGAAGAGGGGGAAGTCTTCCCCGTGCAGCCGCGGTGGACAGGGTTCCAAATGAACACTTCTTTATCTTGCACCTCCTCAGTCGGAAGCATGGGATATGTACTGCGGCGGGCTTCCCGCGGGTCTGCAGGTTCAGCGGGGTCATCGGCGGACGGGGCCGAAACCGATATAACGTCAGTTTCGTAATAATCTTCTATTGAAAAGCCCAGACCGGGGTGCTTGGTGATTTACAGCAGCCTCCGATCTAGGTTCGGCGGGTTCCACATCCTTTCAAATATGTAGTGCCCCAGAACTTCATAAATAATAAAGGCCTAAATAAATTTATAAATGGTTTATTTGATTAATAAGTCATTATAAGGCCAAGTAGTGTTGATCAATTAACCCAACCCACTTAATTAAAGTCTAAAAGGTTTTTAACTCAGGCCCATTAAGTTAGGCCCATATTCTAGAAGGTATTCAAGCCTATCCATGGATTTTAGGATAAGTATTAATTATATATATATAATGATGTGGATAATTAACAAAAGAGTTTTAATGATTTAGAAATCCTACCTACGATGACTGTAACGGTCTATCATAAGACCGCTACATCCATGTAACGCGTGGTCTCCAGACCGTTACATGCCTGTAAGATTCGTGAGTGAAGGAACTCATGAAAAGATTGGAACTTGATGTTCCTATCCACTATGGATCAACTTGGGAAGGCTCGTAATGTTACTAAGGACTCTTAGAGATTGGGATTTGATGAAATAAGGACTCTAAACTCGATCTAATCCTTAAACCCTAGCCTAAACTCTATAAATAGGGCATAGTTCTGAACTGTGCGACCCCTACTTTTGGGACGTAAAGAAGCAAGGTAAGGAGTCATTATCTCAGGTAAGTTCTTTAGAGGTATTTATTTATAATACTTTAGACTAACTCCCCTCCGAATTTCACATCTTTAGGTCAAGAGGGCGTGCATTTAGAGCCTAAAGAAGTTGCTGAAAAAGTCACAAGAGAAGGAAGGGATCTAGGGCAAGGTTCTCAACCAAATTTAGAAACTACAGTCTAAGTAATAGGTAGGTTATCTCATGAACGGCAAGAACAGCATGATAGGACTAAAAGCCCTCTGGTTTGATCGAATTCCATGCATTATAGAGCATTGATTTCATGTTTTATTTGTTCTATGCACATCATGCACCTCTTAGCCAAATTAAGAAATTAAACATGACTATTCATCTATTCATGATTACCTATGCATGTAGATGGCCTTACTTCGTTAACATGACTAGAAACTCAT
Organism: Amorphophallus konjac; assembly: GCA_022559845.1. Taxonomy (NCBI): domain Eukaryota; kingdom Viridiplantae; phylum Streptophyta; class Magnoliopsida; order Alismatales; family Araceae; genus Amorphophallus; species Amorphophallus konjac. The sequence goes on from CM040121.1 coordinate 114,612,942, forward strand.
CATGTTTTGATAAAAGACATGATGTGAGTTGATCTCTTAGTTTCTATGATTGTTTTCTGTTAACAGATACTGTAACGCACTAGCATAGGACCGTCACTTTCAAGTAACGGCCCTACTACAAACCGTTACAAACTCTGTAGTATTTGAATTGCACTGATGTTTCTAACGCGCTTGGACAGACGCGTTACTTTCAAGTAACGGCTTGATCATGACCGTCACTTTCACTGTGACGCCCCCTCTTAAGACCGTTATATCCTGTGTTCTGTCACAGAATACAACCTGCCAATCTTATTATGGTTAAAACCTAGTTACCTAAGTTTTAAACCTAATCATGTGATTTTAAGGATATTTGATTATTCTTGATAGGTATTGCATGTTTTGTCATCACTTCTACTTAGGGTATGTTAAACCAAATTCTATAGTTTTGTACTATAAAGCATGACTTTTTAACATTGTATTGAAGGAGTTTTTATCATGATTTTCACATTGATTATACATATCTCTCTCTATCAATAGAGTCAATTCTATACATACATGGCACATATTCCGGTATGTTGTCATTAGTTCACACTTTGCACTATAGGAACAGCATCTTGGACATGAGGACCTCTCTATTGGATATTCCTTCCAATAGACTAGGAAATCATTGTTTCAAGGCCTCCGTAATTCTCCGCGAGCCTGGGATTCCCACTAGGACGCCGAGTTGGTTGTACCAATGAAAGCCCATTAATTAGAACACTCTATCGTGGTTTTGATTCTTGAAATGTAACGGTCTTGAACTGGACCGTCAGGATCACGTAACGGCCCAGTGCCATACCGTCACATTCCTCTGGGTCTATTTTTATCCTTTTGGACTCGGATCACTGTAACGGCCTATTACTGGCGCGTTACATAGTGTAACGGCCCCGTAAGCGACCGTTACATAGCTTGCATTTGTTAACCCAAGGTTTGACCAAGGGTTGATATCCCAATGATTCTAGACAAACCTTGATGATCTAGAACTTGTCATATTGCTTAAATTGATCTAAATGAAATGGAAGTTAAGGAAAATACCGTTATGCTGTCGATTTATTTCTATGAGCATGACATTGTTTAAAGTCTATTTCTTGACTCCTACATTCTTATGTTGAAGCATTCATTCATTGATTTTAGTTATCATGGAATTATTGGAAGTGCTATATTCTTGGCCATACTTTACTGATATATTGCGTGGAAGTAGCTTAATTTATAACTGAAGATGCGATCGAGCACTGATTGTGTTCAAGGGCTCTATGCTAGTCCCCTCGGCTGATTGCCGGAAACATACTATTTTATAAACCATGGGGTATGATGCTACTGGCGTCGCATTGCGCTGGGAGTACTATTTCTATAAATAAGTGAAGATCCACGGCACAACATGACATTCTTGCTTGATATTCCACAGAAATTCACGAAGCACTTGCTATTAAGCATAAGATGCTAAAGTGAGGAATATGTGGCTTGCTAGTACATTCTCGATATATTCTTGTTCATGGAAGGACAATATCATGTTCTTGTTATATTCTTGCTAGCTCATTGTTGATCATTCTATCTTACATGGTTATCTTGTTTCTATTGATTTGATCGCATGATTGATTCGCATTCGCATGATTTTACCTTATTTCTTTAGAGCTAAAATGATAATCACTTTAATAATGCCTTCATGTTGATGCGAAGATACCTATTGGGCAAGTGTGCTCATTACCTATTTCCAATGTTTTTCAGGAGATGGAAATAGTTCAAATTCGGATTCGGGTGATTCAAGTAGCGGGTCCGAGAGCGATTAAATGTTATTATGACAAGAGTGAAGACATAGGAAGTCTAAATTGTCTAGATTGAGTCAATATAATTTTCCTATTTCTTGAGTCAATAAATTGAGAAGTAGAGGCTATTGTATTTAAAGATTGATCATTTATGAAATAAAGTTGGAGTTTGAATATTATTATGCAATTGCATTTATTTGTGTGATTATCTTGTGCTCTGATTGATTCTTGCTTGCAAGAGGCTTACCATGCCGGCTATTTACGCTCCCCGAGCGAGTCTTCCGCTGTAATTAAAGGCTCGGGGCGTGACAAAATATTTCCTTCCAGCTGGAGAGTTTATAAAGGGGGATCCTTTGTTTTCTAACCACTCCGACTGCCCGGTCGATCATGTGAGGGAGCCCCAAGATGGGGACGTGCGGGTCATGCAGTTCATCAGGGAGTCGGCAATCATCATCTCCTCTGACTGGCTTTTCCCCGGCCACATAGAAGATAGTGGGTGGCCCTTCAGGGTTAGGCACCTAAAAAATTCCCATTTGCTCGGCTACTTGGCAGTCGACTTCTACTATGGGCTTGATGATCCCTGGCGGGAGTCTAACATCCTCTAGCAGGTCTTCGAGGTAAGGTGTCCCCGGTGTGGGATAGATGGCGAGGGGAGCCGCCTTAAACACCCCTCCTTCTTCTGCAATGAATGGTACATGTGGGGGAGCCACATAGCTTTGGGGTGGTGGAGGAAACCAACCACCCGACTCCACCTTCTTCTTTCCTCTATCTTGGGCGACTTGAGGAGCTTGCTACGCCTTTTCTAAGTACAGATTGGCATCTGACAAATGACACTCGAACATCTCGAACGGGTAGAGACCGGCAAAGATTCTGACTTCTTTCCCCTTGCAAGGGTACTTGATGCATTGGTGCAGGGTGGAAGGCACCACTCTGTTCTGATGTAGCCAAGGCCGGCCAAGCAACGCCTTGTAGGAGGTGTTGGAGTTGATGACGTGGAACTGGACCTTGGTGGTGAAGTCATCGAAGGTCAAGTTGAATTCTACGACCCCCATGGGTACCTCGCATTTCTGGTTAAAGCCAACAATCTTAGCGTTCCTGACCTTGACTAGGTGTACATCAAAGTAGTGTTTCTGGTACACCCGGTAGGGAAGTATGTTCACTGCCACTCCTGGGTCGATCAGGACCCTGTTAATAGGCTGTCAATTTAGCTGTCCCTTCATGTAGAGCGACCTGTTATGACTGCAGGTGGGCAGAAGCATGTCATCCTCTGTGAAGGCCATGGCCACTTCAGGTGACACCTCTGCCAGGCAGGCTTCAAGCTGTGCTGGCGTCTGGAGTGCAGCAATAATGGCTTGCCTTGTTTCCTCATCTAAGGGCAACATCTCCCAAACGGTGAATCGGGCCGAGATCTTCTTGAGATGTCTGACTATTCGGTTGACAACCCGCACCTTGAGTAGCTTCATCTCTTCGGGCCTGCTACGCCTACCCCCACCTTGGACCTGGGGTGCTAGATCAGAGGGTGCCTCCTTCATTGATTCTGTTGCGGTTCCTTGAACCTGTGGGGCCAACTGGGCTTCCTCCTTTTCTTGCATGAATTTGGTAAGGTTCGGAACGCCGTCAAATTCCTCCTCTGGCTGGGGAGGGATTGCCGCTAGTGGAGCTGGGAGGCTGCTTGTTTCTTTGGTCGACCGGGACCCTTGGGGGCGTGGCTGCCTCTCCGTTCGGGCCAATAGGAATTCAGTGAATGAAGGAGTGCCCCGACTTTTGGGTTCTTCGAGATAGAGACTCGATGGAGGAGGGATCTCCGTGCCTCGAATCTTGGGCTCGAGGACTTGGTATGGTTGCTCTCCCCTAAGCATGATGTTATGGTTAGCCTGAGGAGGACGTCCCAACTTCCTTCCTGACCCGGTGGCGTGTTGGGAAGTAGATGTTTCAGCTTGATTCGCCTCCACTGGTTCATGGGGTAGCTCTTCTTCTTTTTCTTCTAGGGAGAGGGTGGTATCAAACAATACCGAGAGGGTATTGCAAGCAACAACGACCTCCTTTTTCTTCTTATTTCTGGACCTTCTTTTCTTCTTCTTCTTGTCTGCGGCGACCGGTGGCTACTCCTGGGGAAGCCCACCCCACAGGGGAGGTTCTTCTTCCGCCTCAGCTTTCGCTCCTGGAGCCAGTTCGAGTGACTCGAACTCCTCCAAGGGGACATACTCTTTCAGTTCCACAGGCTGGATTTCGGGTTGTTCATAGTCTTCAAGCCCATCAATAATAGCCTGGAGTCTTTCAACCGTCGGGCTGGTTTCCTTGTGCACCCACATCGGGATGTGCTTCTTCTTGTTTTGAGTTGGCCGCCTCATGACCAGTCGAGGGGCTGTGTCATGCCAGATGGGGATCACCGGTGGCGGTGCTGGCCGGGGTGTGACACCCCTTACATGAACTTCTGGGGTGGGTTGAGGGGTCCGTCTTCTTCTATTCTTCTTAGGTACAGCTTGCCAGCCCCCTTGGTCTAGAGCTGGTCTCGCGACAAAAGCTTCATAGGTGGCGTGGGTACTGGCCTCCCCCCATTCTTCAGGCAACTCTTGGTACAACGACACCATGTCGATGGTGGGAGCCAAGTTGGGCAGCTCATGCGGCTGTGGAGGATCTATTTTGTGCTCCCCCATGTCCAGCTCTCCATTCTTGATTAAGGACTCAATGACGTCCTTGAAGATGTAGCAGTCTTCAATGGTGAGCCCGAGCATCTGGTGGTACTAGCAGAAATGCGGGTCATCCTTCTTCTTCAGGTCACCGGGTCTCTTCGGTTCTGGCAACGTGATTTTATTGTAGCTGGTTGTCCACTCGAACAGGAGCCTGGACTTGTCTCGAGAGAAAGAGTACCGCTTATTTCTCATTTTCTCCCTCAGCAAGGGACCTTCCCGTCGTTCCGTGGATCTGGCCGGAGGAGGGTTGGCAGCCCCTTTAGCTTTTTCCTTTTGTTTCTCAAAGGTTTGGAAATCCAGTGCATGCACCTCTGGGGGAACTGGCTTCTTCTCGGCCTACCTAGCTCTCTGGCTTGATGCGGCCAGAGTGGGAGAGTACCGGGCAAGGAATGCCTCAATCTCAGCCACTATATTGTTCTGGCGGTCAAATGTCTTGACCTCAGTGCCGATCATCCTTTCCAGGATTTCTTTCTTCAAGTTCTGCTTGCATATCTGCACTGCGTCTTCTTGATGTGGGGGACGTCTGCACCTCATATTGAGATTCCTGCATCTTTTAATGTAGTCGAGTGCTGACTCATCATTCCTTTGCCTCGTGGCATAGAGCTCTGCCACAGTGACCTCCCGTTCAGCAATATCAAATCTTTCTTTAAACTTTTTCTGCATATCGGGCCAGACAATGATAGACCCGGCGGGCAAGCTCGAGTACCATTCAAAGGCAAGCCTAGTGAGTGTTGAGCCGAAGAATTTGAGGAGATAAGCCTCATCAGTAGCCAGATCTCCCATAACATTCACATAATAGGCAATGTGCTCCCTGGGAGACCATTGCATGTTGAACTTTTCAAATTTTGGTGGCTTGGTGATGCCGACCGGCAGTTTCTTAGCGGCATAATGAGTCGGGTAGGGCACTCGGTAGATGTCAAACGGTGTTTGATCACCATCCCCCCTCTCTGCCAGCTTCATGTCAATCATTTGTTCAAGCATCAACCGGCTGACCGTTGCGGGGTCGATCAGGTTTTGGTAAAAGTGGGCAGGTTGTGCCCTTGGAGTAGTCAGCACTGTCGCCTGCGGGGCCATGGGGGACCCTTGGAAGGACAAAACTGGCGGTGGGGTCGGTGTTGCATGTTGTGCCTGTTGCTGGTTGTTGGATTTTCCAGCGTCTCCCTTGTGATTTGTTGCTCCACGTGGGGTATGGGACCCACGTGGTGCATCGGCACTTGACAGCCCAACCCGCCGCATGGATTATGGGGTCCATGTGTGAAGCCCCTCATGTCCACCCACAACACGATAGTGTGGGGTTCTGCACTGCCATAAGGAAATAAGGTTCCGCCTTCGCTACCAGCTCGAGCTTTTAGCGCAACGGTAGGGGCTTGATCCTATAAACTGGTATCAGAGCGAGGTCGCGGGTTCAAATCCCCCGGGTGTCACTAGGGGGGAGATTGTTGGATTTTCCAGCATCTCCCTTGTGATTTGTTGCTTCACGTGGGGTATGGGACCCACGTGGTGCATCGACGCTTGACAGCCCAACCCGCCGCATGGATTATGGGGTCCATGTGCGAAGCCCCTCATGTCTACCCACAGCACGATAGTGTGGGGTTCTGCGCTGCCATAAGGAAATAAGGTTCCGCCTTCGCTACCAGCTCAAGCTTTTAGCGCAACGGTAGGGGCTTGATCCTATAAACTTGTTTTTCCCCTGTGGTTTTGATGTTAGCAAGCACTATGAGTATGAATGATTGATCACCATGTGTTTACATATGAATGATGGATTAAGCATCTTATTTGCATGTCATTCCATCGAACAGGTTGTGTGCATATTCATCTCATTGCATAAAGGCTAGTGCACTTCCATGCATGCATGAAGAGTTATATGGGTTCTAGTATATAGAGTGCGTCGACACACTATAGTGGCTGCGTCGACTCAGTCTAGCATTTCTGGAAGGATACCCATTCTGGAAGGGGGTGTGCGTTGACGCAGTATGGGCACTGCGTTAACGCGGTCAGTTGTGTGTTCCAGCATTAACTCTATAGAAACACATGCATACTCGGTGCATTGTTAGTTCTCCTGCACATTGCATCGGTGCATTCATCAGTTGCTTCAATACTAAGTCAGTGCAGTTCATGCATACCGCATACACATATTCGGTGCAATTTATAGCTCCGCATTCACGACAAGTCTGTCCATGAATAACTTGAAGTCGATGCATTCAAGTGCATTTCATGATAACCAGCATAGTCAAAGCCTGTGTATACTTTATTTACGCATTGAAAGTCGATGTGTGTTCATTGCATCTGTCAGGTCTATACATCGCCGCATGCTATCAAGTCTGTACAACCCACGTAGGTTCACTCGACCAAGTCCGTGCAACTCCTGTTGCAGCATCAACTCAAGTCTGTACAACATTTGTTGCTGCACGCGACTAACTCAGTGCATATGTGCATCTTTCACTTCAAAGTCTGTACACTCTTTGGTGGCTAGTCTGTACAACCTCCGTTGTTTCACTCGACCAAGTCAGTACAACCCGTGTTCTTCATGCATATACATAGTCAGTGCATCACTTTGCCTCACGCATACACAAATACACAAAGTCTGTACAACCTGTGTTGATACTAGCATTTAAGTTCGTGCATCATTTCAACAAGTCTGTACATCGTCTTGTCGCAGGCACAACAAGTCTGTACATCATCTTGTCGCTTGCACACAAAAGTCTGTACATCGTCTTGTCGCTTGCACATAAAAGTCTGTACACATCTCGGTGTCATGCCTGAGCATTCCTCTTCAATGTGCATACTTTTGTATATGCATACTGCATTCCACGCTATCAAGTCTGTACATGCTTAGTCCAAATCTCGAACTAACTCGATGCATCCTTTTCTTTTCCTTCAGATTGATTCAAACAGATAATATGTTCAATCTAACAGAACATCTGTTCGAGGAGCTTAAGAAGGGCACGTGATCCAAGGATGGAGGTCTAACCCTGATCGTGACACGTGGAACCATTGTGCTGGGATACCGCCACGTGGACTAAGGCCTCTGGGCGGGAATCATGTAAAGCACACGCCCTACCTCACTGCTCTATAAATAAGAAGCTTCTTCATGAAGAGCAGAGTGACAGAAGTAGATAGAAGAAGAAATATCTACAGCAGCACGATCCAGTGAGGAGAAGAGAGTAGCAGCAGAGAAGAGCAGAAGTGAAAGTGAGAGAGCTCGTGAGATCGAGAGAGATCGAGAGAGAGAGAGAGAGTGAAGAAAGAGCTTGAAGAGAAGAAGAAGAGAAGCTTCATTGAAGATCTGTTATCTGTTGGCTCTTGGATCAGATCCAGACCAACTTGTTCCTATCGTTTACATCTTTCAGTTGCTGTGTTTCCTTTGTTCTTCTTATTTTTCTTTTGAAACTCTATTTCAAGCTGTTAGTTAGCAGAGCTAAGCTGTATTGCTTAGCATTGCAGAGGAGGATTCCTCTGGACAGCAAGCTGTGTTCCTCAGCGGGCAAGGTGGATACCTCGGACAGCAAGCTGTGTTGCTCAACGGTTGTAGGCAAGCTGTGAGGCACAGCTGTTTAAGCTATGTATCAGCGGAAGCCACACTCGGGTTTGAGTGTGGGGTGGACGTAGGTCTACGGACCGAACCACCTAAAAATCTCCTTGTCTACTGTGATTTGATTGCCTTATTCGATTCGCTAGATGTATGCATAGGCACAATCTGTTTCTTATACCTAGTGAGAGATAGGTTTGCACACCGTGCGTTTGATTCTGGTCTTGATAGAGTCTACTTGATTAGATGAACTGTGTCATCTCTTTAGTTTATATGGAGTAGATCAGAGGTACAGCCTATCTGATCTTCCTTCCATCATTCGAAGAGTGTATCTAAGCTAATTACGGCATCCGTGGATTTTTAATTATGCATCTCTATTTGTTTAATTTTTTCAATTGGGCAAAATTCGTAAGGATATATTCATTCACCCCCCTCTTAATCTATCGCACCAGCCTCAACAATTGGTATCAGAGCGAGTCTCTGTGCATTCAGATCCAACGATCTGCAGAGGGTCCTATTGTATTCGATGCATTATTGTTTCTACTATCTTGCATTCAGTGCATCACTGTTTTATGCATCTTGTTTTAAAATTCCTTCTCGATCTGCATTCATGGATCATTCTTCAATCTACGATGGATCTAACTTCAGAAACTGGCTAGGCGGCCTCTATGTTTACCTGAATTCCATCAATCCTAATCTTTGGAATCTAGTATTAAGAGGTCCATATAAGTTACCTCACAATCAGACCAAGTGGTCTAGTGAGGACCGATAAAAGAACCGTGATAATATCACAGTTCTTAATATTTTGAGAAATGCAGTTAACGATAACAAATTCTCCTTTGCTCTCAGGTGTGCATCTAGAAAGGAGATCATGGATAAGATAACTATCATTCATCAGGAGCAAGAACGGATGTGCTTGATGGCCAACCGGAGAGATGACGATGAGGAAACTGCGTCTCAGGTAAGCTCCGGATCAGAAGAACCCTCATTTGATGATTTGGTAGTTATGTATGAAGAATTATTAGAGTTATCAAGGAGCATAAAATCTGAAAATAAAAGATTGAAGAAAATGATTGAAAAGCATAAATCTGAATTCTCTTGTGAAAACTGTTCAAATCTGAAACAATCTTATGATGCGTGTTTGCTAGATGTTCATAACTGTAAGGAACAAGTTATGTCTTTGAAAAATGAGAATCAAACATGTTTAAACAAAATATCTGAACTGGAGAAACAGCTGAATGAGAAGAATGATGAACATCTAATGAGTCTGCAAGAGTTGAATAAGGTTAGTTCTGAATTGGATAAACTGAGACTTAAAATGAAGAAATTCAAAGGAATAATAAAAACCTTAGATGTGAAATAGAGAGAGCTAACAAGGAAAGTGTTCAGGGCTCCTCTCTAAAATTGATTTGCCACAAGTGCTTAGCTTTAACAGAACGCAATGAAGATCTGTATGATGAAAAAGAGGGGCAGAGAAGATTGATCGAATCCCTAAGAGAAGAAAATAAAGAATTGTTAATTGAGAAAATTAAAGCTGAAGAAAGAGAAGAAAAATTGATTGAAAGACTCGAATCTGTATCAAGTGGTGAAGAAATTAAGAAGTTGACCAACGAAAACGTTGAACTGAAAGCTGAAATTGAAAAAGTAAAATGGTTGAACACTGGCATGTCTGAAAAACTTCTCACCTTAGAAAAAGGAAAATCTATCTGTGATGAAGAATCAAAAATCTTGAGCAATCTAGAATAATAAATTGAGAAGTATAAAACTGCAAACAAAGTTCTAAGCGAATGCGTTAATTGCAGTGAACAGGAGATAGCCAGTTATGAACTTCACATTGCTTCTTTGGAAAATTAAATTAATGATCTGGAAAAATCAACATCTGAGTCTATTGAAGACAAGAGAAAAATGAAAGCCATCATGAAAAGTGAGGATGAGGACTCAAAGGAAGGGGTAAGCTGTAGTACTGATGTTAAGGAAAGTGTAAGAAACCAGCTATACACTACCTTTGTGCAAAGTTCTGAGGCAGCTGGTGTCACAAGTCACTCCCCAACGCAAAATAAAGATATGAAAACTTCTTCATCATCTGTCTTTCAATTTAAGGCTCAGAAAAATGAAAAATGAACAAAAATTGTGAACAAGACTAAACATTTGAACAAGAATGGAGTCAAAAAGGTCCCCACTCGAGTCATGAAATCTACTAGCTCTGCTAAATCTGATAGCTCTATGCTTACTGCTCATGGATTGTTTACTTATGCAAATAAAAAGAATGGCTCATGTCATTATTGTGGCAAGATAGGGCATGTAATGGATGATTGCAGATTGTTGCTTGAAGATGAGCATGCTGGTGAAGCAATGCATTCTAGGAATTCATTTGGTAGAAACTATGCCACTAGGAAATCTGATGCTTCATGTTACTACTGTGGAAGGCATGGTCATTTAATGAATGAGTGCTTTGCTATGAAATTCGATGATAGAATGCATGCTAGAGTTTCTGCAAATCATCACGGGTATAGAAGAAACAAACCTGTGTTTAACCAGCACATTATCTGCTTCAATTGCAACAAGCCCGATCACAAGGCTGCTGAGTGCTGGTCAGGGTCATATTGGGATAAATCTGGATCCAAAGGTAAGCACCTAAGGTGCTTCGAATGTGGAAGGCATGGCCATACAGTCAAAGACTGTTGGCATGCTCAGGGAAGTAGATTTAATTCTAAATATGTAAAATTTCATGCTCCCAATGCCGGTGGTAAGAATAAAGCTGTTAACAAAAGAAATTTTCTCTATGTTTTGAATGTGGAAAGCCAGGTCACAGGGCTGCAACCTGTTGGCTGGCAGGATATCAAAGCCAGACTATTTTTGGTAAACAGAATGTTAATTCTGTTAACAAAAATCTTCATACATATGCACATAGAATTCATGCTAATAAGAATGTGCATAAATCAAATCTAAAATATGGTGTATCATGCCATTACTGTGGACAAATAGGTCATTCAATGAATAATGCCTATTTGATGAGAATTGATGACCTTCATGCACAAAAATTGATTAGCATACCTGCTAAAGGTGTCACTGTTAATTCAGGACCCAAGACATCTTGGGTACCTGTTGCATCAAAATGATGTTTATTGCAGGCATGCCTTGGAGAGGAATAAAGAGGGGTAAATAAGCCAAGGCACTCAAAAGAAAACCCCTTTCTGAACTTTTCAGGTAAATTCTCTACACTTCCTGCTCTTGGATTCATTGCATATCTTGTTAAAATAAATGTTCATCTATATAGAATTGCTAAATAACATCAGTTTCTGTTTGAGTCTGAAAATTGTGAACGTTATGCTTTTGATCTAATGCTTGAATCTGCATTTCACATTCACTGAAAATCCAATAGGACTGCATGTTGTATTGCACTTCAGAGATAGTCTGAATCTACTTGTGAAAAATCTGTTTAATCCCCTGTAGGATGTCATTGCACATGGTGCTTTTTAGAATCTTCATATATATTGCATGCATTCAGGGGGAGTTTGTTGAGTCTTTGCATGTTTTTGCATACATATAACTAATTGCATTGCATTTCATTACATTGAAATTGCCAAAAAGATTGCGTTCATTAAGGGGGAGTATATAACAAGATTGTGTTCTGCTGGCTATTCATCTAGTTTCTTGTTATTTCTGTCAGTCAACTAAAGCTCCCATCCTTATATTGAGATCATCCATTTCACGTATCTGAACTTAACTCTGATTTGATTTTGAATCTTGTGAGCTGGTCTTTCTTGAGCAAATCTGTCTGATGGACCTCTGAATATCTATGATTCACTATGATATATTCTTTGATGCACCTATTAATTGTCCTGATTGAAAGTGTTGACACAGTGAGTCGACATCATCTTAGAATTGCTTTGTCAACTGTCGACACCTTCATTGTTGTGCTCATCTTTGTTACATGCTTGAAACTCTTGTGCAGTTCACAACTTGAATGCTGTTGAATCTCATTGAAAATTCAGAAAATTGAGAAGAGTTCAATTCGTATACCTTTATCATAAATCTGAAAATCAATTCATTAAAGAATCTTCTATTATAAAGATTTATTAATAGCTAAAAGATCAGATTGGTTTAAGTCCAATGTATTCATTGAGCTTGGATATGAATATCTTGAAAGTATCTGAGTCAACTTTAATAAACTTTAACCAACTATTTCATGTTGAATCTTGTAAAATCTTTTGAAATCTGAAAATGTTAAAATCATGGCCTTATTTGGTTAAATTATATGAAATCAGTATTGTTTTTAAACAAATGATGAATCTGAAACGTTCCTAAGGGTAAATTCTGTCAAAGCAATGATTTTGGTCACTGAGAAACCATGTCCATTGACCAAGAAGTCTAGAGGTCTGTGTCATGAAGTGCCATAATTAACTCTGCTAAATAAAATTCATTAAAAATCTGGGCAGAGCAATGGCTTGAATACTGAGAAATATACTTCACTTATCAATGAAATAAGGTGAAGTATGTCATGAAGTGTCAATACTATCTCTGAAGTATGACAGTTGTGCTTAGGGATACTAGCGTCCAAACAACGTGTATCCTCTAGTCACAAGGTGTGTACTGAACTTAATTGCACCTGATAAACTTGCTATGAAATCTTGTACTGTGCATAAAGAAAAATCTGAAACTATTTGAAGAAGTATGGATGATCCTCAGGAACCAAATTTGAATTCCTTCATGTTGTTTAACCTCAATACTAATGATTGTAATTTCTAAAGAAGTCATTGAAATTGACTGAGTAAGATGAAAGGAGGTTAGTCGAGATATAAATATGAGGGCTTGGTTAACTTTTATTAAACATTGATGTTCAGATATGAGTACAGAATTTTATTGACAAACTGTGCATACATCATATTTAAACCATGATGTTCAAATAAAAATTCATAAGCCCCTATAATGGAAGAGTCTGAACCATCCGTTTATTCAGATTTATAAAATAAGTATCTTATTGAAAATCTTCTATTTCCTTGAAAGATCATGTATTCTGCATGCTGCCATGTCATCCTTCCTGAATGTCTTCTGGACATATCCCTCTCCTTACACCCTTGAAAGCCTTGCTTCATTTAGATCAGGGAGCATTGGATTGTTAAGGTCTTGTCTAGACTGCACTTATTGCCTTTTAAAAGGGGGAGGTTTGTTCGTCTTGTCAAAGGAGGAGGATAGATTGATTGGTTCTTGTCTCGTCTGCTTCATGTAAGCATCAGGTTCTCCATGTATTGCATTCATCATTCTTAAGAAGAGAATCCATCTGCTCTGAAGCTACAAAGAAGTATCTATTCAGGGGGAGTTTCCTTGTCTATGAATCATGCTGCATATTAAAGAGGGAGATCTTGTCAGCATCCTTCATGTCCCTTTCTCTTTGCTGTTGTTAAAGGAGGAGTATATTGTGCCTTTTGTCTCGGGGAGATTTTGATTCAATCATATCATGCACGCTTTTATTTCACTCTCCAACTATTTTCTTTTTGTTGAAGTCAAAGGGGGAGAATAGTTTGGGTCTGTGTGACTCATAGTGTTGCCATCATCAAAAAGGGGGATATTGTTGTGCCCCTGTGATTTTGATGTCAGCAAGCACTATGAGTATGAATGATTGATCACCATGTGTCTGCATATGAATGATGGATTGAGCATCTTATTTGCATGTCATTCCATCGAACAGGTTGTGTGCATATTCATCTCATTGCATAAAGGCTAGTGCACTTCCATGCATGCATGAAGAGTTATATGGGTTCTGGTATATAGAGTGCGTCGACACACTGTAGTGGCTGCGTCGACTCAGTCTAGCATTTCTGGAAGGATACCCATTCTGGAAGGGGGTGTGCATTGACGCAGTATGGGCACTGCGTTAATGCGGCCAGTTGTGTGTTCCAGCAGTAACTCTGTAGAAACACATGCATACTCGGTGCATTGTTAGTTCTCCTGCACATTGCATCAGTGCATTCATCAGTTGCTTCAATACTAAGTCAGTGCAGTTCATGCATACCGCATACACATATTCGGTGCAATTTATAGCTCCGCATTCACGACAAGTCTGTCCATGCATAACTTGAAGTCGATGCATTCAAGTGTATTTCATGATAACCAGCATAGTCAAAGCCTATGTATACTTTATTTACGCATTGAAAGTCGATGCGTTTTCATTGCATCTGTCAGGTCTATACATCGTCGCATGCTATCAAGTCTATATAACCCACGTAGGTTCACTCGACCAAGTCCGTGCAACTCCTGTTGCAGCATCAACTCAAGTCTGTACAACATTTGTTGCTGCACGCGACTAACTCAGTGCATATGTGCATCTTTCACTTCAAAGTCTGTACACTCTTTGGTGGCTAGTCTGTACAACCTCTGTTGTTTCACTAGACCAAGTCAGTACAGCCCGTGTTCTTCATGCATATACATAGTCAGTGCATCGCTTTGCCTCACGCATACACAAATACACAAAGTCTGTACAACCTGTGTTGATACTAGCATTTAAGTTCGTGCATCATTTCAGCAAGTCTGTACATCATCTTGTCGTAGACACAGCAAGTCTGTACATTGTCTTGTCGCTTGCACACAAAAGTCTGTACATCGTCTTATCGCTTGCACACAAAAGTCTGTACACATCTCGGTGGCATGCCTGAGCATTCCTCTTTAATGTGCATACTTTCCTATATGCATACTGCATTCCACGCTATCAAGTCTGTACATGCTTAGTTCAAATCTCGAACTAACTCGATGCATCCTTTTCTTTTCCTTCAGATTGATTCAAACTGATAATATGTTCAATTTGACAGAACATCTATTCGAGGAGCTTAAGAAGGGCACGTGATCCAAGGATGGAGGTCTAACCCTGATCGTGACACGTGGAACCGTTGTGCTGGGATACCACCACGTCGACTAAGGCCTCTAGGCGGGAATCATGGAAAGCACACGCCCTACCTCACTGCTCTATAAATAAGAAGCTTCTTCCTGAAGAGCAGAGTGATAGAAGTAGATAGAAGAAGAAAGATCTACAGCAGCACGATCCAGTGAGGAGAAGAGAGTAGCAGTAAAGAAGAGCAGAAGTGAAAGTGAGAGAGCTCGTGAGATCGAGAGAGATCGAGAGAGAGAGAGAGTGAAGAAAGAACTTGAGGAGAAGAAGAAGAGAAGCTTCATTGAAGATCTGTTATCTGTTGGCTCTTGGATCAGATCCAGACCAACTTGTTTCTATCGTTTACAGCTTTCAGTTGCTATGTTTCCTTTGTTATTCTTGTTTTTCTTTTGAAACTCTATTTCAAGCTGTTAGTCAGTAGAGCTAAGCTGTATTGCTCAGCGTTGCAGAGGAGGATTCCTCTGGATAGCAAGCTGTGTTGCTCAACGGGCGAGGTGGATACCTCGGACAGCAAGCTGTGTTGCTCAGCGGTTGTAGGCAAGCTGTGAGGCCCAACTGTTTAAGCTGTGTATCAACGGAAGCCACACTCGGGTTTGAGTGTGGGGTGGACGTAGGTCTGCGGACCGAACAACCTAAAAATCCCCTTGTCTACTATGGTTTGATTGCCTTATTCGATTCGCTAGATGTATGCATAGGCACGATCTGTTTCTTATATCTAATGAGAGATAGGTTTGCACACCGTGAGTTTGATTCTGGTCTTGATAGAGTCTAGTTGATTAGATGAACTGTGTCATCTCTTTAGTTTATATGGAGTAGATCAGAGGTACAGTCTATCTGATCTTCCTTCCATCTTTTGAAGAGTGCATCTAAGTTGATTAAGGCATCCGTGGGTTTTTAATTCCGCATCTCTGTTTGTTTAATTTTTTCAATTGGGCAAAATTCTTAAGGATATATTCATTCACCCCCCTCTGAATCTATCGCACCAGCCTCAACACTGGTGGCTGCCTCAAGTGTAGCCGGGTATCAGCGAAGGTGCTGCTCCCTGCGGAGGCACTTCAGAAGACTGCCCATTGCCCCCGGGCGCTTCGAGCAAAGCCTCGGTCTGCCCGAATGCCGAGGGTTGTACGCCCCTCTCGTTCAATTGCTTATTCAATAGTTCAATCTCCCGCTGGTACTGTTGTACCATATACAACATTGCGGGGTCATTCGCGGGGAGACTAGGAGTACCCCCTGCTTCTTCAACCGGCGTCTCTTCTGATGATGTAGACGGCCCGCCGCTGGTGCCCCCAGTAGTGATGACATTGGCGGCCAGGGCCTTGGAGGGTTCTTCATAGGAGGTCTCTTCAGCGCCTAACTGCGCTACCTCGCCTGTCGCTCTCCCTCTTCTGGTGAGGGGATCGGGTCTCGCAGCGAGTCTGGCCACCTTTTGGGGTCGGTAGGTAGAGCTCCATACCGACCAAACACTCCTGCCATGTTGTAGGTGTAAACTCTCCAATTTCTGTTTCTTCTTGCCATCCTCCTCGACGGCCTGCCTGGGAACACCAGTCTATCGAAGACCGATCTTCGGGGCTCCGCTTCCTCCCGCAAAGGGGACTGACGTAGCTCCTCAGAGTGGTTCCTCGATTTTGTGCTAGGCACAGGTCGGGTTTCTTCTTCTTGGAAGGCGGAGGCCACTGCCCCCAGTAATCTTTGGTGGCCCAAAGGGGTGCTCCCCGGGCCTTGGAGGTAATTCCTCATGGCTTGCTCCATCCCTTCCCACTCCTGGTCAGGGGGAGAAGCCGGTGATTGCGTGCCGATGGCAGTAATAGGAGTGTAATCCGTAGGCCTTGGGCGGGCAGCTTGGTGTCGACGCTTATGGTGCTGGCGGCGGATATTTTATGGCGGTGCCGGTGTAGCAGATGCCAGCTGGTAGATCGGGGGCGTCACTTCGACCCTTTCATCTCGTCGGGCCCTTCTCGGGAGGATGCAGCTGGGCCCTGCTTGGGCGGGTGCAATGGTCTGGGCTTCCTTGGGGATCCAGACTTGTTTGAGCTTGGCCGGCTTGTGAACTGGCATGTTCTTCGGTGCTGCGGCTGGGACGGCGGGCATCACCTTCTCTTTCATCTTCTCCAGCCCTTGGAAGGAGTTGCGGACTGGAATAGTTAGTACGATGCACTCTAGAATCACTTCAGACCTCTGTCCATCAAGGTGGACTCGGATGCTCCTGACGGTCATGGACTTCCCAGAGCTGGAGATTCGACGCCCCGGGGCAGCGCCAGCATTGTTCCTTCAGAGCCTCCTCCGGTGAGACATAGATCCATGGTGAGGTGGTTCGGCAGCCTGGTGCACGTGGTGCACGTTGCAACTCAGTGTCTCAACCGGGACGCCGTTGTTGTTCTCGACCGGGGCTCGACCAGCAGCAGCTTCAATGACTCCCTGGGTGGGAGCGTTGGTCTTGGGCTTGTCGGACGCCTCCACATCCAGTATGTTGACGAAGGCCACCCCAAGGAAGTTGGGGAAGTCAACCACAGGAGGGAAGCTCCCGAAGTTGAGGGGGACGGCGAGGTAGCCACCCCAGACGTGGCTCTCGACGGGCTGGGAACTGAAGGTGGTCGCCATCCTTGGTGTCGAAGTGCGATTCTCCTGCACTTGCAAAAATAGCGCAATTAGTATTACAAGAAGGGGGTAGTAGGGCCCCTAATTCCGGCAAAGAGATGAAGGGTGGATCCGTCCCACCGGGCGTGCAAGACTTGTGGACACACTCTTTTTTTTTTAGGGGAGGGGAAAGCAGGGACAAGCACCTCCCGGTGGGAGGCACGGCTTGAACCCGTGCCCTCCTGCCACCTGCGCAGGAGGGGGGAGGGGGGTGTCAGTCATAGAGTGACAATTTATTTGGGCTCCGAAGAGCCGCGGGTGCGCTCGATCTGACTTCATCAGGTGATTGTGTAGTTCTGGTCGGGACCAAATCCTGCCAGATCATAAAGGTCACGACGTCATTTACATCCCCCATATGAGGGAACACCCTTGATTGATTGCCGGAATTAAGGGCCCTACGGCCTGAAAGAATTAATACTAATCGCAAAAGTATAGGGAGGAATAAACCACACTAGGAGCCCGCATCGGGGTGCAAGCATTCAGATGTGTCGGTCACTTCGCGGACTATTTCATAATTGGACGAAAGCCCAAAACAAGAACGCGGTGAAAATCGAGGTAAACCCGTTCAAATGTCTACCGAGTCCACGGCAATTTCAATAATGGGTCGGAAAGGATCCGGCCGAGAAGCGGGTCTGATTGATCGGGATGTCGGCCCAAAGCAACGTCGAGTCACGGCCATGTGGAATAATTCCCAAGGCTCGGACCCGACCTGTCGGGATAGCGTCATTATTCCTTTTGAACCGGGTCACGGGAAGAGACGGCACTGCAGAGTGGATTTTACCATTTTTATTATTATTATCTGAATTTTAATTATATTATTATTTATTTCATTGCTTATTTCTCCTTTATGCATTTTTGAGTGGTTTTACGATTTTCCTTCTATTTAATACACGCATTTCTCCTTTTTTTCTTTTATTTATGTATTACACGTTCAAATATATGTATTCATTCATTTACTTATTTATTTATTTTATTAAAATTTTCATGTGTTTTATTTATTTTATATTATTTTTTTTATTTTAATCACTATTGCCATCATATTTCTTTTATTTACATTTATATCGTGCATGAGGGAATGGGCCATCGGGAGGCTGAGGAGAGGTCGGCGCGAGGGGGACTGAGTCGGTGCAAGGGAGGGTTGAGTCGGTGCAAGGCCGAGACAACGTTTATACGATCAGAGACTGAGTCCATGCAAATAGGGATTAGGTTGGTGCAATGCCTGGACAAGGTCGGTGCAATCTGAGGCTGAGTCTGTGCAAAGCAGCGTGGGCTGAAGGGGATGTTAATGCAGGCTTGGAGGTGTGCCGGGTAAGGCTGGGCGAGGAGTGCTGGGGTGGACATGGATAGGTGTACCGGGTTGGAGGGGTTGAGCTGGGCTATGCCGGGCAGGGTTAGGCCAGGGTGTGCCGGGCTGGGGATGGGCTGGGGTTGGAGTGGTGTGCCGGGGGAGTGCCAAAGGAGCGTACCGGGATGGGGCTCGAACTGGTGTGCCGGGGAAGCGCCAAAGGGGCGTACCGGGCTGGGGCTTAGACTGGTGTGCCGGGGAAGCGCCAAAGGGGCGTACTAGGCTGGGGCTTGGGCTAGTGTGCCGGGGAAGGCCTGGGTTGGGGTGTGCCGTATGGGGCTAGCGGTGAGTGTACCGGGTAAAGGCGGACTGGGGTGTGCCGGGCTAAGCAGGATTGGGGTGTGCCGACGAGGACAAGGCCGAGGGTGTGCCGCGGAAGAAGGTTTAAGGGCAGGTGTGCCGGGCAAGAGCTATGAGGGGTTTCTTTTCATCTTCTTATGTCTTTCATTCTCTTCTCTTCTCCGACTTTATACAATGCACGTGGGCTTTCTCTTCCTTCCTCTTAATTATATTCCCTTCTCTCTT
Organism: Amorphophallus konjac; assembly: GCA_022559845.1. Lineage (NCBI taxonomy): Eukaryota > Viridiplantae > Streptophyta > Magnoliopsida > Alismatales > Araceae > Amorphophallus > Amorphophallus konjac. The sequence continues at coordinate 114,632,332 of CM040121.1, forward strand.
CTCCACATGACAAATGTTCAAATTGCTCGGCTATTACCCGGCCCGGTTCTCTCCGCATGATCCATAATCCTTTGTCTTGGTTGAAGCACTTTTACATTAGTCATTCCATTTGTTTGTTGCTTCCTTTTATCTTTTAACATGGTATTGCCCCATTTGTTTGTTGCTTCCCTTTAGTCTTTTAACATATTATGATTTCTAACGAAAATTTGGCAGCATCTCCTCTTGACCCGAATAGTAAGGGAAGTAAAGGGAACGCGCCCACATGGAGTGGCGGAACCCGACAATCTGAGGTGCGTGCCAAGGGTGACAACACCTTTGAGAACACTTCGGAAAGCCTGGAGGAACCGACAAACGGAAGACACCTCTAACACTGGCTGGGGTGCGCCGGGTAAGAAGTGTGACTGGTGTGCCGGCCAAGGAGGGTACAAAGGGCTGGAGGTGTGTACTGGGCTAAGCAGACGGAAGGTGCACCGGGCTGGGGTGGCCGGGTAGTGTGCCGGGCTGGGAGTGGTCAAGCTGTGCCAGCCAATGAGGATGAAGGGGAGTGTATTGTGCATAGAGCCTATGGAGTGCACCGGCCAGGAAGGCTGTGCCGGGCAAGAAAAGGGATGGAGTGCACCGGGCTCGGGCGACCAGGGGCGCACCGGGTTGGGGTCAGTTCAAGAGGATGAAGGTGAGGGAGAGGAACCATGCCAAGGGTACTGGGCAAACCAGACACTAGGGGAACTTAGCAAGAAGGGTAAAGGCTCGGGGAGATACTAGGACAACGGCATTGGGCTTGGCTGTCTGAGGGGGGGGGCCAAGAGGGGAATATCTCCCCACAGGCAAATGGGCGAGGGTGAGGGCCAGAGGCCCTATGAAGGAGCTACGCCAAGGGGAAAGATCACTGCCAGAAGGCACACCACTCGAAGGGAGGAAGAAGACGGCCAAACACACGTAACGACCCAAACCAACGGAGATAGTGAGAAACCCAACAGGGGGGGTTTATTCATGAAGAGAAAAGGCCGTGACCGGCCGTGTACATCAAAGCATACATTCAATCCAGGACAGGGAGAGAAGAAGAAATCAAGAACAGAAGAAGAAGGATAAAGAGACGAGGAGGGAGTTGGGGTCGAGCAGAGGCAACGGCCTTCCTGCTCTTCCTCACCCCCTCCACTACATCAAGACTCACACTCCCTCTCTTTCTTTCTCTCTTACTCTCTCTTGCTCGGTGCTTGTCGGAGGACCTCACGCCGGAGCTCTCCTCTTTCTCTTCTCTCATCTCCTTCTTCCCTGGCAGCTTCGTCGTAGCTCTCTCCATTGGTGTGCGTCTGTCTTTGTGTTCATCTGTGTGTTCGCCGAAGGAGAGGGGTTTTTATACCCTAGACGGCGGGAACGTTTGAGCACGAACGACGGTGGCGGGAAGTGACCGGCATTGAATGGGGATTTGACTTTCCCCGTCCTCGGTGGTAGGAGGTAGGCAGCGTGTCTCCCTCTCTGGGTGACAGCTCAGCGAGAACACTGCGTGCCAAGGATCTTTAGGGCATGAGCGTTAGATTTCGTCTGCCGGATGCACCGGGTACAGGCATTCAGGGCGTGCCACTAAGGAGCCAGTAGGCCGTGCCGCTGGGAGACCCAGGGAGCGTGCCGCTAGATGGGACTGCAAGTGTGCCGCTGGGGGTGTCATTCTAGTGTGCCGTTGAAGGCCCTGGGCGAGGCTGTGCCGCTGGCGGGCGATGGAGGAGTGTGCCGTTGAAAGGGTAGGGGGCGTGCCGCCGAAAGCCCTGGACCGAGTGTGCCGGTGAAGGGGGCACGGGGTGTGCCGCTAGAGCGCGCTGGCCAAGTGTGCCGGTGGAGGGGCTGGCCAGGTGTGCCGGTGGAGGGGCTGGCCAGGTGTGCCGCTGAAAGGGCCACCATAGTATGTGCCGCTGGGGGCACTGGCGGGTGTGCCGCTGAAAGGGCATGAGGGTGTGCCGCTGAAGGTTGAAAGGCGTGCCGTTGGGGACATATTCAAGCTCGTTACGAGTACGAGTTGCAGTTCGTTTAATTTTCTTCGGGGCCCACGGACTGTGAGCTTCTCAGGGGTTGGTTTCTCTTCGCCGTCGTGACTCCGGAGATGGCTTCACGGCAGTGTGCATATTCGGGGACTCTGGGTGGCCAGTCTCTGCGGGGGGGGGGGGGGGGGTTGCTTGATGTTGCTGTTGATTTAAGACAGAGCAGGACGAATGGGCGTGCAATTTTGTACGTCCACAGAACCTCACAGCTCCATCCTCACCAAACTCCACCTTAGCCATCGACAGAACTCGAGGTAGCTCGGGGTCCGCACGCTGAGCCTCAGTCACCTGAGGATGAATAGCTGGCGTGACAGTTAGGCTCGCAAGAACAGCCAAACCCTGATCCTGAGGGATCTTGAGCCTAAAAGTCATGGCAGGCACCTGCTCCCATAACCTCCACTTCCTCAACAACATCTGACTGACCACCACCTTCCTGCTCAAGGCGTTAGCCATGACATTCATCTTGCCAGGCTGATACGACAGAGTAAAACAATAATCCTTCATGTACTCCATGCACCTCCGCTTGAGGTTAAGATCCTTCTAGGTAAACACATACCTCAAACTCTGATGGTCAGTAAACATCTCGAACTTCTCGGCGTACAGATAGTACCTCCAACTCAAGATCATGAGTGGGGTAGTTCTCCTCATGTGGCTTCAACTGCCGAGATGCATAGGCCACAACTCTACCATGCTGCATCAGCACAGCACCCAAACTTACCCCGGAAGCATCCATACACAAAAAAAAATCTCCCGATCCTGAAGGCAACACCAACACCGGAGCGGTAGTAAGCAATCTCTTCAGCTCCATAAAGCTCCGCTCACATTCCTCCGTCTAGACAAACGACACATCCCTTCGTGTAAGCCTAGTCATCGGGGCCGCAATGCGAGCAAAATGCTGAATGAACCTCCTATAATAGCCTGCGAGTCCCAGAAAAATCCGAATCTTCGTGACAGTACCCGGCCTCGGCCACTGCACTACAGTCTCGACCTTGGCCGGGTCTACGGAAATGTCGTCACCAGAAATCACGTGCCCTAGAAAGTGCACCTCTCGAAGTAAAAACTCACACTTGCTGATCTTGGCATACAACTGGTGATCTCGCAAGGTCTGCAACACCATCCTCAAATAATGCACATGCTCCTCAGCAGACTGCGAATACACGAGGATATTGTCCACAAACACGACCACGAACTGGTCTAGATACGGACGAAACACCCTATGCATCAAATCCATAAATGCCGCAGGGGTTTTGGTGAGCTCAAACGGCATCACCAAGAACTCATAATGCCCATACCTTGAGCGGAATGCAGTCTTCTCAACATCAGACTCTCGGATCCGCGGTTGATAATAGCCCGATCTCAAATCAATCCACGAAAACACCTGGGCAGTCGACTGAAGCGGATCAAACAAGTCATCAATCCGAGGAAACATATACTTGTTCTTGACAGTCGCTTGGTTCAACTGCCGGTAGTCGATGCACAGCCTCAAACTACCATCCTTCTTCTTCACAAACAACACTGGCGCACCCCACGAGGAAAAGCTAGGATGAATATACCCCTTGGCAAGCAACTCCTGCAACTGCGCCTTCAACTCTGTCAACTCCGCAGGCGCCATACGATAAGGTGCCTTCGACATAGGCGCCGTACTTGGTACCACCTCAATCACGAAATCAATCTCTCGTTGCGGTGGCAATCCTGGCAACTCAAAGGGAAAAACATCAGAAAACTCGCACACGACCGGGATATCTTCCACTTCCGGACACTGCCGATCGACTAGAACCACTGAAGCGAGAAAACCCTGACAACCAGTGTCAAGCAATCGATGAGCCCTAATAGCCAAAATAAGAAAACTGGAAGGGGAAGACCAGATACCTTAGAAATAGAAGGTGGGTGCACAAAGTTGTCGGAAATAGACCTTCTTCGAGCCATTATCCACCATGGCATGATGGGCCTCGAGCCAATCCATGCCCAAAATCACATCAAAGTCCTGAAGCGGCAATGCATAAAGTCTGGCTGGTAAGTTTCACCTTTCCACCCACACAGGCACCTTCTCAAAATAATACGGGGTGATCATGAAGTCACCGGTAGACAACTCTATCACCAAATCACAAGACATCTCGGCCACAGGGTCCTCAACACTCTGAGCAAAATCCTCGGATATGAACGAATGGGACGCACCAGATCGAATAAAACTCGAGCCGCACAACCCAAAATTAGAATAGTACCTTCCACCAACTGCGACGCCTCAGCCTCTGCCCTGGTCATATGTGTAATGCGGCCTCGGGATCTTTGCCTCCCTACAGTAGCCGACCAAGTCAACTGAGGAAATTGTCCCTGCTGCTGGTACTGTTGCGGCTGCGGTGGTATTTGCTGAAGCTGGAGCTGCTACTACTGCTGGAACTCATGCGGCTGACGCATCCTCTATGGATAGTCACGTGGCATGTGCCCCAACTAGTCACACCTAAAGCAAATCACCGACGATGAGCACTGTCTGCCTGGATGAGAATCATCGCACCGAGGACACGTGCCCCGAGAACCACTCATTTAACCCTGACGCTGAAAAGACATGGGTTGCTAAACATTGCCTGCCGATGTCTGCCTGGGCTCCCTACGGCCTCGACGCCTCCTGCTGAAACCGATCACACTGAATAGCTTCTTCAACTTCAACCCAAAGGACTCTGAGTCTGCCACCGACGCCACGGACGGAGACGCCCCTGAACTGCCTACTGAGGGTTGGATGGTACTCTGTTGCTGCACGTCCATCGGCTGACTAAGACCCGGTGGCGTCTGACCTGTGTTGCCTTGCCCTCGAACCTTCTGCAAGTCTCTCTCCAATGCCGCTGCTACTTTGCAAGCCGCATCCAGGTTGGCTAAACTCGATGCAAGTAGGGGATGCCTCAGCTCTGGCCTCAAACCCCCGATAAACTGCTTGGTCTTCACTTCCTCATCTGCCATAATATGAGATGCATAACGGCCCAACTCAATAAACCTGGATCGGTACTATATCACCATCATATCACCCTGGACCAACTCTAGAAACACGCGCAGCCTCTACGACCTGATTAAAGATGGGCAAAATGCATGCTCAAAAGTCGTGACGAACTCCCGCCACGTGATCTGTCGAAGAGGACGGGACTGGAACCCTGCCCCCCACTCTAACGTCCACCACGTCTTGGCTGATCCCTGCAATTGATGCGTAGCCAGCACCACATTCTCCTCCTCAGCACACACCATAGAACTAAAAATCTTCCTGAAATCATCCAGCCACTCCTTGGCCACCTCAGGATCCGGCTGCCCGTTGTAAAGAGGCGGTTGGAACTATAAAAAATCTCTCAGCACATGGCCATGATCACCTCGGAATGACGAGCCCTCGCCAGCATCACCACCATGATGCTGGAGAACAAACTGATACATGCCCCGGAAGAAGTCCTCTGCACCAGGAACTCTCGCCTTTCCGGCTGCATCATCCGGAAGCACTACTCTGCTCTGCCCTTCCTGGCCCCCTGCACCTGACTCTCCCTGCTGGGAACGAGTCCCTCTCTTGGGCGCCATAACCTCCTGTTAACAAAAACAAACAGCACAATTAATAGAACACACGGGGCCCTACGCCAGTCGCTGAATGTACATGACATTCATGGACCTTCTGGACCACTACAATCATTTCAGATTCTCATGTACCTCCACAACCCCGCTCTGATACCAACTGTAACGACCCGAGATCCGAGTACCGGAAAGGAACCGGCGCGACTCAAACCTCGACCCGCCACCCATGAGCCCGAAGACTCGGAAGGGTTAAAGAATGGTGTGGGGATACAAGAGAAGCTGAAATAACTGCAGAGATAGCACAATAAACGACTAAATAATAATGCAGGAAATTAAATAAATAGCTAAACTGCTACAAGGTCCAGTGTATCTCATGTCCAAAATAAGTACAGTCAATAGAAAGAAAAGTACAAGTACACGGGGCATACCTCAGTTCTGGCAACTGGCGACTAACCCTGGCTACTGGAACAACGCTGAAACTCTGCCACGCCTCTCGACGACCCCGTCTCACCTGAAAACATAGGGGTGAGCCTCATTTCATTGGCCCAGTAGGGATCTCTTGGACCCCCACCGCACAACGAGGAAAATGAGACAACAAGGCACAAACAACCGTGGAAGGTAACACTACCTAGCAGGAGTACGGCAGAAGCAGCAAGCAGTAATAAATAAACGGAAAAAGCTCTCTACAGCTAATAGTAGCGTACAAACCAACCTCAATCCAATAAAACACGAGTCTGTACCTGCCAGGAGACATGAGTACAACCCACTAGAAGTAAGGCTGGATGCATCCACTGACGACTTAGTCCATAGCCTCAGGTATCTCGCTACTACACCCCAGGCGGAGACTAGACACCGTACTAGTAACCAGGAACATAGAACAAGGATTAGCTGGGTCAGCGCGGGTCCGACGCCCCCAACTAAGTATGCACACATAGACCATGTGCCCTAGGTCGGATCCTCTAGCTGGTTCTTCCCCTGAAGTCCGAACTCGGTTGCACTTGGAGGCCCTATGGTAACCAGCTTAAAAACCGTCTCTCTCGGGTCACGCTCTCCACCACTCCCAAGTGGGTTCGCACACGCGTGCGCAGGAAAACTACGTCTAGTGGACAGGTCACTGGAGGAGTAGACTCTCGAACCAATGGAAAACAACGCCTGAACCGGGCAAAGCACGAGGACGGCTCCTCGTACCGACACCAACTCACGGTGACACTAGCCGAGATCACGCTACCTCCCGGGACCCCATGGCACCCACACACATGGCCCCCACACGATGCCCAGCATCAGTCGGACCGCAGGTCAACACGTGGATCGAGGTCCACTCACCCGAGATTTGAATCAGCAAGAACTGAACTTCGACCAGATAGAACCCAGGTGGCGGTCCACTCTGCACCGTCCCAGGGCAAAAATGGTCAAATGCTAGACCGCGTGACGAAGAGAGGCGGTCACCCATAGGCCGCCTCTCAAAGGAGAGAAACGGTCTCCTACAGATCGTTTGAAACAAAAAACGATCCACCCTGGGCCGTTTTGGTGTGAAACGGTCCCCCTTGGGGCCACCACGCCATGGAACTGTGAGAAAGGCAAAACGGTCACCTTGTGACCATTTGAGTTTAAAACGGTCTCCCCCAGGACCGCCAAGCAGGGTTAAACGGTCACCCCATGACCACCATTCCCAAAAACTATTCAACGATCGAAATGCAACGTTCAGAAACGCCTCGGGAGTCACACTGGCCCTATGAGGGAAACGATCGGCCGCTTGGCCACCTTTGGGGGGGGTAGCGGTCAATCGTTCGACCGCATACCTTGCCGACACTTTGGGCTAGAAAATGGCCCACCTGGGGCCGCCTTTAATAAAAACGGTTCCTGGAAGGACCATTTTCATTCCGAAAAATCGAGAATGACGGGGATGGCCCCAAAACGCCCTTCCACGCCCCGATCATCGCCCGATGAGGGGGGAAACAATGGGGGATCCATCCCCAAGCACCCTAGCATGCATCTACGCCCTTAGATCGGTCAAAAACTCCGAAAAACGGGAGATCCAGTGCTCAACCCCAAATCATAGAATTTTACCCTCTTGACTCAAAACACCCCCACGCGGCCTCCCCTCGGCCTAGAAATCTCAGGGAATGCAGTAAAGAGGGTAAGGATCTGTCCGCCTACCTCAAAGAAGCTCTAAAATCGCCGGATTGTCGTCGATCTCCAAAACTTGGCCGAACACGGTCTCCTCACCCACGCCTCAAAGGAGGCACTGTAGCACCCTGTCTTTTTCTACTATAATATTTTCACATAAATTAATTAATTATTGGCTCAACTTCTAAAGAGATTATTAAAATTTTAGAAAAATATGAAAATAGTGTAAAATCGAATTTGTAACAACTTTGTCTTCAGGTAAGAGCCCAAAATAAAATACGTGTAGGCCCAATTCACATTTTTAGGAGTTTTTTGTGGGTTAGAAGACCTAGTTTAACCATCGCAATTTGGGCCCAATTCTATCCCAATTGTGCTCCGATTTGAGCCAAACCCTAGCCCATTGATATGTCTTTACTTTCTCTTCGAAAACCTGAAGTCTAGATGCTTCTACAGGCGGCGGCGGCGGTGGATTAGAACCTTATCCGAAGTTTTCACCGGAGTTTCTTCTTAAGACTCTTCAACCAAATTCGATCTCTAGGAGTCCCTATAGGTTCTATTTATAGAGGGCTTTCGACACCTTAAAACCCTATTTGCACCAGCATCAGGCGGTGTGGCCGATCGTGACCGGACGAGGGAGAATTTGGGCGTTCTAGGAGCGGTACCTAGGGTTTCGGTGACCCCTCTTCTTCATCCTTCTTTCCTTCAAGCAAGGGTAGGTGTCTCTCAGGCCAAACAAAAATCTAATAATACCATATTGTGCGTCTCCATGAGCTCTTTCGTTTGATACCAAATTGCCCAATTTTCATTCATCATGCTGTTCGAATTTCACGTTTTACTCCGAGGTATCAAAAGGGCAACTTTCATGATTATTAGTTAAAGATTGAATCTTGTTGTGTTAGATCTAAATCAAAGCATGCTATTTTATACGAATTTTAATGCTCTTTCGAATGGTAGTATTTTCCCTAATTTTTATTCATTCTATCATGAGCAATCGAAGTTTTAGTGTAACATGTCAAAGTTCATCGTCGGCGGGTTCTAGGTCATGTGACGCATCTTTCAGAGGCCGTTACAGCCTGACGACCGCACGACAGACTGTCACATGAGCCTGACGGCCCCACGATAGACCGTCACATGCCCCTGTGTTTTAAAATTTTAATCTATTTATTTTCTGGTACGTAACGCACCTACTATAGAGCGTTACATGCTTGTAATGCCCCTTCTTTAGACCGTCACGTTCTCCTGACAGTGTTTTAAACTATTGATTATGCATTATTAAAACTAGAAACTTACTATGTTATTATGATATCTTGATCTATAAAGAAGGCAGAACGTGATGTTAATATTGTATTATGATCATAAACATTAATTTTTCATTGATCTACATGAAAGATGTTTAGAAAATCCTAAGTTGAATGATCATGAAGATTTTTGATAAAAACCCTTAGTTAACACTTGTATAAATTTTGATTTATGTAAGATATATATATATTTGATCTTAGCTTTATTATTTGACAGTCATGTCACTCTGGTGGGATTGACTGACCGCATCGTCTTGGTTTCCGTGTTTATTAGCCTCAATTCTTGTAATAGATGGGACTCTCCGCCGGATATTCCTTCCGTCGGACTAGGACCACTATTATGAGACCTCTGTAAGACCCCGTGAGCCTGGGATTCCCACCAGGACGCCGGGCAGGTTGTACCCTAAAGGCCTGAACCCATGAACATGGTTTGAATTGTGTTTTGGGCCAGTTCAAATTAAACTGGTCTGTGTCCTATAACGGCCCAAGATTGGACCGTCACATCAACGTAACGGCCCTGTGTACAACCATCACGTTCATGTAACGGCCCTGTTATAGACCGTTACAGATAAGATATTAATAAGGTTTTCTTGTTTTATCATCATGAAGCAGTTATCAAGGTTGGCCTTGAACTGTAAGATCATGTGAAATCCTTATTTACATCCTTGTTACCTAAAGACTCATAGTCTTTCTACTTGATGTCATTCCAATTTTGTTTGAATTTCTCTTGATCTTAGAAGTAAGTTCGTGAGCTTAACCTTGGAACTCTTGGCCATTTAATGTGATGAATGTCTAGACTAGGATCATTGATCCAAACCTTCAATGCCAACGCATCATAAAGGGCCCGGTCTGGTCCTGGGAGGAGCGCCCGAAAGTACTTGTGTCCCGGGGACTTTGTAATGACAAGGTGTGGCATTGCACCGAAGTGCATGACTAGCGTGATTGATCTATGACATTTCCACTTTTACTCAATTACTTGAAATTCCTGTGTGACATGATATGCGTGCTTGATATGGCCAATTCCATTTATCATTTCATGACATGAAAAGTTCTTGTTATACTTGTGTTTACTCTTTACTTGAAAGCTCATGTTCTTTTTCCTATCTATCTCTTGTCATTTATTTATCATCGCTTTTGTTATAACATTATTCATAAATGGTTAATCACTTTAATTATGCCTGATGATAGAGATATAAAATCCTACTGAGCTTTGCTCACCCTTACTTTCCAATCCTTTTCAGGTAGCTCTGATGAGGACGTGTGTTCCGATGGGGACGGGAACGAGTGATTCAAGGAGCGAGCCATTTAGAGTTTATGTTCAAGTCAAGTTTGGATTAGTTGTTGACTAGAGTTGTTGTATTTTCCATTAATGAGATAGAAGTCCACAAGGAGTCGGGTGTAATTGAATACTTTCTCTTATTATTATTAATAAAGATTGGTTAATTGTTTCTTTATTATTTAGCTTGATGGTTTAGTCTCTTATTGCAATGTATGCTCTGATTGACATGATTGATATAAACTGCTACGTTTCGATTTTCCGCATCGGGGCGTGACAGTTTTTGTGATATCGGAGCCTAGGTTTTCTTTAGACCCTAGGTTGCTAGTAGTGTTATAGAACCTTTAACCTTAGTAAAGTCAGAATCTGACCCAGTGAGTTGGGTAGAGACTTGGGCTAAGATTAGTTAATTAATTAACTAGCTATAAGTAGATAGATCCAATAGAACGTTCTTAACTACTTCTTTTATGTTGTATGAATTTCCGTGATGGCGGCAGAACGCGCTCAATGGCGAGACATGCAACGTACCGTGCAGGGCCTAACCCAAGCCTTATAGCAAGTTGCCCAAGGCGACGGACAGCAAGGAGCAGGTAACCTACATCGGAACTTTCAAGGCATGAATCCCCCACGTTTCTGTGGATCTTCAGACCCGGATGAGGCTGAGAACTGGCTGAAGGAGACAGAAAGGATCTTCAGGGTTATGCAATGTGGAGATCAGGATCGTGTCCTTTTAGCGACTTTCCAGTTAGAACGTGATGCTCGTGTTTGGTGGGAAGCCGTGGAAGCCACACTTGGGAATAGGCGTGCCACGTGAGACGAGTTCAAGGAGTTTTTCAATAACAAGTACTTCTCAGATCGATTACCGGAGAAGAAGGCGGCCGAGTTTACTGCTTTGAAACAAAGAAACTTTCGGTTGCGGAATATGAAGCGCAGTTTTCCAGATTATGTAAGTATGCCCCACACTTGGTGCCCATTGAGAAAATGAAGGCTAAAAGATTTTTGAATGGTTTGAAGCTTCAGTACATCAATCAATTGGCACCCTTGGAAATCCATATCTATGCCGAGATAGTAAGCAAAGCACAAGTTTTGGAAGACACGATGAAAATGACTGACTGGATCAGAGGTCGGGATAAGAAGAAGGAACAGACTACCAGTTCCGGGAACTTCAGACCCGGTAATGGTTAGAAGAGGCCCAATGGTGGGCCAAGTTTTTCTAAAAACAAGAAACCCAAGGAAGGTGAGAATAAGGTTGGACCAGTTGTGCCGTCTAAGGCAGTTTGCAAGTACTGTGACCATCCAGGTCACAAGATGGTAGAGTGTTGGCGCAAGTTAGGCGCTTGCTTAAGGTGTGGTAGCAGGGACCACCGAATTTCAGAATGTCCCCTTATTAATGAACCGGCAGCATCTGATAAGTCACAAGGAAGTTACAAGCGGCAGGGCAGGCTCCAAGCTCTCCAGGAGGCAGAGACCGAGAACCAGACTACCGAGGAAGGAGGTATTGTCGAAGGTACTCTTACTATTCTTTCCAAGCCAGCATTCATACTTTTCGACACTGGAGCCACTCATTCTTTTATATCTCTGAAATTTGCTAAGACTTTATTTGTGGAACCGGTGTTGTTGGATTCACACCTTATGATATCCACCCCTATTAGTTCAGGATCTGAGATTAAATATTATTATCCTTCTAGTGAAGTTTTGATCAATGGTTGTAATTTATCTGCTGATCTAGTATGCATGAAGATGAAAGATTATGATGTAATCTTAGGGGCTGATTGGTTATCTAAGCATGGTGCTAGTGTTCATTGTAAGTCAGGAGTAGTGTCTTTCCCTGGACGTTCGGAGCTTTCTTTCTCTGGCTCTAGGCTATCCAAGACCGTGCCACTCATTTCGGCACTTCGGGCAGATAAGTTGTTAAGAAAGGGGTGTCTAGCATTCTTGGCTTTGATTTCTTTAACTGAGAAGAAGG